>CM037876.1:274053192-275253192 GCA_021292165.1 Shinisaurus crocodilurus
GATGGTTGTGAGACGACATATAATAGCATGGCCCATGCTAGGTTACTACATTTGTAGATTTGTATTCATAGACCTGCTGAAAATGTGGAGAATGTGTAATGCATGTTCGCACTCAATAAAGTGTTTGAAAATAAACTTGTATTTAGATGCATTTTACTTTAATTACATCAGTATTTTCATAACAAACAATACATGTGCTTAGGGGGTAAGGGTTTCTTTAACTAATCTAGTGGAAGAGACTCGAGTGCTAAAATCCACGGGTTAGGGGGCGCAAATTACTTGCCTTGCCCCGGGTGCTGACAACCCACGCTACGCCACTGCCTGGTGCAGCACATGGTGGAGGGCGTGGGGGGGGGATACCTAACAATGCCAATCATCGGTCAATGACATCCTCAGCCCATAATGATCACTTCTGACAACTTTCGAGGCAGCCCTGGCCTATCCCTCCTGTTCCCATCTCCCGGACATCCCTGCTAGCAAACACACCTTCCCTCGCCCCAGACCTCAGTCGTCACTTAATGGTTGTGGTCGAGGAGTGCGTTCCACCTCTTTACATGCACAGCTCTGGAATTGTTATGCCCATTCTACAGATCAAGAATTGAGGCCAAGAGCTCATGAATGGCCTAAAGCAGCCTTCTCCAATTTGGTGCCCTATAGATGTCTTGGACTACAACTCCCATCAGCCCTAGCTAGCACAGCCAAAAGTCAGGAATGCTGAGAATTGTAGTCCAAAACATCTGGAGGGCACCAGGTTTGGGGAAAGCTGGCCTAAAGTTCATATTAGAATTAGGACAAGCCCAGGTCTCCCTGATCCAAGTGCATCTCTGTAGCCCCAGGACCACATAGTACATATATTTCTATATTCAGATAATCTGTTATTTCTTTTCCTCACAGATGTCCCATAATCCAATGACAGTAGAGGGCGCCATTACTCTTGCCACATGTGTGAGGAAGAATCCAAAATCCAGAATGGAAGAAATCAACATCTCAGTAAGAGGATACTATCGGTGGGAAAGTTCAGAAATGTATATGTAGCCCTTGGAATGTATAATGTTGAAATCCCCATAAAGTCTTTCATCATCTATATTTTAGCTGCCTTTTCCAATTTGGCACAGACATGAACGATCCAAGGAGTTTCAGCCTTACTGCTCTTTTTTTTTTTTTCTGGGAGATTTTCTACACAAGGCTGTTAATCAGCTCTTAATCCGCTGTATCTATTTTCGCTTTCGTCACAGAATTGAGATCTGAGCACTACACAAGGAGCATTTCCGTTCCTGCTTTTCCACTACATAACTTCTAGGTGGCACTGGCGTATAGTGGAATAGCACAAATACACGAGGAAATCACACTTTCTTTCTCTTTAACAATTAAATGCCGCTTTCACAATAAATGCCATATTTCTCTGCTCTAAAAAAAACTCACCAAAAGTGCTGGTTACACATAGAAGCAAAATTAGAGGGTCATGATGTCGTCTAAAGGATCCGTAAACTACTGTGAGTAGGGAATGACACAAGTGCACAATGAATGCCTCATGTAGAAAAGCTCTGGGTCAAATGAAGCAAATTGAAGTAGATTTTGAGATGGATTACAAAAATTTCTTTGTGCAATAGAAGCACTGATTCATGGCAAGGATACCAAATGGGAGCCAGAAAGAGAGAAGTTGGAGAATGTCCAGTCTATATATTAAGGTTTCATCCTATTTATGCTTGCTTGGGAGCAATGATCCGATTATATTTACTTGGAAATGCCACTGTATGCAATGGGATTTCCTAGTGAACAAGTGTGCATAGGATTGCAGCCAAAGTCACAATGGACTTAGCAGGACTTACTTCTGAGTAAACATGCATCGGGTTATGCTGCTCATGAGATCCACAGGGGCAGGCAACATGGCACCCTCCAGATGTTCTGGATGACAGCTCCCATCAGCTGCAGCCCATATGAGCAATGGTCAGGGATTATGGGAGTTGTAGTCCAAAACTTCTGGAAGGCACCAGGTTGCCTACGTCTGCACTGAAGGGTCATTGAAACAATCAAGACGCAGGGTTGTATTAATAGCCACTCCCAAACTATGGAACTCCCTCCCAAGCAAAGCTAGGTTTGCTCCCTTTCTGTTGTCTTTCTGCCAGCAGGCAAAGATAGCTTTATTCAAGAAGGCCTTTGGTCTGTAAGTGGGTCTGTTGGGTTGGGTGCTGTTTTAATTCTTATTTTCCCTGTAATTGTTATATTTTATTGTATTTTAATGTATTATTTTATTGTTGGGCTGGCTGGGGAATGCTGGGAGTTGTAGGACTTTTTTTCTGTCTAAACATGCCTAGGATTGAACCCTTAATCAATGTTAACTGTGTAAGTTGCCTTGAGCACCATTTTTGGTAGAAAGGCAGCATACAAATTAAATGAATAAAAACATAATTTACACTTACAAATAATGGCTGGGTGTTTCGGAACCTCCTCGCCCCCATTACAGACTTTATGAGCGCCGCCAGCTCTCCCTTTCCACCAGTGAACTCCGCCTACCAAAAGTAACAACTCTGCCCTTGTTTCTAGGATAGCTGAAAGAGGACCAAGTCTGTCACGGAGTGCTCCATTTTACCAAGGATTCTTGACTCTCTCTTTAACTCACTCCAGTTACTGATTCACTTCTTGAACAGGGCTGTGTATGTGCTGCAATTCCACAGAAGTGCAGGGTGGGGAAAAAACAGAATATGTTATTGGGCACAGAATTCAGTTTCCTAAGAATCTTTGGCTTTGTAGATTTAAAAAAAAAAACAAGTTTCTAGTCCTTCCGATTGTGAAAATACACACTTGAAAGCATGTGGGCAATACCTGCTGAATACTCAGGTGGCTGAACAGGAATCCCAGTACCTGGGGATGGAACTGCAAAGCTCCCCATGATGACTAGCAAATCCAGAATATATCATGCAAAATAGTAAAATAAAAAATAAAAAATGGGGCCAAATCAATTGTGCAAAATGAGAGCATTTATGCAAGTCGCAGGATCCAGCTTTTCTTGATGAAGAGTTTGGATTGCCTGGGCCCAAAATTTGGATTGATTGATTGGATGGGGTATGCACAGCTCAGATCCCAGACATGTACGTAAACCATTCAGAGAGGCTGAATGAAATGAGCGCAGGGGTATTACCCCCCCCCCCGGTAAAAGATTGTGTAAGTCAGCCTCAGTGTGTGGGAACAGGATCCATTCTTTCTGCACTAAGCCTGATGATCTGCTCTCTGCTCTGCTTTAGAATGTGCTGGTGAATGAAGGCTTCATCAAGCTGCTGGATATTGTCTGTGAGGTACGGCCTGAACTTGACATCATCTTTGGAGGGGTTGGAGGCTACATTGCCAAGAAGCCAGAACAGCTTCCAGATGCTATGAAGCTAATTCAGGTGAGGTTCTCTCCTTGCACTTAATGCACTTTGGTGAAGCTATGGTCAGTGGGCTCACTCAGGGCAGGAATTTGGGGTTGATACCCGGGGCCACACTCAGCAGAATAAACAGGAGGGCCCTCAAAGGCAGCAGAGTTGGCTTACCAACAGAGTGTTGGAATCACGAGGGCAGGAGATCACACCAAGTTACAGTTTCACCAAAGGGTTCATCTGTTCTTAGTATTCGAGATGAAGTAGCAGGTGCAGGGGGTCACCCAGAATGCAGAGCTAATCGACTACCCTAGATATATGCTGAGAACGCTGCCTAGCAGCAAGGCAGAGCCTGCCAAATAAGTTCTTCGCTCCTTGAACCAGGGCTTCTTGCACAGGAAAAAGGTTCAGTTCGACATTTTCATTGTTTGCAAAGTAGTTTGCTTTTGCCAAGCCTTCACTCTGCAGACTCAGATAGTCAGCCGCTCATGCTAACACAGGGCTGGCATCCGACTCCAATGGGCCCTCAGTATGTTACTGCCGATGGACACCCCCCCCCCGCCGCAAACGCATGCGCACGCACGCACACACACACACACGCACACCCATCAGACCTCATGTCACCCCCTTACCATTTTTCTAAGCTGAAGCTAGCTTCAGAAAGACAGGTCTGTTGTTATTTTAAAAAAAATTGAATTAGACAACAACAACAACAACTAGGCAGTGTAACATAAGAGCGACCTCAGAGAAGGGGTGAAGAGGGCGTTCCGAGGGGCGGAGAGGGGATGAGACCGGGTCTGCCAGGATACGAGGCATCCTGGTGGCCTCCAGCCTCCTTCCCTCCCTGCCCAAAGCGCTGCCGCCTCAGCTAGACAGCCAAAATCACTCCCCCGCCCTGCATAGGATGCCCGTAACCCCCTGAGTTCAGGGGGTTATGGGCAGCTCCATTGGATTGCATCCTTAGGCCTCTTTTTATTTTGTGGTTTCTGTTAGTGCTGGTGAAGAATGCCCCCCCTCCTTTGGAGTCCCATCCCCAAGCCACAAAGCTGGGAGGGCATTCCTCTATTTATTTATTTGTTTATTTATATGTATGTATGTATGTATGTATGTATTTATTTCATTTCTATACCGCCCAATAGCCGAAGCTCTCTGGGTGGTTTACAATAGTGCCTAAACAAGGCCACAACTGAAACTCATCCAAAAAAAGTTT
Organism: Shinisaurus crocodilurus; assembly: GCA_021292165.1. Classification (NCBI taxonomy): domain Eukaryota; kingdom Metazoa; phylum Chordata; class Lepidosauria; order Squamata; family Shinisauridae; genus Shinisaurus; species Shinisaurus crocodilurus. The sequence goes on from CM037876.1 coordinate 274,057,759, forward strand.
GACTGGGCTGTGCTCTAGTTACCTTGTCTGATTCAACTGCCATAACATTGGAGTCGGAGTCCTGGTGGATGCAAGAGATTTTTTCCTGGAAGCGCCTAGCAAATATATTGCAGTGAGTCTCAGTTGGGTCTAAGATGTCCTTGGGACCAGCATGTAATAGGCCCCAGACGTCGCTAAAGAGCTCTGCTGGGCGGCAAATAGAAGATTGAATAGAGGCAGTGAGATGTTCTTCCTTTGCCGCCCTCCCTGCCTCTAAATATACCCGATTGTAGGCACAAACCAGGGCTTCATTGCATCCACTAGGAGTTTTTCTCCATCTGCACTCAAGCAGTCTCCTGTTTTGTTTCATCGCTCTCAGCTCTGGGGTGTACCACGGAGCCGTACAAGCTCTACTACAGAGAGAGGGCACTCAGGATCAATCGTGTCAACCATCCAGGTCATCTCTGTGTTCCAGAGATTGACCAGGGATTTGACAGGACCGCCAGCCATATCAGCCGGAAACCCCCAAGGGCCCTCTGGAAACCATCCAGATCCATTAGCCTCGGGGGGGGGGGGCATCTTAATAGGTCCCCCACCCTTGCAGAGGTGAAAAGCCACCATCAGTCTAAATCTCAGCAGGCAGTCATCTGACCATGACAAAGGGACCGATTCAAAGGGACCAATTCAGTGACATTCGTGGGGCAGGCAAAAGAAAAAAAGAAAACTTTTTTCAGCTGGGGAAGCTTACTAATAAAGGAGAAGCAGTGGCATCTTTCTTACACTTTGTCTCTCTAGTCCCACCATCCATTCTCCCGGCTGCTCAAAGCAATGGTTGTGTCAGCCAGTTGAGCTGCCCACCCTCCTATAATGCAAGATTTGAAAGGCACTATGACTGCCAGGACCCCCCCCCCCCCATCAGAATGACTTTGAAATAACACTACATCATGGCATAGCATCATTCAAACTTTGTTCTATGGGAAGCTGATCCTCCCCATTTTGTTTACCTTCGTGTAAGCAAGTGGGGGCATGATCCAGGCTGGTAGGGGGAGGTTTAAATCTTCCCACCCATCCTCTTTCCCCTGCCTCCCAACTCATCATTCAATGCATAGGCTAAAAAAAAAGAGAGAGAAGAAAATCTCTATTGGAGGGGGGGTCTTTTCTTTTCAGTCCCCGTGGGGGTAGTGGCAGTGGTGGGATTTGGGGTGGGGGAAAGTGGTTGGGAAGGTTTTAAACCTCCCCTACCTGTGTGTGGTGGTCCCGATCTGGATCGGGGCCCCACACGCTTCTACTAAGGTAAACAAGCAGATGAGGATCAGCTGCACATTATGTAGCTAATGTAGCATGTTGTATAGCCCTTAGAGCTAACATAGCATGTTGTATTGGATTTAAGCAACAGAAAGTACTGCAAGGCGTAGACGTAATGGTAGATCATATAACCTGAGTATCCAGGGAGACTGATAAAGACAGGGGACAGTGATGTGGTGTGCAGAGTTATTGAACTTGTGGTCTCCTTTGCAATTCTTTTCTTTTCTCTTTTTTTTTTTATCCCTAGAACTACTTGGATGAGCACAAGCTGAGACTCTGGGATTTCTTTAGGAATATGGATAAATATGGCAACATGAAAATTCCTGTGGCAGAGTTTCGGAGAGCCATGATGCTGGTATGTCTCACACCTTAAAGCAGTTTGAATGACTTACACTGCCATGGTTTCTGCCAAAGAACCCTGGGAATTGTATGTTCATCAGGGTGCTGAGGAATTGAGATTAGAGCCCCCAGAACTACAAATTCCCAAGTTTTCCATGGATGGAAACCATGACAGTTAAGCAGGCATGAAACCGATTTAAATTTATAGTGTAGACATGCCCTCTGATGCAGCTGTGGCCTTCAGGATTCTCAAAGCAATGCATTAAAGGAGGCAGCTGCTGTTGACCTAACGGTATTGCAAAGGAGTGTTGTGTTATGGTCAATGTCAGAAACTCAGTGAATTGATATTTGGGTAAATCTCAAGGCCAAACAGATACCTTCAGTAAATGACCAAGAGTGCAATCCTATGCATGTTTAGACTGGCTGGGGCATGCTGGAAGTTGTAAGACTTTTTTCTGTCTAAACATGCATAGGATGTCATTTTCATCTCCATAATTTACTAGTAGCAGATAATGGTCTCACTTAAGTCCCATTCATTTCAATGGGTCTACTCTAAGCAGGACTGACATTGGAAGCAACTCAATATCTGCTATAGCAAGGGTGAATTTCTCACATTCATTGGTACATCTGAAGGTAAACCAAATGCCTTCACACTAGTTTATGGCAATGGACTTTCATTTTCTTCCCCATAGATCACAGTATTGATGGCACAGAGAAGTAGATAGGAAGGGAAAGGAATGGGCCACTATAAAGTGAGGAAAAGCAGTGACATCAGTTGGGGGGGGGGCAAAGCTGCTTGGAGAATGAGACAATTGTAGGGATTGTGGTTTTATGGATGGAACATGGAAGCTACCTTAAGTCCTATGAAATAGGTGGGATATAAATCAATCAGTCAGTCCATAGGGATACGCAGGAACATTTTTGGCCAAAGTCTAGACATGAGATTGGCAGGGCTGGCTGCTAATACTAACATTCAGAACAGAGCATCATATAGGGATGTTGGAGAAGGTAACAGATTCAAATGAGTTTGGATTTCTCTGAATCCAACTTGCAGATTCTGTCGTGGACCAGCTTTTTCTGCGTCACACGGATTCCACAGGCTTGCAGACCATTTATTTTTTTTAACTTTCCAGAATTGTATGCAAATTTAGTTGTAGAGAAATACAGGCAAAAAGCATGGACAGAAAATGTGCATTCCCCCCTCATAGCCTAAAGCATAAAAAGGCAGATGGGGGGTGGGGGGATTTGTGCAAGTGCACATTTGAGGAAGCGTGCATTTTCCAACGTGAATGCAAATTTGGGAGGTTGAGAAAAATCCAGTTCCATCAATGAGCAGATGATGGAACGAAAGACGCCTGACGATCTGCAAAACACAGACAGAACGGATTTAACTAAATATGTACATCTGTAGACATTGATTGGAAAATATAGGAAGTAGAAAGCAAGGATCAATCAGAGTGGGCTTTCCACCTTGTGGTTCAGGCAGTTTGGGGGCATTTCATTATGGACAAACCATCTTAAGAGAAAAGAAATTGTGTTGACTCAGCATGCCCCCTCCAGTGGTGCAGTCAGATGATCATCTAGACTTAATGGTGTTATGGCTCTTTAGATGGTAATGTATATTACTGCATGTATTTCAAACTATGGTAAGCCACTGTGTATCCCTATATATTTTATGTATAGCAAGATATACTATTGTTCTTCGGCATAATTATACATAGACTTCAACAAAGACAGACCAAATATCCATATATTTATCCATTTGTAAATTATACCCAAAGACCACCCGTTCAAAAATTGAAAGCATCATTAAGTCATCAACCCATTGTGATCGAAGGTGGCCCTTTGTCCTTCCAGTGTTGTAATATTAGTCTTTCAGCTGTCAAAAGGGCATGGAGAATCCATTTACGTTGAACTTGCATTAAGTTCCAAGAAGCAGGTAGACAATTAAGAAGAACATGCACATCAGTAAATATTAAAGAACGTTCCATCATGAAACTTATCTGTATTATTGCCTCCTCCCAAAAAGAAGTGGCCATTGGGCATTGCCAAAACACATGAGTAAGAGAAGCATTAGCTGCCTGTATTGCACCTCCAACAATTAGCCAATTTAGACAAACCCTTATTAAAAAGACAAATAAATTGTAACAGATTTATTCAAATCTCTCATAAGAAAACTGTAATACTTTCTTATCTTATTTTATTTCTTTATTTTTGTTTTGTTTTGATTAATTGAAACTCACAATAACAAATTAATGTTTTTGGTAAGCCAGCCTCGCTGCATTTGGGAGTCCTCCTGTTCATTCTGCTGAGTGGGCCCCTGGACCTCTGACCCAAAGTCCAGGGGTACCTGGAGGGTACCACTGGCTCCCTCTGTCACACAGTGTCTTTCTCAGATAGGAGAAAAAAGACAGAGGAGAGAGGCAGACAAGCATTCCTACCTTGCAGCTTCCCAATACGGAAGGAAATCTGTAATCACCAAGACCTAACTCAGCATACAGTAATGGTGTTCTTGTTGTATCCCAAGCAAACAAAGATTCCCCTGCAACGGAAACAGGTTGGAGAACTGGTACACAAGCTGGACCAGGGCAGGACGGGGTATGTGGACTACAGGTGAGTATTATCTAGCTTTATAGCACAGGTGGGGAACCTCTTTCAGCCCAAGGGCTGGGTTCAGTTTTGGAGAAGCTCTCGGGGGCCACACTGCAGTGGTGGCTGGGGCTAAAATGCCCCCAATACCAGCATATTTTAGCTGAAAGCTCTTACCTCCAGTAACTAAGCCCTAGGAGAGGCATTTCAATCTTTTAAAATAGGAGGAAACTGCCCAGCAGGCAGGAAATCACCAAATGGTCAATGATCGGAGGAAAGGGGGTGGGAGCAGAGAAAGGGGCGTGGCAATCTGGGGAACCCCCGGGGCCAGATTTGGCCCATGGGCCTAACAATCAACACCCCTGCTTTATAGTAAGCGTTATATTACGCAAGTTTTGCCTCCCTGCTTGCTTATTTATTTATTTAAGATATTTATTTAGTGTGTTTCAGGTGAATCTCACAAAGTGGTTTACATAAAAATATTAAAACAATAAGCATCAATAAAAATTATGTAATAAAGGCAAGATACAAGAAAAAAAAGCAACTTTTGGAAAATTAAGGTTTCTTCTTCCCACAGGGCAAGATGGTTATTGAGTAGTTCTCTGCTGGCAGTTTGGGGAGGGGAAGGGGGAGGGAGAGGCCATCTCAGCTGAGGTCTAGCTGGTGGGCAGCTCACCAGGTGGTGTTCTCTCTCTCTCTCTCTCTCTCTCTCCTCTCAGGGCAAGATGGTCCTATTATTATTATTATTATTATTATTATTATTATTATTATTATTATTATTATTATTTTGGATCTGTCCAATCAGAGAGATTGTCTGGGTAGATTACAAAAAGCCAAAAGAATAAAATACAATACAAAGCAACAAACAGCGCAGGAATATAAAATATATAAAAACAGCTGTACAATCTAAAAACTAAGTATCTAAAATGCCTGGGAGGAAAGAAGGGTTTTTACCTGGCTCCAAAAAGATAACAATGTAAGTAGCAGGCAAGCCTCCTTGGGGAGGGCGAAACCCGGTGCCACCACTGAGAAGGCCCTCTCTTGTGTCCTTAGGGAGCCCTCTGGTGGCAATTGGGAGGACAGATAAGTCATCATTTCTCTACTTTCTTGATTTCCTATTTTGGCTCAGCTTGTCTGAGCGTGGAAAGCTAAGCAGGGTCAAGCCTGGTTATTACTTGGATGGGAGACCCCTCTAGTTTCCTGCATTGAGCAGGGGTTTGGACTCGATAGCCTTGTAGACTCCTTCCAACTCTATGATCTATGAAATCTATGAGATCTATGAAATAACCAGGAGGTGACACTGGTAAGATTTAATAGACCTCTTAACTCAGGCTAGAGGTTTGCCTGCTCCTATTGCTCAACTTCCAAAATTGCTCACATTTACAAACCTACTATCCTGAAAAGGCTACAAACAGCTGTTTCATTTTTTGTACAGCTGCATATATCTTTGTGTGTTATACTGTTCCAGATGCTGTATCTTCATACTAAAATGAGATTCATGTTGTATAGCACACCTCTTCTTGGGGTACAATTATAGTCAATTAATTACTTAATCAATTAATTCAGATGTATAGCCCACCCCGTTCCAAAGTCTCAGAATAGGTAACAAAGACATAGTTTGAAAGCCAGTGTGGTGCAGTGGTTAGAGTTCTGGACTGGGACTTGGGAGATCTGGGTTCTAGTCCCCACACGGCCATGAAGCTCACTGGATGACATTGGGCCAGTCACTGACTCTCAGCCTAACCTACTTCACAAGGTTATCATGAGGATAAAATGGAGAGGAGGAGGACCATGTAAGCCGCTTTGGGTTCCTTGCAAGAGGAAAAAGGGTGGGTGTGAAGTAGCCCTGGGTTCGAGTGCGCATGGGTTAAATTGTAAAAATCCTCTTTCCCTTTCTGGGCCTCATTCCTTGGGCTGATTTGTGAAGGCCAAAGTAATTTGCCACCTTCTAATCAGGTCTGTGCTGGGCATATGCTCTGACCACCTTAATTGGCTCAAATAAGTCACAGCTGAAGGCTCTATGGGAAGAGGTCCCCTCCTTCAGATGGTGAAGCTAGATGGCAAGCTAGCCACTGATTGGCTAAGGAACATCTGCCAGGGGTGAGGTTAAAAGAAGGCCCAAGGCATGGTGGTAGTTGTCCCCATCCGGTGATGCCAACTGTTTGCGTGTTGTGATAAACTGAGACTCTGGCTGGACAGCCGCTCCATAGGAGACCCATTGCCTCTGGTAATGTATAGGGTAGGTTAGTTAGTTGTTGCTGTTTGGCTCAAGAGTATTGTACCAAAGGATCTGTGTAACAATTTGTGTATTTCTTTTCCATCCCCTTCTCTCTTTTATTTTCTTTTAATAAATCCCTTTTCTACCTCCAGTTTGAGTGTGGTTTCTTCCAGGTAAACTCAGTGCTAATTTCAGTGCCTTTGGCTAAGTGACTCTCTACCTAATTCTGTTTCAGGTTGGGGAGACTGTAATAAAGGGCTTGCCACCTTATTCCAGTCACCCCATCATATCCGTGAGGCTCGAAGCTCCTCTTCTTTGAGCTGTAGTGGATGGCTAAGGGGATGGTGGCACTGGCAGTGGCAACCTACTAGTAAAGTCAGTCCTGTCTACCCTGTAAGGAGGTGGGTGGATTTCCCTCCTTCCTTCACAGCAGGATATAAATGTAACAATAAGTTTAAAAAATAAATTAGGCGTGGGCAACATGTGGCCCTTCAGATCTTCTTGGACTGCAACTCCCATCAATCCTAGCTAGCAGAGCCGATGGTGAGGGTTCATGGGAGTTGCAGTCCAACAACATCTGGAGGGCCACACATTCCCCATCCCTGGCATAAATGTTTCATTACAATAAACTGCTGCAATGCCATTAAAGGCCCCATGTGGCATCTTCAGCCTAGCCCCCCAAAAGGCCACCCATGTTGGATAAATCACTGCAGCGTTTCCAAAAGGTGATCAGGCTTGGACTTTGGTGAATCTTCTCCAACTGGGGAGAAATGAGAATTCCTTAACTAGGGGACATCCATCCTTCTATGCTTATACCTTCTTCTTTCCTTTTGTAATTCTGTTTCCCTTCCATATAACATGCCCTTCAGCCTCTACACTTTCTATGGGCCTGAATGTAGATAGGCCAGATTCATTTCTAAGGCAATAATAAAGTGCCACCATACATATTGCCATATGATGATGAGACTTGGTGGTCTCTGTTGTTCAGACTGCTCTCAGGGGATGGCCAGCGACATGCAACCACAGTGGAGCTTTTCAAGCTTTCCATTGCCACATGTAGCATCCACCTTTTGGCACTTTGCACTGATGTGCCAAAAGCTAAATCCTACAGTAGTCATGGATGCACCACCTGGCTGTGAGTTAGGGAGGCAACATCGACAGGCCTTCCAATCTTTTTTTCTCCTGTGGCCAATGTTCAGTTCTTTTCGGTGGCTTATAGCGCAATCCTATGGCCGCTAGACACAGTCTAGACCAGTGTTTCTCAACCTTGGGTCCCCAGATGTTTTTGGCCTACAACTCCCAGCATGCCCCAGCCAGCATAGCTGGCTGGGGCATGCTGGGAGTTGTAGGCCAAAAACATCTGGGGACCCAAGGTTGAGAAACACTGGTCTAGATAGACGGCCATAGGATTTGTCGGAGTCCCAGCTCCGACCTTGGAAACGTATTCCAAGGTTGGAGCTGGGACTGTGAACCTGGAGCGCCCCCCCCCCATCGCAGCCTATGCGGAAAGAACCGCTCTGGCTGTGGCTCCAAGGTCAACCTTGAAGAAGGACTTTTGGGGGCGGGGAGGGGAGAATTTACAAAGTATCCTGGCGGCGCCTTGCACCCCTTCCCTCCCGCTCTGAGGCCGAACACTTACCGTAGGTGGCCAAAATCAGCTGTCGAAGTGTTTTGCAGCGCGGGAGGAGCACAGACACGACCTTTACCGCCGCGCTGCTCCCGCCATGCATAGGATGCCCACAATCCTCCAAGTTCAGAGGGTTACTGGCAGTCTCATTGGATTGCAGCCTTAAGGTGAAATTTATTGCAAAAGGGAGATAAATTCAGTCAAGGTTTTTTTTTCTTCCCCTTTTTAATCCTCACTGTTTTTTTCCTTCACCTTTCAAATTAGTTGTTTTAAAGTTGAGGAGCCAGAACAGAAGCCTAAGGAGGAGAAGGAGGAAGAGGAAGAAGCCTAATCAGGTCCAGAAGTCAGGTCAGCCGGTGAAAGGTGGAAGGATTAAGTGCTGGCAAGAATCTAAGGAACAGGCGCTGGGGGCTGGGGGCATAAGGTCAAAGGTCTTGACTTTAGACAATAAAATATACTGCAATTCCGGCTGATTTCTGTACATGCCAAAGAGGGAGATAGAGAGCCCGAAATGTACATAGGGAAAATGCAATACTTCCCCCAGGTAACACATTCATTATTATTGTCCTTTCATTGCCATGGGGAATGCGTCTGTCATGGGCACCTATTAAATATTCCCTTGATGTTACTAGTGACAAGCTACAAAACTCTTCCACTTGTGATCCTGCCATTTTGCAAACTCCCTTTAGTTTTTCTTCATTGTCGGCATCTAATATTTATGGGTGAAGACAGTCGTACTGTTGTGAGAGTGGCAGAAGCAGTTCCAGTACTCTCTGAACTGATGCACATTTTGCTGTTCTGAGGGAAGCTCTTTCTAACATCAGTTCTGCGAGTGATGAATGACGCAAATATCCACTCCCCCCACCCCCATTGACTGCACTGTCTGGTTGTTTCTTTATTTTTAAACCCTTCAGCAGCAATGCACTTTCCTGCTATACAACTCCAGTATGGAAACTCTGATCCATATTTAGGGTGTGAACCTATGCATATTTACTCAGAAGTAAGAGTTCTGTGGGACTTAAGGCACAATCCTATACAGGTTTAGACAGAAAAAGTCCTACAACTCCCAGCATTCCCCAGCCAGCAGTTGTAGGACTTTTTTCTGTTTAAATATGCATAGGATTGCACCTTTAAACCCAAACAATGTGCACAGGCATGCACCCTTAAAAGGAAAAGGAGGCAATAGCCAAACTACTTCTAACCCAATGCCCTGTCCTTTTATGCCTTTTCAGTTTTCATCTTTGTATAATTCTTTGGGAGATGGTGTTCTCCACTCCTCTCCTGGACTGAGAGCACAGCCAGAAAACTTTATGGTGTTAAATAGACTAAGCAACAGTATGAATATTGCAGGTCACATTTATTCATTTATTTTATTATATTTGTTAATCGCCTATCTGGCCAGTCACCCGGCCACATGCTGAAGCTAAGCAGGTATGAGCCGGGTCAGTGCTTGGATGGGTGACTGCCTGGGCTGCCCACATCTGTTCTCCTGCATTGAGCAAGGGGTTGGACTCGATGGCCTTATAGGCCCCTTCTAACTCTACGATTCTATGATTCTATGATTTCCCCTCCTCTGCCCCTTATACACACACAGCATACACACATACCGCATAGCAAAATACTCCTAATGTGTTCATGAAGACGGGATATGGTGCTATCATCATTTAAGAAGGACTTGAGGGAATTCTGCGCATAGAATATAATAAAGGTACCGCTTGTTTTGACTGAAGATGCAGAAGGGCACAGAGACCCCTCTTTCTGACCTCCACTCCTTGAGCTAGGATGAAAGTAAAGCCCACAGACCCCGGGCAGGTACCTAAATTGTAATACATGTGATGTTACGGGTGGGAGCATTATCCTGCGATAGAGCGCATGCTCTGCATGCAGTTGGTCCCAGGTTCAATCCTTAGCATCTCCAGGTGATGGGGAAGGCCTCTAAAAACTGCTGCCAGGTAGAGTAGGCAGCACTAAGCTAGAGAGACAAATAGTCTGACATGGTGATAAGGCAGCTTCCGATGTACCTGTGTTCCTAAATATTTGCATTCATTAAACAGGGGAAGAGCCTCTGTGGGCTTAAAGTGTTGTGTGAACCAAGCCATTGTGTGAACCCGGTCACTGTCCCTTGTCAGTGTCCCTTGTACTCACTGCATCAGTGAGAAGTTTAGAGATGAGCAAACTGAGGGTTTTTATCCAATGGTGTCATTCCGCCAGCAGGAGGGAACTGCTGGCAGAACAGATTTCCAACTTTGCACTGCGCCCCCCCCCCCATGCACCCCTCAAATCTGCTCCAGAGAGTTAGGGGGCCCTCCAGAACAGATTTGGGGCATGTACAGGGCAGGGGGAGAAGACGGTGACGTTCTGTTGTGTGAGTGGAAGTCCCATTGTATGAGCAGACCTCCACTCCTGTGAGGGTTGGATCCAAGCCGAATGTGCTTCTTGCACAGATCCAGCCTTGGAGTGGCATTTTATTCCTGAGAGAGAATGACCATGTTTCAGGATGATAGTCCAGAAGGAATCATGGTGATCCAGAAGAAGGGCCTGAAAGAGGTATGAAAATTTTCCAGACATTTCTTAGGGTGGCCATGTGTCCTAATTTACAGAGGACAGTTTTCTATTTGAATTGTTCTGAAAGTACAGTTCTCTCTCTGAATGGTTGTCCAGTCCAAGTCCAATTTAAACCATATTAAGGAGGAGAAGAGGAGCCTTGAAGTTGCCCACCAAAAGTTAGCACCTGGAGAGCAGACTGAGCAGGCACACAGGTTACCTGGTCACACAGTCTTCCCCAACATGGTGAAATGTACTGGTAAGTATCAAGAGATGAGGCAGAATGAAAATCAAGACTCTTTGAGTAACGTAGGGCAAAAGTAGAGTCTTAAATAATGAGAAAACATGTTTATTCATGGGGGAAACAAATGGAACATAAAAACTCGGGCATATAAGAAAATACACACCAAAATGGCATGAGGACTTAGCTTTAACTCTGGCTTTGGCAGAGGTGGAAAATGCTTTGTCAGGGCTAGATAATGATGTTTCCATGGCTACAGAAGGGCTTGCTTTCCATTAGCATGTTGGCTTCTTACTTGCAGGGAACAAAGAAGCAAACCCAGGAGGACTGTACTTTGAACCTGTTTCAAACATCTGAATCAGCTCTTGGTTTCCCTGGGTTCAAGGATGGCGAGCTAATCTAAGGGCTAGCTGTGTTGTTTTTTTCTTTAAATGCATTAAATTCATTGATGAAAAGGTGTATCTAGGGTGATTTGGCATGATAGCTAGAAAGGGGGTGTCCATATGCAGAGGCAGCATACCTTTCATTGACTGGATTCAGACAACACGATAACCCACACTCAAGGGTTGAGTGGGTTGTTGTTGAACTATGAGTTGTTCTTGAAACATGGGTTATGTTGTCAGAAGCCAGCTATGCTAACAAGCCATGGCTTGTTAACCATGAACAACCTATGAACAGAACCCATGGTTTGTTGTTGGGTTGTGAACTGTGGGTTGTTCACCATGGTTATCTTGGCTGGATTCAGGCAACATGATAACCCACGGTTCAGCAACAACCCACAGTTCAATGACAACCCACACTCAACCCATATTCAACCCTTGAGTGTGGGTTATTGGGTTGTCTGAACCCAGTCGTTATCAGGTAAGATAACCAACCAACAAACAGAGAAAGATTCTCTACTCAAGAAGCCCTGTTTGAATATTTATCTGGGCACCTGACTAGCCACTGTCAGACAGAGTACTGGGAAGTTTGGTCATACTCAAATGAATGATCTTCTTATCACTTCTTAAAAGAGAACAGCAACCTGGGATACAATCCCAGCTTGCAATGTATCTACAGCTATTGCAGCATATATTTTAGTGGAAGACCGACAACCTGGTCTTCTGCGCGGGTTCAATGCTAAGGGGGTAGCGAGTCTTAGGACGGGCCTTCTCTGAGGTCCCCAGCGACTATCACCTTTAGCCCAGAACAAAGGGATAACTTATAGCCACAAAAGTATCTTTTATAAAACAAGTTTATTTACAAAATTACCTTCACAAACCCAGACACACGCCAGCAATACAGCTTATCAGTACGGTACAAAGTAGCAAGCAAGAAGTCTCAAGGACACCGTGATTTCAGGGCTCTCAGCTAGTTAGTTCAGCTCGGGCTCCAGCAGAGGCCCGGTCAACCGCATGCTGCTAGCTGGGTTCCCGGCGGAGGTCCGGTCTACCCAAGCGGCTAGCTGGGTTCTCGGCAGAGGTCCGGTCTACCCAAGCGGCTTGTGAGTGATTTTAGCTTGGTTTCCCGGGGGTCCGGTCAACCCAAGCGGCCAGTGATTTCAGCTTGGTTTCCCGGGGGTCCGGTCAACCCAAGCGGCCAGTGATTTCAGCTAGCTGGAGCACGCCGGCTGCTGCTACCCGGGGTTGCCGATCCCTTCGTTCCCTTACCCCAAGCATGGGGCAAGATTGCTGATCAGGTCTAACAACTCAGTTCCCTTGCGCAGGATGTTTTATACCTTGGTGTTTCAGGTAGCCCCTCCCTCCGTAATCAGGTGGGTTGCCAATCAGGTGGGTTGCCACCCTCCCTGAGGGGTGGCCTTTGGGGTCAGGTGGGGTGACGCCTTCCCCCTGTGGGGTGGGGTCCCTTTGAAGCCACTTGCTTAATGGTCCCATCCTGTGGTGTTGAATGGTCCTTTCTTATGGGTGCCGAAGTGTCTGCTCTGGCGAGGTATTCAAGTCTTATGTAGATGGGGCTGATATACGAGAGCATTGACGAACCTGGTGATGCTTCCTGCCTTCCCCCCTGGGGTGATTCTATGCAGATGTTGTTTGTCCCCTTTGGTCTCTGTGGAGACTGGCTGCCTCCCCCCCCCGGGTCTCCTTCCCCCCACCTTGGTGAGTGTGTGTGTGTCAGAAAGGGGGCTTAGGTTGGCTTTCTCCACATCTCTCCCCCGGGGAAAAGATGGCATTGGGGTCCCACACCCCAATTTCCCATTGACTTGCCCATCACTTGAGAAAGCCCGGGAGAGTGCATCAGCTAAGACATTGTCTTTACCCTTGATGTGCTCAATTTCGAAGTCAAAGTCTTGACTCTACCGTAGGAGTTTTTGGTTGTTGCCTTTGACTCTATCTAACCAGCACAGGGGGGAATGGTCAGTCTGCAGGCGGAACCGTCTCCCCCAGAGGTAGGGGCGCAACTTGGTGATGGCCCACACCATGGCCAGGCACTCTTTCTCAATGGTGGCAAGACTACGTTCTCTGGGCAGGAGCTTCTTGCTCAGGTATGCAACAGGGCGCAGCCCTTCTCTCACTTTCTCTTGTAACAACACCACCCCCATCCCGGCCTCAGAGGCATCTGTCTGTAGAACGAAGGGGGATTCGAAGTCTGGGGCTTGCAGAATGGGAGCTTCCGTGAGGCAGGCTTTTAACCCGTCGAAAGTGGTCTGGCAAGCCGCGGTCTACTGGACTCTGTTTGGTTGGCGCTTCTTACAAAGATCAGTCAGAGGGGCTGCTAGCTGACTGAAGTGTGGCACAAACTTCTGATAGTGCCCTGCAAGTCCCAGAAAAGCCTGCACTTGTTTTGGTTGCGGGTTGGGGCCATTTCTGAACCGACTCGATCTTAGCTTCTATGGGTTTGATGCTCCCCCCTCCGACCCGATGTTCAAGGTACTCAACCTCCCCTAGCCCCACTTGGCACTTCTTTGCTTTCACTGTCAACCCAGCGTCCCGGATCCGCTGGAAGACCCGCCGGACATGCTGCAGATGCTGCTCTCAAGTGGAGCTAAAGATAGCTATGTCGTCCAGATAGGCACAGGCAAATTCTCTCAACCTGTTCAGCATTTCATTCACCAGCCTCTGAAAGGTTGCCGGACCGTTCTAGTGGAAGACCGACAACCTGGTCTTCTGCACGGGTTCAATGCTAAGGGGGTAGCGAGTCCTAGGGCGGGCCTTCTCCAAGGTCCCCAGCGACTATCACCCTTAGCCCAGAACAAAGGGATAACTTATAGCCACAAAAGTATCTTTTATAAAACAAGTTTATTTACAAAATTACCTTCACAAACCCAGACACACGCCAGCAATACAGCTTATCAGTACGGTACAAAGTAGCAAGCAAGAAGTCTCAAGGACACCGTGATTTCAGGGCTCTCAGCTAGTTAGTTCAGCTCGGGCTCCAGCAGAGGCCCGGTCAACCGCATGCTGCTAGCTGGGTTCCCGGCGGAGGTCCGGTCTACCCAAGCGGCTAGCTGGGTTCCCAGCGGAGGTCCGGTCTACCCAAGCGGCTTGTGAGTGATTTCAGCTTGGTTTCCCGGGGGTCCGGTCAACCCAAGCGGCCAGTGATTTCAGCTTGGTTTCCCGGGGGTCCGGTCAACCCAAGCAGCCAGTGATTTCAGCTAGCTGGAGCACGCCGGCTGCTGCTACCCGGGGTTGCCGATCCCTTCGTTCCCTTACCCCAAGCATGGGGCAAGATTGCTGATCAGGTCCAACAACTCAGTTCCCTTGCACAGGGTGTTTTATACCTTGGTGTTTCAGGTAGCCCCTCCCTCCGTAATCAGGTGGGTTGCCAATCAGGTGGGTTGCCACCCTCCCTGAGGGGCGGCCTTTGGGGTCAGGTGGGGTGACGCCTTCCCCCTGTGGGGTGGGGTCCCTTTGAAGCCACTTGCTTAATGGTCCCATCCTGTGGTGTTGAATGGTCCTTTCTTATGGGTGCCGAAGTGTCTGCTCTGGCGAGGTATTCAAGTCTTATGTAGATGGGGCTGATATACGAGAGCATTGACGAACCTGGCGATGCTTCCTGTCTTCCCCCCTGGGGTGATTCTATGCAGATGTTGTTTGTCCCCTTTGGTCTCTGTGGAGACTGGCTGTCCCCCCCCCGGGTCTCCTTCCCCCCACCTTGGTGAGTGTGTGTGTGTGTGTCAGAAAGGGGGCTTAGGTTGGCTTTCTCCACAATTTTGAACATGCTGCAAGGGGGAGTTCATGTTGTCATGACTGGCCCAGTGTGGCAGCATCTCAATGCTAGTTTCATGTCACGTTTATTCAGTACACATGTGGCAAGATGTTCTCACTGGACTGTTGGAAGAAAGTAAAGATTATTCCAGATTTTTCTGGGTCACACTTCATTCCCCCACTGCCACCACACACACACACACACACACACACACACAGAGTCACACACACACACCTGATTGTCATATTCCAGTTGCTTTGCTATGTGTTCACTGATCATAGCCAACCTTACCATGAAGTGACAGCAAGCAAACTCTTTAGGCAGCAGATTCCAGAGGCAGCACCATTTTCTGGATGCCAGACTTACACCTCTGTTTGTCATTAAGAAAAAGAGCTTCAGTCCAGAATGGAGAGGAGCAGGCATGGCTAGGGTTTTTCAGTCCGGTGTGAGAATGCCTTGTGAGGCCATCACAGTCGCCGAATACACACGGCACAAAACCACCTAGAGCAGGAGAGGGCAAGTTCTGGGAGTCTGGGCTCCATTTTTGACCCCCAGACCCCTCCCCCCATGGGGTGCACTCCATAGGGCATGGCGGGGGAGGGGGAATAGTGCTTTACCCCTGAAATTTGGTGGCAAACCATTATGCTGCATTAAAAGCATAGAACGTAGCGTGTTCTCAAGCTAAATTTGACCCTTTTAGCACTTCATAGTGGCTACAGAGTGCTAAGAGGGTCAAATTTAGCCTGAGAATACTAAAAACTACCAATCCCCCCTCCCTGCCAAATTCAGTGGCACGGGGGGCCACACTGGGGGGTGGCAGGGCTGCATGCAGCCTGCAATCCGCATGCTGCCCACCCCGATCTATGCGATGGTCCCAATTCCTGTCATGTGAAGACATCCTTATAGAAATATTAGACCATTTTGGTGCCTCAGAAGACAAGCACTTAAAGCACTGTGATAATCAAACACCCTCATGGAAGCCAGGAAATAGACAGGATGCACAGAGCAGGAAAAAGCAATACTATGTTGCTTCCTATGGCAAAGTCTCCATATTTATTTTTTACTAAGAGGATGCACCAATGGAAGGGTCTCTTTGACCAGGATGCGTTCATTCTTCCTTTGTCCTTAACATGCGCTGAAACCATCCTTGCAAGTCACTTGCGACAGCCTCCCATAACTCAGTTGTAGGCTCTGACTCACGCTTTGAAGACGATTTGCTCTGGGGGAAAATGTAAATGATTTTGATCCATAAAGACCTTCAGCTCACTCCTATCTATTTATTCCTCTCCTATCCTCACTCTCTGTTGCTTCGCAGAGGCCTGGTGGATACACGGAACCAGATGGTGCGTGACCAGCGACATCAGCTAAGGCTGGAGGAGTCGCGGCAGAAGAAGGAGAGGCACAAGAATGAGCGTGTCCTGGAGACTTTCAAGAGTGCTGTGGAAGTGGTCACACCACACAGCTCTGTGGTGATATCTCCTAGCCAGAAGTCAGTGGCACAGCCAGAGTCTGAAAGCCCTCCTGCCCATTTCTCAACCACCCCTCTGAGCTCATGGTATTACCCAGCTACAACAGGGGTGTCCACCAGTAGCCAGTATTCTGCTGGACAAATGTCGCCTTCCAACAACCCACTCTCCCAGACCCAGAGTGAATTCCATTCTGCCTCCAGGGGCATGCCGAGCTCTGACCTGGAAACGAAGTACTACTCAGAGCCCAACCTAAGTTGTCCAGAAACCCCAATTTGCTCTCATTACAACATGGCAGCTTCAGAACTAGACACAGACTACAATACTCAACCAAGTGTCATGGCTAAGTCCTTCAGGGTCATACCTGTGGGGAGCAGAAATTTCACCCACAGGCCCCATTACCACTTGACCCAAGATTATAACCCTGTTGCCTCAACACAACAAAGACTCAGATTAAAGCTTGCAAAGAAGAAGAGGTAACTGAGTGGGGGGATTATTGTAGTCCCATTTGTAGCAGAGCAGGAAACCTCCAAATGATATTCAGCACATGGAAAATTTGTTTGACTTGATTCCACCCCCCCCCAACACAACATAGTTTCCTCTGCTTTTGTGCTGTACTTGCACACAGACATTTCAAAGGCTGAATGCATATCTTGAGCATGGGATGAGCCACAAGTTGTGTTATACTTGGTCAGTTGCCTGTGGCTAGAGTTGGCTCAGGGCAGACATGTACAGCAGGCCTGGGTCACTTGTGGCCCTCCAGATGTTTTGGTCTACAACTCCCACCAGCCCTAGCCAGCATAGCCAATGATGAGGGATGATGGGAGTTGTAGTCCAAAACATCTGGAGGAACACAAGTTTCCCATCCCTGGTGTACAAGGAAAAAAAGGCCCTACGGGAAGAGGATTAAACTCCTTGCTTTAATAGCTATCTAGAACAGATAAACAACAAACTTCACTATGGATCATTCATAGAAGGTACTAAGCTTGTTAGTGTACAGGTGTCCCCGCCACAGGTTTAGGCATTGTGAAGTGGAAATATCTTCTAATGATGGATGAGAGCTCCCCTTGTGAGGTTTCTGGGAGGAGTGGGTGCCTTAGCAGGGGAGGGGAGGGTGAACAGTTCAGTAGCACAGTACATGCTTTCTATGCAGAAGGTCCTGGGTTTAATTGTTCGCATTTCCAGGTAAAAGATTCACAAGTGGCTCTACCCGAGACCTTGGAAAGAGCTGCTGTCAGAGCAGACAGCTCTGGTCTGAGTCTTAAGGCAACGTCATGCGTTCATTTTCTTCGTCAATGATAAATGTTGTGATCCTTCTGCTGGGATGTGATGAGCCACAGAATAAAATAAAAACAATTTAGAGATATTTGATGACCGTGACATGCCAGTCACTAATGGGGGGGGGGGGAGAGATGAGAATTCTCAGTGATGGCCCCAAAGAGGATTTGGAGTCAAAATCAGGGAAAAGATTTCTGACAGTAGGATGGAAATTATGGGATGCCTGGTTTTTCAGTATACCACTCTTAATGCTGCAATCCTTAAAGCTGCACAGTTGCTTGGAAGTAAATCCCATCCAAATATATGGAACCATGACAAGTAAGAGTGGGAAGGAACGGGCTGCAAGTCATATATCATGAAATATTGATGCCACCATTCCATTTTATTTCTCCCCCAGTCCGTTGTGAGGCTCAGCTTTTGTGATGATTTGCAGACTGTATCAGTTGTAAACTGAGCTTTATTTTTAACTCCCTGTAAAACAAGTGCAAAACAGAAGCTAATGTAATTTAAGGGAACATCTTGGAAACAGATATTAGTGCCGCACAAACAAATTCATAAAAATTAAGCTGTACTTTGTGCCAGAGATCCATCTGTGCTGCACAATTGAAAAGGAGAGACTTCCTGTAGTGAAGCAGTGAAATGGAAAATTCTGCATCTGTCACGTTAAAATTAGTTTGTCTTCTGACTATGGGTAGGCCCCCAAATCAAGAGAATTTGCAAAACTATTTCTTCAGTCTCAGCCCAAAAAGTACTTCCACGGTGGCTCAATTTGGACATCAGGCCAAACCATGGTTTTGCTAATTGTAGTTCAGAAACCACACCATGGTTTGGGCTTCTAGTCATATAACGTGGTTTAGAGCTGCTTCTCTGCTTTTATTTCCCATCTTCTGAGCACTCAGCATCATATGTTCACTCCCATATCCATGGTGCAGCAACCTCTTGAGGCAGAGCAATGGCTCTGACTCAGTGTTCTCCAACCTTGGGTTCTGGCTGGGGCATGCTGGGGTTTGTAGGCCAAAAACATCTGGGGACCCAAGGTTGGAGAACACTGCTCTAACTGGTTTATCAATGGTTTGTGAATTGGGACATCAAACAGTGATTTGAACTGATGTCATGGGTTGGCAGCCCTTCGCAAACCATGGTTTGTAAGCAGGCATAGTATCAGAGATATGCACTGATGGGGTCTGAGCTTGTAGTGACTGGCTGGGGATAGGGATCTTGGGTTTGTGGTGGATCGCTCAATGGAAATGTTGACTCAGCATGTGGCAGCTGTGAAAATGTGCAAATGCAACAAGGGATCAAAAATAAAACTCCCCAATGTTGTAATGCTTTCATACAGTTCTGTGGTGTGGCCACACTTGAAATAGTGGCCTGGTTTGCATGACACTGCCTCAGCTAGCAGTAGGGCCGTGCAAGGGTTGTTTAACCCCTGAACAACACATGATGGCCAGGTTTGCCCTGATCAGGGGGTTGCATATTCGAAATGGCAGCTGCACATGCCGCAACTCCTCATGGGTTGAATAACCCTCAATGAGCCAAACCTGTTGTGTGAACTGGCCCACTGTGTACAATTCTGGTTGCTGCATCTCTCAAAAGGATATTGCAGAGCTGGAGAATGTGCAGAAAAGAGCAACCAAAATGGTCAAGGGGCTGGAGAGCAACCCCCACCCCATATCAAGAAAGTTTACAATGTTTGGAGCTTTTTAGTTTAGAAAAAAAAGGTGAAGATTGGGGAACATGATAGAGGTTTATAGAGAGCCAGTATGGCGTAGTGGTGAGAGTGTTGGACTGGGACTCCGGAGATCCAGGTTCTAGTCCCCGCTCGGCCATGAAACTCACTGGGTGACTTTGGGCCAGTCACTGCCTCTCAGCCTAACCTACCTCACAGGGTTGTTGTGAGGATAAAATGGAGGAGGATGATTATGTAAGCCGCCTTGGGTTCCTTGCAGGAAAAAAGGTGGGGTATAAATATAATATAATAAATAAATAAATATAAAATTATGCATTGTATGAATTAGTGGATAGGAATACATTTTTCTCCTTCTCTCATAATACTAGAACCTGGGGTCATTCAATGAAGCTGAATGGTGGGAGATCCAGGGCAGACAAAAGGAAGTACTTCTCCACACAGTGCATAGTTATATGTTATGTTTTATCTTGTTGCTTTATTTTGTGGTTTTAACAGTTGTGAACCTCCCAGAGAGCTTTGGCTATTGGGGGGGGGGATAGAAATGTAATAAATAAATAAAGTTAAACTTT
Organism: Shinisaurus crocodilurus; assembly: GCA_021292165.1. Taxonomy (NCBI): domain Eukaryota; kingdom Metazoa; phylum Chordata; class Lepidosauria; order Squamata; family Shinisauridae; genus Shinisaurus; species Shinisaurus crocodilurus. The sequence continues at coordinate 274,077,750 of CM037876.1, forward strand.
GAAGTTAGCTACCATAAGCTGTGGCAACAGCCACCAACTTAGATGATGTTAAAAGGGAATTAGATAAATTCATACGGGGTAAGGCTATCCAAGACTACTGGTTCTGATGGCTGCACATCACCTTCAGGACCAGAGGTAGTGTGCCTCTCAGCACCAGTTGCTGGGGAACATAAGCGGGAGGGAGCTCTTGCACTCATGCCCTGCTCTTGGACTTCCCATAAGCATATGGTTGACCACTGTGGCCTTTGGTCTGGTCCAGCATGGCTCTTTTGATTTGCTTATTAAGAAACCTACCTGGACGCCTCCCAGGTTATTTTGTCTGTCCTCCTCCTTCTTCACCTGGACTCCCCACCCCACAAGTCTTTCCTTTCTGCTTTTGTCTTTTTCTCTGAATGGAAGAAAGAGGAAGATCCTTGGAGCCAACAGACCTGGTAGAAATGAATGGTCCAGAAACATAGAATAATTTAGGAAGTGTTAGCTTTCTAAGAAGATGGAGAGGTGGAAATTAGGAGGAGGTTTCAATGCAGCATTAAGTAACATTTGGTTTTATTCTTATTCTGTATTATAAGCTTGCATTCGTTATTTTGGTACTCATTCCTTTACTCAGTTCAGTTTATTCTGCATTGGTTGCTTTGTCAATTATCCTTTTCCTTAAGTGATGAGTAACTGTAGTTATTATTTTTAAAAACATATTCTATTGCTCTGTATGCATTCATTGCCTCGATTTTACATTACCTTGCATTCATTTTATGTTGGATCATATGCCACAATAAACCATTATGATGTACAGACCTGTGGCTCACGCTGGCTCAGCTTGTCTAAGCATGGAAAGCTAAGCAGGGTCAGGCCTGGTTGTTACTTGGATGGGTGACCCCTCCTCTAGTTTCCTGCATTGAGCAGGGGGTTGGACTCGATAGCCTTGTAGGCTCCTTCCTTCTAACTCTATGAAATCTATGAAATCTATGATACTGTGGCTGTGGTCCTTTTTGCTCGGGGTTGGCGTCAAGGGTGGGCACAGTTGGGAGCAGCCCAGCAGGGCCCCACTGACAAGAGCCCCCAGGACTTGCTCTCGTCTTCACCATTGCAACCTGCTTGTTCACCTACCCTTCACTCTGGCCCAGACAATGTTGCTGGTGAGAAGGAGGAGCAGTGGAGGCCGCCGCTGCCTCCTTGCTCCCCGGCTCTCTGCCGGTCAAGCAAGCAAGTGGTAGCAATGCTGAGAAAGAGAGTGAGGAGCAAGAGCAGCTGGTGGCACTGGATGGGTTCGCACGGCACAGTAAGCTAGCTACGCAGTGTGGCTTATAAGCCAGCCTGCCCAAAATGCACCACCCAACAGACGATCAGGCACATTGTGGGTCCCCTCCTCCTCCCCCCGGGGTCCCCCCATGGGTATGCCAGGCGACAACACAGGAGTACCGAGGTTCCCCCACTCCCTGCCACGACTGTGAGCCATTTTCGGCTCACTGCAGGTTTTTGGTTGCTTACATTTTTTCCCCCTTGAGATCATGAAAGCTGCCTGTCAAGCTTTCACAATCCCAATTTTGCCAGCCATGAACAGTCCCTCCAAGGTGCCCCAGTGGGCTACCCAAGGTTGCAAAAATTATTATTATTATTATTATTATTATTATTATTATTATTATTATTATTATTATTCCATTATTCCATTATTTTTCGCAAATATTTGTGAAAATTATTTTTTTTTAATTTTTTATTGCCGTTCCCACGCAACTTCAGATGACCACAGTTAGGCAGGAGCAGCAATGGGGAACCTGTGGTGGGCAATGGGCAGGGATGTTGAAGAGTCCTTGGTCTCGAGTCACGAGTCGAGTCACGAGTCGAGTCACGAGTCTTTGGACCCGAGTCTCGAGTCCGAGTCTGAGTCCTTGGTCCAAAATGGTGACTCACGAGTCACGAGTCCTGAGTCTCTCCCAAAACTGACTCCACGAGTCCCTATTAAAATCAATGGGGTTTCCCCCCAACAAAATAAGGCTACTTCAGATGTGTGGCTTAAATAAATTCTAGGCACAAGTGTGCCTTTTTATTTCAAAACTCTGCAACTGATTTTGGCCAGAACAGACCAGGCAGACAAACCCAAAATAACCAGGCAGGCAGAGGAGGCAGGGAACTCCAAAGCAGGCAGGCAGAGGCCTTTGTCTTGGACAATTCAACTGTTGAACAGGTCAAGAAGAGACCAGGCAGGCAGAGGAGGCTGGAAACCCCAAACAGGCGGGCAGAGGCAGCCAAAACCAAAATGTCTGACCCTAACCCAAACCCCCCACAACAACACATCAGTCAAAATAAATCTCAACACATCGTTGGGGCTGCGCTCCTGGTAGCTGTCCATAGTGGCCGAGCAGCGGCGCGCCTCGCTTCCATGCGCTCTTCACCGGTGATCGTGCTCCTTCTGGCACAGCCAGAAGACTCGTCAACAGCCCAGGGATGTTGACGAGTCCTTGGTCTCGAGTCCCGAGTCGAGTCTCGAGTCCCATTAAAAATATTGGGACTCGAGTCCGAGTCGAGTCAGAGGGGGGACTCAGTCTGACTCACGAGTCGAGTCCTCGAGTCCGAGTCCCCATCCCTGGCAATGGGCAGCGGAGAGGTCTGCTGGCAAAGTCCAGCGGGCATCCACCTGTCCACTGCCTACGTGGGCTGCAGATAAGTCAGTCTCCCCCCCCACTTTTGTAGCGTTTGACAGCTGTCAAACTTGACCTGTCAGGTGCTTCAAAAGCCCAGAGAGACATAGTGGCTTGTGAAATGGGGGCCTCAAACTCTCCTTCTGCAGCAAGATCCCCGGGTTTTTTTTTTGGGGGGGGAGCTCATGTCTCCCAAGGGTCCCCTGCATTTTGCTACCACCTTGGGAACATGCAAAATGAGTGGGGATCCCCCCCCGGGGGGGGATTGCTTCCGATGACAGGTCAAGAAATGTCACTGGGAGCAATTACTCCTGCCCACACCAGGGTATCCCCACTAATTGTGCATGTTCCCTCTAAAACCTGGAGCTCTTGCTTGTATTGCTCTTGCTTGTTAAGCTTTGCCCACTATGATGTTGATGTAGCCCATTATTATGTGGTATATAGAGCCCAGATTAACAGGTGCCACGATGACTGAGTTTGTTGCTACATAATATTTGAGACCATTTGGGGACGTACAAGTCCAGAGGGCTGGTTATACCTAAAATGGACACAAGTACCGGTAATTATTGTTGAGCAGACTTGATTGATCATGTTAAGCAACTGTTTGGTGCTTTGGCCACTAGGTGACATGGTGCTACCAAAATTAAAGGAAGCCTAGTCTATATGTCTCCTCAGATTGCCTCACCTTTGGAAAGAGAGACTCTCCCAGGATATCACCCAGCATATCACCATGGCAACAGCTTCCATTTGTTTGGAACAGCAGACCTGTTCCACCATCCTTAGATTTATTCACAGGTTCTCTCTCCCCATTTTGTAATTTTGAATTGTGACCCCACCCACTCACTTTTATAACATACGGTAACTCTATAAGCACCTGGAAGCCAATACAGGTTTTAATCGCTGCTATTTTATCTTTTTCTGTAGTGTATCTCTCTCTCTCTCTCTCTCTCTCTCTCCCCCCCTGTGTGTGTGTGTGTGTGTGTGTGTGTGTGTGAGAGAGAGAGAGAGAGAGAGAGAGAGAGAGAGAGAGAACGAAAGATTTATGCTGTAAACTGCCCTGGAATGTTTTTACATTGAAGGGTGGGATTATAAATGGATTAAATATATAAATAAATAGTAGCATCACACAGGGAAAAGAGTGAGGCTCTTAAGAAGGCACAATTATCACTGAGCCAGACCCTAGGAGCTTTTCTACATGAGGCTGTTAATCCACTGTATCTACTCTCGGTTTCCGTCCCAGAATTGAGATCCAAGCAGTACACGAGGACTGTTTCCTTTCCTGCTTTTCTGCTGCATAACCTCTAAGTGGCATTGTGGTACGGAAAACCACAGTGCCACAGCTTCTCCGTGCCCTTTCAACAGCTAAAAGACTGATACTACAACACTGGAAAGACAAAAGCTCACCTCCTATAATGCAATGGATCAAAGACTTCATGACGCTTTCAATATTTGCGCGGATGACATACAGACTTCCCTCTTGAATGGACATTTACACGAATATTTGGTCTGCCTTCATCGAAGCTTATGTATAATTGATACCGTACATCTGAATTTATGCTGTTATTTGGATATATACATATAAGCGATTGTTAATTTCGGGGTGGGTGGGTTATGTTTCTTTTTTTGTTTTTTGTTTTTTTGGGGGGGGTTATTTTTGATTTACGTCTTGTTTTGGTGAAATTCACAATAAAAATAAATGAAACAATAGGCGGCACTGTGGATAGTGGAACAGTGCAAATACACAAGAGGAAATTGTACTTTCTCTCACTTTAACAATGAAATGCCTAATTTTCTCTGCTCTAAAAAACAAAACCCATTGAAAGTGCTGCTTAGACACAGAAGAGAAACTGGTGGGCCACAACGTTGTCTAAAGAACCTGTAAACAACCATGAATAAGGAATTATGAGTGCATTATCCATGCCTTTGAGTAGAAAAGCCCCAGATCAGGGGTGGGGAACCTCAGGCTTGTGAGTCAAATTCAGCCTTCCTGGGGTCCCAATGCAGCTCTCGGGGGTTCTTCAGATGGCCACGGGCCACACTCCCTTCCCTTGGCTTTCCTGTGTTTTCTTTACAGCAGTGTTGAACTCTAGTCTCCCCTCTAGTAGCCTGAGGGATGAAGCATTCCTGCCTAGTTCTATGCCAGGGGTGGGAAAACGGCGCCCCCCCAGTTGTGGAAGGACTCCAAGTCCCATCAGCCCCAGCCAGAGTGGTCAGGGATGATGGGAGTTGTAGTCCAACAACCTCTGGAGGGCCGCTGGTTGCCCACCCCTGTTCTGTGCAATCACACCCTTCAGTAAATTAAACAGCTGTGGTAATCTGTGGGGAGAAAGTGTCTCAGAATTGCTGCTTAAATGAAAAATATGGGCACATTCCAAGAAGGGATAGAAAATTAAACGGAAAGAATAAGGGGTGGGGGTGGGAGAAAAAAGGCAGAACGGGGTGGTGAGAGAAGACATTTGTGTGTGCGTGCGTACACATGTGTTTGCAATTGTGTCTGCATGTGGAAAGCAAAAGCCAGTTGATCCATCATCTGTTTATTGCATGGTTTATTGCTCCATCTTCTGAAATAGCATCAGGCACAGGCAAAAAGGATCAAAAGTCTGATCCGTTCTTTGATTCCAGTGCCGTATGTTCTTGTGAAATATGGTGGGGAACTCCATGAATGTGTACACCATATGGAAGCTGTCACTAATGAAGTGGAGGCATTGTAACTTGAACAAGACCAGCCACATTAGCCAGAGAGTTTCACAGAATGTCAAGATACAGAAGAGGGCTGGGTGCCGTATTGTGCAGGGAGAGGCTTCGAATTTGAGGTACAAATAGAGTTTCAGATAAGGCGTTGCAGTGAAACAAGCTAGCTACAAATAAGACAGCCTGTTTTTAATGTCACAATGCTTTGTAATGTTAACATATTTCAGTTGTCTTCTGCTCACTGCTGGAGCTGAAACGTGCAGTGTTTGCATCTTGGAGAAACAGGGTGGCCAGGTGTCCTACTTTACAGAGGACACCTGGTCACCCTATTTAAAGGGTTGTCAGAAGACAGTCCCCTTATGTGAGCTCCGCCAACCTGCCCCATTCCAGAAATGATGCCGGAAGCACTAAATCTTCGTTATGCAAGCTTTGGGTACTGCTTGCAGAACAGAATCAGTGAGGCTGGCAGCAGCTCATGAGTGGTCACCCTTAGATACTGCCCATGGACCACACTGGTCTACACTGACTAACAGTGGCTATCCAGGTTTCACATAGGGGTCTCTTCCAGACCTACTGGGAGATGCTGGGGAGCAAATGTGCGGCCTTCAGCATGCAAAGCGTGCGCTCTGTCCCTGGGCTACAGTGCTCGTGGTAGGTAGCGAGCCAGCTCTGATCTCTTTATATACAATCTAACCCGATAGGAGTTGAGGTCTGAGGAAGATGGCGGAAGCAATGACAGCTGCAAACTCATCTCTGCCATGGCTGTGGTGGTGTCATCCTGGCTGCCGGTGTCATCCCCCTTAACAACAACAAGCCCCATGAAGCACTCTGTTCCTCACACCCCCAATCCCAACTGTGTTTCTACTCTGAAGTAAGCCTTGCAGTGTATAAGTTGGCAACCCTATAAGACACTTCCCTGGAAGTCAGTGCCGCTGAACTCCGTATCATGTAGGAGTTCTGCGTAGATGTGCATAAGATTGATTTATTGACACTTCTACACCGCCCAATAGTGTGGAAGCTCTCTGGGCAGTTCACAAAACAACCCAGAAATCCATAAAATACAATCACGTAATAAAACATGATATAAAAACCTGAGGTTTATAGCAGAATAAAACCAAAGGTAAAACCTTACCAGACTAAAAGCCAGCAGTACAAAGACAGCCGAAGTGGATTGCACTGAAAATGTAGGATTGCAGCCTTTGAAGTAACTAAGGTTAAAACGTGAAATGGGAAGGGGGGGCTCTTGAAGAGGCTTTCTCAACACCCCACTAACCAGAGGCTTATCCCTCAAATACCCAGCAAAGATTAGGAGGGCTCTTACCATGAAATAAGGTGGCCATGAGTGGTGCACGTGCGCTCTCTCTCTCTCTCTCTCTCTCTCTCTCTCTCTCTCTCTCTCTCTCTCCCTCTCTCTCTCTCTCTCTCTCTTCCAGAGCTTTTCTACAGGAGGCATTTATTGTGCTGCTAATCGCTGTTTCAGTTTCATCGCAGCATTGAGATCCAAGCTCTGCACAAAGATCTCTTCCTTTCCTGCTTTTCTTCAACACAGCCTCTAGGTGGAGCTGCGCTATAAGGGAATAGTGGAAATACATGAAGAGACTGGAGCGCCATTTTCCCATTGTAATTTAATAGCTCATTTTCCCCATTCTAAAAAAAAAAAAAAAAAATTAAAAATGGGAAAGTGCTTTGAAAAAACAGAGGCAAAACTGGAGGATCACAACGTTGTTTAAGGAGCTCGTAAACAACCGTGAGTAAGGAATCACGAGCACACAATAAATGCCTCGTGTAGAAAAGCCCTCTCACTTAATTTTAATTTGGCAGGTCAGATACTGCTGTTTGTGAACTGTGCAAACTGAAGCTTCAAATACATGCCCCTGGGAACTCTTTCCTCCTCTCTTCCATTCCTCCTCTGGCCTCCTCCACCCAGTCCTGATGGCGCACAGCTGCAGCTCTGCCTGTGGAAAAAGCAGCCAGCAGCCCAGACACAGCAGCCTGAGACTGGCCAAGGAGTGACAACACCAACAACAAAATGAGCGAACTACAGAGAGAGAGAGACGCAAATCATAGCTGCATGCACAGCATCCCTCTGGAATCTTGGGTTTTAAATGGACATTTTAGGAGTCCCGACAGAACCCAGATGGAACCTTAAAACAGAGGACTGTATGAGACAAATGAGGCCATCTGGCTATTCGAGTGCAATTTCCTGCACCAGCAGGGGGCTGACCTGGATGAACGATGAGGTCTCTTCCAACTCTATGTTCAATGTTTCTGTGTTTTCAATTTATTCACTTCCCTCCTTGTTTTAAATATATGTCCCTGGTGACTTTTATTTCCAATAGTATTGTGGGTAGATTAGACTCATGACTGTATGTTTGTAGTTTGTGAGATAAAGGGCACAATCCTACTGCAAGTTTAGACAGAAAAAAAAGGCCTACAACTCCCAGCATGCCCCAGCCAGCATAGTAAAGTAACTTTATCAGAGTCTGAACATTATGTCTTCACCAGTTTGTTCATCCCAATTGTATTGCTTTTGGTTTGAGGGTTGGGATATATTTCCTGTTTGTTTTGATTGGTAATTCAAAAGCCGCCTTGACAGCTGCAGATTTGAGCAATGCAGCTGTCAAGATTTGAGCAATGGAATGGTGTGGAGAAGGGATGCCCTATCCCCAGGGATGAGGACTCGGACTCCAGGACTAGACTCGTGAGTCGGACTGAGTCCCCCCTCTGAGTCCCCCCTTTCTTTTTTCATACCTTTTCATAAATAATTTGGAATGAGTTCATTTGTTCCATGATTCCCATTCATTTTTATTTTCCAACTGATTTCAGTGCAAGACTCAGCTGCTCTTCTCCTGCTTGTAACTTTGGTATTTTCCATCCAAATGGCATGCATTTTTCAGCCATTCTACTACCAGCCAGGGCTTCAGACGTGCTAAATTTCAGACACATTCGACAAAGGGACCCCATTTTATAGACCCATATTCTAGATCTGTCCATTTCACTGCACCGTTCTGTGACCTGCACAGGCTGTTTCAGAATGTTTCAATTACTCATCCCACTAGAAAGTAATGAAAAACAAATCCAGCCAGTCAAACTAATGAATCACTAATAGCCTCTGGAGGCACATGAGATTATACGAAGAGCCCTATTTATATAAATAAATAAAACCAGATAATATTGACATCAGCCTTGTTCCAAAAGTCTCTGTGCTGTGCCACTGTCGGGTGAACTGACAGCGCTGCTTTAATAACATCCACATCACTGGCGATATGATATCCAAATGACACCAGAATGTCACCCACAATCGAAAAGGAACATCACAAGTTGAGTTTATCAACACAACCTTACTGAGAGACTGAAGGACTCAGAGAAGGCAAGTTTGCAAGGACAAATGTGAATATTTCCAGCCGTACAGAGTATTTGGGCCATGCTGTTGATGCTAATGTTCTTCACCAGACAGCAGGAAAGGTCAACGCCATAATGGATATCTCTGATAACGTATAAATCAGGTGTGGTCTTCTATTACAGATGACGCATTCCTCTTCTGGCAAAGGGCCTAGAGCTACTCCACAATTCTGTAAGTCAAGGAAAACCCTGCATTGAGACAGATGAGGAAAAGCTTTCTGATAGACATGTACATGGGACTAGTACCCTTGTTAAAAAAAAAAAAAAAAAGTCTCATATCTGAAGTGGGTTCTGAAGTGATTTATTTTTTTTCTGTGCACACCATGCGAAATTAATTCCTGGAAAACAGCAACCAGGAACAAAAAGCCTAAGCACTCCAGGTTTCTTGAGGGGGAACCCCATCTGACTTACGGTACATCCTGCAACCAAGCCATGGGATAGGTTCCTACATTCTATTAGTCACAGTACTCCTTGGATGGTGTTTGGCCTCTCCACAACACCGTACACATAGAAAATGTATTGCAGTGAAGTGGCCCATGCCATGGACCACTTGGGTGAAACACCTGTACAAATAAGTGTAGGTGAAACAACTCTACAAATATGGTGGCTCTTGGTGAGTCATCTCCGATTTACTGAAACGGGTTATATTTGGTCTGGTTATTTCCAGGTTTGTGGTAACTGTATTCTGCTCAGAAGACCAAATGATGCTGGTTGAAGATACATACCAAACAGGCCTGTGGCTTACGCTGGCTCAGCTTGTCTGAGCGTGGAAAGCTAAGCAGGGTCAGGCCTGGTTATTACTTGGATGGGAGACCCCTCCTCTAGTTTCCTGCATTGAGCAGGGGGTTGGACTCGATAGCCTTGTAGGCTCCTTCCAACTCTATGATCTATGAAATCTATGAAATCTCATCTATGCATAGTTGTCTGGGTCCAGACAACACGATAACCCACATTTCAACAACCCACGGTTCATTGACAACCCACACTCAACTCCTACTCAACCCTTGAGTGTGGGTTATCATGTTGTCGGAACCCAGTCTCGGTTTCTCATTTCTCCTATCTTGTTTGGTTTGTCCCAAACTTTGACCATCTCCCCCCAGTCTTAAATTATATTTCCCCCCCCAATTTTGAGATTTAAAAAATCCATTCACATGAACATTGTCACACATTTTTGTGTGCATTTCTCCTAATACATGCATTTTGTATGCAATTCTGCCTGATATACAAATGCTTTGCAAGACATTTTCCTAATACGATGCATTTTGAATGTTATTTTCACTAATACACATATTTTTGTATGCATTTTTTGATTTGAGACCTCCACTGCAAAATTGAGAGAAGTGTGAATTTTGAAGGATAACTGAGTTTCACTTCGTGTATTGGTTCACAAGTACAAAATTAGGTAGGTACCCATTAACATGCAAACCAAATGAATTTCACCCCCATCCCTGCAGCCTTTCAAACAGAGGACACATTAAAATAGGGGCTGCCCTCTGCAAAGTAGGACACATGGCCACCTTCATTGTGTGTGTGTGTGTGTGTGTGTGTGTTTTTAATCTCAAGACAGTTTAAGCCTAGGCTAAACACAATCCAAATAGCTCTATCCGGTCCACAGAAATGCCACGTTTCCCTGTGAGATTATCTGCCTTTGGGAGCAATAGCGCAAACGTGTGTGCGCACACTCCATTCTCTATGATGGCAGAGTGACAGACAGAAGCTCAGACAAGTACAGTTGGTTGACTCAAATCTTAGGCGCTTTAATTATTCCATCATTTGCCAAGTGTGGTGTGGATTCTTGGCCTGTCTCCTAAGGATTAGAATGCTTAAGATGATATTTAGATGGAAATGGTAAAAAAAGAAAAGAAAAAAGGGGAGAGAGAGCTGTGTCCCAGGTAGATTCAACATATGTAAGGATGCACAAACATCCTGATGTTTGACCTGTGAACTGACTTGGGCATTTGCAAAAGCTTGAGCCTTTCACCAGCAATCAGAACTGCAGGCCCCATGAAGCAGCTGCTGCCTTCACCATCTCCCCCACCATCAACCCAAACAATTTCCCTTGGGGCTACGGCAGGGGTGGGGGCAGGCAGTGTGGAGCTCCATGTGGAGCAGTTTCCCCACCATGACAATCATACAGGCCACCTGGTCACAGTCGTCCCCGCTATGGTGAGCTGACTTGGGTTTCTATTTATAGTTATTCTTTCTAAATCTGCATGTATGTATAGAAATTATCCCATGGATGGAAATGTTATGCCATTGACTGAGTTCAGACAACACGATAACTCACACTCAAGGACTGAGTATGACTGGGTTCAGACAACATGATAACCCACACTCAAGGATTGATGATGATGATGATGATGATGATGATGATGATGATGATGATGATGATGATGATAATTCTTACCGGCCTCTCCACTTGGATCGAGTCGGGGAACAACAATATAAAATACATAAACTGGTTAAAACATATTAAAACATTCTTAAGAAACTTTTTAAAATATCCTAAAATTCCTAAGGTTCCACTGGGTAGGCCTGCTGGAAGAGATCAGTCTTTATGGCCTTTTTAAATGCCAAAAGATTATTCAATTGATGAGTCTCCTGCCGGCAGGCTATTCCACAGTCTGGGAGCAGCAGAAGAGAAGGTCCTCTGGGTGGTACCCGCCAGCCTAGTCTTGGCTGACTGGAGTAAATTCCTTCCAGAGGACCTAAGTGCGCAGGGCGGATTGTATGGGAGAAGGCGATCCTGCAGGTAACCCGGACCCAAACCATGTAGGGCTTTAAAGGTAATAACCAACACTTTATACTTCGCCAGGAAACTAATTGGTAGCCAGTGTAATGCTTTTAAAGCTGGTGTAATATGGGCACCTCTAGATGTACCGGTGACCAATCTGGCTGCCATATTTTGCACCAATTGAAGTTTCCAAACTAGATACAAAAGTAGCCCTTTGTACAGCGCATTGCAGAAGTCAAGCCTCGAAGTTACCAGCGCGTGCACTACCATCTTTAGGTCTTCCAACTCTAGGAAGGGGCATAGCTGGCGAATCAGCCGAAGCTGATAATAGGCACTCTTAGCCGTCGCATCTATCTGAGCTGTGATTTGGAGCGATGGATCCAGAAGCACCCCCAGGCTGCAAACACAGTCTTTCAGGGGGAGTGTAACCCCATCCAGAACTGGTTGACACACCTCCAGACCCAGGTTGTGGCCTTTTACAGCAAGCACCTCTGTCTTGCCTGGATTCAGCTTCAGTTTGTTTTTCCTCATCCAGCCCATTACCGCTCCTCCAATCATTCAGAGGAGACACACCATCCTTAGTTGCTGTTACTGGAGGCACAGAGAAATATATTTAGGTTTTAGGTGTCATCAGCATACTGATAGCACCCCGCCCCATGCCTCTGGATGATCTCTCCCAGCGGTTTCATGTAGATATTAAATAGCATTGGGGAAAGAATAGCACCTTGTGGCACGCCACATAGCAGCTCCCTTTTGGAGGAGCAGCTATCCCCAAGCATCATCATCTGGAACCTACCCAGGAGGTAGGACCGGAACCACTGAAACACAGTGCCCCCGATTCCAAATCCCCTCAGGTGTTTCAGAAGGATACCATGGTCGATGGTATCGAAAGCTGCTGAGAGGTCCAAAAGCACCAACAGTACCCTGTTGGTACTCAGGCGTACTAGATCATCCACTAAGGCGACCATAGCAGTCTGGACCCGCTCTGAAGCCAGTTTGAAATGGGTCTAGATCTAGAAAATCGGTGTCATCCAAAACTGCTTGGAGTTGGAAGGCAACCGCCCTCTCGATCACCTTGCCCAAAAATGGAAGATTTGACACTGGTCTGTAATTATTAAGGTCCAAGGGATCCAGGGAGGGCTTTTTTAGAAGCGGCCGTACTACTGCTTCTTTTAAACATGATGGAAAATTCCCTTCCTGGAGAGATGCATTAATAATGCATTGTAGCTGCAAACCAACTGCATCTCCTCCTTGGACAACCAACCAGAAAGGACAGGGATCAAGAGGGCAAGTAGTCCTCCGCACTTGACCAAGCAGTGGGTGTGGGTTGTTATTGAAACATGGGTTATTGTGTTGTCTAAACCCAGCTGCGTTAACAAGCCATGGCTTGTCAACCACGAACAACCCATGAAGAAAACCCATGGTTTGTTATTGGGTTGTGAACTGTGGGTTGTTCACCATGGTTTGTTATCTTGGCTGAGTTCAGACAACACGATAACCCATGTTTCAACAACAACCCATGGTTCAATGACAGCCCACTCTCAATCCTTGTTATGTTATCTGAACCCAGTCTATGGATTATCGTGTTGTCTGAACCAAGTCTATGGGTTGAGTGTGGGTTGTTGTTGAATCCTGGGTTGTTCTTGAAATGTGGGTTGTCGTGTTGTCTGAACCCAGCCAAAATAACAAACCATGGTTTGTTAACCACAAATAACCCATGAAGAGAAACCATGGTTTGTTCTTGGGTTGTGAACTGTGGGTTGTTCACCATGGATTGTTAGCGCAGGTGGGTTCAGACAACACGGTAACCCACATTTCAACAACTACCCGCAGTTCAACGACAACCCACACTCAACCCATACTCAACCCTTGAGTGTGGGTTATCATGCTGTCTGAACCCAGCCAATGTGTACTCTCTTTTGCCCTTTTTGTTGATGCATTTTCTCTTTTTGGATGATATGTAAGTGGCCACCCCAAGCAGAGCCCTGTTCTCCCTGCTCACTTCCATCCTGTTTGCAAGCACCCCATTCGAATACTTGCAAGATCCCTGATGGTATGCATTTCACAGTGCAATCCTATACATACTCAATCAGATGTAAGTTCTACTGTGCTCAATGGAGCTTACTCAGAGATAAATTTGCAGAGGATTTTAGCCTTTGTTGATTGATTGATTAATTAATTAAACATTGATAAAAATCGGCATACATTTGAATATGAAAGGGAGGTGGGGAATGGGAAAAAAAAACATACTTTGCTTTTCGATGATGCATGCATGTGTTGTAGCAGGCACCAACTTAGCAAAGATAATTCCTCCACCACTCACACACACAAGAGGGGATGCCTCTTCCAGGGTTTTAGCAAAAGTTTATTGAGCAGCTGTCTCTTTTCAGCCACCAGAGGGCACTCTGTTCTCACAAATATTATTGTAGTATTAAGCCAGGACTGGAGTGGAATTTCCAAAAGAAAAGGGGGGGAAATCACACACACACACACACACACACACACACACAATGTACACACACCTCAGACGAACTCTGCTCTCAGAAACACTTTCTTAAACCTTTGGAAGTCCAGCCAGACAAACAGCTTGCAAGCCAGAGAAGGAGATGACCCACCCCGCTCACCCCACCTCTCCTGTCTGCCAGTAAGAATCTGGAAAGCCATGTTTGAACTCAATGGCTCGGTCTGCGTGATTGAGGCTGGGAATATAAACCACAGTGGCTTATTTCCCACACCTGCCTGCGAGTTGTGTGCTGGGGGAATTAGCATAATTACCCTTGGCAGCACAGCTTGTCATGTCGTGAACCGGGCCGGGGTGGCTTGATGCCATGGGTGACAAGCCACCCCAGAACCCATGGGCTGAGTGGCTTGTTACCCACAGCAACAAGCCACCCTGATCGAGTTTGCACGACAAGACAAGCTGCGCTGCCAAGAGTAATTATGCTAATGCGACTGGCATGCACAGGGAGGTTAACAGGCCACCGTGGCTTATTAACCACCCTGAGATTGTGCAAACCAGATCAGTGACTGGGTTCAGGCAACATGATAACCCACACTCAAGGGTTGAGTGTGGGTTGTCATTGGACTGTGGGTTGTTGTTGAAACGTGGGTTATCGTTTCTGAACCCAGCCAAGATAACAAAGCATGGTGAACAGCCCAGAGTTCACAACCCACCAACAAACCATGGGTTCTCTTCATGGGTTGTTCATGGCTAACAAGCCATGGCTTGTTAGTGCAGCTGGATTCAGACAACACGATAACCCACGTTTCAACAGCAACCCATGGTTCAGTGACAACCCACACTCAACCCATACTCAATCCTTGAGTGTGGCTTATTGTGTTGTCTGAACCCAGCCAGCGAGTTGCTTCCTTTTACCAAGCACAGGCACCCTTTTATTCCCCCATTCTCAATTCCCTAAATAGGGTAGCCACTTGTGTATCACCAAAAAGGAGGAGAAAAGAGGGCACCTATCTATCTGCATAAAAATTACATATGGTAATTCATAGGTATAGATGCAAATTTAGCCATTATTATTATAATTTAAATAGAAATACAGTACAGAAATACTTCCCTGGTGGGGAAGACTGTGACCAGGTGACCTGTGTGCCTGCTCAGTCTGCTGCCCTGTTGAGGGGAAACTTCAAGGCCTGCCTCTGCCTTCTGATGGTTCTTCACACCAGACCTGGACTGGACAGCCCTTCGCAGTGGTTCCCAACCTTGGGTCCCCAGATGTTGCTGGCCTACAGCTCCCAGCATACCCAGCCAGCATGGCTAATGGCACGGGATTCTGGGAGCTGTAGTCCAGCAACATCTGGGGACCCAAGGTTGGGAACCAGTGATAGAAGCTACCTTCAAAACAAGAGGACAGCCCTCTCTAAAAGAGGCCAGATGGCCAACGTACCCCCAAGGGATCCCTGGGCAAAGCACCCCACTCCTGAGTGCTTAGGCTGCATTGTTTTCACTGTGCAGTGGAGGAGTTTCTCCCTGGGAGCGCTGAGACAGACAGACATAAACAGAGCCATGGCTCAGACACATAAACTCTTCATGCCCTTTTCCAGTGAGCCGAACATACTTGTGCTATTTCCAACCTGTCCTTTCTTTAATTCTTTCCTTTAGGCCGTAGGAAAATGTTTCTGTCTCCCACACAGTCTCTCCCTCACATCAGCCCCTGCCCTTCACCCCCAAGGCCTATTGTTTGCCACTGGCTCCAAAAGAGTGAAATATGAGAGTGTTGTCCTCTCCGCAGCCCCTAAAACAACTGCTCAAGGGATCCAATATGTAGGCTAGTTGTGGCTGCAGCAGTTATAGGTCTGGAACACAACCTTGGCCCTAGCTTGGCATGAAAGAAGAACATGAGGAAGCTGCCTCTCACAGAGTGGCCATGTGCCGTCCTTTACAGAGGGCAGTCCTCTATTTGAAGGCATCCTCTCTTTGGAGGGATGTCCAGTCCGTGTCTGGTTTAAAGGTAAAGAAACACAAGAAGGGAGAGCAGGAGGGGCCTGCTCTAAGTTGCCCATCAGCACTTAGCACCTGGACAGCAGACGGAGCAGGCAGGAACACGGGTCACCTGGTGGCAGTCCTTCCCTGCGACACGGACATCTAGATTTCATAGATAGAGTTGGAAGGAGCCTACAAGGCTATCGAGTCCAACCCCCTGCTCAATGCAGGAAACTAGAGGAGGGGTCTCCCATCCAGGCCTGACCCTGCTTAGCTTTCCACGCTCAGACAAGCTGAGCCAGCGTGAGCCACAGGCCTGTATTGCACTTCTATTTCAATTATAGTAATGATTTCTAACTGTATCTATACCTGTAAATTAGTATATGCAAATTGTATGCCAAATTTTCTGTCGTCATTTGACCTCTTTTTTCGGTGATGCACAAACGGCCATCTTACCTTATACCGAGGCAGGCCACTGGTCCATCTAGCTCCATATTGTCTATAGCACGAGTAGACAACCCAGTGCCCTCCAGTTGTTTTGGACTACAACTCCCCTCAGCCCCAGCCAGCATGGGATGATGGGAGTTGGAGAACAAAACCTCTGGAAAGCCTACCCCTCGTCTTTGTGGACTGGGAGTGGCTCTCAAGGGTTTCTGAGAGGAGTCTTTCCCAGCCCTACTTGGAGATGCCAGGGACTGACTCTTGGACCTTCTGTCTGTGCTCTACCACTGACCCAAAGAAGGAGAAGGAGAAGATGGAGAAGAAAAAAGTGGTGGTTGTGGTGGTGGTGGTGGTGGTGGTGATGATCTAAATAAATAAATCAGTAAATGTACAAACTGTTGTGAACCGCCCAGAGAGCTTCGGCTGTGGGGCAGTATAGAAATGAAATAAATGAAAATGAAAATGAAAATGAAATGAAATAAATGTCCACATTCCCCTCTTCCCTGAGGGATGGAAATTTCCAGAGGCAACACTACCTGGGTTCGGTTTCCTTAGGATGAGTGAGAACTAGAATCTTCTGGGGGTTTTGCAATATCGGCTTTATTTACACAAATACAAGTAGGGCATAAGTGGAGGCAAACAGCAGGCACTCCTGCAGATCCTGCTCCTGTGAGTACAAGGCAGTACAGCCTGCCAAAAGCACGGCATCATTTCTCATAGCAACGTTTCCAGGTTGAGCGGGAGGAATCAAGGACAGCCTGGAGAGGTGTTTTTAAACAAGGCACAGCCTCACAACGTCTAGGGAAGCAAGGTCTCTTTTCTCGGACTCCAATTCTCCATCGTCCCAGGATCAGTTCTAGGCTTTGGGGGACCCACAGTGACATGCCCTTGGGGGGGGCTCCCTGTCCTCTCACCCACTCCTCGCTGCCCCAGTGGACCCCACAATCCTCTCCATCATGCTGTGCAGAAGGAGAGGGCAAATGAGTGCAGGCCACTCCTTGCAACTGTAACATGCCACTTACACTGCCAAGCATGAGACGGATCAGCGGAGGCAGCCGTCGGGATCAGGAGCACCCATCTCTGTGCGGGGACTGGGTCCAGTGGGTGCGATCTTCCCAGTCAAGCAGTGGAGGTGGCTGCAAGGAGCAGGGCCCGGTCCTCCATGCCACCATGAGATGGAGCAGGGGTGGGCAACCTGCGGCCCTCAGAACACATGCAGCCCTTGGCCTAATTCCAAGAGCCCTCTGCATGTGACCAGTTCAGACCCAATCTGTTCCTTCCCTGACAGCCTGCTGCGTGGAAAGGAAGAGGGAGAGAGAGAAAAGGGGGTGGCAGAAAGGGATAGTGACCCCCCCAGCCCACACACACTTTTGGTTCTGGCCCTGCTCACCACCAACATGCAGTCCCTGACAGATGACTCACGAGGGACATGCTCCCTTGGCCTGTGGCTGGTGGCCGCAAAGTCAGTGGGGAGGGGTGTATCCACTCTGGGTTTCAGTCTGACCTTTTAAGGAGCTATTCGTGGCGCTGAACCTGTTTTGGGTTGGGGCTCAGCACCATGGACAGCTCCTTAAAATTTCGAGCTGAGACACAGAGTGGATACACCCCTCCCCACTGACGTTGCGGCTGCCAGCCTCGGGTGAATGAGTGAGTGGCGTGAGTGCCGCCGTCCTCACGCCTTTGCGTGCCCGTCGAAGGAGATGGCAGTTCTGCTCACTTTACCACTTGACATGTCAACAAAAAGGGGGGGGGATATGCATCACCAAAAAGGAGTGCAAAAGATGATACAGATTTGCATTAAATATGCACATGCTCATTTCGATCTATAGATCTATAGGGGTGGGTCTCCCACCTGATCAGCGGAAGCAAGGGGGGCATGTGTCCATCTCAGGGAGATGATCGGGGGCCAGTAGCCAGTCAGGCACTAGACTTGGTTTTTATTTCCGGAGAGGGGGGAAATGATCTGGAAATCGGGGGTATATCCATCCACCCCCTTGTCATGGTCAGATCACAATCTGGTAGGGTTGGATTTCTCGGTGCCACAACCCCTCTGCAGGGGTGAAGGACCTATTAGGATGGTCCGCCCCAGGCGTCTTATGGATCCGGATGGATTCCTGAACGCGCTTGGGGAACTGGAGCACACAAACAGTGGCTCGGTCGAGACCCTGGTGGATGACTGGAATGCTGCAATCACCAGGGCATTAGACCGAGTGGCCCCGAAGAGCCCTCTTCACCTGAACAGAGCTCGCACGGCACCTTGGTTTACTCCATTGCTGCGAGCTCTGAAGCGGGAGGTAAGAAGGCTAGAGCGCTGATGGCATAAATCCCGCTCCAAAGACGATCGAACACAGGTTCGAGCTGCATCTTCAGCCTACCAGGTGGTGGTGAAGGCAGCAAAAAAGAATTTCTATGCTGCCTCCATCGCGTCTGCAGAGTGCTGCCCCAGGAGGCTGTTCCAAGTGGTTCGGAGCCTGGTCGGTCCAGTTGCTCCGGATCTGATGGAACAATCCAAAGCCTCCTGTGAGGCTTTAGCAAAGCACTTTGCAGATAAAATTGATCGGATTAGGAGTGGGATTTTGCGCGTTGTGGATACAGGAAGTGAGCAGGAGGAGGCCAATGGTAGACAGGTCTTGTGGGATCGGTTCCAGCCTCTTCCTTCTGATGAAGTGGACAAGGTGCTTTAATCTGTGAAGCCAGCCACCTGCTTGCTTGATGCTTGCCCGTCCTGGCTCGTTATGAGCTGCAGGGAGAGACTGGGTGAGGGGATCAGGGTGGTGGTGAATGCCTCCCTTGATGAGGGAGTGATCCCATCAGCCCTTAAGGAGGCTGCAGTAAGACCACTTTTAAAGAAGCCCTCCTTGGATCCCCAAGATCTGAACAACCTTCGCCCAGTCTCCAATTTGCCATTTCTGGGCAAGGTGATTGAGTGAGTGGTGGGGGCTCAGTTGAAGACACACTTGGATGAAGCCGATTATTTAGATCCATGCCAGTCGGGCTTCAGGCCTGGACACGGGATGGAAACGGCCTTGGTCGCCTTGGTGGATGATATGAGGAGGGCCTTGGATAGGGGCAAATGCTCCTTCCTAGTCCTCCTCGATCTCTCAGCGGCTTTTGATACCGTGGACCACGGTATCCTCCTGGACCACCTGGAGGGGTTGGGTATCGGAGGCACTGTATTACAGTGGTTCCAGTCCTTCCTCTCTGGAAGGTACCAGAGGGTAGTTCTTGGGGAGGAGGTTTTGGACCCTCGGCTGCTCACTTGTGGGGTGCTGCAGGGTTCCATCCTCTCCCCGATGCTATTCAACATCTACCTAAAGCCTCTGGGGGCTATCATCAGGAGGTTTGGGGTGCGATATCATCAATATGCGGATGACACGCAGCTCTACCTCTCTTTCAAGTCTTCACCAAGGTTGGCCGTTGAGACCCTGTCCAAGTGCCTGGAGTCAGTGGGTGGCTGGATGGGAACATGCTGAAACTGAACCCCGACAAGACCGAGGTACTTCTGGTGGGAAACAAGGGGAGGTTAGGGGATGTTGACCTGGTGCTGAATGGGGTACATCTTCCCCTGAAGGACCAGGTCCGCAGCTTGGGGGTCATTCTAGACTCCCAGCTGTCCATGGAGGCTCAGGTGTCAGCTGTGAGCCGGGCGGCGCTGTATCAACTCCATCTGATACGGCAGCTGCACCCCTACCTTCCTAATCATCTGCTCCCATCAGTGGTTCATGCCTTGGTCTCCTCTCGCCTAGACTATGTAATGCCGGTTACCCTGGAAGACGGTTCGGAAGCTTCAGCTGGTACAGAACACAGCGGCTCGTCTGATTAAGGGCAGCCGCCGGCGTGAACACATCACTCCAGTACTTAAGGAGTTGCACTGGCTACCAGTTGCTTGCCAAGCCGAATTCAAGGTGTTGGTTTTGACCTTTAAAACCCTGTACGCCTCCAGTCCAGTTTATCTCAAGGAGCGCCTCCAGCAACATCAAGTAGGCTGCTCAACAAGATCTGCCACGGACGGCCTTATCCTTATCCCATCAGCCACAGCAGCCAGGCTGGTGGGGACTTGGAAGAGGGTCTTCTCTGTGGCGGCCCCCAAGTTATGGAACTCCCTCCCTAGTGACCTTCGCCATGCCCCCTCCGTGATGAGCTTCCGCCATGCATTAAAAACATGGTATTTGGGTAAGGATTTTAAAAGAATGTTTATACTGTTTTAATTATCATGTTTTATTGTATTGTCTTAATTGTACATTGCCCAGGGTGGCTGGGTGGCCGGCCAGATGGGCGATTAACAAATATAATAAAATAAAATAAATAAAATGCCAATTTGGAAATAATTGCCATAATGTAAATAGAAGTTCCATCTTGGAGAATCTCTTGGGGGAGTCACACTCCAGTGGTGGGTGGTGCCGCAGGCAGAAGGGAAGGAGCCAACATTCCAAAAATGCACCAAAAAATAATAATCCCCAAACCAGCATATTTTAGCTCAATACTCTTTCTGCCGGCAATTATGTCTTAGGAGAGGCAGTTCAACCTTTTAGAATGGGGGGGGGGGCTGTACAAATGCTGGGAAACCACCAAAGATCGGTGGCCATGGGAAAGGGGGTGGGGCCAGGGAAAGGGGCCCGTAGGCAGTGGGGGCTGGTGGCCCCAATGTCAGTGGGGCAGGGCATCCACTCAGGGCTGTAGCCTTAACTTTTAAGGAGCTGTCCGTGGTGTTGGACCTCTTTTGGGGATGGAGGTTCAGCACCATGGACAGCTCATTTAAAGTTCAGAGTGGGTGCAGCGCCCCACTGACATTGGAGCCAGCAGCCCCCACTGTGTGTAAGGTTCAGATGGAGACCCCGGGATGGCCGGGTTACCGGGAGTGGCCCCTGGGCCAGAGATTCTGCATCCCTGATCTATCTCCAATCATCATATGAAAAATGGAAGCAAGAGCTACTTTGATAGGTCTCTTGTGACAAAGGTAGCTAACGCTGTGGTTTACGCTGGCTCAGCTTGTCTGAGTGTGGAAAGCTAAGCAGGGTCAGGCCTGGTTATTACTTGGATGGGAGACCCCCTCCTCTGGTTTCCTGCATTGAGCAGGGGGTTGGACTCGATGGCCTTGTAGGCTCCTTCCAACTCTAGGATCTATGAAATCTACGAAATGGGTTGAGAAGCACCTGAGATGTGTTGCGTTTGTCAGGCAATCCAGGGGCCCCAACACGAACCTCGACCTTTGTAAATATGCTGTTTTGCTGAGTGTGAAGCTCCTGTGCTGAGAGAAGAGCATGAGAACCAGTGTGCCAAGAGAGACGGGGATCTATCCAATGGGGGCTGGTGACTCCAATGTCAGTGGGGCTGTGTATCTACTCTGGATTTCACTCCAAACTCTGAAGGAGCTATCCATGGTGCCAAACCGATTGGGGGGGGATTCAGCACCATGGATAGCTCCTTTAAAGTTCAGGCTGAAATCCAGAGTGGACACACCCCACCCACCCTGACATTGGAGCCGCCACCAGCCTCCGCTGGATCTATCAACACATATCATTAGTTGCGACTTTCCTCCCAGCTGCCCTTATTGCTTTCTTCCACATCATTAAAATGAAGAGCATGCTTCTTCTCCACTTAACTGAGAACTTGAGGAAGGCAAGCACACCAGCATTGGCTATACTCTATGGTGAATGTTGCCAGGGGAAAGGAGCTAGAAAGGAGAGGAGACAATGGATGGATGCCAATCACACTTCCCATTTTCATCTCTTTGCTGAACAATCGGACTTGTTCCCTCCTCACCACTGGGCTGTTCTTTTCAGAATGCACCCTTTCAACATCCTGCTAGCAACTCCCGGAACTCCCTTATCAAACCTTGAATTTCATCTGAGGACTTCTCTACATGAGGAGTTTGTTGTGTGCTTGTGATTCCTCACTCACTGTAGTTTGGAGGTGCTTTACTCCGGGGCATTGCATTATAATTCTCATGGGCCCTGTTAGCCAGTTCGATAATGTGGCCCTGGGAGGGATGTATGAAAAATTTGTTTCAGTTCATTTTTGATCAGAATTTATTCAGTTCTCACCTTCTGGACAGAACATGGACTTGGATGCAATCTGTGGTTGAAGTCTGTACATTTCAGAGCTTGCAATCTGATTCATGGCCTGAAATAAAATGTGTTTGAAAACACGCATACATTTGAAAAGCGCTCACACAAACACACTTTAATCAATGGGAGAAGAATGTGTACATTTCAAAGATGCACACAACTGAAGTGTACATTTGGAAAAATATGCATGGATTTTCATGTGAAAATTAAAATAAACAAAGCTCGCAACCGGATTCTAGTCGGAACAAGCTTCGAGATGGAATCTGGAGAACTTTGGTGAGCTCAGGTTTTGCTGATTCTCACGTTCCTAGGCCCTGGTCAAACCAGCCACTCTATCTGTTGTCAGTGGGGGGGGGGAATCAAGTGCAGACCCAAGTAAAGATATTCTTGCTTGTTCTGCATCCTTTCTGGATCACCAGTGGTCCACAGACCGCAATTTGTGGACCTTTAGGGCATTGATCTTCAATCAGGACAGGACCCACTCCTGGATTATGGCCTAATGTAACCATACAAATATATGGTGGCGAAGGAGGAGGAGGAGGAGGAGGAGGAGGAGGAGGAGGAGGAGGAGGAGGAGGAGGAGGTCCCTCAAATACATATTTGGGTTAAAGGTGGGTCCCAATTCTGAAAAGGTTGAAGGCTACTGTTATGAGACACATAGGGTGGCCATCAGGACCGGTGCAAGGCAGTTTGGTGCCCTAGGCAAGATCAGATATTTAGTGGGGGGGGCTTGTTAATCGCCCATCTGGCTGGTCACCCAGCCAGATTTATGCACGACTGCCCCGCCCACCCAAAAGGGTCAATTATTATTTATTTATACACAGAAAGGAGTGGGCCGGTGAGAGGAGCTCAACCTCCTCCACCCTCTGTGCCCCCTCGCTTCATGTAGGGGGGGCATGGCGTGGCTCATGGGTAGAGCCCCCGCTTTGCATGCAGAAGGTCCCAGGTTCAGTGCCCCCCCCCCGCATCTCCAGCAGGGCTCGGAAGGGATCCTGCCTGAAAGCCTGGAGAGCCGCTGCTGCCCGTCAGTGTAGACAATGCTGGGCTAGATGGAGGGTGTGTGTGTCTGACTCAGGGCAAGGCAGCTCCCGGTGCGCCTAAGTGCTTTTCTCCCCCACTGGTTCACTTCTGAGGTTGGAGCTGAGCTGGGCAGAAAGTCTGCACGTGGGAATGAGAGTCCGCGTGGCTTCCCCCTCTGACGTGCACAGACGCCAGAAGCACGCAGGTGGCAGCCGCCTCCTGCTACCTTTAGGCTACATAGGCTACGCTCACCCACAAACGGCAGCGGGACCCGCTCCACCGCGTATAAGCACCAGGCGAAAATCAGAGCTTCCCCTTTAACTGCCTGAGTAGCCATGAGGGAAAACAAATGCCACCTTCGCGTCTTGCGCCCAGCATATCCTCTTCATCCGTGCACACAGCAGAGCAGAACCAACCGGCCGTCGCTCTTGCTTTTGCTGCTGCTGCTGCTATTGCTATTTGCAGGCAGCTGGCGGCTGGGCGCACCTGTGCACACAGTATCCCTGCGCGCGCGCCGCTGAGCCTGGGGATTGGCTCACGCTGCGCACGTCCCCATGGGGGGAAGGGTTCCCTGCTGCCTGCCAAGCGCCTGGGCCCTGCCCGGGGTCGGCCCAGCGCTCTGGCGGACTCCGGCCCTCGCAGCGCGGCGCTTCTGACTGGCGCCCCCTTTAGCCCTGCGCCCTAGGCAGCTGCCTAGTTGGCCTAATGGTAGCACCGGCCCTGGTGGCCATGTGTGCCATTTTACGGAGAACAGTCCTCCATTTGAACTTCTGTCAGAGGAGAGTCCCTTATTTGAAGAGCTGTGCAGTCCGTGTCTGGTTTAAAGATAAAGAGCCATCAGAAGGGAGAGCAGGAGGGGCCTTGAAGTTGCCCATTAATAGTTAGCACCTGGGCAGCAGACGGAAATTTATGTATGGTGAAATGTATTTTATTTCTATTGAAATTATAGTATCGCCCAGGGTGGCTGGGTGGCCGGCCAGATGGGCGATTAACAAATATAATAAAATAAATAAAAACGAATAAAATTTCGAAATTACCACTGCACATATAAATCAGCATATGCACATTGTATGCAAACCTCTGTCCTCTTTTGACCTCTTTTTTAGTCATGCGTGAGTGACCACCCTAAGGTGACACACTCAGTTGATGCATGGTACTGTGCACGCATTACTGGGAGCGTGATCTAGAACTGAGCCAGCCACCTTGTCTTGTCCACCATTATGGGCCTTGGACCTGGAACGCCAGGATTTCCTGGAACGCAGTTTGAAAACTGCTCCTCTGATACAGCCATAGAACAAGGGAAGGCATATTGCAGACTAAGGGAGAGGATCCAAATTGGACAAGTCCTTAAAAGGAAGGTTGCGGTGTTGTACTTTTTAATAGCGCTTTTGTCTGAGCAAGTGTGGGGGCAGGGCGGCTGGTGACGAGGAATCAGGCGAGCCCGAAAGGCCTCACTCCACTCCGAACATCCGGCGTGGAGCCAGAAGGAAAACAAGTCAAGTCCATAGTTCACTTTGTTCTGGTGGGTCTGAGCTTTGCATGAAATACCAGAAAACCTCCTGAGTCAGCAGCTACTCTTAGAATTGTCGAGATTCCCGGACGGATGCAGTAACTTGACTCCGCTCCTGGCTCAGGGCAGCTGCCAGCTGAAAGGCAGCAAAAAACAAAACATCCCTGCCTGGACGATGAACAAGGCCTGTTCTGGGTTCAGAAGAAACCCGCCTGACGGATTAATTCCCTTGGCTCAGAGGCTCCCGGACGGACGAGGGCGGCTGCTCTGGGTTATTCTTTCTTTATTCAGCAGAAGCCAGAGTGACGCTAATGGAGGACATAGGAGAGGGGAGGGGGAGCTGTGGGGGTGGCTGCAGCACAGCCGAGCAGAGGCAGAGCCCCGCTCAGAGACCGGCCCTCCACCCAGGCGGCCTGGCTCCTCAGCCAAGAGCCTTTTGCTGGCCCAAGTCACTGCCCCGCGCAGTACAGGAGAGCTCCTGAGCACCAGCATGGGAAACTCAGTACTGCTCCAGTTCAGTTCGGTTCAGTTCAGTTAAAAAAACAAAAAAATCCACATGGAAATTTTTGCAGGGGGGTTGTGTGTGCATTTTCCCAAACGCATGCATTTTTGCGCATATTTTTTAAAATACTGTAGACTCATTTTCTCCCTAGTACTCTACATTGCTCCAATGCAGCTTTGTGTGCACTTTTCTCAAATATTAGTTTTCCCTGAGACAAGCTGCACTGGAAAGCTGGCAAAAATGTGGATTCTGGAGTGCAGCTCCATCTTGGCCCACTGAAAGGCTCAGGAACTATGAACTGGGTAGATCTGGTTAAAAACAAAAACAAAAAACATGACAATTTCTCAACCACCCCCAGCAGAGCCCAGGACAATTTCCCAGAGAATTTCCCTTTCCCCACAGACACACACCCCTTGCCTGCCATGTTTTTGGAGAAAGCCAGTTATTCAAAGACTGGGTTCACACAACACGATAACCCACACTCAGGGTTGAGTGTGGGTTGTTGCTGAAACGTGAGTTGCCATGTTGTCTGAACCCAGCCGTGATAACAAACCATGGTTTGTTAACCACGAACAACCTATGAAGAGAACCCATCGTTTGTTGTTGGGTTGTAAACTGTGGGTTGTTTCTGGTTAACAAGCCATGGTTTGTTATCACAGCTGGGTTCAGACAACATGACAGTGATTCTTAAAGGGGGTAGAGAATCAGGGCCGTGCATGTTAGCCCCGCCCCCTACGTCTATGGGCAGTTGGGCACACTGCCCCACCACCTCAGTTCAGGCCTTGCTGTTCTGAATCGGCAAGATCTGAAAGGGAGTTCTACTCGTGTTCACTTGAACAGGCCTGTGGCTTACGCTGGCTCAGCTTGTCTGAGCGTGGAAAGCTAAGCAGGGTCAGGCCTGGTTATTACTTGGATGGGAGACCCCTCCTCTAGTTTCCTGCATTGAGCAGGGGGTTGGACTCGATAGCCTTGTAGGCTCCTTCGAACTCTATGATCTATGAAATCTATGAAAGAACCCTGCCTTATCAGGGTTCTCAGTATCACATAGAGTTCTACGCACATTCAAGTGAACACAGTTAGAACTCATAGTTGGAAGGGGCCTATAAGGCCATCGAGTCCAACCCCCTGCTCAATGCAGGAGAACAGATGGGGGCAGCCCAGGCAGTCACCCATCCAAGCACTGACCCGGCTCATAGCTGTTTAGCTTCAGCATGTGGGCCCCCATTCAGAACTTGCAGATTCAGAACAGGAAGGTCTGAACTGAGGTGGTGGGCCAGTGTGCCCAGAGACGTAGGAGGCAGGGCCATTAGGGCCAACGTAGGAGGAGAAAGATTATGTAAGCGACCTTGGGTTCCTTGAGGGGGAAAAGACGGGGTATAAATATAATATAATATAATAAATAAACGTGCACAGCCCTGACTCTCTAACAGTTAAGCCCTCATGTTGCGTGAACAGGGCTATATTTGCTCTCGTATTCTTGAGGGTACAAAGAGAAATAACCTCTAGTGGTGGCAGCGGGCTGGTAATACCAGTTTTAGCGCTCACTTTCACAGGGTGAGGCACCGTATGTAGTGGCAGCAGTGGTGGGATCTGATTTACTTGGCAGAGCCACTTCTGGAATAAGGCAAGGGTCTGTGTGTCAAAGAACCTTGCTAGATGATGACTGAAAGTTACCAAGCCAAGCGGTGTTAGCTTTGCATCGAGCCTTCTTATAGAGGCAGACTGGAGCAGAGAAATGGCTGCAAGAAATGCACAAATGAATAAAGCGGAGCTTATTGGGCCGTGTCAGGCTTCAGAACTTTCATGTGAGGGCCTGGATGTTAAAGGATTGAGACAGCCCCTGCAAGAGTCTGTGATGGCAAAAGAGCCCAGTGTTCCTGTGGGATTCAGTTAGACCTGAGTACATACAGGTGCAGACAGAGCAGAATCACTTGAGAGGAAAAACTTTGTGAAAAGGCAAAGCTGCCCATGTGTTAACATCTCTTAGTCAGATGCCCTATTCCCTGACCCGTAATTAAGATCTGTAAGATTAGCGGGCAGTAGGGAGAAGGCCTACTCAGTGGTGGTCCTGTGAGAGTTGGACTGACCCGGGTTCAAAAGCTCCCCTAGCCAATGACCCTCAGTCCCAGTCACGCAAGCGGAAGGAGGAGATAACAGCAGTTAATAAAGATTAAAGAGTTTATTTGTAAGACCCAATTACATGGGATTAAGGCAATCAATGCATCTCTACTCACTACATCATAGCAGACTCAAGTCCTATACCCCAGTGGTAAGGCTAGATGAAGTGAAGTCCAAGACAATACATGTCGAGACGAACAAGCAGCAGAGAGATATGAAGAGGAATGACGGAACGGAATGAAGCTATCAGCAAGTGTGCCAGCTTATATACCCCAGACCCTGCACCTATAAATAGGATATTACTCACCCAGTTGCACAACCTACTCATCAACATGTTTACCCCAAATCTGTTCAAGGCTGCTGAGTCATGTCACCTCGAGACTATGTCTCCTGACCAAAGGCCTTGTATACTTGAACTCAAGTAACACCCACCAGGTCAGGTGATAATCCCGATGTCAGGTGGTAATCTCGTTCTGCCTATGTGCAAAACCCAACATCCCCCTGCTTTTGCATTTGCGTAGAACGTGGTTATTTACCTCATACAACAGCAACAGCGTTGTTGACATCTGATGCTGTTCCTTCATCTATGGACTTTGATAAAAAAAACTTCTGCAGGAATTACTTTACCTGCCAGAAATTTGAACCACCATCAAATCACTTCTGATGTATCCCTCCTTATGACACAGTTTTATTTGCAAACCCAAAACGTTGTGTATTGCTATCTGCCTGCAGCATAGCAATCCTGCCTTGGTTTCCTGAAAAAACTGTAATAGGTTTTTCACATCAATCCCAGCATCATTTAAACATTTTTAACAATTTAAACTATTTAAACAAATGCATTCAGTTCAACTTCAGTTGAACTCTAACTTTTAGATGATTGTTTCTACAAAATCAATCAAACAAAGTATGGTTATAAAAATAACAAACTTCAGGTGTGTTCTTGTTGTTCTTACTATCACAACCACAACTGGCATTTCTGTGAATCTGTAAGCCACCTGTGCTCTGACTTGTAAATCTTAGTCTGAAGTGTGATGTTCCCTCCAGATAACACTCAACTCCTTTTCAGAGCTCTCCAAGCATGTCCTGTTGGTCTAACAGTCTGCCCATTACACTGACAGCAATACCTGGCCTTGTTGCTTGTACAGTAAAGCTCAACAGCCCAATGCTTCTGTGTAGCATTCAAACTGCTTTTCCATCAGCATGTGCTTGAAAATCCTCAATTATTTGGAGTCTCTCACTGAGTTAACTTTCTCCAAAATTCTCAATCACATCCATGATATTTCTCTGGTTTGTTGCAGTAAGATACTGCCCTCTTGGTTCTTTTTCCCTCAACTTCTATTTACAAATAAACAGTTGATCCACCACCAAGCAGTTTCAATTCAATGAAATTCCAAACCCTGGATCAATTATATCATATTGCTTTCATCTGTCCAGAAAAAACAATAGATCATCCATCAAAACAAAGTACATACAGTCTATGTCCCTGTTCTCCTGTTTAACAAACAAACATTGATCTGCCTCTCTGTGCAAATCTCACTTCAGCAATGTTTGAGTTCAAAACAGAATTCCAGCCTCCAGCTGATTTCTAGCTTTTCCTACAGAAAATCTCACAGACAGTTTTCCAAATAAAGACTTCCTCTCATTTAAAATGCTTATGTTCCAATATTTCCATTGTGAAATATCCATACATTTCCACATTCTTAAACATCAGTCTAACTGTTTCCAAAGCAAATTGTTGTTGCACTCATTTTATGATTATCCAGCTCCTTTTAACTAAAGCAAAATCACAAGCAACCAATCTTGCTGTTTGTCATATAACCTTTTCCAATCTGGTTAGTTTTCACTTAAAAAATCTATCTGGTAACAATGAGTTCCATGAACTGCTGTTTGTTTCACCAGCTTCCATGTTTTGTTCTTTATCCAAAGAATTCAACTCAGCTTGCATAGCCTGAAGCTATGGTTCAGCTTCCTTAATAGACACTTTTTCACCTCTTTGAAATTTTGAGCTTTCAAATGGTTTTTTCCCTGCAAATTCATCCTGATATCTCACAGGTTGTTTGACTCACCTGTTCCTTACCTTATCAGTTATCAGGTTCCTGTTCCAATAAATTTGCACCAATGATGAACAATCATTTGTTTAGTCTCCACCAAACCAAATGTGTATCAGTTTGTCAAATTTACCTGACTGTCTTTCAGCAAATGCTTTTCTATTCTGACTCTGAACTTGATGCTTCCTGCATTAACAGAATTAATTTTGAAAAATGATCTCACCTTTTCATTCAGCATTATACTTAACACTTCTAGATAATCTCACTATCCAAGTGTTGTTCATGTAAAACACAATATTCTCATTTCTAGAAAAATCTCATGTAAGCTCCCTTACAGATTTCTTCTATCTTTGAGGTGTATGTACCTACATATCAGATCCAAGATCCTGAAATGTTTCTCCAGAAGATTCTTCCTTCTACACTACTTTCTATAAGATGTATAGTTCATCACAGAACTAAAACTTCTATCATGTACATAATCAAAACATTTAAGAGCTTCTACCCAAACCTCATTATCCAAATTATTATCACCTCTTCTGAGTGTTTGTTTACTCTTCCACACAATCCATGTGTTCAATATCACCCTGTTAGAAATGCATCAAAACATGCACTGAATTGAACTTCCCCATATCTGAAAAGAAATAGGTAACATGGGTAATATGCTTGTTCTCATCCAAGCACAGAACACCTTGACTTTGTTCAATACTTCAGCTTTCTATCTAACATGTACACAACCTGTACCTCGTATATTGATCAATTAACATCATGAAATAACGTGTCTTTTCTCTAAAGACCATCAGAGTACCACAAGATCACCAAGAACAAATTTAATGAAATGAACTGGTTTTTCAGCTTGCCTTCCAGTTTACCTGTTGAAGCTAGCATCCCTTGTTTATGTGCACAAAATTACCTTTCATGTGAAAATTACAATTTCCCAATGCTTTCCCCACAACACAGTTTGCATTTTCTTTCACAAGCCTGTGAATCTAAATGATCAAACATTCATGTGATATGCATGCATGTACATGTCATACATATAAGCATTTAACCTTTTTATAGTTGCATCAGTATAACTTTCCATTTCTTTATTACATCATTACAGTATAAAAGAAATAATCCATTTCTTAGCTTTGCCATATAAACATACCTACTAATTATTCAGTATTTTACATTTTGCTACAGAAAAATCCACAATATACTCAAGTCATATATACATTCAGTACATTTCCTGACATTTCAAAGCATATATTACACTTTCTTGAGTCCAAGTTATCCAACTTTCAAGAAATACAGTTTCAAAAACATGATTGTCAAACCTCTGACCATTTGCATAGTCCTCTTCCTGTTTATTTATGTCCAACACAGAAAGCTTCGTTTAAACAATCCACTGTTTCTGTTCACAACAAAATAATGTCCATTTTGTTATGTCCTGGGTTAAAACATAAAGGTTTTCCCTTCAGCAGCACCCCTGCTGATTTCAAGCTCCTTTCTTCTGTGATCCCACATGAAGAAAATGAAGAACAGCTTCCCATTTTAAGCACAGCTTTCTCTGTTCAAAACTGCCACGCTGCTTTTCTCTGTTTTAAAACCACGCCTCCGCTGGTTTGATACAGCCTCCGCTGTAGTATCAGGTTTCCCAAATACATTCCTGTCACACGTGACTTAGCTTTGCTGCGACATGACGCTCCGGACGCTTTACCCACGTCAGACGTAATCCACGCATTTGTAATCCAAGCCACTTGTTGATACAATGCAAAAGATAGCTGATCCGCTGCTGTGTGAAGAAGCAAACTGCAAATGAAATATGATCCTCCTGCCTGTAGCCTTGACTCAAATGAGTTGACACAGAACCTCCTGAAGATTATTTCCTTGCCCGATACAGCTCCTTGACAATCACTCCAGCACGCTGTGGAAAACAAATCCTTGTGTCCAGCGTTGTTCACTGTTCAGCCTAGTAGCTGCCCGAACCAGCTTCACAGTCTGTAGCCTTGGATTTTGCCAAGCCTGGCACCTCCGTTTCTGCTGCTTCCAAAACGAAAAATCCTCCGTCTCTCTGTCTGCATTTTTCAGTTGTGCTGCATTCCAAGCCGCTGTTATCAGCACCAGCTTTAGCAACAATCCTTCGCCTTCCCCGGTTTATTTACAAACCGTTCTTACAAATAGTAAACAAATTTCTTTAACTCTATAACTGCTGAATTTTTCCGAACTGCGTCTCTGTGGCTTATCTGCCCATCAGATAACCATCAGATCTTTATCTGATCCTTATCTGGGCCCATAACCGATGTGAGAGTTGGACTGACCCGGGTTCAAAAGCTCCCCTAGCCAATGACCCTCAGTCCCAGTCACGCAAGCGGAAGGAGGAGATAACAGCAGTTAATAAAGATTAAAGAGTTTATTTGTAAGACCCAATTACATGGGATTAAGGCAATCAATGCATCTCTACTCACTACATCATAGCAGACTCAAGTCCTATACCCCAGTGGTAAGGCTAGATGAAGTGAAGTCCAAGACAATACATGTCGAGACGAACAAGCAGCAGAGAGATATGAAGAGGAATGACGGAACGGAATGAAGCTATCAGCAAGTGTGCCAGCTTATATACCCCAGACCCTGCACCTATAAATAGGATATTACTCACCCAGTTGCACAACCTACTCATCAACATGTTTACCCCAAATCTGTTCAAGGCTGCTGAGTCATGTCACCTCGAGACTATGTCTCCTGACCAAAGGCCTTGTATACTTGAACTCAAGTAACACCCACCAGGTCAGGTGATAATCCCGATGTCAGGTGGTAATCTCGTTCTGCCTATGTGCAAAACCCAACAGGTCCCTCCTCTATGGAATTCCCTCCCCAAAAATATAAGACTGGCTCTCTATCTGTTGCTGCTTTTAAGAAGGTATAAAAAACTTATTTGTTCTGTTTGACTTTTAATTGAAAGGTTTTTTATTATATACACAGTAATACCTCGGATTGCGAGTAACCTGAGACTAGCAAAATTTTAGCATAAATTTAAATTTGAAAGACGCAACACTCTGCAGTCCCTCGGAGGTCGCCTCCCACTGCTTTGCCTAAGGGCAGGCACTCTGCAGGTTGTTGATCCTCCACATCTCTCTCCTTCTCTCTCTCTCCCTCTCTCTCTCTGAAATTTTCATTAGCTGCTTTGAGATACTCTGTCTAAAGGCAAAGCAAGCCGGCTCCCTGGCAGGGAGCCCCGTGGAGGCGCAGTGCGGCTCCCTGCTGAATTTTCATTATTTCTTATGAGGAAACTCGCTTTGATATACGAGTGTTTTGGATTATGAGCATGGTTCTGGAACGAATTGTGCTCGTAATCCAAGGTATTACTATATGTTGCTTTTGTTACTGGTTCATTTTAAATTGGATTTTTAAAATGCATGCATAATTTTACAAACTTATTATATTGACATAATAATAATAATAATAATAATAATAATAATAATAATAATAATAATAATAATAATATGATGATACCTCCCATCATCCCCTGGGGATGTTGGAATTGTAGTACAATACATTTGGAGGATACTGGAATGGGGAATGCTGTCATATACAATGAGTGGGTAAAGGCAGGTTCTGCTATAAGACCTGGCCCAGCATACCTATCAGATTTCTTGTCTTTCCAGAGAATGTTTGCCTAAGGCTTCTGTTTCTTATTCTTATTGGAGGGATTGTGACTGAGATTAGGGTCAGTGCTAGGTACTGGAAAGATCAGGGGCTCAGGCCCACAGGACAAAAACAAACAAACAAACAAATTTGCATGTGCTACATTACATATGCTCTAAAGTCTGTCTGTCTGTCTGTCTGTCTCTCTCTCTCTCTCTCTGTGTGTGTGTCTTTGTCTTTAAAGGACCCTGTCTCCTAAGGACACCCCTATCTGTAAAAATGGACACATGGACAGGGGAGAGGAGGTCATTTGAGCTCAGGAAAAAAACCTCAGGCAGAAGGATTCAAGGCGGGGCAGCAGGAGGGGAAGCACATGTGGGCAAAACGCCAGCTAATCCAGGGGATCAGGTGCAACAGAGGTCATCAGGGCCCCTGTACCTATATTTCTGCAAGTGCCCATGGACAGCAGGGTAGTGAGGCAGGTGGCCTCTGTTAAATAAATTCCCTTAAAAAGAGATGAGAGGCAAAACAAGTAATTCGCTGGAAGCCATCTTTATTCAGAACAATGGCGTCGGAGAGTGAGCAAGCAAGGCAGGTCAGCTCTGCCATACAAAGGCAGCGGTTCACCTTATGTAGATTTGCAAAGTGCAAGTCTGAGCATGACAGTACTGCAGTCCGCTTCTTCCGGCTCAGTGCCAGTGGTCAGTACACCAATGAGTCATTCTTTGCATTCCTTGGCCATGCCCTTCTCTCCTTGTCTGTCATGTTCTGCTCATGTGCTAATCTTCAATCGGTTGGCTGTTAGCCAACCAATTACAGCAGCCAATCTCTTTAGGGCCCGCAAATTCACCTAAGTCAGTATGCTTTTCCCCATCTTGATTGCAACTTCTTTCTTTTATCTACCGTGTGTCTGCTACCCGCCTCTCGGTGAATTATTGGATAGATGATTAACTAATCCCATCATTCAAATGTCTTCCTTATCTCATCACCTCCCAGAGATTTGGGGCTCCAAATGAAAGATTTTGGGCTCCAGTCCTTGTGGGCCACCCCCTAACACCGCCTCTGGCTGAGATATTGCAAGTGCTTTTTATCTAGAGTGAAGGAGTAGCTAGCATACTCAGAGATGCCATTTATACACATGAGGTGTGACCTCTGGGCTCCTGCCCGTTTTCCATTGCACCCTCGTGTGAGACCACATTTGGATAGCCCTTGAAGGTAAACATGACTGAAATAACAAACAGTCTTTTCTCCCCATTCTCATAGGATCATAGAGTTGGAAGGGGCCTACAACAAGGCTACCGAGTCCAACCCCCTGCTCAGTGCAGGAAATTAGAAGAGGGGGTCTCCCATCCAAGTAATAACCAGGCCTGACCCTGCTTCGCTTTCCACACTCAGACGAGCTGAGCCAGCGTGGCTGTTCCTCTGTCTTAGATGTAAAGTATATGTTCTATAAAACAAGGATTTCCTACGGTTCCCTGATGGATGGGTGAGATTTATTTATTTTATTTAAAAATATTTTTAGGCTTGCCTTTAAGGGTAGAGCCCTCTCAAGGCAGCGTGCAAGATAAAAGCAGTACCAAACAATGCAAAACAAATGCAACAAAAATTCAATAAATAAATATTCAATAAAAATGCTATTAAAAAACAAACAAACCCAGAGATCACCAATAAAACCTGCAGTTGTGGTCCAACACATCCGGGAGCCAGGCCGGGCCGGGGCAGGGCATCATAAAGTGTGGTGAGGATCAAGAGGGCCAGCTAGAAGCCTAAGTTAGCTGAGACTGTGCATCCTAGAACATGCCTCAGTATTGTCTACAGCGTGCAAGGTTTTCTGTGGCAGGTGAGTCACTGTGGATAGGGTTCCTTCCTTGAAGGAAGTCTGGAAACTGCTGAACTGTGGAATCTTCTACCAGCAATTAGAGATCATCCAGAGGCAAAAACCATCCGATTTCTGGGCATTTTGAACAGTCCAAATGCCCTTAGGCATGTGCACCATTCATAAATGATGCTATGAATTTACATATTGTATGTGCAAAATTGTTTCTTAGTTCAAAACCTGAAAGGGATCCTGTTATAGGGCCAAAGGAGGTATGTCTGAAGTCCACCTTTCCTTGTTATGCAAATAGCCAAGGGCAACCTTCCAGTCCAGGAATGATGGGGAGAGGAAGTTTAGCCTCCTCTCTGAAGTGGCTGTTTGCATTTCAAGGAAAGCTTCCATTGGCGCCAGTGACAGCTTCCCTTGAAATGCAGAAAGCCACTTCAGAGAGATGCTTGTTTTTGGGCAATGGCAAGGGAGAGAAAGAGTTAAACCTCCTTCCCCAGCCCCAGAGTCATGAGCTTGCTCATGAGACCTTAAACACAACTGTCTTCCATAGCTCCAAACTCACATCCTCTTGCTTTTTGCCTTAGCCCTGTAATAAAGTTATCTATTCCATGCTACTGCCTCATCAAGGTTGTGCTGCCAAAATTGGTATCTCTCAAAAACTGTTTCTCCTCCCCACACACTGCCCTGCTTGGTTCACAGTAGTGCGCAGGGGTGGGCCACACGTCGGCTGCAGGCCGCATGCAACACCCCCCCCCCCCCCGTGGCTTTTTGTGCAGCCTTCCACTGCCTGCCTGCTGCCACCACAGAATTTGCCAGGGCGACAAAAAGGAAACCAGCAGATTGCCGTTGAACGTTGGCCGTGCGATGGCAGACGTAAAGGGTCCCTTTGTGTCAAAGCTAAATTGGCCCTTTATAGCAGCCACCAATATTTGGTGTCAAACCACCTCCCCCCCTTCCCCCCCCCCTGCTACCACCACACCAGCAAAGGTTGGAGGCACAGCAGCAGCAGAGATGCAGCCCCCGGTAGGTGTGGATGTGGGAAATTGGCCCCAGAACCCGGGACATTGCCCACTCCTGTAGCAGTGCCTGAATCTTTTTAGGATTTCTGCAAAGTCTTTGCTGATAGGATCTGCATAGGTATTCTTTCTGCATATTAATTTTAGATTCTTCAGTGTGAGAATTGGTACCTGTTAGGCAAATCCGATGCTTCCCATCCTTTCCCAACTTTCGCCAAAGTTGTCTTGTTAAGCATCAGTGAAGGGTCTAGGTTTTTCGGAGGGCCCTCGGTCACCCCGCTTCCTCATTGAGTCTACCTTCTTACCAGCATCATTGCCACCAGCTGCTCCTCCTTCTCCTCCTCTTCCTTATCATTGCCACCACCTGCTTGCCTGCCAAGCAGAGAGCCAATGAGCAATTAGGCGGTGGCATCCACTGCTCCTCCTTCACACCACCAGCACTGCCTGGGCCAGAGCAAGAGAAAGGTGAGCAAACAGGTTGCAGAGGAAGAGATGGTCCAGGGGGCTCTGGAGAGTACCCCCCCCCTACTAGGGCGTGGGCCTTTGTCAGGTGCCCAACCATACCAACCCTTGCCACTGTTTTGCTGGCCCTGCTAAGCATAACTCTGTTGGTGGCTTAAATTGCTCTCCAACCTTGGGTCCCCAGGTGTTGCTGGTCTACAGCTCCCAGAATCCCTTGCCATTAGCCATGCTGGCTGGGTATGCTGGGAGCTGTAGGCCAGCAAACATCTGGGGACCCAAGGTTGGAGAGCCCTGCTATATCCTACTGCAGCCTGTAGGACCTGCATACTTCCAGTTTTGGCTGGTGCCGATTCAGTGGAAAACTGGTCTACTTCTGACACCATATAATCTTCTTGTTTATATGAGGGTTCAGCGGGGGATATACCGGTACATGCTCATGTAGTTTCCAGCATGTCAAAAGCCAGGCAGCTGCACCAAACTGGTCTTAACTGAAGCGCAACCTTTGTTCCAGCTCAACAGAACATAAATTAACAAGGCTGAGAAAGACAACATAGATGAACAAGGCTCAGTCAGAGAGAGCGAGAGAGCTCCAGAGAGATTCAAGGCCTGACTACACACGTGATAGTAAACATGTCACTGCCAATCACATGAGGGATTTTTGTTTATTTTGTGTGTGTGTGTGTGTGTGTGTGTGTGACATATGACTTTTACCCTTCCCTCCTCAGCCAGGATTGCTGTAAAAACCATTCCCCACCCCCACCCCTGTGCAAGCTGCAATTGGCAATAGGAAAAAAGATCCCATTGGCACTAATGGGATTCCCCCCCCCCCATCGCCAATTACAGGGTGCAGGGTGGGGTGTTTTCACAAAGATTGTGGCTGGGGAGGAAAAGGTGAAACCTCCATGGCGGGAGGGGGGGGCAAAGGTAAAACCTCCACTCTCCACATGCTGTGATCCTGATACAAATGGGGGGGAGGTGCGTTTATTATTAAAGAAAATAGAATCTGAGTATTCTGGTCAAGGGACTATAAAGGGAGGCTTTAAAAAACAACAACAACACCTTGCTGAAGCAGGATCTTGATAGAACCACCTTCATGACTGCTTGGATTTTATTCTGGCTCGGATTACTACTAAGAAGAAGCCCTTCTAACGGAAGAATTTGTGACAGACTGAAATGTTACAACATCAGCCAGGTCTTTATTTCTAGTCATGGTCAACATGCTGCAGGTCAAGGTTACAAAAGTTGATGCCCTTTTCACATGTTGTGGTGAGGAATATCACACTATCTCCAGTTTCTCAGATGACTGGCTTCCAAGAAAACATGAAAGCACAGTAGCCTAAGGTGGCCATGTGTCCTCTTTCACAGAGGACAGTCCTCAGTTTGAAGGGCTGCCAGAGGACTGTTCTCTATTTGAAGGCATCCTCTCTTTGAAGGGCTGCCCTGTCCAATTCCACTTTAAAGATAAAGAACCATTAAGACAGTGTTCTCCAACCTTGGGTCCCCAGATGTTTTTGGCCTACAACTCCCAGCATGCCCCAGCCAGCAAGGCCAAAAACATCTGGGGACCCAAGGTTGGGGAACACTGCATTAAGAGATGTTGCCCATCCACAGTTAGTACCTGGACAGCAGACTCAACAGGCAGATGCACACGCGGGCCACCTGGTAACAGTCTTCTCCTCTGTGATGAGATCTACTGCATTTCTATTAAAATTAGGAAAGTCATTTCTACATTTGAATCTATACGTATCAATTAGCATCTACAAATGTTATGCAATGTTGTGCCCTCGTTTTTCCTCTTTTTTGGCAATGCATTTCCTCTGCAGGACTCTCCTCTGTAGAATAGGGCATATGACCACGCTAAGATCACTGGCATCCAAAAAAAACCAAACCCCTATTGGCCTTTTTGGGACCAGTAGTTAATATGGCAAGTGGTAATACTGTTCCAATAGTATTGCATTTCTACATAGCCTTACTTGAACCTTTTTTCCCCCCTCCCCTGGGCTGCTCTCACAAATTGTAAAACAATTTTTAAAAATGCAATTATTATTATTATTTTTTAAAAGTAGCAATTTCAAATTTTCCTGCTCCCACATATGATATAGCTAAGAACTGCAATCAGCATCTGGACTTAAACAGCCACACCCAAAACACCTTGGTATGAAAGAGCCATTTAGAAATGAGTCAGAATTGATGGAATAAATCCATGTCTGGAATCTAGGCCATTGGAACAGACCCATTCAGTGCAAAAGAAAGTATTATTCTGCTGCTAGGAGAAAGGGCCATAGCTTTAGTGGCAGAACACATGCTTTGCATGCAGAAGGTTCCAGGTTCAAGTCCCTGACATCTCCAGTTGGTTTTTTTGTTGTTTTCCCCCCCTAAGGATCAGATGGATAGAGGTGATGGGAAAGACCTCTGCCTGATACCCTGGAGAGCTGCTCCCAGCCAGAGCAGATAATACTGGTCTAGATGGAGTGAGGGTTCAGACAACATGATAACCCCCACTCAAGGGTTGAGCATGGGTTGAGTGTGGGTTGTTGTTGAACCGTGGGTTGTTGTTGAAACGCGGGATATCGAGTTGTCTGAACCCAGCCAAGATAGCAAACCATGGTGAACAATCCACAGTTCACAATCCAACAACAAACCAGGGGTTCTCTTCATGGATTAACAAGACATGGTTAATAAGTCATGGCTTGTTGGCACAGCTGGGTTCAAACAACACAATAACCCACGTTTCAACAACAACTCACAAATTTATTGAAATTGTTTTATCTGTTTAAACTGTTTTAAATTTAATCTGTTTAAATTAACTGTTTTAATTTTTGTATATTGAAATTTTATGGTATCTGTATTTTACACTGTATGTTATTGTATCTGTATTTCATGTTTTGTGAACTGGTGGAAACTGCCTGGAGAACTTTGGCTACTGGACAGTATAGAAATGAAATCAATAATAATAATAATAATAATAATAATAATAATAATAATAACCACCACCACCACCACCACTACCACCACCACCTACGGTTCACCATCACCACCACTACCACCACCACCTACGGCTCTACAACAACCCACATTCAACCCATACTCAACCCCTGAGTGCAGGTTATCATGTTGTCTGAACCCAGTCAGTGGGTTGTTATCGTGGGTGGTTTCAGGGCGGCTTAGCGTGACATGCGAATTCACCCATTATATTGTTGCTTCCTGTGTGCTGCTGGATAATGATTGACAAGTGCAATTCTTATCATCGTTTCCATATAGGTCGCTGTGGCGTAACCCCACAATTCAGTTCCCTGGTGTATGTCTGCGTTAGTACATTTAGTGCAGTGCTTCTCAAATAGTGGGGCGGGGCCCCCAGGGGGGGCGCGAGGCTCCGTAAAGGGGGGCTCGTTTGACCTCAGTTAAAAGTTTTTTTTAATATTGTGTTCCTTTAAATCCTGTGCTCCTTTAAATCTTTTCTGCTACAGTTAATAAAGCTATTCTTTGTTGTAAATTGATCCACATTTCTTTCTTTTTTTATTCTCTTATACGTTAATAAGGATACAGTGTTATGCAGAGGTGTACTTATAACAATTTTATAGACAAATGATACTATTTACAGTCGCGCGGGGGGCGCGAAATGTTTTCTTCTTCCTAGGGGGGGCATGACAGAAAATAATTGAGAAGCACTGTTAGTGTGTCTAGAATGTTGAACCGAGTGGGTGTGGTTTGTGATGTCTTGGAAAGGGTGGGGGGAGGAGTATATAAGGAGTGTCTGAGTGATGTCTGAGGCGGTTAGGTTTAAGTTAGTTAAGAAGTAGAGTGTTGGTTGTAGTGTGTTGGGAGTGTTAGAGAGTTTGGGAGTTAGGTTAGGTGGGTTATTTGTGTCTTATCAGGAGTTTTAAGAGGAATCAGTGATTGTATGAGGAGTGAGAGTATTTGGAGTTATAGGGACTTAGGTTAACTATAAAGTGTTTGGTGTAGGCAGGTTTATTTTCTGGAACTAAGATTTTGATAATTAAAATACATTTATTTTTATTTTGTTTGCTACCCAAATCCTACGTGTCAGCTTGGCGTTATTAACCTGCTTTACTTTTAAATCTACACACACACCTTTGTACCCCCAGCATCATAAATTTAAAAATGGATCCTTAATAACCAGAATTAATCTTTTCCCTCATTAGTAGGGGAAAGGTTTCATTTGACCCTCCCCTCAGGTTTTTAAGTATTGATGCTTGGCCTGAGAAGGGTTTATGCGCCTGGTCCTAAAGTGTAAGGGGCCGTGTGGTCGCAGTCGCTTTCTCTGTCTTTAATGGGACCTATTTATTTATTTATTATATTTATACCCCGCCTTTTTTCCTGCAAGGAACCCAAGGCGGCTTACATAATCCTCCTCCTCCATTTTATCCTCACAACAACTCTGAGAGTCAGTGACTGGCCCAAAGTCACCCAGTGAGTTTCATGGCTGAGCGGGGACTAGAACCCGGATCTCCCGAGTCCCAGTCCAACACTCTAACCACTACACCACACTAACCTATGTAGGATTGCTGTGATCATAGTTGGTAATCTACAAACCCTCTTCCCCATGGCTGCCATATGT
This sequence comes from Shinisaurus crocodilurus, assembly GCA_021292165.1. Lineage (NCBI taxonomy): Eukaryota > Metazoa > Chordata > Lepidosauria > Squamata > Shinisauridae > Shinisaurus > Shinisaurus crocodilurus. The sequence continues at coordinate 274,118,861 of CM037876.1, forward strand.
TCAAAAGAGCAGGAACTAGATTTTTTAAAAAGATACTGCTTTTGTTTTGTCTTGTCGGAAAACGCTCTAAAAGATGTGGTTCTCCTTTTAAAAATGTGTCACTGCAGTTCACCAAGTCAGTCACCAGTTTCAAAATCTTGATTGCAAATTTTTAATCGTACATTTCAAAATCAGGGAACAGGGCCAGGGAACGTATCTGTTGAATGAGCATAAAAATCTAATTTTCAGATCTAGCCCCTACACCCCGCTGCGTTGCAGGAAGAACATCACGGCAAAGGGGAGACCAGCGTGGCCACATATACTGGCCAGAGAAGGAGCAGCCAAGGAGCAGCCAAGGGGAGTTTGCTTCACCTGTCCCTGCCAGGAACAACACTCACCTCCAACTGCCAGCTGCCCTGTGGGCTGCAGAGCAAAAAGGCAGCACACTCTGGCCTTGTGCATCAGCTAAAGCAGTGTTCTCCAACCTTGGGTCCCCGGATGTTTTTGGCCTACAACTCCCAGCATGCCCCAGCCAGCTATGCTGGTTGGGGCATGCTGGGAGTTGTAGGCCAAAAACATCTGGGGACCCAAGGTTGGAGAAACTGAGCTAAAGGATCAAGGGCCACTGGGAGGCTGCCTGCCCTGCCTCCCAGCAAGAACATCAGGGCAACAGGGAGACCAATCTAGCCTGGCCCCGTACATTGGCCCCATACATCAGAGCTTGCTTTTGCCTTCCCTGCCAGAAGGAACACCTATCCCCAGGTTCTAGTCCCCGCTCGGCCATGAAACTCACTGGGTGACTTTGGGCCAGTCACTGACTCTCAGCCTAACCTACCTCACAGGGTTGTTATGAGGATAAAATGGAGAGGAGGAGGATTATGTAAGCCACCTTGGGTTCCTTGCAGGAAAAAAGGCGGGGTATAAATATAATAAATAAATAAAATAAACTAGTGCCTGAATTTTCTTTTTTTTTCCCCTCCTCCCTCCCAATCCCCTTTTCCTCTTGTGTCGTGTCTTTTAGGTTCTAAGAACGAGGGCAGGGACCGTCTTATTATGGATCTTTGTAAGCCTCTCTGGGAGCCTTTTTCCAGCTGAAGTGAGGGAGCGGGGATAAAAATGCTTTCAATAAATAAATACAATATTTTAAGAGAATTTAAAAATTGAGAAATCAAATGAGAGCAGCAATATATATATATATATATATATATATGAAAGACTGTAATTTAAAACCAGCTGCTACATTCATTTTCAATGGAATCTGGCTGGCTTTGGGTGGGATTTAATTCAAACTTTCCTCAGGAATGAAAGTATTTTGCAAGCCAACATAACTTGGCTGAGGAGGGCTGGAATTTGCATTTTCCCACATCCCTGGTTAGGCAAGTGGTCTGCAGCCTAGAGCCTGATTTCTTCCCTCTTTCTATTGTAGCCACATGCTGTCAGCTTCTCTTCTAGCGCAGTTTGCTGCACTGCTTGCAGGAGATGGAAGCTGATGCTAGAAATGAGATAGCAACCCCCCCCCCCCTCTGTTGGAGCATAAAGGAGCGATTAGCCTTAAGGAAGAATCTATGCAAGGATGAGGCAGGGAGAGTGGGGGCCAAGCAGAGAACAGTGTCCTATTACATTCCTGTTTGATTCGATGTATTCCAAATGTCAGAATTTGACATCCTGGGTTCTTGGCTGTTGTTTTAAAAACCAGTGGACATCCTGGGTTCTTGGCTGTTGTTTTAAAAACCAGTGAACATCGAGCCTTTATGGCCGCAGAAAAAGCTCACGACTGTGATGATCAGAATATGCTTTTTTTCGTGTCTAGGAAGTCAAGGTTTGGTCTGGAGATGGAACGTCAGACCCTTCTCACTCCCTTGTCCTTGTGGGGTCATTCATGGCATACATTAAGGAGGGGAAAGGGGATAGCAAAAGTGTAACAATTTGCATCAAGAGGGAGAATTGTTTGAAATGCAATGGGAAGCAGCAGTAGGAAAACACAGCAGAGCTACAAATGGAAGGTGACAACGTCTGTTCCCCGTCCCACTCCATAAAATTCCATGAAGGAGGCCGGGTGATTGCACAATAAGAGCCTTGGCTGGAAGCACCCCTTGTCTCTCTACTCCTGAAGAGGGTCTGGAGCTGCGTCCTCAAGTCATGACTTTGGAAAGGGGTTTTGACTGAGGCACAATGGCCTGGGTTGCCCATAACACTAACCCATGTTATGGGTTGTTGAATTCTGGGTTATCGTGATGTGTAAACGCGGCCACGTTAACAAACCAGTTTGTTAACCACAAACAGCCCTGAAAGAGAACCCATGGTTTGTTGTTGGGTTGTGAATTCTGGGTTGTTTAAACCATGGGTTGTCGTTAACATGTGAACCCAGAACTGTGGTTGTTTCGCCAGGCTACAGAGGTGGCAGGCAAAAGCAGTCAAAAACACCAGCCACTCTGTGTGGTAGTACTACAGTGCTGCAAATACATTTGGGTTACTGGGAAGGAATGGGCGAAGGAGGAGGGAAGCAAACAACCCAGGGATTGAGAAAACAAAGCATGGTTTGTTCGATCATCTGCCAGACAAACCCTGGGTAGGGAAACATATCAGGGCCAGGGGTTAAATAAGCCATAGGTTAGCGCTATGTGCGAACCAGGCCATAAGGAGAGGTAGGAAGGTGATGTGCCCAACTTTACACAGGTAAGTCCTCTATTTTGTGACAGTCCTCTTCCTCTATGTGAAGGGCTGTCCATTCCAAGTCTGGTTTAAACTAAAGATAATGAACCGTAAGAAAGAAGACCAGGGGGCATGAAGTTGCCCATCAACAGTACTTACCGTAGATAGCAGACTGAGTAGGCACACAGGTCATCTGGTCACAGTCTTTCTCCACTACGGTGAGATGTATTGTATTTCTATTTACATTATAGTCATTATTTCTACATTTGCATCTATACACATGCTCTCTTTTGGGGGGCGTGGGGCGTGATGCATTTCCCCCTTTTTTGGCAATGTATGCGTGGCCACCAGAGGGAGCGGGTGTTTAAAATCAGTATTACTTTCCTCTGATGCCTGCACAATTGCACCCATAAGATCTGTGTGATACACTGTGGTGATTGGTGGTTACCAAAATTGGTTCCATGAAATATTTTATCAATGTGGCATATGAAGGATGTATTGGCAGTAGGCAAACAGAAGTGTAACAGTTTCTACAAGCAAAGCAACCTGTGAGTAAGCTGTGGGGTTAACCCCAAACCATATGAAAAAGTGCATGATCCTCACACGGTGGGATTTGTTCTGGGGTTGTTGGTTTTTTGCTCTCTGCCTTTTCATTCAAAGCTTGCAAGAGCAATAATATTGCTGCATCTAGCTTGCTTTTTCAACCAGAGGAAGGGGGCAGGAGTTATTGCAACTCCAGATGTGCTATTGCTTTTCTTCTAACTGTTCAGGGAGGGGGGTGGCTGAAAAAGCCTTATGTTGTTATGGCAACAGCATCTCTGGCACTGATCTGTGTAGTAGGCAGTGGCAGCTGAGACTGTGTTAGGTGCTGTTGTCATACGTCTGTAGGCAAAGAAGCTGAAAAAGAAGCTTTGTTTGTCAAGGGGGCCAGAAGATGCCAGATGGAGGAATTAGGTGCCTAGATATTGGTTACAAATAAATAAATTTGGGCTGCATTAATAGAAGTATAGCTTCTAACTCGCGTGAAGTGATAATTCCCCTCTACTCAGCACTGGTTAGGCCTCATCTTTAGTACTGCATCCAGTTCTGGGTGCCACACTTTAAGAAGGATGTAGACAAACTGGAGAGTGTTCAGGGGAGGGCAACAAAGATGATAAAGGGACTGGAAACAAGGCCCTATGGGGAGAGACTGAAAGAACTGGGCATGTTTAGCCTTCAGAAGAGGAGACTGAGGGGAGATATGATCGCACTCTCCCAGTACTTGAAGGGTTGTGACACAGAGGAGGGCCAGGATCTCTTCTGGATCATCCCAGTTTGCAGGACATGGAATAATGGGCTCAAGTTACAGGAACCCAGATTCCGCCTGAACATCAGGAAAAATTTCCTGACTGTTAGAGTAATATGACAGTGGAACCAACTACCTAGGGAGGTGGTGGGCTCTCCCACTCTGGAGGCATTCAAGGTGCAGCTGGACAGCCATCTGTCAGAGATGCTTTGACTTGGATTCCTGCATTGAGCAGGGGGTTGGACTCGATGGACTTATAGGCCCCTCCCAACTCTACTTATCTATGATTCTATTAAATAAATAAATAAATAAATAAATAAATCAAGATGAGGTGATTATGCTGGGTGGGGTGGGGGGTGGGGGAAACTGGAGAGTGCCTAGAGATAATAAGGGCAGGTCAACATAAATCCTATATAAACCAAGATGATCATTCAAATTTGTATGCAGGACAAATCTCTGTACTCTCCTAATCATTTGCTAAAGAGGTGTGGAACAAGGAAAGGTAGGGAGTCATTAGAAAAATATGAGGCTGAAAGACAGCACATTGGCAATCAGATTGATTAAGGATAGTCGAAGAAGCAGAGTTGGAAGGAGTATGGCAAATATACCACTGATGGTGCTGTAAAGAATGATTGTATACTATACAAGGCCTAGAACAGGAACTAGAAGGAAGTGTGTGTGTGTGTGTGTGTGGTTATTACTTTAAATTCTCAGAATCTGTGAAAACATAGTTTATCATTCCCTCTAACCGCTGAACTCTGCATTTACTAGGCTGGTAAATTCATCTACTTCAATCAATCTGCGTCAAAGAATTCTGCAATGATCAATGTGCTCAAAATGGAAGGTAAGGTTTTTTCCGTAATTAACAATTGCTCCATGCATAACTATTTGTCACCTATGCCCGGTGCCATCACTGTAATACCTTGTGCTTGTTCATACTGTGCCATCAGGGCACCTAGACAGGAATGACCAGATGACCGCACATCATCTGAAATTGAACATGGATAAGACTGAAATTCTGGTATTTCAACCTGATCGTGTGTCAGCTCCCTTATTATGTCCTTCTTTGCATATCCAGGGCTCAGTTGTGGCCCCGGTTTCAGCTGCCAAGAGCCTTGGTGTTTTGCTGGATGATTGTTTGTCCTTGCGTCCTTTTATTAATAGGACTGCTAAGGCATGTAATTTTCACCTTTTGAACATTCGCAGGATTCGCAAGTTTTTGTCTCCTGAAACAGCCCATCTGCTTGTTCAGGCTTTGGTGGTATCCCGCTTGGACTATTGTAATAGCTTAATAGCTGGCTTGCCCTCTTCTGTGCTTCTTCCACTGGTTCTGGTTCAGGTTCAGAACAGCGCTGTTCGTGTTGTTCTGAACTTGCCCCGATACTCCCATATTACTATGGCCCGTAGGAATCTTCATTGGCTACCCATTCGGACTAGGGCCCAATTTAAATTATTGGTTCTTGCCTTCAAGGCTTTGCGCTCTAATGTCCCTCATTACTTATCATCTAGGCTTTCCTGGTATGTTCCTGGTAGGAATTTAAGATCAGTGGGCCAGGGATTATTAGCAGTCCCACCGACACGCTCTGCCTTGTCAAGGCTGCGAACCTTTCAGGACCTGGTTCCACTTTTGTGGAACAGGCTTCCCATGGACCTCCGATTGGAGGAGGATCTTTCCCGCTTTTGAACGGGATTAAAGACTTATCTTTTTAGTCAGCCAGAATGAGTGGTTGGGCTAATGTGGTGGTTGCTGGGATTTGATACTGCATAGTAAGTGGTTGGTGTTGGTTATTTTATTGTATTGTTATGTTTACTGTATATGTTATTTGTCCCGCCCTTTGGTATAAGGGGCGTTATAAATAAACATTTATTATTATTATTTATTAATGTCATTTGCTAGCCTGCCCTGGCAACTGGTAAGGGTGGCAACCTGTTATTCCTGATCTGAAATGTACATCTGGTCTAATGCTTAGTCTAGATCAGGGCTCTCCAACCTTGGGTTCCCAGATGTTGCTGGCCTACAGCTCCCAGCATACCCAGCCAGCATGACTAATGGCAAGGGATTCTGGGATCCGTAGTCCAGCAACATCTGGGGACCCAAGGGAGAGCCCTGGTCTAGATTCATTCATTCATGCATTCATTCAATAAATCATAGTGCAGTGTCCTCATTTTTTTAAGCCACAGGAATGGACGACATTACATCATAACCACTGGGGGGGCGGGGTTTGCCACTAAAGGTACAATCCTATGCATGTTTAGGCAGAAAAAAGGCCTACAACTCCCAGCATGCCCCAGCCAGCTCTGGCTGGGGCATGCTGGGAGTTGTAGGCCTGTTTTATAGGATTGTCCCCTAACAGGCTTATGGATGTGCACAACAAAAAAAGAAAACTATACTTGGGGTATTCCTTGGTGCTTCTTGGGGTACCGGTATTTAACATTGGGATAATATTAACATTGGATATGTTTAATCTTGAGCATTTAATCCTAATCTTGGGTATTTAATCTTGGGGTAATCTTAATCTTGGGGTATTTGTTGCAGTTGAAATGTCTTTGCAACCGCACAACAATAGATTAATTCTGCAGGATAGCCCCTTCACTGAGCACTGCCCATTCCTTTCTATGTGTTCCCCATCCCACTACCCCCAAAGCAGTTTTGCTTCATTGCTTCTCAGGAAACTGAGAAGAGCTGTTGACAAGAAGAAGCCCTATTAGCAGAGACACGCTCCTCGAGGTGTTTGGGAAGAGACATTAGGCTGCTGTCGAAATCAGGAACTGATCCTGCCAGCCAGGGTTTATCCTTCCTGACATCTGCTTCTTGAGGTTCAGCTATACATATTAGCTTCCATCAAAAGGCATTTTGCCACCATGTTGTACCGTTTCCTGGGACACACGTCGCTGGAGGGTGTCACCAGTGCTTGTCCAGGGGAGATGACACCAACTGCTACCGCAGAGATTCTAAGGACAAGAGAAGGCCTTAGCACAGGGCATGAGACAATACCCTTTTTCTTTGTGAATACTTCTCCACTGAAATAGGACAGTTTATCACCCTTCTTCAACCTGGTGCCCTCCAGATGTGTTTGACTAAACCCCCCATCTGCCCCAGTCAGCATGGCCAGTCATCAGGAATGATGGGAGTTGTAATCTGGAGGGCGCCAGGTTAAGGGAAGGCTGGATTAGGGAGTGATCCTATGGCCACTAGACAGCTTCTGAGGGGCCATGGGATTTTTTCGGATTCCCAGCTCCAACCTCGACTGCGCTCCAACCTCGGAGCTGGGAATCGGACCTCTGACCCCCTTTTCTCCACCTGCTTGCAACCAGCATGGAAGAACTGCACTGGCTGCTCTCTGAGGTTGGGGAAATGACCTCAGAGGGGGGTAAAAGTAGGTGGTTTAGGAGACCAGGGCCGGATTAAGATAGGGGCTATTGGAGCTGCAGCCCCAGGCCCCTAGCAGAAAATAGGCCCACAATTATAGGGACATGTGGCGCGATTTTTCCCCCCTTCGAGTTAGCTCTGATCGTTATCATTCAGCATAATTAATGATTTTTTTCAAGATTAGAAAGGTGTTCTAAGCACATCTGCATTACAGGCTTGAGGCAAGACCTAGCAAGAACTGTTGTTCTCAAATTAGCATTTTGGTAGCTTTTTGCATTTCAATCACTGTTACTACATTTCTTTGTGAGAACTTCTTGCTGAAGCACATGGGGGGCTTGCTAGGGTCTGTAATATTCAGATTTAGAAGGGACCTCTCTCTCCAGCCTCGAGCAAAAGATCTTTCTGATTCGCAGCTCAATTGTTCAAATGCTAGTTTAACAAAAAAACAAAAACGAAAACGAAACAAAGCAACAAGAACAACACAATTATTCTTGGTCAAGCAAAGCTTCCTGGCTTTTTGTTGTGGCTGCTTTTTTTTTTTTAAATAAATAATTTGGGGGAAATTGGGAAGACCCTTACTGATGAGCTGCAGGAGTTTTTGAGTTTTTGCTCCGTCAAGCGACCCCTCTCTGCCCACCCACCTCCAAAATCTCCACCATGACTTCTGCTTGCTATGGGACAAACCTCTGGGATGGTCTTTACCTGCCGCTTGTCCTGATGGCCCTGCTCTGCACAGGTAAGGTTCAAAAGTTTGACTCTTTTGATCTGCAAGTTCTCCTTCTCCTTCTCCTTTTTTTCCTGTAAAAGGGCTTTCCCTCTTTTGTGAGCCAAACTGAACGTAAGAGAGGGCTGTGTGTTTGTGGGTGTGTGTGTCTGCCTTTTGGGGGTGTTGATCCTCCTGCCGCCTGCAAAATGTCACCTGCTTGGCTAATACTGTGTGTGTGTGTGTGTGTGTGTGTGTGTGTGCACATGCGCTTTCATGGGGAATTGTGTGGCATTTTAAGTTTTATTTTGAAAAACCCCAGAGAACAGAGTTCACCAAATATCCCTCTTGGATATTTTGGACTACAGTTCTCATTTGCCTCAGGCAGCATGGCCAGTGGCTGGGGAAGATGGGAGCTGGGGCCCCAAACATTTGGAAGGGCCCCGGTTGGGGAAGACTGCCCTAGAGGTTAAAAAACGTGGAGGTACTTATCATCAACGATATGTGATGAGTTTATTGAACTGATTGGTCAGCAAGTGCTGCAGCAAATCATAAACGAGATAAAAGAAGCCAAATATTATTCAATTTCTGTTGACTCCACCCCTGACATAGCACATTGTGATCAACTAACAATTATATTTCACTATGTATTACCTAGTGGTCCAGTGGAGCGTTTTACGAAATTCATTCCAATGCACGGACACACTGGTATGGAGCTAGCAAACATTATTTTGCAGTTCATGGATGAAAATGGAATTTCCATCAAAGACTGCAGGGGTCAGTCTTATGATAACGCATCTAATATGAGTGGCAAATATAATGGTATGCAGGCCTTAATTTGGGAAAAAACCCCACTTGCTGAATACATTCCTTGTTGTGCACATTCACTTAATCTTGTTGGACAAAATGCCGTAAACAGCTGTCCAGTTGCAGTTTCGTTCTTTAATTTTGTGCGGCAGTTGTATTTTTTTTTTCTGCTTCAACTCATCGATGGAATCTGTTAACAGATAGTTTCAAACTATGTGGTATACCGACATTAAAAAGGTTATCTGATACACGTTGGTCTGCTCACCATGATGCTGTGAATGCCTTACAAAAAGGCTATAGTACTATCAGAGATGTCCTTTCAAATATTATGAATGATGAATCCACAAAGGGAGAGGTCTGTTTACAAGCAAAAGGCCTAAATAATGTCATGGATCAATTGGAAACTGGAATAATGGTTGTTGAAGTATGGTCTGTCATTTTACCAAGGTTTCACAGAACCAGTCAGTGTCTCCAAGATGCAAAATTAGATCTGCATACAGCAACAGACATGCTGAACTCTCTAAAGGATTTTGTGCAGTCTCTCCGTTCTAGATTCTCTGAATTTGAACAGCAGGGTAAAAATATTTCCGGCTGCGAGGAGTACCAGCTACAACGTGGAAGGAAAGTGAAAAGAAATAGGAGGTGAGACTATGGTGATGCAGAAGATGCTAATGCTGATATGACACCCTCTGAGAGGTTTAAAGTGCATACCTTTTATCCTATAATTGACCAATTGACAGAATCACTGAGGCACAGGCAAGCAGCATACAATATAATTCAAGAAAGATTTGGATTTCTATCAGAAATATGCACTCTAGCAGCTGATAGTCTACGTTCCAGAGCCACTACACTAGTGTCAAAATATCCTGAAGATCTTGAACCCCTGTTTGCAGACGAAATTGTACAGTTTTCATCTATTTTCAAAATGTACCAATCTTCCACTGCAAATCAAGCCATTCATGGGAGTCAAGAAACACAAATGTACAAGTTTATGATTGCACAATCTCTAGTCGGTGCATTTCCAAATACATTTGTGACCCTCCGCATGTATTTGTGTTTAATGGTCAGCAACTGCAGTGGTGAGCGTTCATTTTCAGCATTAAAACGTGTGAAAAATGAACTAAGGTCTTCCATGGGTCAGGAGCGTTTAAATGCGCTCTCTCTGTTGTGCATTGAAAATGGTTTGCTGAACGAGCTTAATCTTGATTCTACAATTGAGGAATTTGCAAGTAAAAAAGCAAGAAAAGTTAATGTGTAATTTTATTTTAATCTACCAGCTTGATTCATTTAGTTTAAATGCAGGTTAGAGTTCAGTGAATAACCTGTTTGTGTGTTTAAAACTAGTGGTTGCTATTTATTTCAAGAGTTACTCTCTGCACCATAATCATAACGCAGGCTGTATTGATTATGATGCTATAATAATAATAATAATAATAATAATAATAATAATAATAATAATAATACTTTAAGGAACAAATTTTTATGAGCCAAACATCATACACTTATATTTAAATTGTTTATATGGTTTATGTTTATTTAAAAATGGTTGTTGTGAATGTTCTATTTATAACGGTTTTATTGAGTTAACAACCTTATTGTTTACAAAAAAAGAAATATTTTCAATATGTTTCTGTTTCGGCACTTTAATGGTAATTAAAATATTTAATTTGTTTTAATATAAAATTGCGTCTTCATTTTATTTATTTCCATAAAAAGGCCCACCAAAATCCTCAGCACCAGGCCATAATGCTCTTAATCCGGCCCTGTAGGAGGCGGGGAAGGGAGGAGAATGGAGAGGCCAGGATACGAGGTACCCTGCAGCTGCTCCAGCCTCCTTCCCTCTCCCTCTCAGATGCTCCAACTAGATGGGCAAAAAAGCCCATCTGGCAAAAACACAGGGTGGGAGGACAGGAGGTGAAGATTGCCTCTGCCACTCCTCCCACTCTGCACTGGGCGCCAGTAAGCTGCTGAGTTCAGGGACCTACAGACATCCTGAGAGGAACTGCACCCTTAAATCAGGGATGGAGACTCGGACTCGGGGACTCGACTCGTGAGTCTGACTGAGTCCCCCCTCTGACTCGAGTCCCACTCGAGTCCCAATAATTTATGTGGGACTCGAGACTCGACTCGGGACTCGAGCCCAAGGACTCCTCCTCCTCCGCCTCCTCCGCCGCCCTCGCCTCTGCCGCCGCCGCCGCCGCCCTCACCTCCTCCTCCTCCTCCTCCTCCTCCTCCTCCTACCTCGTCGCCATCGCCGTCGCCATCGCACGCTGCGTCACGCCGCCAGCGCCGTCGCTCTGTTTTTGGCGGGGTTGCTGTGGTTCCTCCCGCCAAAAACAGAGCGCCGTCGCTAGCGGCGTGACGCAGCATGCCACGTCACGCCGCCAGCGCCGTCGCTCTGTTTTTGAACCACAGCGCCAAAAACAGAGCGACGGCGCTGGTGGCGTGACGCAGCGTGCTGTGTGCTACGGCGATGGCGACGAGGTCGGCGGAGGCGGAGGAGGAGGAGAAGGAGGTGAGGGCGGCGGCAGCGGCAGAGGCGAGGGCGGCGGCGAGGGCAGCGGCAGCGGCGGCAGCGGCGGCGAGGTGAGGGCAACGGAGGTGGAGGTGAGGGCGGCGGCGGCGGCGAGGGCAGCGGCGGCGGTGGCAGAGGTGAGGGCGGCGGCGAGGTGAGAGCGGCGGCGGCGGTGAGGTGAGGGCGGCGGAGGTGGAGGTGAGGGCGGCAGTGGCAGCGGCAGCGGCAGCGGCCCATGGAGGGAGCAGGAGGATCTCCGCGGGAGGAAGGGCAGCTCTTCTTCCTCTCGCGGAGACCCTCCCTCTCCCTCCATGGGCCGCCGCTTTGGGAGGGACTCGGGACTCGGGACTCAACTCGAGTCACCATTTTGGACCTCGGACTCTAGACTCGACTCTAGACTCGGGTCCAAAGACTCGGGACTCGACTCGGGACTCGGGACCAAGGACTCTTCAACATCCCTGCCTTAAATATTGTTCCATTAGGGTGGGGAGAATGAGAGAATTGGACATTGAAGGATGCCTGGGGCTTCTGTTGTGCGGCTGCTCTGCCTTGGTTCTTCCCCCACCCCTTTTTCTTTGTAACCATCATTCTGTTCATGGTTCCAGTGGTGTAAGCAGAGGGGGAATGCAAGGAAGTTCAGCTTCTGAACTTTGTTCAGACGTGATATCATCTGCAAGAGCAGCAGTTAATTGACAGATGGGTCTTGCTCTGGCAAGTGAAAGAGGTGATAACAATGTTTTCAAGTTTTGCTATTGTTTGTGACAGATTAGCATAGAGAAAGTCAGAGAACTAGGAAAATAATCAAGCAGATGCTGGATACTTCTCTCCTTTTCTTTGATGGGGTTCCCATTTCATACTAGCTAGCTGGTTATAGATTCATAGATCATTGGAAGGGGCCTACAAGGCCATCAAGTCCAACCCCCTGCTCAATGCAGGAAACTAGAGGAGGGGTCTCCCATCCAAGTAATAACCAGGCCTGACCCTGCTTAGCTTTCCACACTCAGACAAGCTGAGCCAGCATGAGCCACAGGCCTGTAATAGCAACACTTCTTTGCCTGTTTCCATTTCTAATTAAACGCTAGAGGTTGCATTTTAGCTGGCTGAAGATCTTTGTAAAGAACTCAATGACCCGGGTTACACGATCGCAGGGTTGTTAATAAGCCATGGTGGCTTATTAACAACCCTGTGTGTGCCAGTTGCGTGCTGGCTGGATTTATATAATCACCTTTGCCAGTGCAGCTTGTTGTGATGTCAGTGCCCAGCGAGGGTGGTTGGTTGGAGTGGTTAGCAATGAGCTTCCCAGAGAGGCACGCCTGGTGCCTACATTTTTCTCTTTTTGACGCCAGGTGAAGACCTTTTTATTTCCCCCAGCATTTTAGTTTTTCAGTTTCTGTTTTAAATCTGTTACTGTATTACTAGAAATCTTTCAACTGCTGCTAGGTTATATTTGGTTATTATTATTTTTTATTTTATACTGTAGTTTTACACTTTTATATTGTATTTTATTGTGTTGTGTTTTATGGTTTTAATTGTTGCAAACCGCCCAGAGAGCTTCGGCTCTTGGGTGGTTCAGAAATGTAATAAATAAATAAGGAATAAGAAATAAACAAATAACAAACCAGCCAGAACCCATGACCTATTTTAGGGTTGCTGGGTCGTTTGTTAACCACCCCAACAACCCCCCCCCCTGCTGGGTTAGGACATCACATCGAGCTGCACCGGCAAGGGTAATTGTGTAAATCTGTCCGGCACGCAACCGGCATGTGCAGGGTGGTTAACAAGCCACCGCCATGGTTTATTAACCACTCTGCAATTGTGCAAACCAGCCCAATGGCCCAATTTGCACCTTACAAAGGGGTTGGATTGCACGTAATGGACAACTCAGCGAGGGGGTGGATTGTCCTTCCTTGTTCTTCCTGATGCTCAGTCAATACTTAAAATATATGAACTGGGTTGTGTCCAGTTGTGTCCCTTTGCTGACGGAAGACTCTTTGATCCAGCAGAGGCTTCTGTGAGCAGAAAGGAGGAGGGAGAGAGGATTTTTTTTTAATTCCTCCTTTCTTCTGCAGCTCCCTGTGCCACCTCCCATGTTGTTCCAAAGGGCCCCCCAACCAACTTTCTGGAATATGGGGAAGGCGGGCTGCAGGATCAGCATGACTGCAATCCAATTTCGAGTTACCTGGGGGTGAGCTCCATTGAACACAGTGGTGCTTACCTCTGACTGCAGAGGTTCAGCTTGTAAAACACATTGACCTGCTTTGCACGTAAGGAGAAGCTGCCATGGATGAATTTCCCCGCAGACCTTCTTGTGGTGGTAGCGGCCACCATTTTCAATATGCGGGGTGCAGTGGGGTCACACCGTAGCATTTTGTTATGTGTGAACCCAGCAAGGGTGCGTTGTTGGGGTGGTTGACAAGCCAGCCGCAACCCTAAAACAGCCCATGGGTTCTGGGTGGCTTGTCCATCACCCCAACGACCCACCCTCGCCGGATTTGCACATAACGAGCGCCCCCCCACTGCAGCTCAAATATTCAAAATGGCGGCAGCTGCAGCAGCAAGAAGCCCCACAGGGAAATTAATCCACGGCGGCTTGTCGTTATGTGCAAAGCAGGTCAATCAATGTGTTTTACGAGCTGAACCTCTGCAGTCAGAGGTAAGCACCACTGCGGTCAATGGAGCTCACCCCCAGGTAACTAGAGATAGGATTGCAGTCATGCTGATCCTGCAGCCCCCTCCTCCACCCCCATACTCCAGAGAGTTGTTTGCTGGGCTCTTTGGAACAACATGGGAGGTGGTATCGGGAGCTGCAGAAGAAAGGAAGAATTCGGGGGGGGGGAATCCTCTCTCCTTCCTCCTTCCTGCTCACACAAACCTCAGCTCGATCAAAGAGCTTTCTGTCAGCAAAGGGACACAACTGGACACAGCCCAATTCATATAACAAATATAACATTCTCAATTTTGCACCTTGCTCCAGTTGGTGGATCTCACGGTTCTAGTTAAAATCAAAGCAGATCCCACCAGCCTGAGGTCTCTGCCCACCCCTGGCTTGAACAGTAAACATGATGGCAATGATGATTGGCCACATACAAGTGGTCCGGTGATTTATGGCTGAAAAATAAAACATTTTTTTAAAAAACCTGCTGAAAACATTACAGAACAGAACGGGGGGGGGGGGAGTGAGGAGAAAAGAGGAAGGAAGGGGAGATGCTCCTTTCCAGTTCTGCTTACAAGGTTTTGAGTAATACACATACATCGCTTGCTTCATCATCATCATCAGGCGATCACTCGTGACCGAGTAAGATTGTCTTCCGGGATAAAAGGAGGAGATTCTAAAGAAAGATTGTGTAGACTCTAGCGATGGGTCCGTAAGTGACTGTGGAGGCCAATTCTAGATCCACACAGCTTCCCACAGTGAGGACACAGGTTACCAGATAGAAGATGGTCCTGTAAAGGATTCATTTGACGTGCTTTTCGCTTAGCACGTTTCTCCCTTTCACCTTGCACTCGGGCTTCTTCAAAGTCCATGGATCCTTTGTGAAAGGCCAACCTCCATTTAGATCGTTCATGGGCCAGAGCTTCCCAGTTTTCGATGTTTATATTGCATTTTTTTAGATTAGCCTTATGAACATCTTTAAACCTCTTATATTGACCACCGATATTCCGCTTTCCATCCTTGAGTTGGGAGTAAAGTAACTGCTTTGGGAGACGGCAGTCAGGCATTCGAACAACATGACCGGTCCACTGAAGTTGGCGTTGAAGGATCATTTTTTCAATGCTAGTAGTCTTTGCTTCTTCCAGTACACTGACATTTGTTCGCCTATCTTCCCAAGTAATTTGCAGGATTTTCCGGAGGCAACGTTGATGAAACCTTTCAAGGAGGTGGAAGTGACGTTTATAGATAGTCCATGTTTCGCAGGCATACAATAAAGTTGGTAATACAATGGCTTCATAAACCAGTGTTTTGGTCTTCTTACAAATATCCCGATCCTCGAACACTCTATGTTTCATTCGAGAAAATGCGGCACTTGCGGAGCTCAGACGATGCTGGATTTCACTGTCGATGTTAGCTGTAACAGAAAGATAGCTGCCAAGATAGAGAAAATGATCGACATTTTCCAGTATTGTCCCGCCAAGCTGGATAGATGGCATCACCAAAGGATTGGCTTGCACTTGCTGATGAAGCACTTTGGTTTTTTTGATGTTAAGTGAGAGACCAAGTTTTTCGTATGCTTCTGCAAAAGCATTTAGGATAGTTTGGAGATCATCCTCTGAATGTGCGGAGACCACATTATCATCAGCATACTGAAGTTCCACAACGGAGGTTGTAATTACCTTACTTTTTGCTTTCAGCCTGCTGAGATTAAAAAGCTTTCCATCTGTTCGATATATAATTCCCACACCGGTGGGAAGTTTCCCCTCGACAAGATGTAAAACCATGGCGATGAAAATGGCAAATAATGTTGGGGCGATAACACATCCCTGTTTAACACCTGATCCCACTTTAAATGGAGCACCATGAGAGCCGTTGTTGTCCAAAACCGTTGCCGTCATGTTGTCATGGAGAAGTCGCAAGATATTCACAAATTTATTGGGGCATCCAATTTTCATAAGGATAGTCCAGAGAGCTGTACGGTCTACAGTATCAAAGGCCTTAGCCAAATCGATAAATGCCATATAAAGGGGTTGATTTTGCTCCCGGCATTTTTCTTGGAGCTGACGTGCAGTAAAAATCATGTCTACTGTCCCTCTAGAGGGGCGGAAACCATATTGAGTTTCAGGGAGGATCTCTTCTGAAATAGATAGAAGACGGTTTGCGAGAATCCTAGCAAATATTTTACCTGCGGTTGCTAAGAGAGAAATGCCCCGATAGTTTCCACAGTCTGTTCTATCACCCTTCTTAAAGAGGGTGATAATTATGGCATCCCTGAAGTCTTCTGGGATCTCTTCTCTTATCCAGATTTTTTCGATGAGTTTATGAAGATGTTGTACAAGTTCGGGCCCCCCTTCTTTAAAGATTTCAGCAGGAATCCCATCTGGTCCACTAGCTTTGTTGTTCTTCATTTGATTAATGGCTTTTTTTACTTCATCCAAAGTGGGGAGTATTGCAAGTTCCTCTTTATACGCTGCTCCAAAGCACATCACTGACATTCCAAGCTAATGGGTTCCATCTGTAAAATGCATGTGCATCAGCCTTGTGCTTGCATTTTGGCTTGTGGAATAATAATATCTTCCCCCCAGCCTTTTTCTACCCCTCTTAAAGCCTCTGATCATCCACAAAGCCATCGTTCAATGGCTTTTCGCTCTGACCCCTTCTGAATCCACAAGCTCTTTCTTGCGCCTTTACCGTGGAGTGGACTGACACTGACATTCCCAAGAGAGACTCCAAAATAAGTACAGTAAATAAAACATCTCATACATGCATGGAGAGTTTATAGACTGGTATAAGTCAACCCAATGGTGCCCTGGCTTTATTGTGTCCCGGTTCCAGGTGTGGGGTCTTCTGATTTATGGCGGACAAGAGCTGGCAAGGGTGCTGCAGATCAAGTTAAAGGTGCATTAAAGTGGTGGTGGGGGGATGCAGAACTGGGTTATATTTCAGGGAAGGGATATAGAAGGATGGGGGGGGATGTTGTTGCAAATTTGGCAAGGCCATGTTAGGGGCCTAGAACTGAAATTGAAAGGGTAAAAAACAAAACAAAAGGGGAAATAGGGAAGGGAAGCCCAACACCAATTTGAGATTTTGCTCCATATGCAAAACTAGCAGAACTATTTCCCTAGTTAGGGAATGGGGAATGCCCGCTTATTAGAATGTTTCTCTGTCTTTGCCCAGAGCCTGGGATTGGATGTGGTTTTGATACACATTGAATGCATTCCTAGGCATTTCTTTTCAGGACAGAGAGAATGTGTGTTCAAGCCACATCCACTACACTAGGCATGTCTTGTCTGTCTACTCTACTCTACACTCTTTGATAACCAAAGACTTAACTGAAGTTGGTATGGTTTACTAAATGGTGCTAGGCAGGGAGATGACTTTGGACTGGTTGGAAAGGTGACTTTCTTCTCTTCCATAAGTATATAGGAAGAGTCATGCTGGATCAGCCCAAAGGCTGATCTAATCCAGCATTCTGTCCCACAGTGGCAAACCAGACATCTATGGGAAGCCCACCACAAACAGGACATGAGCACAATAACACTCTTCTGTTTGTGTTCCCCAGCAACAGGTATACAGAGGCATATAGCCTCTGATACTGGAGGCAATATATAGTCATCATGACTAGGGGCCATTGACAGCCTTCTCCTCCATGAATTTGTCCAATCTCCCTTTAAAGCTGTCCAAATTGGTGGCCATCACTACATCTTGTGGTAGGAAATTCCATAGTTTAACTATACGCTGTATGAAGAAGTTCGTCCTTTTACTTGTCCTGGCTCTCCCACTACTCAGCTTCAATGGATGACCCTGGGTTCTAGTATCATCCACTTTCTCCACACCAAGCATAATTTTCTATCTCAGTTCCCCATTTGCCAAATGGGAACAGGAATCACCCACATCATCATCTTGATTATTCATAATACTTACATCCTCTCCTTTGCTTTTGGGATAGTTCAGAATGGCATACATGAGGCTCCAGTCCAGGCTCCGATCAGATCAAGCTGCTTTCAAGAGCATCACATTCTCTCAACCCACATAATAATTGTAGGATAATTAAGTTGCAGTCAAAACCAATGGCTCATGTTTCACCAGGTAGTTGGGTGAAATGGTTAAGATCACTGGTATCTTCTAGGGTGGATTCCCTAGAAGATACTCATTGAATATTTAGCAGAGCCTCAACAGGAAGTGGGCGTAGCTATCAGCTCTTTCTCTTTCTGCTGAGTCTCTGAATGTGTGGTTGTATGAGTTGTTGCCTCCACGTTGTTCTAACAGCAGCATGTAACCAGAGTTGCTGGTCTGAACTCCACAAGTTCAGACCCCAAGTATTTCCAAATGTACTGTAACCAACTGTAAGAAACGCTTTTAAGCCTGCCTGAATGAAACTGCATAATCTGAGTGAGTAAATGTTACTTTTAACTTTTACAAGACTGTGTCTCTGATTATTGTTCTGAGGGAGAGAAAAGGGGGCAAAACCAGGGAAATCCAGTCTCCCTTAAAGCATCCTGGATTACCAAATGCTAACTGGCTAACACTAGCCAAATCTAAGCTTCTTTTAAGCTGGAAAGGGACTCTGCTGATCTCACTAACGTGAGATAGGAAGGATAATACTCAACAATATATCCTCTCCTAGCATCTTTTTTCAAGTCCCAACAATAATGATAATCCACCTATTCTCACAGAGATGAATCATCCGTGGCACTTGAAGACCTAATGATGAAAAACAGTAAATAAGAATCTGAACTTAGTATTTATTTATTTATTACATTTATATCCCACACCCTCAACCACCAGGGTTCATAAGAACATAAGAAGAGCAATGCTGGGTCAGACCAAAGGCCTGTCTAGTCCAGCATTCTGTTCCCACAGCAGCCAACCTGTGGGAAAGCCTATGGAAAGCCTATGGAAAGCCCACAAGCAGGACATGAGCACAATTACAGCACCCTCCCACTCGTGTTCCCCAACAACTGATATTCAGTGGCATTCTGCCTCCAATTCTAGAATTGCCCTGTATTTGGTTCCATCCAACTTGCTCTCAATCCTCACCAGTTTCCCAGTCCCTGCTGAGGAAAAGCATCCCAACATGATGCTACTATCAGCATGTTTCACTATGGGGATGGTGTTCTCAGAGCAATGAGCACTGTTGGCTTTGCACCACCCGTTGCATTTTGCGGCAAGGCCAAAAAGTTCAATTTTGCTCTCATCAGACCAGAGAACCCTTTCCCACAAGTTTGCTGTGTGTCTCCCACATGCCTTTTTGCAAACTCCAAACGGGCTTTTATATGGGTTTGTTTCAGCAATGGCTTTCTTCTCGCCACTCTTCCATAAAGCCCAGCTTTGTGGAGCATCCAGGTGATAGTTGTCCCATGGACAGTTTCTCTCATCTCAGCTGCGGATCTCTCCAGCTCCTTCAGAGTGACCATCAGCCTCTTGGTTGCTTCCCTGGTTAATGCCCTTCTTACCTGGTCACTGAGTTTTGGTGGACAGCCTTCTCTAGGCAGAGTCGCGGTTGAGCCATATTCTTTCCATTTTGTAATAATGGATTTAACGGTGCTCTGGGGGATGTTCATAGTTTGGGATATTTTTTATAACCCAACCCTGATTGGTGCTTCTGCACAACTTTATCCCGGAGTTGTTTTGACAGCTCCTTGGTCTTCATCATGCTGTTTGTTTAGATCTGCTCTCCGACAAATTCTGGAGCCTTCCAGAAACAGGTGTATTTAATCTGAGATCCTGTGGCACTGGAACTGCACACAAGTGGACTCCATTCAGCTACTTACAGTATGTGACTTATAGATTCATAGATTATAGAGTTGGAAGGGGCCTACAAGGCCATCGAGTCCAACCCCCTGCTCAATGCAGGAAACTAGAGGAGGGGTCTCCCATCCAAGTAATAACCAGGCCTGACCCTGCTTAGCTTTCCACACTCAGACAAGCTGAGCCAGCGCGAGCCACAGGCCTGTTCTGGAGGCAGTGGGTTGCACCGGAGCTTCTTTAGGCATGTGTGGCGTAGTGGTGAGAGTGTTGGACTGCGACTCGGGAGATCCGAGTTTTAGTCCCTGCTCGGCCATGAAGCTCACTGGGTGACTTTGGGCCAGTCACTGACTCTCAGCCTAACCTACCTCACAGGGTTGTTGTGAGGATAAAATGGAAAGGAGGATTATGTAAACCGCCTTGGGTTCCTTGCAGGAAAAAAGGCGGGGTATAAATATAATTTTTAAAAATGTCACAGCAAAGGGGGTGAATACTTATGCAACCAACAAGTGCCAGTTTGTTTTTGTTTACTTAACTTTTGTGCCACAATAAAAACATTTTGCACCTTCACAGTGTCAAGTATCTTGTGTACATCAAGTGGTAACAATGCCAATTAAATCCATTTCAGTTCCAGGTTGTCACACAACAAAATGTGGAAAAGTCAAAGGGGGGTGAATACTTCTGCAAGGCTCTGTAACAATAAAATCTAAAAAAAAATGAAAAAAATCTAGTAATAAGACACAATGGGTTGGATTCAGACTCTATCATACTTAAGAGTAGAGCAGATGTGCAGTGAAGCCAGGGCTCGCAGGGATGCAGCACTGGCATGCTGACATCATCTGCCACGCCCTGCAGAATGCCCTGTTCCCTCTGAGCTGAGCTGTAATCCTCACAGTACCTGGGGGTGGATACCAATTTCCCCAGTAACTTTATATTGTGAGCTATCCCTGTTATAATGCAAAGCATTTTTGGGTGGCCTGGTCTTGAATGGGCAATTAAGACCCGTTACCTTTACAAAAGGCTAGCTTCTGCTGGAGATGAAAACTGCTAGTAGGTCTGGTCTGTTGTTATGGATCAACACAGCTGCCTGAATATTTGGACTCTGCTTGGGGGTGTGGCTGTGGGGACTGTCATGAGGAGTGCCTGCACTTCAAAATGTATAACTGCACCACTGAAGTAGATCCATTGAAATCAGTGGGACCGAAGCTATTCATTAAGTCTGGAGCCAACCCATTAGTAAGAAAAAGAAGAAGAAATTAAGGAACCCGGGTCATTCTTTCTAGCGGCTGGAATTGTGTTTTGCCTTTTCGTGCACGTGCCAACATTTTTGCTCCCTCAGAGCTTGTCTGTTGCACTCCCTGCCCCCCTTTTATGGAAGGGCAGAGTGGAAACCAGTGTGCGTCCATCTCGAGACTCCTGGTGTTTCTATTTGGGCTCCATGCCACATAATATTTAACCGAGGGCAGCTTCTGTCAAAACAACAGTGCACCGCAGAACCAGAATGAACATCCCCTTAGCTCAGAAGAACTCCGTAGCTCCAAAAAGTGTTGCAGAATGGAACAGACGCAACGGGGTCTCTCTTTCTACTTCACGGCTTATTTTTGAACATTTTGATCTGGCAGTCATGGCTGGGCAAGCTCCGGACCGAGAAGCCGTGAAAGTAGCCAGAGGAATGGGGCCTCCATTTCAACTCACTTGTCACATTTTTGGAAAAACGGCAGACCTGCCGGGAAGAAGAGAGAGAGTCTGAGAATTCAAGCCCCACCAAGCTTGCAGGCACGTAGACGTAGCACACTCAAAGCAGTAGCCTGAAACCCAACGCTTCTGATGAGTTAAAGCTAATTAAAATGTTTAAAACGCCAAAGTGGATCCAAAACAGGCGCGAAGAACCCCAGAAATGAAGAACTCTGATAAAAGCACCTCATCCTTCTACACTGGGCTCCCCTCCTGGTTTCCCCCCCTCCTATCTCATACCTTTTCTGTACTAAGAAATAAATTGTCTGCAACTGTCAAGTCTGATCTTCTCAGCATTTTAATAAGAGGCAGCAGAGAGTCGAGACGGGATTGAAATGGATCTTGAAGCCATGATGAGGTGCTGATATTCCTCACTGCACCCTGCACAGGTTGCCCTGTCATAAATCATTGTTTGTCAAATCCAATAAGCATCTTTTAAAGCAAAAAAGAAAAGAAAAAGAAAGAAAGAAAGAAAAAAAGAAAAAGGCACAGTCTCCTGGGAGCCCAAGTGTCTGGAATTCTGCATGGATGAGGGTCATCATAAGACAGGAAGGAGATGGGAAGAAATTCCGAGCCCAGGAGAGCCAGGTAGAAAGGAAGCTCTTCGTTCCTTCCTCCTTCATTCCTGTGCCTTCCAAATCCACCACGTTTCAATATCTACACTAGCATAGTGGGTGGGTGGGTGCAGAATGCTTGTGTGAATGCAGCCGCAGGAGGGAGCATAGTAAGGGTGGCCACCTGTCCTACTTTACAGTCCTCTATTTGAAGGCATCCTCTGTTTCCTGGACTGTCCAGTCCAAGTCTGGCTTAAAGATCGAGCACCACAAGAAGGGAGGGATCTTGAAGTTGCCCATTAACTATGAGCATCTGGACAGCAGACTGAGCGGGCATACAGCTAACCTGGTCAAAGTCATCCCCACTATGGTGGGATGTCTTGTATTTTTTATTTAAATTACAGTCATTATTTCTAAATGTGCATTTCTATATATAGATCACCATACATAAATGTATGCAAAGCAGGGTCCCAGAGAGCTTGGGAAAGGAGTTGATGGCCAGAAGGAGGCCACAGACAGTGGCTCCCCATTCCTTATATCTTTAGATGAAATCTAGGAAAGCTGTGTTGTTCCAACCCAAAGCAAGTAAATAAAACCAACTGCTCCCTCTCCTTCCTGAGTCTGAATTGTGTGAACATCTTCCAGGCAAGCAGGCAGGCCCCCCAGTCCCTACGCTCAAGTAGAAACTGCCCTATGGAGGTTGTCTAGCATGCTGCTGCCCTACGAAACAGCCCCAGAGCAATCTCCAGCCCCTTTTATTTTCTGCCTGCCTGCCTGCCAAAGGGGACATAAATATCCCAGATAGTGGTGCATGTGCCTCTGGAGTCACAGAATGTAGATTAGATTTAAGCAACCTTCCCGAAACACCACCCTGTTCACAAAACAATTTGTGTCGTGTGCATGTAGTGGTGCGCGTATAACTCACATAGAATGGTGCATTATGAAGGCAAAGGCTGCCAGTTCAAAAACTCAAGACTAAGGGATGATGTGTGGCATTCCTTTCTAGAATGTTCCACACAGCCTTGCATTTCATAAATAAGGAGCATTCTGTGAAAAAGAAAAGCAGCAGTGACATTTACAGCAATACTGTCCTCCTTTCTTTGCTCTGTATTTTCAGAGCTCACATGTGGGAAATGGCATTTTGTCAGCCTTCAGAATGGCCTCCCATATTTATCACCTAAATCCTCCATAAATGCTTAGGGAACAAGGTTTTAAAGCTATCCAGATTAATGAAGTACCATCTCCACTTTAGTGTGTGTCTGTGTGTGTCTGTGTATGAGAGAGAGAGAGAGAGATGCAGCTCTTTATTACATGGCGTGTTTGTGTGTAATTTTCTCCGTTACGTGTGTGTGTGTGTGTGTGTGTGTGTGTGTGTACATTGTACAGTTCTCTCTGTGGGATTACATGTGAATGAAACTGAGTGTGTAATTATACGCATTGGGAGGACAAGCTGATTTTTTAAAGGGTTTTGTCGATTTGTCTAGATGAATCTGCATGTCCTGTAAATGTTCTTTGCCTTTAGTGAGCATTGTAGGTTTTGCGACATTACAAATGCCATTGTGAGAGGTTTGGTGAGTGTGTGTGTGTGTCTACGTCACTGTCTTCATATCCTAATAATATTCACAGTCACTTCAGTGGTTAGAAGATGAAGCAATGCAGGCCTTTATTTCTCTAGAGTGTTCGGGGATATATTTTTTTTATTTTTTATTTTTGCTTGATGCAGTATTAATGAATACTGGTAAAGTAATTATCGGAACCCTCCAGGGGGCTGGCTGTGAAAACAAGGTTTTTCATACTGGTTTTGGAAGAATCTTACACTTTTTGCAGGCTTTTTCAGGAAGGGAGCTGCTTAAGAAACCATAGGAAATGGCAGCAATGTCTGATAATTTGTTCTTTCTTTCTTTCTTTCTTTCTTTCTTTCTTGAAAACAGACACTCAGGTTTATGGGAAGCTCAAGGACAGGGAAAACACACTCCATTCGGCTCAGGACGCAGCTCAGGTGTTTTCAGGCTGGGCTGCACAGCTGGATGGAGGCAGCGCCTTCTCCACCACCAAACTCCTTCAGGTCTAGGTGACTCCATCTTGTCCACAGTCTAGTCACTGGAGCAACAACAAGAGTAGGGATCCGGGAGAAATTCATTTGGTTCGTATTTTATCATAGAATCATAGAATCATAGAAAAGTAGAGTTGGAAGGGGCCTACAAGGCCATCGAGTCCAACCCCCTGCTCAATGCAGGAATCCAGGTCAAAGCATCTCTGACAGATGGCTGTCCAGCTGCACCTTTTTTCTTTCTTTCTGCAGTTTAAATTTTATTTCTATATAAAACAAACACATAATATCAAACATATAACCATTAACAAAACAAAATAGACCTTTGATTTTCTTCTACAGCAAGTATAAGTAACAATAATTTTTCTTACTCGATAATCAGAATGAGAAATCTCTTTCTTCCCATTGTCCCAAATTCACTTATTATTCCATAAATCCACAAACAAACAAATCATTATTTTCCAGTCTCTGCAAAAAGTCAATTAGAGGTTTCCACTCAATAATAAACGTAGATGTTGTCCTTTCTCTGATTAATGATGTAAGTTTGGCCATCTCTGCCAGCTCCAGCATCTTGACCAACCATTCTTCTGTCGTAGGCACTGCTGGACCTTTCCATTTCTGTGCATATAGTAGTCTCGCTGCCGTTGTCATGTATAAAAATAAAGTTCCATACCTTCCTTCTAGCTGAATGCACCTTGAATGCCTCCAGATTGGGAGAGCCCGCCACCTCCCTAGGTAGTTGGTTCCATTGTCTTATTGCTCTGACAGTCAGGAAATTTTTCCTGATGTTTAGATGTTTAGGTGAAATCTAGGTTCCCGTAACTTGAGCCCATTATTCTATGTCCTGCAAACTGGGATGATCGAGAAGAGATCCTGGGCTGGCCCTCCTCTGTGTGACATCCCTTCAAGTACTGGAAGAGTGCGATCATATCTCCCCTCAGTCTCCTCTTCTGAAGGCTAAACATGCCCAGTTCTTTCAGTCTCTCCTCATAGGGCCTTGTTTCTAGTCCCTTTATCATCCTTGTTGCCCTCCTCTGAACCCTCTCCAGTTTGTCTACGTCCTTCTTAAAGTGTGGTGCCCAGAACTGGACGCAGTACTCAAGATGGGGCCTAACCAGTGCCGAGTAAAGGGGAATTATCACTTCACGCGATTTGGAAGCTATACTTCTATTAATGCAGCCCAAATTTTAATGCAAACCTACCTAATTCACACTTCCCAGACCAATACATGAACTGAAACAATAGTGATCTTTCAGCGTTCGCATACTGGACTGCGATGCAGTCCTCCAATCAAAAATGTACATGTTAGGGGAAAGTGTGCGCAAAAAATGCACATACGAGTGAAAATAAGGTACAAAAATGCACAATACCAGGGCAGCTTGCTTGCAAACATGCATCTGTTGGGCAAAACTGTGTACAAAAAAAGCCTCTTATTAGGAGAAATGAGCTCAAGAACGAGTACAAATTTTAAGGCAGACTTTTAAATAAATAAATAAATAAATCGCAAACTGGTGTGGAAATGGGATGTGTAACGAACTTAAGATGGGAAAAATGAGAAAAGATAGCTGACTCTGCCCTCCTGACTCCCGGTCCTCAGGTCCATTCCTGGTGTGAGTGGTAACTCCATCACTGCATTGAGTGCATGACACAGAGCCGCCTTCCCCAACCTGGTGCCCTCCAGACGTGTTGGACTGTAGCTTCTATCATTGGCAGCCAGCATGGACAAGGATCCTCAGCAAGAGGACTGTGGCGGGGGGGGAGGGGGGCTGCCTGCCTGCCCGCCCGCCCTGGGATGAAGAGTTGAATGGAAGGCGCCCTGACCTGAGGCCATCGGTCCTTGCAGTGCTCACTCTGCTTGCATTTTGCAGCGGGCTGCCCTGCCCCACATGTCCGCGTGACCCCTTGCAGCCCTTTCTCCCAGGGGTGCGTGGCCAGTGTGCGAGCCGTGTGTGAGCCCCCGCTTGCAGCTGTTGTTGCCGCGGCTACCGCTACCTCTGCTGTGCTCTTGCCCGTCTATCCCCACCCACCCCGCCTCACCTACCTCCCTTCCCTTCGCCATCACGTCACGGCCCACCCCCATCCCCGGCGTGGGCCCAAATGCCTGGCTCTGAGGGGGCCCTTCCTCTCACAGGGAGGCACTGCCTGGTGAGCTGGCCCGGGAGATCACCTCCGCTGCAGGCGATCTCCCTGGACATTTCTCCTTTGGAGCAGCTGCCCATCCTCTGTTAGTTCTGGCAATGCCTGGCTCCAAAGAAGGACCCCCTCAGAGCCAGGCATTTGGGCCTGGCCGGCTCTCTGAAAAGCAGCACCAGCCACTTTTTCCAGCCAGCGTGGCTCTCCAGAGACCCCACCAGCTCTCTGGTTCTCACTGAGAAGGTTGTCAGCACAAGCCAGAGGGGAAGTGGCTGAGAGCGGCCACCTGTCCTCTCTTGGTTCTTAGGATCCCCTCAGAGCAAAACAGAGGACAGGCGGGAGCAGCCGGTGGGGCTCTCTGGAGCACCCAGTGGAGGAGAAGGCGGGTCCTCCTGGTGAGAGCAGAGGAGTGTGCAATTCGCCATTCCTCCTGCTCTGCTGCCTGAGGTGAAGGATTCACCCTGCTTCATGGGAGAGCTGACCCTGCCTGTCATCTTGCTGTTATCTTGCTGGTCCACACAAAACACTAACCTATGGTTTATTTAGGATTTGGGATACAGGGAGGGAGTGGGTGAAGGAGGAGGGAAACAAAAAATCCAAGGATTGAGAAACAAACCATGGTGTGTTCAGTCATCAGCTAGACAAACCCTGGGTAGGGCAACAAACCATGGGTTAAATAGACTGTGGTTTAGTATTATGTGAGAACCAGGTCATAGTGTGCATTCTTTTTTGCCCATGTGGCTTCCTCTCTTCTCAGAAATCTTGCTTCCTTCACTCAGATACCAATGCATACATATTGTATGCAGTGTTGTCAGCACTGGCTGTATGGAGTCATTGGCCCTGCAGCAAGCCTTGAGCAATTCTCCTGGGAGTCCTCTCACCTATGGATTCTACATGCAGGCTTCTGCCCAGCCACTGACTTATGAAGATGTCCCGGGGTTAGGACTGGAACTGCAGTCTTTCCTTGCTCAGTTCTTTGTGTTCCTGGCATTTTCCCTGGAAAAAGGACAGTTGCTTCCCAGCTGCAGCTGCTGCTTTGGCTGCCAGAAGATTCAGCCTCTGTTATAGGGATTTACCGGTTCTTGTGGCTGCAGACATCAGTTGCTGCCCTCCTAAGCTCTGGCCTACGTATTCATCAACCAAGATTTATGTAATCAGGTAACAGCCCTAAATACGACATACAAAACACATCAAGGCTGCAATCCTATGTGAAATTACCTAGAAGTAGGCCCCATTGAACTCCGTGAGACTTACTTCTGAGTAGACATATGTAGGATTGCATTGTAAGGATGCAATTCAAAATACACTTACTAGGTCAACCTTCCCCAACCTGGCGCCCTCCAGATGTGTTGGACCACATCTCAGCATGCTGGCTGAGGATAATGGGAGTTGTGGTCCAACACATCTGGAGGGCACCAGGTTGGGGGACCCTGTACTAGGGGGTAAGCCCCACTGAACACAGTGGGACTTACCTCCAAGTAAACATACATAGGATTGTGCTGTGTATATATATATTTGTTCTTGTCCTTTCAAACTCCTTGCTTGGACTTCCCAAAGGGCCTCAAACATTTGTGTCTCAAATATCTAATTCTAAATCAATCACTGGGGAGTCAAGTTCTTGAAACGACTTCCGCATCTTGAAATGATTCCATCACCCAAAGCAGCTAATTTCACTAAACCCTGGAAGGCTTGCCAGGAATGCCATCCCGTTATGTCACCCAGTGCCCATTGGGTGGCACTGTGGTTCCAACTGGGCAGCTCTCTGGGTCTGCTGCACAGGCCTGTTTTAGAACTACCTGCCGGGGAAATTTCCCTTGGTGCACCCAAAAAAACCCAAAGGAAAAGGTTAGGAGGGAAAATGTAATAAACATACATTGAAAGGAAATTCTGGACCCAAATATTTTCTGTACTTGGAAGTAAATTTATTCTATGTCAATCCTGACTTTCTAATACTGGAAAAATTCCCGTGAAAAATTAGTTGTGCATCGGATGCTATTCATTCATTGATAAGAGGACTTATTAATCCTGTGGTTTGTGGCC
Source organism: Shinisaurus crocodilurus (assembly GCA_021292165.1). Classification (NCBI taxonomy): domain Eukaryota; kingdom Metazoa; phylum Chordata; class Lepidosauria; order Squamata; family Shinisauridae; genus Shinisaurus; species Shinisaurus crocodilurus. The sequence continues at coordinate 274,147,084 of CM037876.1, forward strand.
TGGAAGCTCTAAATTCAAGGGGGAAAGCTTTGGAGAGGGAGCTGGTTCAATTTACAATTAAACAGAGCCAGATTACGGGCCGCACTCGCATCTAAAGTGGCCCACTGCTCTTTCTAATAGTAAACCCCACGTATGGAGAACTCTCACCTGATCAAACGAAATGTGAATTCCTAATATGGAGAAAACAAAAAAGATGGCTGGTTTAGATTTTGGATCCCACCTTTCAAAGACATTTGCCCTAATCTAGAGCCATGGGTGCACTGGAACAAACATTCTTATTCTATTTTATTTACCATCCTTCAGCCATGCTTTCAGGACAATGCACATAAAAATATAACAGAATAAAACAAAACGGAGCTCCTGTGCACATAGGGTTCTTTCACTTCACAGGACCTAGTGGGAGCTCCAAGCAGGCATCCTTTGTACATAAGAACATACGAAGAGCCCTGCTGGATCAGACTGAAGGACTCCCAAGTCCAGCATTCCTTTCCTACAGTGGCCCACCAGATGGCTAGGATGGCCCACAAGCAGGACATGAGCTCAATAGCACCTTCCCATTCATGTTCCCCATCCATGCTGGCTCCAGGTTTTGGAGTGTCCTTAGGCAAGGCCCCCTCAATGGGGCCCCTCCCTCAGTGAGTCTACCTTCTCCCTGCCATTGTCACCAGCTGCTCTCGCTCCTCATCCATTTCCTCATCATTGCTGCCACTTGCTTGCTTGACAGGCAAAGAGCCAGTGAGCAAGGAGGCAGCAGTGGCATCTCCTGCTCCTCCTTCTCCCCACCACCACCACTGCAGGTGAACAAGCAGGTTGCAATGTTGAAGAGGAGGAGCAGGCCCAGGGTGCTCTTGTCAGTGGGCCCTGCTGGGGTGTGGGCCCACGGCAGGTGCCCAACCGTGCCTACCCTTGACCCTGGCCCTGGCCCTGTTCCCCAGCAACTGTTACACAGAGGCATACTCCTCTGAGACTGGAGGTAGTAGTAGTAGGCGATCACTCGTGACCGAGTAAGATTGTCTTCCAGGATAAAATTACAAAAAGAAAATTATAAAAAGGAGGAAATTCTAAAAAATTGTGTAGACTCTAGCGATGGGTCCGTAAGTGACTGTGGAGGCCAATTCTAGATCCACACAGCTTCCCACAGTGAGGACACAGGTTACCAGATGGAAGATGGTCCTGTAAAGGATTCGTTTGACATGCTTTTCGCTTAGCACGTTTCTCCCTTTCACCTTGCACTCGGGCTTCTTCAAAGTCCATGGAACCTTTGTGAAAGGCCAACCTCCATTTAGATCATTCATGGGCCAGAGCTTCCCAGTTTTCGATGTTTATATTGCATTTTTTTAGATTAATCTTAAGAACATCTTTAAACCTCTTATATTGACCACCGATATTCCGCTTTCCATCCTTGAGCTGGGAATAAAGTAACTGCTTTGGGAGACGGCAGTCAGACATTTGAACAACATGACCGGTCCATTGGAGTTGGCGTAGAAGGATCATTTTTTCAACGCTAGTAGTCTTTGCTTCTTCCAGTACACTGACATTTGTTCAGCTATCTTCCCAAGTTATCCGCAGGATTTTCCGGAGGCAACGTTGTAGTATATAGCCATCATGACTAGTACCCATGGGCAGCCTTATGCTCCCTGTGGACCTGTCTTCTCCATAAAAACATTGGTGGGGGGAGCTCCAAATGCATAGTAGAGTAGAGCCTTCACACCTACAAGTTGCTGAGTCAGGGCAAATGTCTAAAGATGAAAGAACTAGTGGGATACAAATGGAGACTGCTGGCCCATGTTTTCTTAGACTGCCTACCTGACTGTCATTTATGGATCTCCATACTAGAGAGCCAATGTGGTATAGTGGTTAGAGTGTTGGAGTAGGGCTGGGGAGATCCCACTAACCATGAAATTCACCAGGTGACTTTGAGGTAGTCACCAATGCTCAGTCTAACCTACCTCCCAGAGTTGTTGTGAAGATAAAATGGGGGCAGGATGGGAAGAAGGACCATGTACACTTCCCTGAGCTCTGTGGATGATATAAAATGTAATTAATAAATACAATGTAAAATAAGCTGTTGCTCATCACATCTTATTAGGGTTTGTTTTTTTTTAAATGAAACAGAATATTCTGCCACTGGTGTATAGCTTCTAACATTAACAGTTGGGCAATCCCTTTAGGATGTAATCCTATTCATGTTTAAAACAGAGAAAAGGTCTACAACTACAGTATGCTGGCTGGGGAATGCTGGGAGTTGGAGGACTTTTTTCTGTCTAAACATGCCCATGCATAGGATTGCACCCGTATTTAGTTTTTTAGGGCCAACCAAAATGCCACAAAAGATTGTGCAAGCTTTGAGTTCTCCAGAATTCTTTATCAGATTAGGTGGTTTAAAATAATAATAATGGGGTGGCCTGTTCTGAGACCTTGCACAATGGCATCTTGGTTGGGCCTAATAAAGCAGTGTTTTCCAACCTTGGGCCCCCAGATGTTTTTGGCCTACAACTCCCAGCATGCCCCAGCCAGCATAGCTGGCTGGGGCATGCTGGGATTTGTAGGCCAAAAACATCTGAGGACCCAAGGTTGGAGAACACTGTAATAAAGGGATTGCCCAACTGTGGATTTCGGATTTTTTTCCTCACATGGACCAGCCCCGCTACTTATGTTTTATACACACACTCACACACATACACTGTATATAGCTTGTTGAAATATGATGCTAATCAGGGGCCAAAGTGAGTTCGACAAATTTCATAAAAGCTTACCATGTATGAAGTAACTGAGCAACCCTGCCTTGTTGTCAACATTTTCTGGGTGGTGGTGGTGGTTCAGAAAGCAGAAGCTGAGATGAAAAAGCTGCAGCCTGCTCCCCACAAGGCTGCTTTCCAGACTGATAAAACACAGGAGTACTAAATCTGCATTAGCCTGATTAAAATTAACTGGGATTAGTCATCATATGTTACATATTTTAATTACCATGAAATACTTACATTTAACAAGCACTGCATCATTTTTAATTTTTTTAATAAAAAATTGGTCATACATTTGTGGAAGGAAAAATCAGCCCAAAGGGGTTGAGGGAAGCTTGTTGTTTTGTAAGCCATGTGGGATGTTTAAGGAAGCCTGAGTAGAAATTTTAAAGAAATAAATTCTGACAACCTTGCTGTGGGCTATTCTTGTGGTTTGTTTTTGGCTGATGTGTTTTAGGGGCAGATAACTCGCAGGCAAGCTTCTGTTCTTCTTGCAAAATCTTACCTATCAGTGGAACATAAAGAAAATCAAACTGCTTTATGGCTGATTCTGATTAAACTTTTTTTAAAAAATGTGTGTGTGTGTGTGTGTGTGTGTAGGTAGGACTACCTATGCCAGAATATATACTTACAAACCGGTATTATGGCATTACATTGGAATAGAAAATCAACATGGATTTAGTAGATGAAAGATCATAAGCATCTCCTATGGGCAAAATCCAGCATTTAGCATCCATAATTTCGTGTTCTCCTCTAAAGTTCTTCACATGGATTCTCTCTCTCCCAGGCTCTGTCTATGTTCTTCCATGGAGGGAACATGTGTCATTGGAACTGGCCCGATAGATACCATGAAAACACTATGCTTTCCCCCCTTCTTCTTGCCTTGTGACATGAGGCTTTTAAGATAAGGAACTTGGAGGCAGACTACCAAGCTTGAATGATAACAGTTCCAAATTTCCCTCTGGAGGTGTTTCTCACGTAGCAAAATCCAGTGTGGCTCTCTCTATGCCACTTGGTTGTAGGCGCTTGTATCCAGGCAAATGTCACCCCCAAAAGGCAGTTCCCTTGGTGGGGGTGCTTGCTCTATAAAATTGATGAGGCAGGCTAGGAAGAAAAATGCTGGGAGAGAGATCAAGGCACGACCTAGAAATATGCATGTTCAGTCAATCATCCCTTATTGACAGTGTCCTAAGCTCTCACTGGATGTAGACAAATAGATAGATTTGAACTTGCTGTGTCTCTAAGATTGTACATATCAGAGGGATGTTTTAATTCTTATTTCCTAATTATACTCCTTGTCCATGGAGGCTCATCAGACCAGCTCACCTTTGACCTTTATAGAGAGATGGGAACAGCCTCCCAATTCAGGAAGGCATTTGCCACTCTTGAGCTGGGTAAAAATGGCTGCATCGATCACAAACAGCTGCTTATTTTAGTTGATCCAAGTGTTTTTATTAGGGGTTGTATTTTGATCGGGTCATTACTACATAATGTTATATGTAATTGTTAAGCCCCTATGGGAGCCCTGGGGGCTAGAAATGGAGAGTAGAAATTCTCGCAATAAATAAACAAGCGGCATGATCCGGCCAAAGCAAAGCATTTTCAGACTCATTGATTTCAAAAGGAGAGTTACACATGTGCCTAAATCCCTGCCTTTGAAATCCATGGGACTTTGAAGTAGGAATGTCAGAGAAATCTGCAATGGATTCAAAGGATTCCGCAGAGGACTGGCTTTTCCCAAGTCGCACAGATTCTGCAAACTTGCAGACCGGTTTTTTACTTTCCGGAATTTTATGCAAATATACTCCTAGAAAAATAATTTAAAAACTCCAACAGAAAATGCGCATTTCCCCTCATAAGCTAAAGTGTGACAATGCACATCTTGTGGGGATTTGGACATTTTGGGGAAATCTGTGCATTTCCCAAAGTGTAAATTTGCGCAACTGCAAATTTGCACAAGTGTGAACTCACACAAGTTCGGGGAAATGGAAAAAAGAATTGATTCCGTCAATGAGCAGACAATGGAACGAAATACACCTGACAATCCGCAAAATGCGGACAGAAAAGATTTGACAAAATCCATACATCCCTACGAAGTGCCGAAGATCATGACTTTGCCATTCAAGCAGCTTGAGACACAACAGTACAAAGTCTACATGGGAGTAAGTTAAACTTAATGGGATTTGCTCCCAAATAAATGGGTATATGATTGCAGCCTCATGAAACTACACTGTGCTATATTATTATTATTATTATTATTATTAGTAGTAGTAGTAGTAGTAGTAGTAGTAGTATAAGATGAGGAGGAGAATTGCAGGTATAAGACTGTTGCACCTTGGTTTGAGTTTCCAGCACCACACTAGGAAGTTCAAATTTCAGTCAAGAATGTATATTTCAGGGAATAATTCAAGGCTCTGGGCTTGACCTAGAAAGTCTGAAATGGCTTACACTTACTCATGGCTTAATGAAACATCTCCTCTGGATCTGTCTTGATCTCTACAGGGTCAGCCAAAAGCAGCCTCTCAACAGCACCTTCCAAGTGCCAAAGGTAAACAGTGACATTCTTCTCTATGGCTGCTTCCCCACCTCTTGGAATTCATTTCCTTTATATGTGTGCCAGAACGCCAACTCTCTGAGCATCTTTATGAAGCAATGTCAGGCATTTTTATTTGGGCAAGAATTTAATTGCCAGGAATAAGTATGTTGTTATTTTAATTAAACGGATATGTGCAGTGCGTGTGTATGTGTAAATTATCTGCTCCATGGGAATAGAGCAGGTTATAAATTTTAACTGAAGTTTAAAAAATATTGCCTAAAACAGGATACCTTTACGATGTTTTCATTCTGAATTTCTTCCCTGCTTTCCAGCTTTCCCCCCTCTTCTTCCACCCCCACACTTTAACAAGATTATAATTGTAAGTTGTGCTCATGTTACCTGTTAGTATTCTGCTATATTGCAATACAACTATCTTGCCAAAGCTACCAGCAATTCATGGATGCACAGTGAATGCGGACTAAGGGCTGGCTGTCCTGATTTGAGTAGCCCCGGTTATGCTGTGAATGTTTAGTGTCTCATTCACATGACAAGGGGTTACAGCAGAATGCTGTTTTCATTGCAGCAGAATGACATTGAGCCCAAACACAGAGATGCTGGCTGATAAATGGGACAAAAAGGAGAATTGAAGAAAACTGGAATGAGATCAGAATGCAAATGACCAGGGGACAAGGAAGCTGTTAGAGAAAGGGACTCCCTTCAGAAAATGGAAGTCTTGCCCAAATGAGGAAAGCAAAAGGGCGCACAAGCTTGCACAAAGGAGATGCATGCAGGCAATAAGAAATGCAAAAAAGCATTTTGAGTGTCATATTGCTAAGAACATCAAAGGCCAACAATAAAGAATTCTTTAGCTATATCAGAAGCTGGAAACCAGCTAGGGAAGCGGTTGGACTCTTGGATGACAATGGAGTTAAAGGAGTACTAAAGGAAGATGAGGAGACTGCAGAGAAGCTAAATGAATTTTTTCCCATCTGTCTTCACTGCAGAAGATGTAGGACAGATACCTGTGCCTGAAGTGATGTTTTCAGGAAGGGAGTCTGAAGAACTGAGGCAAATAGAGATGACAAAAGATGACATTCTCAACCTTATTGACAAATGGAAAGTTAATAAATCGCTGGGCCTAGATGGTATCCATCCTAGAGTTCTTAAAGAATTCAAATGTGAAATTGCTGATCTTAGGCATATGTAACATGTTCCTAAGATCAGCCTCTGTACCAGAGACTGGAGAATGGCCAATGTAACACCAATTTTTAAAAAGGAATCCAGGAAATGACAGGCCAGATAGCTTAATGTCTGTTCCAGGTAAATTGGTAGAAAGCATTATTAAAGATAAAATTAGTAAGCATATAGAAGGAGAAACCCTTCTGAAAAAGAATCAACATGGCTTCCGCAAAGGTAATTTCTCACTAACCTTTTAGAGGTTTTTTTTAGAGTGACAATAAACATGTGGATAGGGGTGACCTGGTAGACATTGTTTACTTGGACTTCCAAAAGGCTTTTGACAAAGTCCCTCACCAAAGACTCCTGAGCAAGCTTACAAGTCATGAAATAAGAGGAGAGGTCCTCTTATGGTTAAAGAACAGAAAGGAGAGAGCAGAAATAAATGGTAAATTATCCCAATGGAGAGATATAAACAGTGGGGTCCCACAGAGATCTGTATTGGGACCAATGCTTTTCAACTTGTTCTTAAATGATCTGGAATTAGGAGTGAACAGTGTGGCAGCCAAGTTTGCTGATGACACCAAAGTATTTAGGGTGGTTAAAACAAAAGGGGATTGCAAAAAGCTCGAGAAGGATCTCTCCAAACTGGGGGAATGGCATCAAAATGGCAAATGCGGTTCAATGTAAGCAAGTGTAAAGTGATGCACGTAGGGCAAACAATCCCACTTTCACATATAAGTTGATGGGATCTGAGCTAGTGGTGACTAAGAAAGAGATTTTGGGGTTATGGTGGACAGCTTGATGAAAATATCAACCCAGTGTGCAGCTGCTGTGAAAAAAGGCAAATTCCACGTTAGGCGTAATTAGTTAAGGAACTGAAAATAAAACTGCCAATATCATACTCTCCTTATTCAAATCTATGGTACGACCACACTTGGAATACTGTGTACAATTCTGATCACCGCACCTAAAAAAGGACATTGTAGAGTTGGAAAAAGTGTAGACAAGAGCAACAAAAATAACCAAGGGGCTGGAGTAGCTCCCCCATGAGGAAAAGTTACAATATCTGGGACTGTTTAGCTTAGAGAATAGGCGAGTAAGGGGAGACATGATAGAGGTGTACAAAATTATGCATGGTGTGGAGAAAGTGGATAGGGAGACATTTATCTCCCTCTCTCATAATATTAGAACCTGGGGTCATCCCATGAAGCTGATTGGTGGGATATTCAGAACAGATAAAAAGAAGTACTTCTTAAAAACAGCATGTAAACTATGGAATTCACTACCACAAAATGTAGTGATGGCCACCAATCTGGGTGGCTTTAAAAGGGGATTGGACAAGTTCATGGAGGACAACGCTATCAATGGCTACTAGTCCTGATGACTATATGCTACCTCTAGTATCAGAGGCAGCATGCCTGTGTACACCAGTTGCTCGGGAAGATGAGCGGGAAGCTGCTTGTGGGTTTCCCATGGGCAACTGGTTGGCCACTGTGTGAACAGAACGCTGGGCTAGATGGACCTTGGTCTGATCCAGCATGGCTCTTCTTATGTTCTTATGTGTGCTATTCATTTGAGTGTATGATGACTATTTATTGCTTTTGTACCTGCCTTCCCTACAAGGAACTCAGGACAGCTTATGTTGAGTTATCCCATTTTATCCACACACAAACCACTCTTGTGACCAATGGGGACCAGTGTAGTCTGAGGCCAATGGTCTAGGGTAGGGGAGAGAAGATAGGAGAACAGGATCTTTAGATAGATCTCTGGGTAATTTGTAGCAGATCAGCAAGGCTTTCTGGCTCCCAAATGTTTAGCCATAGTAACAACAAGAAGGCTCACCCGCTCTAAAATTAGGCTGATGAAAAGAGGAAAGCTTGAGCAGGGGCGGGGGAACCAGGAGTGGATTTTTGTGTGTGAAAGGACTGTGAGCTCAGTCCTGGGACAGAAAAAGAAAAAAGAAGGGGGGGGACCCACGCTCCTGGGCTGAGCATGTGCTCAGAGGCACCATGTTGCTTAATTCTGATATTTTTTTCAGGCATAGGAGCTGTGTTTACACACCAACTGAAACTGGGTTCTGCTTTGCATTCTCCCACTGATATGTATGTTGTTGTACTTCCCTGAGTCAACTAGCAATCCGTCCAGGATGATTTGATTACAGCACTCATGGACAAAACAGCGTGACTTTTAAAAATATTCCATATCTGCCTTGGCTTCACTAAGGGACCTCTGGCTCAGAGTGCCATGCAATCCACCTTCAGACATTTACAAACCAGAATACATACAACAGACTGACTGGGTTCACACGACACGACAAGGCCCGCTAGTTGGGAGGGGGGTCCACACTCTGCACAGCAGGACAGATCAGCGGCAGTGCTGACAGGCCTCACTGTGGCTCACAAGGTCTCCTTGCAAGTCGGGGTGAGGGCTGTCAGCGATCCCTTCTCCCCCCTCCTTGTCCTGCCCTCACTGACAAGCAGCGGCTGGGAGGGGGGAACCACGGTGCTCCCACACAGTGCCCCATGGGATACCTGCGGGAGGACCGAGGGGGGAGGAGCGGGAGGCACGGTGCGCCCTACCCTCAATGTGCCCAACCATCTGTCGGACGCCTCGGGGGTAGGGTGGCTTGTAAGCCAGACTCCTGCAGTCTGGCTCACCAAGTCATGTGAACCTGCCCACTGTGTCCCCACTCCCCGCCCCCAAAATAAGTTGAATGAGCTAGAGCATAATCCAGGCTCCCTCACCCATAGCTCTGTATCTGTGTTGGCCTTGCAGGACTAACAAGTTTGTGTCAGCAGATTTCACCACTGGAATTCCTGGAGACAGACATGGAGCAGTTAATCTCTGTTTGCTAAAATGGAAGCAGCATTGTCACCTACTTTCTTTTGATGGCAGTCACCGTAATCAGTGAATAATGACTCCTATTGTTGTACCATGGAGATATTTATGTTGCATGACTCAGATCAATGCCGGTCCGGTGGTGGTTGTCTGGTGCTCAGAGCACTGAAAATGGCACCCAGGTTTGAAATTACTTTCCCCAGGTGGTTGTTATGTTGTTCCTTTTTTTCCCCCTCCCAGAAAAGCAAAGTCTCTCTCGTTGGCTGCAAGATCACCAAACACCTTCAATGACCTTCAGCAGAGAACAAAAGCTTTGAGTACCTCAATGACTGTACTCTGCCTGCCTGCCTGTTTGGGGGGGGGGGGATGTTATCAAAATAGTGTAGTCCTTGATTTGCTGATCTTTGACAGCTAGACATTGCAGCCAAACTCTAAAACAGTGGTCCCCAACCTTTTTCGAGTCGCGACCCCCTTTTGTAATGGCAAAGTAACCGGGGACCCCTCACCACATTTGCATAAATTTGCATTTTGGTGGGGTAAAGAAAACACATGAAAAATAGATTTTTCAGAATATAATTTAATTTAACCTAATATTCATTAAAGGTGGTAAAGCCAAATTTAAGGTACCGGTAATCTTCTGAGTTTTTTCTCCATGGGTACAGATTTCCGAAAATATAAATAAAAAATCTTTTTTGAGGAAAAACAATTTCTTTTTGTATTTCTATTGTACTTGCTCACCTGCCCTTCCTCTCTTTGGACTCTGGATGTTAGTGGAAATAGGGCCCAACCGGGAGCAGGCAAGTGAGCGGATTTATTTGACTAGCAGCCAGCTTTGTATCAGAAAGGAGAAGACATGTTTATTTGTTTATTTATTTATTTTATTTGTTATATTTATACCCCACCTTTTTTCCTGCAAGGAACCCAAGGGGGCTTACATAATCCTCCTCCTCCTCTCCACTTTATCCTCACAACAACCCTGTGAGGTAGGTTAGGCTGAGAGTAAATGACTGGCTCAAAGTAACCCAGTGAGTTTCATGGCCAAGTGGGGACTAGAACCCGGATATCCCAAGTCCCAGTCCAACACTCTCACAATTACGCCACACTGGCTCTCTGTTCTGCTGGAGACAGCTAAAAATAGTTCTGCAATAGCCACAGAAGCAAGTGAAATGAAATTCATTCACACAGTCTCTCTCACTCTCTCTCTCACACACACACTTCATTTTCACTCAGAAGAAGCCATAGTTCAGTGAAACTCTTCCCAATGAGTGTGTCAAAAAATACCATAACGTGAGCTCTCCAAGTGGTGTTAAGTACCTTCTCCCAACAGAATTATAGCCAGCAGCACGCCTCACTGCTTTGCATTGGGGCTGCCAAAATCTCGAAGGGCTAAGGAGGAAGCACACTTGCCTTTGTGCAAATAATCAAGTCGCCCAGGTCGTCCTCGTGCTGCTGCTCCCCCTCCCCCAGCTGGCTGCGTCTGAGAAGGAAGGGCTGGGTGGAATGCCCCCCACCCTCCCCTCACCCCTGGACGCTGCCGCAACCACCTCCCCTTTCCAGCCCAACAACAGCTCAATCTGCCCCCTCCTCCAACTCGTTCTTACAGAGATCTTCAACAGCAGCAGCAGCAGCAGCAGGAGGAAGAAGCGCGTGTTGGCGGCAACTGCAGGCAGCGTTGTCTCCTCTCTCTCTCTCTCTCTCTCTCACACACACACACACACACACACACACCAGCATGAGGAGGAGGAGGCGAGATGTTGGCGGCAACTGCAGGCAGTGAGTGACTCACTCACTCACTCACTCACTCCAGCACAAGGAGGAGAAGCACGAGGCGAAGGAGGTGCTTGGCGGCAACTGCAGGCAGCGGCTCCTTCTCAAGACTCACGTGCCTGTTACCCATAAAGCACCAGTGTAGGCGCGCGCGCGCTCTCCTTCTCCAGCAATTGGATTGCAAGCACCTGGTGCTGTAGGAAAATACCTCCCCCTCCCTCCCTCCTTCCAGTATAGCTGGCGACCCCCCAGAAAGCATGTCGCGACCCCCTTGGGGGTCCCGACCCCCAGGTTGGAGAACGTTGCTCTAAAAGGAATCAAGGAGGGGAAAACACAGCATTTGAGGCTGGAATTAGATGCTATTTTTAAGGAGAACCAAGTTTTTCTAACTGCCTAGAAGTCCCCAGTGTTAAATAGATGGGGTTTTTTCCCAAAATAATTTCAAAACACATTGTTGAAACCGTTTCATACTTTGTATAGATTTGCATATACCTGCACAGTCCCTGACACAATGAAAATCAAGACAGAATATTTACTATTTTATTTGATTGTGTGACCTTGTTCAGATGTAATGGCGGCATTTGGAAGCAATTTGTGGGTTAATTAGCCCACAAATTGCGGGGGACACATGCTGCATGTGAGCCACTTCCAGTTTCCAGCAACAAGCTATGAATGCCACATTCGTAGGTTATTACCATGATGTCCAAAGCCGGGCACTGGGGGTTGAGTTAAACAACCCCAAGTTAACCCATGGGTTGTTCTTGGATTAACTTGGGGTTGTTAAACGAACGTCCCCATTATGTCTGAACAACCCCAATATCTGCAGTGGCATCAGGAATGCTTATCATCAAGGAAGACGTTTCCTGTGACATAGTTTGGGAAAGCTCTCAAACATAATAAATAAGTGCTGTGCTGAAAGACTGGTGGAGAACAATGTAGATTCTTCAGATTCCATAGATGAGGGGTAGGCAACCTGCAGCTCTCAGCCTAACTTCAAAAACCCTCTGCAAGCAATCAGTTCAGACTTCTGGCAAAAGAGATCTGTCCCTCCTCAGCACCCTCCATGTGTGTGGGGGGGGGGATGAGGGAGAAAGAGAGAAGGGAGTGGCAGAGAGATAGAAAAGTGGGTGCAGAAAAAGAGAAGAAGTTGTCTCACCTACTTTTGTCTCTGGCCCCATCAATTGCCAGCTTCAGTCTGGCCACCAACAGCATATGGACCCCGAAAGATTACCCACCAAGGAATGGGCCCCCAACAGAAGAAAGGATCCCAACTTTTCCACAGATTCCAATCATTATGTTCCATGAAATATCCCTAGTGTAAAGGGGAAGTGGGTGATCTCCCAGGAATGTTCTGTCACCTCTTGCTATTTGTTTGAGGCAAGAGAGTGTTCAGGGATTGATGAGAATTTTGTTTCAGTTCGTTGTTGACACGAATTTACCTAAATTCACAACTTTCTTCATAATTCAGGACAAGAAGAAGTTGGGATTTAAAACATCTGAATGTGGGAGAAAACAAAACTGGCCATGAAACTCACTGGGTGACTTTGGGCCAGTCACTGATTCTCAGCCTAACCTACCTCACAGGGTTGTTGTGAGGGTAAAATGGAGAGGAGGAGGATTATGTAAGCCGCCTTGGGTTCCTTTCAGGAAAAAAGGCGGGGTATAAATATAATAAATAATAAAATAATAATAATAAAAGTCTGCATTTTGATCCCTGTGTATTCAGCCATATTTGTGGTGCTGAATTAGGGTTGCCACCTCTTTTTTCTGATAGGCTCCTCATCTTTAACAGCTACATGGCAAGCAGGTACAACATGATCCTCTCTATGCTGGGAATAGCTGTGCCTAGTGAATTTGGCTCGTTCAGTTTGGTTTTGATAATAATTTACCGAAATTCACAAATTTCTTCATATTCGGGAAGACAAGAACTTGAGATTTAAAGAATTCAAATGTGGGAGAAAGCAAAACCGACAGATTTGTCTATCACTACATGTTATGCTATGGTCACTGCTATCAAAGAAGAGACTTCAAAAAGAAGGAAGAGGTGTACTCAACTACTGTCTGGAAGGGACATAGACTCTCTCAGTACTCTGTCCTCAGAATATTTTTGATAGATCCATCACATATGAACAGGAAGCTGATAAACTGCTACATTGAACTTAGGTTAGGAAAACATTATTGTGTAGTGCTTGACTCCAAACAGTATGCCCTTCAGGGAAATCAAAGAAGACAAACAAAAAGATTAGGAACTGGGATGATTAATTTTATTATTAATTAGGCTGTTGGTTTATTTATGTAGTGATTGATGTGCATGGCTTTGTAAAGGCATATAAGAAGATGAGTCTTATGCCCTAAGGCACTAACAATCTAAGGGCACAATCCTATTATGATGATCGTAACACACCCACCCCTCAACTCAGAGGCTTACGATGATCATCCTATGCAGGGTGGGAGGAGTGGCGTGGCGGAGGCCCTGCATTTTTGCTAGGTGGGCTTTTTCAGACATAGCATCCCCAGGGGCATTCTATCCCAGAAACATGACTGAGCTTCTGAGAGCAGCCAAGCTTTGGCTTATAGTGGCAGCAAGGTTGTTGTTGTTAAAAGAAAGAAAGCTCCTCGGCTGCCTCATAGAAGACCCATGCCCTCAAATTGTAGAATTCGCCTACCTCCAGAAAAGTCACCAGATATTCCGCCCACTTTCACAGGTAATGAATTGTCCTGCAAAAGTGGAGTGGGATGTACACCCCAGCTTTATAATATATCGTTGCATACAGGGCCGGTGCAAGGCAGTTTGGTGCCCTAGGCAAGATCAGATATGTAGCGCCCCCCCTTCCCACTTGAGCCCTCCCTCCCTATTTCTGGTGCCCCCTTTAGCCCTGCGCCCTAGGCAGCTGCCTAGTTGGCCTAATGGTAGCACCGGCCCTGGTTGCATACTCCCCACTTCCCCAAGCAGTGCGGAGTTCCCAGGTGCAGTGCTTTCCTGGGCTTGGTTTTCTTTGGCAGGAGAGATCACTGGAGAGACATACTGCATTTTTGTAATATTTAGGTTTATTTGAAAATATACAAGCACAGCATAGGCGTAGCCAATAAGCACAACGGTCCTGCAAGTAGCAGCTCTGCTTCCTCACATCAGATCTCCAGAGAGAGGCACCCCAGATGCTTTTAGCTTACAGCTCTCAGATCATCTTTCTCTATGTCTCATTCTCTGGCTCAAACAGCCATTTTCCTTTTGTTCCTTTTCACACAGAGAAATCTAGATTATTACATCATCCATAGCTCGGGGTGGGGGAGAGGTGCGTCACCCCAGTGAGATCTCTGTATCTCCCCCACTGTGAAAATATCAAGTAGCCGCATTCTGAGTACACACAGGGCCAAAATAGACATTATTTTAAATGTGTGTCTAACAGCTACATCTCTCCCCCCCCCATTTTTACTCTAGAGTAGGAGCAGGGCCCTGATCTGGACTGAAATCTTAGCATAGAGAGTACGGTGTTTTGAAGATCCAGATCAGGGGTCCTGCACCTATCTAGAGTAAAAATGAAAGAGAGAGAGAGTTGCTAGACACACATTTAAAGTGATGTCTGTTTTGGCCGTTAGCCATCAATCTCCCTAACAAAGAAAGGTATATGACCAAGACTGACTGGCCATAACAATGTATAGGGAAATGTCAGTGGAGCAAACAGAGAGCTGGTGAATAGTTTACCAAAGAAAGGGAAGGAAGTTGCACTGGAATATTTTGAACCAGAATGGACAAATCCCTTAAAGCAGGGGTCTTCAAACTAAGGCCCGCGGGCCACATCCAGCCCGCTGGGCCTTTTCATCCGGCCTGGCAGCCGATCTAGAGGCTCCCTGCCCGCTGGGAATCCACCCCGCCGGAGTAAGCCACTGGGAAGAAAGGCGTGGCGGGGGGGAAACCCCAGAGCGGTGCGCCTGCCAAGCCGCTGAGATACGCCCACTTCCCCTGGGAAATAAACAGCTGTTCGGCGCAGCCGCCGAACAGCTGAGAGGCAGACCGGAAGCAGGGGCCGGAAAGGAACACGTGCGCCAGCTGCAGCAAACTCTGCCCTTCGGCCCCCTCCCGGCCCGGTGGGTGGGCGCTCTGCAGCCCCTTCCCAGAGGAGTCGCGCCGCCACGTTACCATGTTGATGCGGAGCGGCTGGAGGACCATTCGGCGACGACGGGGCAGGCCAACAGCATCGACGGCTCAACGGCCTCAACGCACGGCCTGTCGCTGGTTGGCCGGGGCGCCGCATCGCGCACGCTTGCCGCAGGGTTGCCTGGCAACGCGCGGCCCGCTGATGGTGCTGCCGCGCACCCAGGCCTTACTCAGAGCCTGCTCGGCTCCGCCGTCACCGCGTCCGTGGTGCATGGGTGACGACCGCTTCCTCTTCAGGAACTTCCACGCCGGCATCTGATACTCCCAGTGAGTCGCAGTCGCCCAAGTGGGGAGCGCCAGCCGTGGGTGCTGCGCTCCGCTCCGCACCAGGGTGGGCGCCGGGGAGCCCCTCTCAGTCGCCTCTGGCCCAGCGGGACCGGCCCTAATGCCCGCAGGGCTAGCCACTCTAACCCTGTGGTGTGGGGGGGGGCAACTGCGCCCCATATTCTGGCCTCCACACTCGGCTCTGCCGCTGCCCCGCTCACCCCAGGCGGCAGAACCCGGAGCTGGTGTGACCCAAGATCCGGGGGGGGGGAGTGCAGAAATTCAAACAGCACCCCCCCGCCCCGCACACGCCGGCCCCGCTCATGGTCCATGGAGGAGTCAGTGGCTCCGTGGAGCCCTCCCCCCGTCTCTGTGTTTGCACTATTAAGGCTGTGATCCTTGTATTGTTTTTTCCTGTTTCTTTGTGCTACAAATAAGATATGTTCAGTGTGCAAATCAAGCCTTTCTATCCTGTTTGTGCTTTTAAGGCTGTGATCCTTGTATTGTTTTTTCCTGTTTCTTTGCACTACAAATAAGATATGTGCAGTGTGCAAATCAAGCCTTTCTATTCTGTTTGTGCTTTTAAGGCTGTGATCCTTGTATTGTTTTTTCCTGTTTCTTTGCACTTACAAATAAGATATGTGCAGTGTGCAAATCAAGCCTTTCTATTCTGTTTGTGCTTTTAAGGCTGTAATCCTTGTATTGTTTTTTCCTGTTTCTTTGCACTTACAAATAAGATATGTGCAGTGTGCAAATCAAGCCTTTCTATTCCTTTTTAAAATGTATTTCAATTTTAGACAGCAAAATAATTTATAATTCATTTATTATTAATTGAATAACTTTCCATTTAATCAAGTAAAAAAAAAAAGGACCGCAGTCCTTTTTTTTTTTACTTGATCCATTCGTTCATTTTTTTTCAAACTATAGTCCAGCCCCCCAACAGTCTGAGGGACCATGAACTGGCCCCCTGTTTAAAAAGTTTGAGGACCCCTGCCTTAAAGGGATACCTTTTTGGTTAGTACAGCGCTTTGGAAATGGAAAGTGATAGACAAATTCAAACTCCTTAATTTATTACTTGTTTATATTGGTACAGCAGCACCCTCAAGCCAGAAGTCTGTAAGTACTTCAATGCTGGAAGTGAATGGGGAAGCCTCAATAGGCGAGGGACTTCATGTGTGAGCTGATGCTGCTTCACAAATTTCATGCTTCCTACGCAGATCCACACCTAAGAAAACTCACATGTACTGTGCCAGCTTCCCATGTACAGTAATACCTTGGATTGCAAGTAACTTGGTCTGAGAGCGTTTTGCAAGACAAGCAAATTTTTAATATAAATTTTGACTTGATAAACAAGCGACGTCTTGCAATACAAGCCTGTAGGGATGTAACCGCTTGCCTCAAGCAGGCGTAGCGGGCCAAAATCAGCCCCGCTTATGCCCGCCAGAGACTCGCTTTGATATAAGAGTGTTTTGGATTACAAGCACGGTTCCGGAACAAATTATGCTCTCAATCCAAGGTATTACTGTACCTGCAATGGGGAAAACACTCCTGCCACATTCTGACATTTCCATAAATGACCCTTTTCCTCATGGAGATTATTTCCATATGGGAAAAATATAATGTATGAAGTTGTCCTTGAGGTCCTTTTTTTTTACTCACCAGTTGCATCTGGGGTTAAAACTGGTCAAAGATATATAACAATCAATGTAACAGTCAATCAGACCCTGAGGATGTCAATTCAGTAGGCATTGTGGAAAAACTGCTGACACCATCTTATGGAAATGCAACACTTATGGGCCACTTCACACAGAACATCTAAAAACGTAATGTGAGAATGTGAAAAATACAAGCCCAATACTTTATGGGAGTATTGGACAAGGACTAAAATGTTCCCCATTTGACTTACCATGTTGAAAGGCCCTATGACAAGGGTGTCAAACTTGGTTTGGTCTGGGAGCTGGATTCCGCCTGGACCAATCCAGTGGGAGCGCCTCCATGCCTATCCCTGCATGAAGAAAAGGACTCAGCTGGAGCTTGGAGTGGCAGCTGCTCCAAGAATTGGCCAGGTCCCTGGCTTTGTGCTCCACTTGTTGTTCCAATTGGCACCACGAGTGGTATGCAAAGCTGAATCCCCACTGTTATCTCCAAGTACTGACTGGAGATAACATTGGGGATTTCTCTCCCCAAGGGGGTGGGGCTTGGAGAAGTGGGGCCTCCATGGTTTGAATGGAGAACCTCCATGGGTCAGATTAGACCAGCAGGCTAGGGGTTCCCCATCCCTGCCCTATAACAATGCATTCAGGGAACCACATATGGATTTGGCTTGTGTCACAACTGCCACATTCATTGATTGATTGCTGTTCTTCATACTCCGCTATTTTGGTCCTCAAGAGCTCCCCAAGCTATCGTAAAGAAAGTTAAAACAATAAACCATACAAATTAACAACATCCATAAAATACCCACTTTAAAACTCTTCTTCTTCTTCTTCTTCTTCTTCTTCTTCTTCTTCTTCTTCTTCTTCTTCTTCTTCTTCTTCTTCTTCTTCTTCTTCTTCTTCTTCCCTGACAAGTAGGGTAAAAATCCTTTTCCCCCAACCCCCCCCCTCAAAAGACCCATATTGTACCACCAGAAGTTTATGTCAACCCTCTCCAAAAGCTCTCGTAAAGAGAAATATTTTCACTGTTTGTTGAACGGCAAGCAGAGATCTGGCCACATGGGCGTCTCTCAGAAGGGCATTCCAAAATGGTGGCATCTTGTCTGCCAAGCCCACCTGCTGCACCTCTGAAAGTAGGGAGACACAGAACAAAACTTTGTTGGTTGACCTGCGTTTATTGGTAGGCACATATGGGATGAGGCAGTCCTTCAGATACCTGGCCCCATATTATTTAAGGTTTTAAAGATTAATGCTAGCACCTTGAATTGAGCCCAGAAAGAATTTGGTGGCCAGTGCAGCTGGAGTAAAATACCAGAGTTATGTGTTCCATAAAGCAAGCCCCAGTAAAAAGTCTAACTGCAGCATTTTGCACCAATTGAAGATTCTGAACCCTCTTCAAAGGCAGCCCCACGTAGAGTGCATTACATGTGAAACATTTTTTCCCATCTGCAAACTCTCTACTCCCTGGTGATACCAATAACAAGAAGATGGATTCTGTGGAGAGAATGAATAAGATGCTTTAAAGCATCCAAGGTCAGAAAAGAACAGAAAACTTAACTTGTGAAGGATCACTAGCAGGATCCTTTGCGTGAGTTCGGCGCTTAGCGGGTAAACCGGCACTGAGTTACAGCCCGTACGAGCGCTGGCGACCACCTGAGAGGCTTTCGCGCACAAGAGGAAACCGAAGCCCTTTAAATGACCAAATAAGGCTTTTATTTATTTACACAAAACACAGAGCGGAACTAACAGCTTTCCAGGAATACTACAATGTCAACACAACCTTAGTTGACCCCTGCGTTACTCAATGAACAGGCTCCTAGGCTAGCGGATTGAATCTGGTCAATTACCTCAGATCAGAGACTTTACGCTAGTCAGTTTCAGCCTGGCTCCGGGTCGGCCGATCCGGGGATGAGAATGGCTTACTCGGGCTGCCGCTTGAAGGACAAATCTGGCCCCGAAGTACCCTGGGTTCCCAACAACCCTTTACAGGAAGGGAGAGGGGTTTTCTACCCCTGAGTTCCCGCTCTCCCCACCCTCCAGGTCAGGTGGGGGCTTATGCCTGCCCCTTCGTATCAGGTGGGCTTATTCCTGCCCGGGAGGAAGGTGACGTACTGGTACTTCACAGCTCTTTGAGACTGCCCTGATAGTTTGATGGTTCTTGATGGTCCTTCCTGGGTTTTGTGGATCTCCACCGAGACTCTTCTTTGTTGGGGATGACGGTCTGTCTGGCTGCTTCTCCTGTGACTTCATCCCCCCTTCCTCGCCCCCTCCCTTGGGTGAAGACTGTGTGTGTGTGTGCAGACTTGTGTTGGGCTTTCTCCACATAACTATTATACCATAAAATCCTAGGATCATAGAGCTGGAAGGGGCCATCTAGGCCATCGAGTCCAACCCCTTGCTCATTGCAGAAATCCCATTTAAAGCATCCCAGACAGATGACTGTCCAGTCTCCACTTGAATATCTCCAGTGACAGAGAGCCCACCCACATCCCTAGGAAGTTGGTTCTATTGTCTGACTACTCTGACCATTAGGAATTTTTTCCTGATGTTCAACTGAAATCGGCCTTCCTGTAACTTAAACCTGTTATTTCATGTCCTACAGTCTTGGATTGTAGGAGAACAGGTTGGACAACCTTGGAGAACAGGTTGTGGCCCTGTAGGTGATTGAAAAGTGCTATCATATCCCCCTCAGTCTTCTCTTCTCAAGGCTAAACATACTCAGTTCCTTCAATCTTTCCTTGTAGGACTTGGTTTCTAGTCCCCTGATCATCTCTGTTGTCCTTCTTTGAACTCATTCCAATTTATCTCAATCCTTCTTAGAGTGTAGTGTCCAGAACAGGATACAATATTTGAGGTGAGGTCTGACCAGCACAGATCAGAGTGGAACGATTACTTGCCATGATTTAGAAACTATACTTCTATTGATGCAACCTAAAATTGCATTTGCCTTCTTCACCGCCACATCACACTGCTGACTCATATTCAGCTTATGATCAACTACAACTCTTTTCACACATATGCGGACAAGCCAGGTATCCCCCAACTTATACCTGTGCATTTGATTTCTTTTTCCTAAAAGAAGAACTTTGCACTTGTTTCTGTTAAATTCCATTCTATTATTTTGTGTTCAATTTTCTAACCTATCAAGATCATTTTGAATTTTGTTTCTGTCTGCTAAGGTATTAGCTATCCTACCCAATTTTTTGTCATCTGCAAATTTGATGAGCACCAACCATCTTCCTCCATCATTTGATAAGCACCAACCTCTTCCTCCAAGTCATTAATAAAAATGTTGAAGAGTACAGGGCCCAGGACTGAACTCTGCAGTACCCCACTCAATACCCTCCAGTTTGATGCAGAACCATTGATGAGCACTCTTTGAGTATGGTTCTCCATGTATAGGACCTATGCCAAAGTACACGATTGTGCTCCTACATAAAATTCCCAATTTGTTACTCCAAAAGTAAAAAGTAGAACCTTCATCGAATGCTATTATAGGATAGCACATGCACAGAACCTGGCAAATCAAATTGCATGCATGCCCACAGGCCCTACAACTGCAGGGAAAGCAATTTTGTAAGATACACCCAGTTGACTTGAGCAAAGCAAACTAAGCTGCTGATGAAAGCAACTTGTCATACACTAACCAAAGCAAACAAAACCAGCTAACCTGACCAGGGAATGGGCCTTCTCTCACCCAGGTTTCCCAATACCTAATTTGATGACTGGAGCACATGAACAAAACCCACTAGCCACCTGAGGTAAAAGTGTGTATATCCCCTCAGCATCATTCCATGTTGTCCGTTATTAACATTCCACTACCCTTCCATGACCTCAACCAGCAATTTCCTGAAGCACCAGATCAGCATATCCAATTTCAAGCAGAACACTGTCCAAATAACTGTTGGTATGACAAAGGCATACCAAAAGAAAGTAAGTGAAAAGTGAAGTTAAATAAATTCGTAATAGAAACAAGACATGATCCATAAATGGCCACAGCCATGGGAACACCTTGCTGAAAATATATTTTTGCATTTTCCATGACTTTAAATTTTAAAAAGCTCAGATTGCTGATTTACCTTCAATAGCCTTTGGAATGGTGTGTGTCAATTCAAGTGTGCTGTTTCTGATGCGGTGCAGGCCTCCCCCAGGCCTCTTCCACCTCAGAGTGTGGTGAGGATCACTTGTCTGATCCAGCAAAGCAATTTGTCTGTTCTTACAGGGCCTTGCCACTACTGCCAGTCACCATGACTTTTCAGAACTTTGGGAAATTTAATTGCCTTCTATTATGCTCATGACTTACCCAAGGCCACCCACTAAGTGGCCTTGGGAAAGTTATTATCCCTTAAAGCCCATTACTACAATGGAATTTGAACTTGGTCTCCCAAGTTCAAGCCAAACCTTCTGCTTTTGGGGGCAATGTTGCAAAACAGAATCAGTAGTCCATACAAGGTACCTGGAAAGAAAAGAACAGAGGCAGGGAGACTGGCTTACCATAGCCGGCAAGCTGTTTTCTTAATACAACAAGCCAAACCCAGCTGGTATTTTCTTAGTCCTCTGACTTGTCTGTGTGTTTTACATGACTATAGAAGGAGCAATCAGTCAGCTCCCAGGAATCTTAGCAACTGCAGCAGGAACAGCATCCCCTGGAAAGGCTTGCAGCAGCTGAAGCAGTGATGACTCAGCAGCCTGGCTCCCTCTGGCCGCTCGCTGATCCCTGGCAAGAACACCAGTCCAAGTCCTCCTGACTCCCTTGTTTGGGTCAGTGATTTCTTGCTGGCACCAGCAGATAAATTCCTGGATCCTGCTGGCCTTGGCATTAGAGAGCAGCCAAAAGGAACTGACAGCTGCAGCCAAAATGCATGTTGTTGTTTTCCCCATTTCTTGTTTGCTTAAAAACAAACCAAAAGAATTAAAATCAAAACTAATATATATATATATATATATATATATATATATATTCCTACATAATGTTAGTCAATGATTATAAAGCAATAATAAAGCACAGCATCAGCAGGGGTGGGGTGGAGATGGTATGTTTCTGGCGGCCTTTGGGAAGGAAAACAACTCACTAGGTTTCAGAGTGGGCTGGGGACACGACATTACATCACGAGAGGATTTGTTTATTCGGCTTAAAATAAAGTCTAAAACTGTGGCCTTTGGTTCCGTGCATTCATCTTTCACCTGGTTTAGATTACAACTAGTGCAATAAATTGGGTTGGTCTCATCGTCACCCTTGAGGGTTATTTACTTTAATTACATTGCACCTTATTGTTCACTTATTAATTTTGATGCAGTCTGGTGTAGGTAGAGGTGATTTTTACATGTGATCACTTTCACAACTGATGTACAATACTTAGCTCTGCATAGAAATGTAACAGATGTACTGCTGCCTTTTTGTATTTTATGACCTTTGGGATCCACTGTTTGCAACTTTTTTTCTCTCTGTCCCCATGTATATGGAGGATAACACCATGCATCCAAGATCCAACGAGGTGGGTTCTAGTCCACAAAAGCTCATGCCACAATAAATGTGATGTGTCAGTCTTTAAGGTGGCACAAGACTCTTCGTTTTTACTATGAACAATTTCTGATGCATCCTCCTCAAATATTGTTATGCATCACACATTATGCATCTGACAAAGTAGACCAGTGCTTATAAAAACTCAAGTCAAGATAAACCAGTTTGTTTCCAAGTCTTGCTGTAATGTGAATTATATTTATCATTTCTGTGACACTTCTAGTACTCGGCAAGTCCTTCATGCTTCTGTTTTAAAGACAGGAGGTTGTGGGTCAAACACGTTATGTAATGCTCCCATAACAGTTCCCTAATGAGGCAAATAGCAGTTTGGAGGAGGGGTGGTGGTTTTTTCATCACGAAAACAGCATGGAGGAAAGAGTGACACACACGCCATGTGCTGTGTTTCCAATCCTAACTGTCCCACTCCCCCAGCCACTTATTGCAAAAAAATCTGAGTGTGGATCTCCATCATCTTCTCTGGTTTGGCCTTCCATGGCTTGCCCAAGGCCTCCCACTGACACCACAGATGCCCTTAGACTCTTGAATTTGTACCTACAGATACGAATCTACAGTTCATTCAAAAGCATACAGTGACTGGGCTGGCAGGAAATCCATCCTTTAACTGCCCTGATGTGGCCCCAACAGGATGGTTACTTACAGGATGCAAAGGTGTATCTAATCCATATTAAATTACCTTCTTGAACATCCTGAGCTTTTAGTCCAGGGCTGAGCTGGGATATTAAGTCTCTTTCTCAGGACCAAATGAACTGGTACTCACGGACTCATTTACTTACAACTAACTGCTCAATCCTATGCGTATTTACTCAGGAGGAGTCAGCCCCATACAGTTTAATGGGACATACTCCTGAGAAAGTGTGTTTAGGATTGTGGACTGATAGAGCAATCCTATACATGTTTGCTCAGAAGTAAATCCCACTGCGTTCAATGGGGCTTATTCCCAAGTAAGTGTACATTGGATTGTGGCCTAAAGATGTTTAGAATTGGAGTGTTCCTTATTCTGTTGTGTTTCCCCTCAATTTCTTTGAACGACCCTCCTATAGCAGGGGTGCAGAACCTCTTTTGGGCTGAGGACTGAATTCCATTTTAGAGCAGCTCTAGGTGGCCACATTCCAGTGCTGGGCTGGGCCAAAGGCAAAAGGGCCAGGGTCAAAAAAATACCGGCGTATTAGAGTTTAAAGCCCTTAGTGCAGGTAACTAAGGCTTAGGAGAGGCATTTCAAGCTTTGAGAATGGAGGGGGGGAAACTGCACAAAAGCCGGGAAACCACGAAATAATTGGTGCTTGTGGGGTAGGAGGAGGGGCTGGGGGAAGGGGGCATGGCCCTCTGGGGAACCTCGGAAGGCAAGATTGGGACCCCAGGCGGGCTGGATTTGGCTGAGCCTGAGGTTTTGTGCCCCTCTTCTATAGTTCTCCTGTTGAAATGGTGGAGCAGGGGGGGGGGGAGAGCTGGCATCTTTCCCTGTTACTTCGGATTGAGTAGGCAGGTGGAGATTTAAAAAACTGGAACAGCGGGAATTTTTATGATTGTGGTCCATCAGGGAACGGGGGACTCTGCTGCTCATGAGGCTTATTCGAATGACACGTCTGCTTCTGTGTTAGGCCCCCTCCCTCACAAACAAAAACAGGTATGTGCATAATCTGCCTCCTCAGCAGCAATGGTGGCCTCGCCTCACAATCGTGAGCCTCCTTCCTCAGAGCAGGAAATGAGTAAAACATAAATGGCTCGGAAAAAGCCAGGAAAGGCCTATCTGTCCCACGGCTCCTTGGCAATGGCCGTGTATAGTTACAGTTTAATCTTGGAAATGTCAGACAGCTGTTCCTGGTTGCTAGGAGACCGGCGCACATTATGCAGAAGTCGGGGACCTCAAACGTCTGCCGGAAATTGCAGCCTGCGTTGTGTGAGGAGAGACCACATTTCCCTGGCTGGGGAGCCCAGCAGGAACCCGCACCCAACACCCCACCCCACCCCACCCCCACACACATGCAAATACCCCCCAATGTGAAGTGGGGGGGGGCAGCTACCCAGCCAGTGAGCTCAGTACATTCTGGAAAATAAAATGGCACACAAAGGAATACAAATGTGTGTCCTGGCTTAGCAGAGGGACGCAAAGCAAACGGGGGGGGGGGGGGAATGCAAAACAACGCTTCTGCAGTAAGAGCCAGCTGTTAGCAGGGGCTGGAGGCCATTTTTGCAAGCAACAGCTAAACGGGTGTGTGTGTGTGTGTGTGTGTTTGTATTTCCCATATCTGTAAAATGAAAGTAAAAGCTACATTGGGCAATATGAGTGTTCTTTTTTTTTTTTAACAGTTCTTTTCTTTTTTTCTATCTAGCATTATCCACCTTTGTTTGTTTTATTTAATGGGCCTAAGCAATAGGACATTTAGCAATGAATAAAATGGGCAGGCCAGTCAAAAACCCAGGAGGAAAAACTCTATTTCTGTCCTCCATTAATTATCTTAGCAAGTGACACAGTCGAAGCTCAAAGGCATTCTTCACATGAAAAATGCCGCTGTGCGCTCTGCCTGAATGGAGCTTTGCTACCCAATATGGGACAGGCAGCACCGCTCCCCCCACGTTTACAGGTGGAGATGGATGAATGGGGCTTGCAAACAGCATCTTCCTCTCAGGAGTGGTGCATTATTTGTGAGAATTTAAAAATGTAGCCTCTGAGGAGAAGATTCTACAGGCACATCAGAGAACTAACAGAACTATCCTATACACCAGGGGTGGGCAACTTCTGAGGGGTCTGGGGCCAATTTGCCCCCCCCCCCGAACCCACCAGGGAGCACACCTTTGTGCCCCCAGCCAAAATTCAAGGGCACAGCAGCAAAAAGAAAACCTGCACGGGGCCCACAGAAAAGGTTGGGGAGGTACATTCCACATGTTGCCCACACCAGTTATGCGTTGTGAGGGTGCGGCGCAGGAGAAATATGCCGCTGCTACATCAGCAGAACACCCATCATATCCTATAGGAGTATATGTGCTCAGCCCAGGAGGTGAGGGGGAAACACACAACACAGAAAATCCCCAAACGGCTTAAAAATGGCAGATCCCAGCATCCCCAGAAGACTGCTAGACAACAGCAATCAACAATGCCCAGATACCACACACACACAAAGGGAGCCAATGAACTCACGATTGATGGGACATGCCCCCAGCACATGCCCCCAAATCACAGCACAATGTGCAAATCAATACCATAGCATCCCCAGTATGTTAACCCCAGTGACACGGGCAGCAATGACCATGCTGCTGACAGTCCCCAGGAATCCCTTCAGGCAGGGCTTCGATCCGCTTATGAGGGATGCTCACAAGCACCATTGTGGAGCACAACACACAAAGGGAAGGAAGGAGAGCCCACATGACACAGCATCCACTGGCCTGCAGAGAGCACACAGAGCCTTCCTGGATCAAAGGTTCAAGACTCACCCTTGGGAGAATCATAGAAAAGTAGAGTTGGAAGGGGCCTACAAGGCCATTGAGTCCAACCCCCTGCTCAATGCAGGAATCCAGGTCAAAGCATCCCTGACAGATGGCCATCCAGCTTCTCCTTGAATGCCTCCAGACGTGGGAGAGCTCACCACCTCCCTAGGTAATTGGTTCCATTGTCAAAAGGAAAAACCCTTTTGCCAAGCAGGGAAAGGGAGAGGCCATGGCACACAACGAAGGGATCCAGAGACACATACAGTCAGTAGCAAGCTCTAGTGCAGAGCTCTCCAAACTTGGGTTCCCAGATTTTTATTTATCTATTTATTTATTATATTTTTAAATTGCCCATCTGGCTGGTCACCCGGCCTACAGCTCCCAGCATACCCAGCCAGCATGGCTAATGGCAAGAGATTCTGGGAGGTGTAGTCTAGCAACATCTGGGGACCCAAGGTTGGAGAGCCCTGCTCTAGTGGCTCACTGGTCTAGGGCACAAGGTTGGGATGGGAGTTCAAGCCCCACCAGGAGGAAGCAGCGTGTCTTTTCCACCCCACTCCAAAAAAAACAACAACACCATGTCAGGGGCAACAAAGAGTGAGCTCCCAGAACTTGAATCCACACTGCAAACACTGCAGAGCAGCTCCCTAACCACTTAGCAACGGTAGCACACAGAAACCAGATACATCATGGGGCATTTATCTTCCACACCCCCAGCCTCAAGGACCAGTCGAAGGTGCCAGGAGCACGGGGGGGGGGGCTGCAGGAGGAGCCCTTACCAGGTAGAACAACTCCCATTTTATATGTTGTCCCAGGTTTGAATTCAGGGTAGAGCCCCACAGTAGATAAGGTGGGGGTAGGGCACAGGGCAGGCAAGCATGAACGTGTATAAAGGGAACACCCAAAGATTACCTTAGCCACATTGGTGTCACAGAAGAACATGATACAATACCATGTGATATGATTCTAGTATTATTCACACCAAAGTACCTGAGATGCTTCCTGGCCTGGCTAATTATAGGTTAATCAGGGAGTTGTGTTTGCTGACCCATCCCTGTCTGATGGGCACAATGTAATATGACTCAAAACAAAAAGCTATGACTGAAGCAGACACTGGGGCAGCAGTATGTGTTTATAGAGGAACAGGAATGCTAAATGTAATAGGTAGGATTTGTTGTACTCTGTTATTACTTTCTTTAGTATTGTATCTCTTGGATGCCTTGTTTGCTACAAAAAAAAATCAATAGAACTGGGATTCCTAATCTTGTATCTCCCTTCCTGACCCCCTAATCTTGTATTTGTGGTCCTATGCCATTTATTTATTTATTATATTTATACCCCACCTTTTTTCCTGCAAGGAACCCAAAGCGGCTTACATAATCCTCCTCTTCCTCCTCTCCGTTTTATCCTCACAACAACCCTGTGAGGTAGGTTAGGCTGAGAGTCAGTGACTGGCCCAAAATCACCCAGTGAGTTTCATGGCCGAGTGGGGATTTGAACCAGGATCTCCCAAGTCCCAGTCCAACACTCTCACCACTACGCCACACTGGACTTCTGGACAGAGGTTATTCCCTCTTCCTTACTTCATCCAGTTCAGGGGCAAATCAGTTTTTCTCAGACTACTAGTCTAATTCTTAAGATCTGGGTATTTCCCCCACCTCACTCTGTTTCTTTAAATAAAGAAGAAGCAGCAGCAGCCTTATTGCTTTAGACCGATGACTCATCTTGACCAATATCCTGTCTTTGACCTTGCCCTGTTCCAGATAAAAAAGAAGCTTACAAAATTATTATTAATTGATTAATTTGTGTGTATATACGTCACTTTTCCACCCAAAGACCTTCAAAAGTGACTTGCAAGATAAAACAAAAACAAAAAGAGACAATTATAATATTAAAACATAAAATAAAGATCAATGGCCCTACAGAATAAAACAGTCTTGGAAGCTCAATGAACTGCCTATAGTGCAGTGGACAAATGTATCTTCAGGGGTCTCTCTGTATGTTCGTTTTTTAAAACATTTATATCCGACCTTTCCAAAAAGTTCAAGGCAGCAAACAAAGAACATGCATTCATTCATTCAGGCTGCAATCCTATGCATGTTTAGACAGAAAAAAGTCCTACAACTCCCAGCATTCCCCAGCCAGCATATAGGGTTGTGCCCTTAATAGATTAATAGCCCACTTTTCAGGGTAACCCCCCTCACAAAGCAGTTCTTAATTAAAAATACAAAATGCATAGTCACAAAGAAATACAACGTAAAAGAAATATATGGTACATAGATTTAAAAAAACAAAACAATCAAGAAACAATGAAACCCTAAAACATCATTCTGTAAAAGAAGAAATAGAGCAGCAAAACCCAGAAAGATAATTAGCAGCAGCAATAAGAACAACAACGTGTCAACCAAAGTTCAGTAAAATCATCCACAAGACCACAACCACCATTCTTCCTAAAATCAGGGATGTTGAAGAGTCCTTGGTCTCGAGTCACGAGTCGAGTCACGAGTCCTTGGTCTCGAGTCACGAGTCGAGTCACGAGTCTTTGGACCCGAGTCTCGAGTCCGAGTCCTTGGTCCAAAATGGTGACTCATGAGTCACGAGTCACTCCCAAAGCTGACTCCACGAGTCCCTATTAAAATCAATGGGGGGTTTTTTTTGCAACAAAATAAGGCTATTTCAGATGTGTGGCTTAAATAAATTCTAGGCACAAGTGTGCCTTTTTGTTTCAAAACTCTGCAACTGATTTTGGCAAGAACAGACCAGGCAGACAAACCTAAAATAACCAGACAGGCAGAGGAGGCAGGGAACCCCAAAGCAGGCAGGCAGAGGCCTTTGTCTTGGACAATTCAAACTGTGGAACTGGTTAAGAAGAGACCAGGCAGGCAGAGGAGGCAGGGAACCCCAAACAGGCAGGCAGAGGCAGCCAAACCCAAAATGTCTGAAAGGTTGCATTTTAGGAAAATGATTTTAAAAAATAAACTTGCTGTACTTCCTAAAACCTATCCATGTTGCATTTGAGGAACACAATTTTGGAACACGAGTCCTTGGTCTCGAGTCCCGAGTCGAGTCTCAAGTCCCATTAAAAATATTGGGACTCGAGTCTGACTCGAGTCAGAGGGGGGACTCACGAGTCGAGTCCTGGAGTCCGAGTCCCCATCCCTGCCTAAAATGGCCTTCACACTGCAACAGATTCCACAGCCTGAGTACTGGTAGTGAAAAGGCCGTGTTACATCCCATCATGTCACCACCAGCTAAACCTCCAATGGAGGCCTGCTGCACAACATTTTTATACAGCTCTTCCTCCATGGAGCTCAGGGCAGTGTACATGATCATCCCACACCCTTATTTTACCCTCACAATCCTGTGAGGGAGGTTAGGCCATCCTTCCCCAATCCAGTGCCCTCCAGATATGTAGTCCAACACATTTGGGGGCGGGGGGACGCCCAGTTGGAGAAGGCTGGGTTAGGCTGAGAGAGAGAAAAATGACTGGTTCCAGGTCACCCAGTGAGTTTCATGGCAGTGTGGGGATTTGAACCTGTGTCTCTCTGTTCCTAGATTGACATTCTAACCACTATCCCACACTGGCTCTCACGATGGGAAATTGGTGGCCCTTCAGATACCCAGAACCCAAACTATATAAGGAAGCGTTCCTCAACCTGGTGCCCTCCAGATGTGTTGGACTACAACTCCCATCATCCCCAGTCAGCATGGCTGACAGTGGTAAGCAGCACTTTGAATTGTGCCCCCAAATTAACTGGGAGCCAATGTGCAGTTTGTGCTGGCCAGGAAGTAACGTGCTCCAAATACTAATATTCCTCACGCCACATGAGTGGGAGGAGGGGCACCCAACCCCAACCCCACCTGAGATACACCAGTGGGCTAAGGAGGAATGTGTCACACAGACACTGCACCAATCTCCCTGCGTCCTTTTTCTAGCCGTTTGCCTGGCTCTACTGACAGAGGAGCCCAGATCCACATGTAGGAACCAGGGCGCAGTGGCTACCCCTACACAACAAGGAGCAAAAACAGCACACGCATCTCTCCCGCCGCCCCCGCCCCCGCCCCCGCCCCCTCAATATTTCACTCATATTTCACGTCTGCTGAGCACTTTGCCAATATCGTGCCAAGGTAATCGTAACCAGGGGAGTGGAAGGAGGCTGCTGAGGAGAATAAATGGGGCCAGGTAAACAGCACTGCGGTAGCAGCTGCCGCCGTGAGTGGTTGCCATGGCGATGGAGAACGAGGGAGCAGATTGATCGATAGGCCTGCGTCGCCTCATCTGGCTGCCGTCCACGTGCTGCTACAGAGCAGGGAAGGGGGGGTGTCGGGGAATCAGGACGCCGCAAGCAGGGCGGACGTGGCCTGAGATTCGATACGCAGCCGCAGCGGCAGCCGGCTCGATCAATGCCTTGCTGGAGAGCGAGCATTTTGCCCATGCAAAGCTGGCAAAGAGATGCGTCCTTAACCCTTACCCACGCAATTCCATTTATCAATGGTTTTGCTCATCTACTTGATGTGTTGGTTTGCCTGAAAGCCTCTCTCTGAACCCCCAGACCCCTTTCAGCCAGATTTGATGCTGTACTTTTCTGAGATATCGCCTATACTGCACAGGTGGGGAATCTCTCTCTCTCTCTCTCTCTCTCTCTCTCTCTCTCCCTCCCTCTCTGCCACCATCTTCTCTCTCGCTCTCTCTTTGTGCCACCATCTGCTTCCTCTTCCTCTTCCTCTTCCTCTTCACCCAGTGGGCTGCCAGGGAAGGAACAGATTACTCTTGGCCAAGGTCTGAACTGATCACCTGCAGAGGGCTTTTAAAACTAGTGCCGAGGGCCACATGCGGCTCGTGGGCCTCAGCTTGCCCACCTTTGCCATATTATGGGGTGGGCAACTTGTGACCCTCCTGATGTTTTGGCCTACAACTCCCATCAGCCCTAACCAGCATAGCTAATGGTGAGGAATTGTGGGAGTTGTAGGCCAAAACATCTGGAGGGCCACAAGTTTCCCACCCCTGTAACAAGCTAGCCATGACTGTACTGATTTTATCATTGCTGCTATTGTTAAACTTCCTGTCCTCTTTGTATGCAGGTTGTCGCTACTGAACACTGACCCCACAGAACGCTTACTTACGAGGTGGGAAAGGGGAGATCCTCCCGCTTTAACCATTGTGAACGGCACCTCTCAAAGCACGTAATGTTGTGGAACAGAACTGGGGCATGAAGATGCCGCCATGAAATGGAACCAAAATATATACCCTCCCTGTCTCTTTTTGCCTCCTCCTCCTCCTCCTCCTCTTCTTTGCTTTTCATCATAAAGCCTAGGATGAATTGATGGATCAGTGCTGAGGGCTTTTATTGGGCAGGTTCTCACATCACAGTAAGCCATCCTATGAATAACCAAAGGTGGGTCAGTTGTTTGCAGACAGTGTGCCTGACAGACGATCGGGTTCACCTTGGATTGTCCCCACCTTTCCCGCTCGGTCCTCCAACCAGTAACCAGTATCCTAGGGGAGTGGGCAGGTAAAACTGCCTTGTCTCCTCTCCCCACTGTGATCACAAGACTTTTTCTCTCACCGCAGCTTTTTCCCCCTTTCCCCTTTTTCTTTTTCATAGATCTCTTTTTGTGATCTCTGAGGTGGCAGCCAGTGACAGCCCCTCCAAAGTGCCCAAGCGGCACACTGGAGGGGCTGCCACTGGTTTGCCACCTTTAAAAATATATATATATATATATTTAAGCACAAGAAATTTGCACAAATATTTTTGTTATTTATTTTAATTACTCGGTCTTGCACAAGTGCGGAGGTGCACACTTGCGGAGGTCCAAAGTGGGAAGCCTTGGCTGGGCAATATCCTGGGAGGCGTCTGCTGTCAAAGTGCAGCAGGCACCAACCATCGACATTGATCCAGAGAGGCTGAAAATAGGGTTATTTTTTACTTTGTGCTCTGTTGACAGCTGTCAAAAGGCGAGCTGTCAAGGGAAAGCGAAGATTCAAGGGATCTTTGCTCATGAAAGGGCTGGTGAGTAGATCATCCCCTTCACAGTGAGATCCTCCAGTTTGGGTGGGTGGGTGGGGGGTTTGGCCCTGACTGTTCTCAGTGTCCTGCACCTTTCCCACCCTTTCCTGAGACTCTAGTTGCTCGGGAAGGTGGAAAAGTGTGAGTTATCCCATTTATGGGAGCATGAAGCTTTGACAGCTGTCAAAGCTCAGGCTTCCTTTTAAAACCGGGTTTTTGACTGAGTGAATACATATGCATATATCCCGGTCCAAAAAACCATTTTAAAAGGAATCCTGAGTTTTGACAGCTCCTGTCAAAACTGACAGCTCCAGTAAATGGGGTGGCTCACACGTTTCCACCTTCCCGAGCACCTAGAGTCTCGGCAAAGGGTGGGAAAGGTGCAGGACACTGGATGCTGAAATGAAAGAGAAAAGGGACAGGAAGAGAAAAGGAGACACGGGCAGGCTGAGAGATTAGGTGGTCACAAGCTGAGGAAAGCAATGGGCCCCGGGAATGAAGGCCTCATTTTAGGACAGCTGCCGCAGGGCAGCATTTTGTAAATGACAGCTACGTGGTATTGTTAGGTTCTGCCTTAGTGCCAACAAGCTACTGTATTTCCTCTCCTCCTGTTTTTTTAATAGAGGGAAGAGACAAGCTGGGCCCATTTTACATCTGAAGCCAGCGGCTCTGCACTGCTTACGTCCTTACTGAAGCAAAAAATAACAGACAAATTAGTAAATCTGGAACAAGAGCGGGGTGGGCAAGAGACATTTTGCTGCCTGAGGCAAAGGACAAGATGGCATCTCTACCACTGCATGTATATAATATCTATATATCTATAAACGTCACTTCCACCTCCTTGAAAGATTTCATCAATGTTGCCTCCGGAAAATCCTGCGAATTACTTGGGAAGATAGGCGAACAAATGTCAGTGTACTGGAAGAAGCAAAGACTACTAGCGTTGAAAAAATTTCATTTCATTTCATTTATTTCATTTTATATACCGCCCCACAGCCGAAGCTCTCTGGGCAGTTCACAACACTCCATACACAAAAACAACAATAAAAAACATACAAAATAGTTTAAAAAAATTAAAAACCAAATTTAAAAACACAGTTTAAAATAACAATACAAAAGCCAATAAAACTGAGCCTACAGGTGACAATCCCCTCCGTGCTATTCCATAGAGGGTTGGCGCCAGGCGGGTCTCAGTGGGGAGCTGATTCCATAACTGGGGGGCTACCACCGAGAAGGCCCTCCTCCTCGTTGCCACCAACCGAGCCTCTCTTGGAGGTGGCAGTCGGAGGAGGGCCCCAGATGTTGAGCGTAGTGTCCGGGTAGGTAGCGGTTGGGAGAGACGATCCTTCAACACCAACTTCAGTGGACCGGTCATGTTGTTCGAATGCCTGACTGCCGTCTTCCAAAGCAGTTACTTTATTCCCAACTCAAGAATGGAAAGCGGAATATCGGTGGTCAATATAAGAGGTTTAAAGATGTTCATAAGGCTAATCTAAAAAAATGCAATATAAACATCGAAAACTGGGAAGCCCTGGCCCATGAACGATCTAAATGGAGGTTGCCCTTTCACAAAAGCTCCATGGACTTTGAAGAAGCCCGAGTGCAAGGTGAAAGGGAGAAACGTGCTAGGCGAAAAGCACGTCAAACGAATCCTTTACAGGACCATCTTCCATCTGGTAACCTGTGTCCTCACTGTGGGAAGATGTGTGGATCTAGAATTGGCCTCCACAGTCACTTACGGACCCATCGCTAGAGTCTACACAATCTTCTTTAGAATTTCCTCCTTTTATCCTGGAAGACAATCTTACTCGGTCAGGAGTGATCGCCTGATGATGATGATGACCACTGCATGTACAGAAACTGACTGGACTAGCAGTTGAATCTTAGTTCAACACTGGTGACAGGACAGAGGCACCCACTGCACCTGCGGGCGGCAGGCTAGTTTTGGGGGCCCAGGACAGACCACGTGACACACACAGCTGTCTTCCAACAGAAGGGAACGGCAAGGGGGTACTCAGGAGGGATAGCAGCTGCTGCCCTGCCATACTCCCAGGCAACTGCTGCTGCCTGAGGCAGTCATCTCTCTTCCTAATGGTAGAGCTGGCCCTGGCCTAGAGAGCTGGCCCTGGCCAGTGTGGCATAGAGGTTAGAGTGTGGGATTGGGACTCGGGAGAGCTGGGTCCTAGTCCCCATTTGGACATGAAGCTCACTGGGTGACTTCGGGCTAGTCACTGACTCTCAGCCTAATCTACCTCACAGGGTTGTTGTGAGGATAAAATGGAGAGGAGGAGGAGGAGGAGGAGGAGGATTATGTAAGCCGCCTTCGGTTCCTTGCAGGAAAAAAGGCAGGGTATAAATATAATAAATAAATAAATAAAATAAGCTAGTAACAAGGCATGTAGTAATCTTTACTGCAAGAATCCTATAATGTTTCTAAACTGTACATAGGATTTTGGGCAATTTAGTTGACCTAGGAATGCCCTCAGCCTGCAGGCCAATACCATAGGCAGAGGAGAATAATTTGAATTGTAGGCTGTGATGCAGCAAAGCAAAGAAGCATTACTGTATGATTAATGTATGCCATTAATTCAGGAGAGACACAGTCTTCACCAAGCAGTAAAAACTCAGGAAAAAATATCAGGCACCAGTCACTGTCTAGTGAATGAATGAGCTTGGATACAAGTGGATTTTTATACTGTACCCAATTGACTTTCCCAGGATGAAGGAAGGTTACTCGAGACACAGCTGGCCACCTCCAAAGTGAGCAAGGCTCACAACAACTTTTACAGAATGAATGATAATAGCATTAGCAGGCAGTCTAGCAATTAAGAAACATACATACCAGCTTGCAAACCCAAGCATTTAAAAAGGAAGTAATTGTCAGAGCAGACACAGCAATGTAACATCAGCCATCAAGTGCATTTGTAGAATTAGAGACCTCCAAGACTGGTATGAATCTGAATACATCTTGTCAAAGCCTGTGTACTAAGTCAGCATCCATATGTAACCAGAGCTCCTGGGGGAGGGCAGAAATGGCAGGGAGGATTCTGGGAACTTCTCTCCAGAGAACCCGCCTCCAGGCCTGTGCCTAACCATCACTACCCACTTCATTTCTGAGCAGTTCAGCAGGTAAGGAGAGGAATAGAGTGATGCGTATTGGACAGCTGTTGCTCCATGGAACAGCTGCAAACTTCTTCCTTCACCAGAGGAATCCAAAGAATCCTAGAGCCAGTGTGGCATAGTGGTTAGAGTGTTGGACTGGGACTCAGGAGATCCGGGTTCTAGTCCCCACTCCGCCATGAAGCTCACTGGGTGTCTTTGGGCTAGTAACTGACCGGGTTGTTGTGAGGATTAAATGGAGAGGAAGAGGACCATGTAAGCTGCCTTGGGTTCCTTGCAAGAGGAAAAAAGATGGGATATAAATGTAATAATAATAAAAAGTAACAGGGAAGATAGAATGGAGGCAGGGCCGGCCCACCCATGAATCAGGGTGAGATGCCAGCATGAGGCGACAGAGCTGGAAGAGCGGTGAATTGTGCCACTCCCCCTCTCAGCCCCAGTCCGGAGAGCCCACCGCCACCTCCAGCAGGTGCTCTAGAAAATCCCACCAGCTACTTTCCCGCCGTGACATTTGCCACAGTGAGAAAGCGGCCTGTGGGGCTGTTTGGAGCAGCCGCTGGCCCTCTGTTGCTGTGGTGAGATCTTGGTGCATGGCAGACACCTCATGATATCTTGGCCGTGTGCTGAGATCTCACGAGATCTGAACCCTCCCTGCCACCACTGCACAATCCTCCATCCCTGCCACCACCAGCCCCAGCCTGGAGAGCCCACCGCCATTCCTTTGCTGCTGTTCTGGCTGAGGCTGAATACATCTGAATAGGCTGAGGCTGGCAGCAGTCGGGAGGCAGGGTTGCATGGCAGCAGCAGGGAGGGAGGGTTGCATGGTGTTGGCGCAAGTTCTTCTGCTTCAGGTGGCAAGAGAGCTCTCGCCAGGCTGAATGGAGGCCAGGGAAACAGGATCCAAATTGGCAGCCAGCAGTGGAGGGTAGGAGGCCGCCATCAATGGTGAGTCCTCCATAACTTTGCTCTCAAAGTTCATGAACATTCCTCATAGGCTATCTCAGATAACAGAATAATTCCTGTGGTCATTCATCACACCTTTTCATATGTTAACTGGACATATGCAAGGGGAGAATCTGTGCCCATTGTCCTCACTCCCAACCTCCACATGTTCAGGCAAAGGTGTGACTGCAGCCTTTGTGCATACAAGCTGTAAACATGGAGGCGCTCTCTGTGCAACTGGGAACCTTACAGAAGGGAGGGTACCCGACTGTGTGTATAAAGAGCTATAGGCATACTGCAGTTGTATGTGCCCAGGAGGTGCAATCCTGCTCTCCCCACCCATTTGAAAGGGGTTATAGTATTGCAAGCCTGTGTGTTACTGCGGGGCTCGGCCTTGTTGCCATTTTAGGTATACTCTTAACTCCTTCGCTTTAGAGGATTCCACATTGCCTGGTTAAGGTATGTCAAGTAAAAGCTTGGACATAAGGGTAATAAAGCAGATGCTCACGCAGTGTTGTCTTTTGGTGTACACAACAGGTGGGATTTCCACTCCTATGCATCGGGAATGGGAGCTCCAGAATATGCACAGGCCTTCCTCCTGCCCAGTCCCTAATCCAATCAAGCCATCCAAGGCACATCTCTGATTAACCATCTTAGAGCCCTAAAGAGTGAAAATACCATGTCAAAGCACTGGTACTACTGGCAAAGACATTAATACTCATTTGAATGTTAGGCTTTCAGACCTGCACCCAGAATTTGTGCATGGACTTCCCCCTTTGCATTCTGCACTTTTACACTCACCACCCATCTAGTACTCTAGATTTCCCATCACTCCACTATTGGTCCAAGGATTTAAAAGGGGATTCTTTCCAGTACAAGTTCAGTTCATGCTACCCTCACCAGAAAGTTCATCTCCCATATGGCCAACTTTCTCCCCTGTGTTCTCACTCCTGCCTCCCTTAGTCTTCCTTCCCTCTCCAGCTTGGTTTTTATTATTATTTTGCACTCAGAAAGTTAGGAGACTGAACAAGACATTGGCAGCCTTCAATCCCCCACCATCATCTTTCTATGCCCTCAACTGAGTGTACTTTGAGAGCCAGGATACTTACTGTTCCATCATTTTTAAGGAACAATCCCTACCATGTTGATGTTCTGGTCCACAAAATGAACTCTCAGATCACAGCAGACATTGAAGGAAAAGTCCTCCCCCAACCCTGATTCTTGTCACTTTGGAACAGGTAATATTTGCAACTGAATCCTTTTTCTCCCTTTAATCTTTCCCTCCTTTTACTAACACTAATAAGATTTACCCATGTCTCTGCAGGTCAAGTTATCTACATTCAGGTCCCTATTGTCATCCCAATTAGGCCCCTCACATGTCTATCTAACCTCTAGTGCCCTCCTATCACCTTAATTGGAGCATTCTCCTCCCATCTAAACCCTTCACACACACTACACCATCTGTCTTCATCCTTCTCTACACCCCCAGACTCCCCCATAGTGTTAACTAAAAAACTTCCAGTTCCATTTGAATGCTGCCTATGCGTATACTCCTTCTATTTTTGTAATAAACTATACTTGATTATTATAATCTCTGCTCTTGTCTCATTGCTAATTCCCCCATTTTAGAGAGATCAGTTTTAGGTCTATTGCTTTTTTAGGTCTATTGCTTTTCCCCACCTGGGCATCCTAATTCCTGCTGCTCTGCACTGTGACTCTAAGCTAAAGACCCTTGACATGTGTCACTCGGATACATGTGCAGTATTAGACACGTGTAAATGAGGACATGCAGTAACTTGTGATTCTGTTTTGCAAAATCTCTCTCTCTCTCTCTCTCTCTCTCTCTCTCCATATATATATATATATATATAGCCTGATTCTTGATGGTAAAAAATACATTCCAGATGGGAAAGATGGCTAAGAGGTTTCCGGTTGATAGAAGCAGCTTTTTAAGATCCGGGATGGGTGGTCCAATGCTGCATTGGGTCTATCACTGCCTGCCCATGCTCCCTTTTGTTCAATATCTATATAAATATTTTGTTCAGTATCTCAACTTATATGGCTGTAAGTAAACAGATATTACAAAACACCATTTAAGTCTCCAGTACTCTTTTTCTTCCAAAAGAAAGCCTGCAAAGCTGTCCTGGAACTGCCCACCATTCTGGGAAATGAAGAACATAAAACAGTTTTATTATAGCGTTCCTCAGGCAGGGAGCAGAAAGTAACACAAGATACTCAGTGCCAACGCTTGCAACGTTTGTCGAATATGTTTTGTGAGATGTACTCAGATGGCTGAGGCAAATCAGCTGTGCCACTTGCTGTACGACACTGCAGAAAAAGAAATCTCAAAAGCCAACTGAGATTCCTTTGGAGTCTCCTAATGCGGTGGTCAGTTCCACCTTAAAAGCACCATCGGTCATAGCTGGAGCAGTCCCAGGGGTTTGCAGCAGCTTTCTGAAGAGCTAAACACTAGGGTGCCAGCAGCGGATGCTGGAGAGAGATCCGCATAATGGGCTAATGGAAGTTTGATGACTGGGACTGGAGGTGGAAATAACTAATAGACTTTTTAAAATGATCAAAATTCTACGTTCCAAATGTCTAGCCATCTCTTTCCTTCCAGACTCTGTTTCTTTGATTTCTTCACCTAGAAGCTTCACAGTCCTGTCTCTTTCCACTTTTTGTAAGGTTCCTCTCTATCCACTTTCCTCACTTTTTCTTTCCATTTTATTCATTGCTGGTGAAGTCTTTGTCACTGTCAAAGGCTGCATCCACTATCTTCCATTGGATGGATTGCTTTCCATGGGCTTCTGTGGGCAAAAGTAAAGGGGCTCCAATCTCTAACACCATGGGAGGGGTGGGAATGTGTCCTCTATCTCTGAGTTTGGGGTCATATGAGGCCTGGTTTTGTTCTCAGCTCAGGAATGTCTCAACTTGCAAGCTAAACACTTTCTCTTACAGAAATGACTATTTCCCATTGAACCTGGTGTGTGGGAGGGCAAAATGTCCTCCACCCCTTTCACATAAGGGGGCACATATGCATTGCCAAAAAGAGAAAATGCATCATCAAAAAAGAGGGCAAAACAGGGCAAAGATTTGCATAAAATGTGCATATGCCAATTTATATGTATCAATGCAAATCGTATGTCTATTTAAATTACAGTAATTATATCTAGATTTGCATCAAGATATATATAGTGAGGAAGACCAGCTCAGCCTGCTGTCCCGGTGCTAACTGCCGGTGGGCAACTTTGTTCCCCCCACCTTCTTATAGTTCTTTATGTTTAAACCAGACTTGGACTGGACAGCCCATGAAATAGAGGACAGCTTCAAACAGAGGATTGTCCTCTGTAAAGTAGGACACGGGGGCACCCTACTTCCACCCCCGACACTGATGGCCTCTGTGTTAGAAAATGGGCAGGTTTGCTCACTACCACTGGAGTTTTCCTTTCTCGATTGCAACCCCTAAAACCTCTCTCACAGAAATCAAGAAACGGAGAGCCATGAGAGGCCCTTCAGGGGAGACTGCAATGGACCACAGAGAGATGCATTGCCTCCCCACCACTCCCATCAGCATCCTTATCATGCTGGATTTTTGCTGTGTGTAAACTCCCTACAGGAGAGGAGGCCACACTACAGTAAGAGCCAAACTGCACATTACTTAAGTAGCCTGTTCAAATAGCATCCTTAGAACACCTCTCCCTTGACAAAAAGCAGCTACAGGGTTCCCAGTCCAGATTGGTACCACAGAGCAGGGGAGAGTTGAACCCTTTCCCCCTGTGCCATTTCCCCATAAAAATCACCCTCCCTCAAAGCTGCTGTTTACTCCCAGAAGGTGCTATTCATCTTCAAGAGCAAACAGCAGCTTTGGGGGGAGGGCAAGTTTTGATGGGATAACGAAACGGGGAAAGCTTAATATACCCCCACCCCCATGGTCCCAATCTGGCTGCTCTTTGTTAAGAAAGGGGT
The DNA here is from genome assembly GCA_021292165.1 of Shinisaurus crocodilurus. NCBI lineage: Eukaryota > Metazoa > Chordata > Lepidosauria > Squamata > Shinisauridae > Shinisaurus > Shinisaurus crocodilurus. The sequence continues at coordinate 274,187,221 of CM037876.1, forward strand.
ATGCCCAGTCCTAAGGATGCTATTTAAGTCAACAAAACAGTGGGTAATTTTTGTTGGGGCTTGAAAAAGATACTAGGAGAGGATATATTGTGGAGTAATATCCTTCCTATCTCACGTTAGTGAGATCAGCAGAGTAGAGTCCCTTTCCAGCTTAAAAGAAGCTTAGATTTGGCTAGTGTTAGCCAGTTAGCATTTGGTAATCCAGGATGCTTTAAGGCAGACTGGATCTCCCTGGTTTTGCCCCCTTTTCTCTCCCTCAGAACAATAATCAGAGACACAGTCTTGTAAAAGTTAAAAGTAACATTTACTCACTCAGATTATGCAGTTTCATTCAGGCAGGCTTAAAAGCGTTTCTTACAGTTGGTTACAAGTTCATTTGTAGTTATTTGGGGTCTGCACTTGTGGAGTTCAGACCAGCAACTCTGGCTACATGCTGCTACAAGGACCACGTGGAGACAACAACCTGGTGGTGCCACGCTCACTAGAGTCTGAACAGAAAGAGGAAGAAGCTGGGAGCAACGCCCACTTCCTGTTCAGGCTGTTAATGATTCAATGAGTACCTTCTAGGAAAATCACCCTAGAAGGTATCAGTGATCTTAACCATTTCACCCAATTACCTGGTGTAACATTAGCCATAGGTTTTGAGTTTGACTGCAGTTTTAATTATCCAACACACCCCTTCTCAGGCAAAACAACACAAATTCATTCACAATTTTATTAATCCACCCACAGTCCCATCTTGACTCAAAGATTCTGGAAACTGTCTCTTGGTAGAGCCTTGGTTAGGATGTCAGCAGTCATTTAGTATGACAAGTCCATCTTGGACAGCCTCACGCACAAAGTCTTTGATTAGTTGATCCAGCCAGACCACTTCTCTGCAGACTTGATCTTTGAGCTACAAGCCTCACTTTGTAGCGCTGCACTTCCCCTTCTGCCCCTTGCTTGATTTTGAACTTCCACTTACTCTTCCTGTGGCCTTCTTTCCAGGAGGTAGGTCAGTAAGCGTCCCTGTCTTGTACTGATGCAGTGCATCCATCTCCTCCTGCACAGCCTTCTTCCAGAGACGGGCTTCTGTGTCTGGCATCTCCTCTATCTCTTCCCATGTAGAAGATTCTTGGGATGGCGCCGACCCTGCAAAGTAGGACAGCCGGAGTGGTGGAACACCTCTGTTGGATCTGGATGACTGTCTGACCTGTGGTTCTGGAACCTCATCAGCTTCATCCTCCTCCTCCAGTGCAGGCATGTCCTCATCACTCTGCTCCTCTTCGTCTCTGGTGCTTCTGTCAGGGGTTGGGTACGCTGGGGCTTCTCCCTGTTCATCGCCTATAGAGGAGGCTATAGCTTTTGAAGTAGGGAGTACAGAGTCATAAGTTACAGGTGGGAAGTATATGAACTCTTGCATTTCCTTTTCTGATTGATCAGAAAAATCCACAACAGTTCCCCTTGTCTCAGCCTTCATGTGTTCATCAAAATGGACAACGTGCCTTGGCCTGACTTGTCCTGTTTTTAGATCCATTATCTTGTAGCCTTTTCCTACAGTAGCGTACCCGATGAGGATACCTGCTTGTGCTCTGGAGTCAAGCTTGTGCCTGTTTTCTTTAGGAATATAGCTATAGGCAACACTTCCAAATACACGTATGTACGACAGATTGGGAGTTCTCCCGTGCCAAAGCTCAAAAGGTGTGCGTGTAGCTCCCTTTGTTGGCAATCTATTCTGGATGTACACCGCAGTGGCAGCTGCGTCTCCCCACAAACGTTGGGGAAGAGATGCATCTTTTAACATGCATCTTGTCATCTCCATGATGGATCTAAACTTTCTTTCTGCTACTGAGTTCTGTTGTGGGGTATATTTATTTATTTATTTATTATATTTATCAATCGCCCATCTGGCCGGTCACCCGGCCACCCTGGGCGATGTACAACCAAAATATGGAACAGTTGTTATGTGTTTAACTCCTTCCTGTTCCATAAGGGCTTCCATGTCGTGTGAACAATACTCACGCCCGTTATCCGTCATCAGGACCCCTGGGCACCTCTGGAATTTGTTCTTCACCATGGCAAAGTACTTCTTGGTCATCTCCAGCACTTGACTCCTTTCCTTGAGGAAGTATGCTACACAATACCTTGAAAAGTAATCAATAAATGTTAAGATGTATTTATTCTTCCCCACTGAGGGAACATTCATTGGACCACATACATCACTGTAGACCACGTCCAGTACTTTGGTGCTGCGCTGCTGAGTGCAAGGAGGAAAAGAAGGCTTAACTGCCTTTTCAGTGACACAACTCACACACTTGGTTGTGCCCGATGCACTCTGGGTTACTTCCACTCCTCTTGCCAGCTCCTTGCGCTGCAGTTCCTTTATTGTGCTTGTTTCTCTATGTCCAAGTCATCTGTGCCAAAGCTCCAGATCAGCCTCATCCTTCTTCTTTGGGCACGCCACTTTAGCAGACTGAGATTCTGAAACAATAACCTCAAACATGCCATTGATCAGACTAGCTTCAACAAACACTTTACCATTTTTGGACACTTTATACTTGTCATCTTCAAATAGTACTCTGAAGCCTTTCTTTGCTAAAGTGGAGACACTGAGCATGTTGCAACTTAATTTTGGAACGTAGATAACTCTGTCTACACAGTTCTTTCTGGTTTCACCACCAACCTTGCAGTGTAGAACTCCTGAGCCTGCACCGTGCATCTTTATCACATTGCCATCTGCAATCTGGATATCCTCACTTTGTGATTCTTCAATCTCATTGATTTCTTTGAAGAATCCTCTCTCGTGTGAGAAATGGCTCGATGCACCCGAATCTATGACCCATTTGTTTGACTTACTTTTGTAACAGTGAGCTGCTAAACTCTTCTGTTGCATCAGTAAGTTATTCTCATCAATCCCCTTCTTTTCCTTTTACTGCCTAAAAGATGGGGGCTTCTTTGTCTTTGGGGCCTTACAGAACTTGGCAATATGTCCCTCTTTGTTGCAATTAAAGCAGACAATTCTTTTGGATGTGCCTTTCCCATTCCCTTGGGACAAGTAGTTTGAGTCACTTTGCTCAGAATGCCTGATTGGAGATTCTTCCCTTCTCTCAACACATTCTTCTCTCAAATGACCAATTATATCTTTTAGGGTTAAATTTGGGACACTGTCCATTCTGGATATAAAAATCTCAAACTTATATCCCAGTGACCCCAGGAAGTAGCAGACCGTCTGATCTTCATTCATCACGTATTCTGCCAGTCTTAACTTTTCAATAATAGTTAAAAACTCTTCCACATGACTTCCACAAGCTTTCTTGCATTCAAGCATCAAATGAAACATATCTCTCACTAGGTGCCTGTGAGACCGCTTGCTTGTAAACCCAAATGCCTTTTCTAGATTATGGGGCACTTCTCTGGCTGTTTCCCCTTCTCCAGCATGGATCATTTGGCAATCAGTTAAATTTTCTATGATAACAGATATTGCTATCCTGTTTTGCTTTTCCCATTCTTTGGCTGCTGCTCTGGCCTCTTCACCAGCACCACTGGGCTTATCTTCCTTAATACAGCCCAGGACTTCAAGTCTGTCCAAAATCACTTTCAATCGCCTATTCCATTGTATGAAATTTGCTTCAGTTAATTTGGGCAGCCTGGAGAAGCTCTCTCCTCTTGAGTTTGCTCCGCTCATCTTCAGGGATCAAAAATCAAGAAAAATGCCCAAAAATTCAAAATTGGGAAAAATGCCAAATTCAAAAGTGGAAAAATGTGCAAAACTCAAAAACTGAAAATGCCCCAAACTCAAAAACCTTCACTGCCTTACTACTGCCTTCTGAGGAAAGGGGGTTTCTCTTTCACAAGGAGACAACGGAGTCACCATGTGCTCACCAGGGAACAAAGAAAAATATGGCCGCTTTGAATTCCTCTTCTCCCTGAAGAGAATCCAGTGGCATCCACCAAAATGCTACCAAAACAATCTATTCTGGGCCCATAACCCGTGTTGGGACTTGAAAAAGATACTAGGAGAGGATATATTGTGGAGTAATATCCTTCCTATCTCACGTTAGTGAGATCAGCAGAGTAGAGTCCCTTTCCAGCTTAAAAGAAGCTTAGATTTGGCTAGTGTTAGCCAGTTAGCATTTGGTAATCCAGGATGCTTTAAGGCAGACTGGATTTCCCTGGTTTTGCCCCCTTTTCTCTCCCTCAGAACAATAATCAGAGACACAGTCTTGTAAAAGTTAAAATAACATTTACTCACTCAGATTATGCAGTTTCATTCAGGCAGGCTTAAAAGCATTTCTTACAGTTGGTTACAAGTTCATTTGTAGTTACTTGGGGTCTGCACTTGTGGAGTTCAGACCAGCAACTCTGGCTACATGCTGCTACAAGGACCACGTGGAGACAGCAACCTGGTGGTTCCACCCTCACTAGAGTCTGAACAGAAAGAGGAAGAAGCTGGGAGCAACGCCCACTTCCTGTTCAGGCTGTTAATGATTCAATGAGTACCTTCTAGGAAAACCACCCTAGAAGGTATCAGTGACCTTAACCATTTCACCCAATTACCTGGTGAAACATGAGCCATAGGTTTTGACTGCAATTTTAATTATCCAACAATTTTGACTAGTGATGCCGCCACATTCCATAATTAGTTGGCTCATAGGTCGAAACTCATCTGTTCATAATGGCCTTGACTCGATGGCCTTGTAGGTCCCTTCCAACTCTACTTTTCTATGATTCTATGATAATGCTCACCTTTGTAGCAAGCCTTGGTTGATGTATTACAAATTCACTATTAAGTTCAGAATTGATTGTGAGCTTCAGAGCATGCACAGTAAATTGGTACACAGATTCCCCTGCCCCCCCCCAATTATCAGTCATCATACCACCTAGACCCACCAAAACGTACTTGAAGCAGTCTCAGTAGCTGCTTCCCTTGTTGTTGTCACCACTGCTGCCACAGCTCTGGCTCTGAGGAGGCCATTTTATACTGACAATTGGCGATGGGGAGTAAACATCATATGACATCATCACACAGGCAGGCCACGTGAAAACAACCAATCAGAAAGGGGCCACATATCGTCGTGATGCATGATGTCAGGCTGCACTATGTGATTCCAAACTACAGCTCCCAAGATGCACCTTGATATTGCACATGCACAAAAACTCGTACACATGGAACAAGATTTCATATTAAAGAAGAATTCTCATCCAAGCCCACATGAAAGAATGTGTTACATTTTGAGTAAATAACAAATTCACTCGGGGAGTTCACCCATCACTGATCTTAACTATGCTTAGTGGAAATTAACTTCAAACTGTGGTTTACAAAGCTGGTTTGTTTCTACTAAACATAGTTAAGATTAACCACAGTTTAGGGGTCACATGACAAGCCATGGTTAATCTAAAATGGAAGCAGAAGCTTCTGATCTCGTGGTCATGCTGAGGAGAGGGGAGTATGGGAATGTGTGAGCCTGAGACTTGTCGCAGCTCATTCTTATTATGCTAAACCAATCATGGGGAACCTCCGGCCCACAAGTGGTGTGTGATATTGGGGACTTTGCCAGAGCTGGTTGACTCATCCTTCATCTGGCTCTCGCTGCCCCCAATGCTGCTCTTCCCAGTGCTGTCTGAGTCCCTTTCTCTGTGCTGAGAGAGCCATGGAATTCTGTTCCTCTCAGCAGTGAGAAAGGCAAATGGGCAGGCCAGGGCGGGGGTCGTGATGTCACCATGCATGGCCATGCTCACTGACATCATCCAGCCTTACCTTAAAGTAGTTCCCCACCCATTTTGATGAACCATGGCTTAGTGTTACATGCAAACTGGCTCTATGTTCTTCACAGCACCTAGCACGCTAAAGCTGCAATTGTATACACACTTATTGTATGTGAGAGTCCCATCAAAATCAGTAGGACTTACTTCCAAGTAAACCTGCGTAAGATTGTGCTGTACATTGGCACTAAATAATGGTCAAATAGTGGTAGTCGCATAATTAACATGAAATTCACTACTACAAGATGTGGTGATGACCACTAATTTATTATTATATGAGTATTTATTATTTTTATACTGCCATCCCTGTAACATGGTGCTTTACAAAGAATAAGATGACAGGTCCTTATCCGGAGGGGCTTCCAATCTAGAAGACAGATGCAAGGGACACAACTGAGGAAAGGTTGGGAAATGGAGGCAGAGGTAGACAAAAGAAGAATATGCCATTATTGCAATTACATGTACTTAGGCTTAGTTATAGTAGGGGGTTGTGCCAAAGGCTCATGGAAAAAAGTCATTTTCAGGGATGGGCAAAAGGTAGATCGAGATCAACCGGTAGTTCTCTGAATGATTTTCAGTAGATCGGCAAGCGTTTCCAACTCCCAATAGTTTAACAATAGCCAATAAAAATGCAAGCAAAAACTTATAAGAATTCCCTGCTGTGCAGTGGCAGGCCTTGTGTTAGTCACTTATCTCTCTGCTTCAGTGCTCCTCGCCTGTAAAGTAGTTTATTTATTTATTTATTATATTTTTGAATCGCCCATCTGGCCAGTCATCCAGCCACTCTGAGCGATGTACAGTCCAATAAAATACAAGAAAAAACAGAGTGTAAAACACAATTAAAAACAGTACAAAACTTTAAAATCCTAACCCACCCCATATTCCCGCCTGAAAAGCCATGTTTTTAATGCACGGTGGAAACTAATCAAAGAAGGGGCATGGCGGAGGTCACTGGTGAGAGAGTTCCATAAATTGGGGGCTGCCACGGAAAAGGCCCTCGTCCTAGTCCCCACAAGCCTGGTTTCTCTGGCTGATGGGACAGGGAGAAGGCCGTCCGTGGCAGATCTTGTTGAGCGGCCTACTTGATGTTGCTGGAGGCACTCCTTGAAATAAACTGGACCGGAGCCGTACAGGGTTTTAAAGGTCAACGCCAACACCTTGAATTCAGCTTGGCAAACAACTGGTAGCCAGTGCAACTCTGACCAGGTCTTTGTGCAGCTCAGCTATTAGAGGTGTTAGAGAATCCTTGATCTAGCATTGCTCAGGCGTAGATTTGTATGTGTAGGTTGTTCCAGTGATGAGTTGCAGTGGAGAACTGGTTCCACTCTCTTAACCAGCATCTTCCATCTTGCTTTCCCTTCCGCCCCCCACCCCGCCCCCCAAAGTAGATCCCACTAACTGGAAGCCTGCCAATTTAGATAACACTGGTTTAGATAACACTGAGAAAGGATTTTCTCCTTGAAGGATTGTTCTATTGGTGGCTATTAGTTGTGATGGCTGGATGGAACCTTCACATTCAGAGACTGTGTATCTCTGAAAACCAGGTGCTGGATAAACAACGTGTGTGTGTGTGTGTGTGTGTGTGTGTGTGTGTGTGTTGGTCTTCATGTTCTGCTCCAAAGAAGCATCTGCCTGGCCACCATTAGAAATAGAATGCTAGACTAGATGGACCCTTAGTGTGATCCATCAGGGCTCCTCTTATCCTCTTAAAGGGAGATGTAAAAAGACAATCAAGGAGATGCAAAGCCCTCTAGGCAGAGTAATTTAGGCAGTTATAATAAGAGAGGGATGCAAATAATCCCTCTCAGGATAAAAATCATGTTTCCTAGGGGTCAGAGTAGTACTAACTAAGGCTGTTGCAGTGAGTACAATGCGGGGCATATAAGATCTAGTCAGGTGCCAGGTGGGGGAGCACATCTGTTGCATTAAAATCGGTACCATCTGTGTTTCTAATAGTGACATCAGCAGCTGGTTATTTTACCCCCAAGGCTGCTTCTGCTGTGCAGTGAAGATGAGAGGTGCCACATGGGTGCTTTTGTCCCAGAGGGCAACATTTTGTTATAGCATTGCACCATTAAACCCAGATGATTTTGCTTCCTGTCTTGAGAACGTAAACCACTTTTTGAAGTAGGCTTAGAGAGTCTGTAGTTCTATGCTGGGGGTAAGTAAGCCAATATTGGGTCTTTCATGATGGCTGAAATGAATAAATATCCAACAAGGAGCAGCAGAGTAGCAACAACGCAGTGCCAGAGAGGAAAGAGTAAACAAGAAACAAACCCTATAAGGCTGTTTCATACCCCTGTGGAGAGATCTCTGATTTCTTAACTTCAAAAATCACACAAATGACAGAATCAGAAAGCAGTGGCCTTTCTCAGCTTTATTAGGAAAAGAAAAAAATCAATACAGCATTTCATACAAGCCTTCTCTCTACGCTGATGTGCTTGCTTTCAGCTTTACTGTCTCTGTAGGGCCTAACTTACAGATCTTCCCTTTAGAGGGTTCTTTTTTCTTTTTTTCATATCTGCTTAGGTTAAAGAGTCCCTGTCCTCAGAAGAACAAAAGAATGTAACCTTTTCTCTTTATTTTTGGGATTAGAAGGGAGTTGGGTTTGGGGCTAGATGTGGGTAAAAACTATACAAATAGAGTGGGGTGGATGAGGGATATATATTTTTAAAAGGATACAAATTCTACAACTTCCTTTTATTTGCCTATAAACGTTGGTTCAGATTGTGGGCCAGTTCGCATGTCATGATAAGCCATGCTGAAAAAAAGGCACGGTGGGTTGGTTAATCACTCGCTAAGCCACTCTGCTGCTGACAGAGGCCCACCGTGGGTGAATTTCCCTGTGGGCCTTTTGTCACCGTGGCACTGTGGCTTGTCATTACATGTGAACCCGGCGAGGGTGGGTTGTTGGGGTGGTTGATAAGCCATCCACAACCCTAAAACAGCCCATGAGTTCTGGGTGGCTTGTCAACCATCCCAACAACCCATGGTCATTGGGTTTGCACGTAACAAGAAGCTACAGCACACCCCCGCCGCGCCCCAAATATTCAAAATGGCTGTTGCTGCTGCAACAAGAAGTCCCACAGGGAAATTCACCCATGGTGGCTTCTCATTACATGCGAACCAGATCAACAACATGGTTAACAAGCCACACTGAGGAAACCACGCTGCATTCAGACGTCACAACAAGCCACCCTGAAACAAACAAGGGTGACAACACATCCAGGCCTGTGGCTCACGCTGGCTCAGCTTGTCTGAGCGTGGAAAGCTAAGCAGGGTCAGGCCTGGTTATTACTTGGATGGGAGACCCCTCCTCTAGTTTCCTGCATTGAGCAGGGGGTTGGACTCAATGGCCTTGTAGACCCCTTCCAACTCTATCATCTATGAAATCTATGAAACCCACCGTGGGTTGTTGTGTCATGTGAACCAGTTCTGTATCTCTTGATTATGCTGGGCTTTAATGGGTGAAATGACATGTTAAATTATTAGATACAGCTCCAGAAAAGTTGCATGGATATCTAATCCCAACATGGAGGAAGTCATGGGATTGCTTTTAAAAGTCTGTCCCCTTTTGAAGTAAAGTAGTCTGCACTCAAAGGGATTACAGTCTATACTGAGGGATGCTTCTTGAAATACAGGAAGAGGGAACTCTCATATCTCCTATGCAGGAAGATGTGGGCTCCAGATGCATATTCATCTTCCCATGGAAGAAGTGTGCAAGCTGAAGTGTGCAAGCTGCTTTTTTGCACATTATGGAAAACAGTAGGAAGTAGAAGGGCAAGCACTCTTACACCTTCACTCTTCACCACTTCTCCAATGTGAAGCTGGAAAAGAAGGGATCGCAAGGGGATCAGTGATGGCAAAAGGAGTATTGACAGTGGAGTCAAGGAACCCCTGCCTGTTTGGGGTTCCCAGCCTCCTCTGCCTGCCTGGTCTCTTCTTAACCAGTTCCACAGTTTGAATTGTCCAAGACAAACGCCTCTGCCTGCCTGCCTGCTTTGGGGTTCCCTGCCTCCTCTGCCTGCCTGGTTATTTTTATTTTGGGTTTGTCTGCTTGGTCTGTTCTTGTCAAAATCAGTTGCAGAGTTTTGAAATAAAAAGGCACACTTGTGCCTAGAATTTATTTAAGCCACACATCTGAAGTAGCCTTATTTTGTTGGGAAAAAACCCCATTGATTTTAATAGGAACTCGTGGAGTCAGCTTTGGGAGTGACTCGGGACTCGTGAGTCACCATTTTGGACCAAGGACTCGGACTCGGACTCGAGACTCGGGTCCAAAGACTCGTGACTCGACTCGTGACTCGAGACCAAGGACTCTTCAACATCCCTGCCAGGAAGTAGAGGGGAAAGGTGCCTCTAGGAAGGAATACAAAAAAGTACAGGAATGTAGCAGCACAGCACCACAGTTGTTGATTTAGACTGTACCATCTCCCCCAAACCTGCTATGATCTGCTGTTTGGACTTGCTGCAGTCATCAAAGTGATCAGCACAGTCCCCCGTGACTTGCAGCTGTCAGGCTCACTGGGTTTTTTGGCCATTTAATCTTGACTATATCCAAGCATAGGCCTTTGAACCTTTCTGTGAAATGTCCCTGTGGAGACAGGCAGAGTAGACCACACCGGTCCCTTTAAGATTCCCTATATCTGCCGACAGACTAACTGGCCTGTTTAACAAAAAGGGATGGAAAACATCCCCTCAGTTATCACCTTTTAATTCTATTTCTCTGTATTAAAAGTGGATCCCCACTATTCAGTTATCCTGATTGGAGGATTCCCCTTCAACTATCAATCCGCCCCCCAGTTCTATAGAGATACAAAGGAGCTGTCCTCCCTATGATTTTTGTCATCCATTTCCCCACAACTGGGCCCACAATGATCTGGGGACCCCCATGCGAGTTACTGAAGCTCTGTTTAGGACTGAGTAAGGGTAGATGATCTAGAAAGTAACATGTTTTGTTCATTTTTATCCACTACCTTATTTTCTCTTGCCACCCTGAACCTTTTTATCTTGATAAAGTCCTTAAATTGAAATCTGGGGTCCACAGCATATTCTGACCTCTCAGGCATTGTTTCCTCTCCTCTCCCCCCAATGTGCCATACCAGTTGTCCATGCTACAGGCTTGGAATGGGGAGGTAAATGGGGCATTGGATTCTGCCACAGGAATGACTGCAGAGAGTTTGCAGAAACTGCTTCCTCCTTCCAAACAATTTACCTGCAAGCCTTGGATTCCTCACTCTACCCAAATCCAAGTTAAATAGAGTGAGTGCTTCATAGTGGCAGCTACTAATAAGAAAGAAAAGGAGGCATGCTGTTCCAACCTGGCTCCACATTTCAGGGCAGGTGGTAAGGTAGCCACCTATGAATCACCAAAAGAGAGGAAATGCATCACCAAATAAGAAGACAGAAGAGGTCGGTAATTTGCATAAAATTTGCATATTCTAATCTATATGTATAGATGCAAATTTAGAAATAACAACAACAACAACAATTATTATTATTATTATTATTATTATTATTATTATTATTATTAAAATAGAAATACGTACAGTACATCTCACCATAGTGTGGGTGACTTGGAATTGTATCCAATGTTATTCCTACTTAGACTAAACCCGTTGAAATTAAAGGGACTTAAGTTAGACTAATGTTGGATAGAACCCATTGGATACAACACCAGGTGACCTGTGTGCCTGCCTGTTAAGTCTGCTGTCCAGGTGCTAACTGTGGATGGGCAACAGTTCTTGCAGTCCTTTATCTTAAAACCAGAAATGGGTAGGTCGGCCCTTCAAATAGAGGATGCCTTCAAATAGAGGGCTGTCCTCTGTAAAGAGGACACATGGCCAGTGGCCACCCTAGCTGGTGGGGAGGATTCCTTCCCAGTCCAGCTCCCCTTGTATTGAAATGCCCCCACTTGATTCCATGCCGGTTGTTAATCCATAACGTTATGGGCTTGGGTCTTGCAGGTCCATTCCCCACTGCAGTGTAGACAAATAGGTAGAAAAGAGAAAGTCTCTAGCAGAGAACTAATCTATGGAATGCAGAGTACAGCCATCAGGTGGAGCAGGGGCCAGGAAAGGCAAAAGAGTAGACCGGGATCTGTGTAGGAGAGTCACGTCTTCATAACACCGCAATATGGATGGGTTTAAAGCCATCCTGCTGTTTCCATAGAAACAGCATGTGTGAGAGCTGACTTTGAGAGACTTCAGGAGGTGAAGAGCAGGAACAGGCAGACTCGCCTCCAAGGGCCTTGCGTTACGGATAACGATATGAGCCCCGGCATAGATGTTTTTCCTGGGCTGAAGCCAAGAGGCCACTGCTAGGACATCCACTTCCCAGAATAATGAAAGGCAGCCCCAGGGAGAAAATGCTTCCCTCATTCTACCCCACAATCCATGCCTTGTTTTGGTCTCCCATCTCATTAAACTGGGAGATCTGAAGGAGACTTCCTTGCATGGACGAGGGTGGGAAATGGAATGCATGCATCCCATTTTACACAGGACAGGCCTCTATCTGAAGGGCTGTCAGACTCTTTCAGAAGTGGACAGAAGGAAGAGTTATCGCTCCTTGGTAGAGCATATGCTCTGCATAAAGAAAGTTCCAGGTTCAATCCCTGGCATCTCCAGGGAGGGCTCGGGAGGACTCTTGTCTGAAACCTTGGACAGCTACTGCCAATCTGTGTAGACCAGGGGTGTAGAACCTCGGGGCCGCAGGCCAAATTCAGTTTCGGAGAAGCTCTCGGGGGCCACATTCCAGTGGTGGGTGGGGCTGAAGGCAAAAGGGCGGTTCCAAAAATCCCAGCATATTTTAGCTGAAAGCAATTCCTGCCAGTAACTAAGCCTTAGGAGAGGCATTTCAACCTTTGAGAATGGGGGGAACCTGCACAAAAGCTGGGAAACCACCACATGGTCGGTGTGAGGGGAAAGTGGATGGTGTCAGGAGAAGGGGTCATGGCCTTCTGGGGAACCCCAGAGGGCTGGATTTGGTGCCAAGGCCTGAGGTTCTGCACGCCTGGTGGAGACAATACTGAGCTAAGATGGGCCCATGGTCTGACTTGGGATACAGCAGCTTCCTTTCTTTAGGAAAGAAGGGATGCCTTATCTATGCTGACTGATGATCCCTAAATATAGGAAAGCATTTTGGCTAGGGAGATTTAATGGAGGCGGGGGAACCAGGAGCGAGGTTTTGAATGAAAAGACCATGGGCTCAGTTTTGATACTGAAAACAGATCCTTGGTCTGAGCCGGATGCACCCAGTTCCCTAATTCTACTCAGTGTATGTCTGCCCTGAGCCACTATTTTGCGCCTGACTCCAGTTGGTGGACCTTGAGTTCTCAGCATAAAACAAAGTACACCCTTGTAGTCGGAGGTCTGCCCACCCCTGCTGTATTTGAAGGCATCCTCTATATTTGAAGAGCTGTCCAGTCCAAGACAAAGAACCCGAAGGAGGGGAAACCACCAGCGGACAGCACCTGAACAGCACACTCAGCCGGCTCATAGGCCACCTGTTCAAATAGTCTCCCCCCACCATGGTGAGATGCACTGCATTTCCATTTAAATTATAGCAATTGCTTCTAAATGTGCATCTATACACATAAATTAGCATATGTGCATTTAATGAAAATTTGTGGCCTCTTTTCCTGTGATGCATTTCCTCTTTTCTGACAATGCATAAGTGGCCATCCTAAATGTCCCCCATGGGGGCTGTTGAAAACTACTGTTCTCTCTGATATCTAAAGCTAGAAACCTTCCCCAAATATTTTGACCTTCCTCTCATGCTTCCAAGTAGCTGCTCTTTTTCTCAACCCTTCTTTCCAGGCCCTGCCTTCACCTCAGTTTGTTTTTCTGCAGATTCTCTTCCCCACCTGCAATCAGAAGTTCAATTTATCTGCAGTGATGCTGCTTCCCCCCCACCTTTTTTTTTTTTTTTAATTACCAGACTGTGATGGTAACCTGGAAGCCTGCCCCTGAGTCAGAATCAGTAAGGCATAGTGGTTAGTATGCCAGACAGAAGAGTCCCAGGTTCAAATCCCCACTCAGCCATGAAGCTCACTGAGTGACTTTGGCCCGGTCATTGGCTCTTAACCTAAGCTATCCAACAGGGTTGTTTGTGAGAATAAATTGGAAAGAAGAACCATGTGGAAAGAACTTCTTGGAGAAAAGGCAGGATATAAATAAATAAGCTCAGGTGCATGGACACACTAGCTATAGTGACTGAAGCTACTTCACACCGTTTTGTCTTGCATATGCACCCAACCAGGGGTGAGGTGGTGGAGGGACACAGCCATTGCCACAGCCAGGTGTACACCCTGATGAGGATACCTGTATTTTACATGTGTTTATTGCATCCACACTTTATATATTTAGATGGACATGTAAATATCTTCCATACGCGCCTTTTTAATAAAGTAATGAGTGATGTGGCTCTCGGGTGAGGCAAGAGCACTCTGCTCATACTCAGAGGGCCCCTCTTCTCCAGCCACTTCAAACATGCAGCAAATGGGGGGGGGTCCCAAGTAATGAGTGATAGGTTCTGGAGCCCAATGGCAGCTTTTGGAACAGATCCCTGTAGTGATACTTTATAATGTAGAGAGACCGTGGTCGATTTTTAAATTATTATTATTATTTTAGAAATTGGTAATTTGTGGACATGCCCTAAGGTGGCATGAGGCTGTTGTAGCACAGAAAGGTCTGAAACTGCTTGATTCTGCAGATTAAAGGTGTGTTTTATGCCAGTGCTCATTCTGTGATTTATATTTATGGACCCCAAATCATTAACAGTCCTAAATCCTCTAGGCTGATGAGCCCTGGCTCAGATTAAGCACTGAAAGCTCCCTCTTCTTTCTTGCTAAGGATGAATGTGACTTGATGGAAGATGTGCTGTTTTCTCCCGGTGAGAGTCTAAAGAGAAGCTTTGTCCGTATATCTTTGTAAAATAAAGCTGGCTATTTCTAGAAAGGTTGCTAGTGGGGGGGGGGGGGGGACTGACTGAAATATGCCATTGTGGCACCTGCTTCATATTGCTTTGTCTCAGATACCGGCTACTGGGTACATCAAAAGAGAAGATTGTTTCCAAACCATAAAATCTTCTCTCAGCCTCTCTGCAGAAGGAAAGCCTCCTACTCATCATAGGTCTTACTGGTGTAACCTCCTTGGAAGAAAAAATACCTGGTGAACTACTCCTAGCCTTACCTGATTCTCAGCCCACTTTTATATATATTTCAAAATGGTGCTTTTCGCTTTACTTAAAAAGTATACCAGAGTTTTTAAAAAAGGGGGGGGAAGTAAGGGGGGAATAGTTAAGCTAAAGCCTGATAAATAAACATTCCAGCCATGCAATTTGATCTTGAGGAATGTGGAAATGCGTTAAGACATCTGAGCTCAGCAAATCAGGCAGCCCCCCCCCCCTCCCATCCGTGCTTCATCCTTATAGTGTGAGCTGAAGCAGCAGCAGGGCAAAAAAAAGAAAAAGAAAAAAGAAAGGGGGAAAAATTGGAGAGATCAACAGTTAATTGGAAATGTTACATCTGCTGTATATGCAAAAGGCATAAATATTTATAACCTGAAGGCTGACTTTTGGGTTTGCTCCTAAGTCGTAAGAGAGAATTGGATGTTGAAGAGAGGGTTCTCTTCCCCCACCCACACACCCACTACTGCATTAATACATGTGAGTAGTTGGTGGGGTTTTTTTTTGTTTTTTTTAATTCCCTTAAATGGGAGCACTCTGGCCTGTGCGTTCCTTTTGTTCATTGACTCCCGCCTGCTCCCAATACAAACTGCCTATGCCTATGTAGGATCTGGCAAATGTGTTGACTTCTCGCTATGGAGTGAGAATGAGGGGACCAAGAAAAGAGCAGGTAAAAAAATCATTTATAAAGATAAAGATGGGAGAGAGGAACACACATAATGGCTCAAAATGTCGGCTGATTTGCTGGACTTTTTTTTTAATTTTTAATCGGTTTCCCATTAGGATACAGGTTCATCACTGAGAATTTAATATCAGTGGACAATATCCATTGTAAACGCAGCTTGGAAAAAAAAACACTAGTAGTAACAAACAAGCAAAACTCCCCCAATATCCATAACAATAAACCTGTGGTGTTTTGTTGCACAAAGATGTAAAGGAAATTACATCCTTACAGGCGGCCTAAAAAATAATATTAAATAAAATAACATAACCAACATGAAATATTTGGCCAAAGACAAATATTTTGGAGGGGGGGAAATGATCCTATGATGACACAGGAGAGTGTCATAACATGAAAATTAAACCTATCCTCAAGTGGTGTATTCTTCTGCCTGGCTGCTGGATGTGTGGAGGTCAGCGCACTGCAGCCCACCACTGACTGCTATATCAGCCCTGTATTTAAGTACCAGCCTGGGAGCCATAGGTTAGAAGGAATTGTGTGCAGGCATGTGAGCTGGCTGGCAGAGGAGGGACGGAGCACAATATCCCTCTTCTGCGTCCAGTCTAGGAATGCAACAGGCTACAGCAGCAGGGCAGGGATGGAACTCTCTGTCTTTCTTCTGCCTGGCACGGCTAGTAACTTCTGATCTGTGGACTTATTTACAAAGCTGCACGCAGTTAAAGTGGGAAGCTGCCTACCAGAATCAAAGAATCCTGATCACTGCCTGGTGTCATTGTGGAGATATTTATTAGGGGTTCATTACATGGATGGTATTTTACCAGCATCATTAACTCCTCTTACCCAAGTGTAATGAAATCCAGGGGAGTAGCCATGTTAGCCTGTTGTATGAAGTGTAGCCCCACTTCCCTCCCCCCAGAACCTCTTGTTGTGGAGGGAACTAGGGGACCTGGGTTCAAACTGCAGTGGGATGGGTGAAGGAGGAGAATGCCAGAGCCCCAAAATACTGTGCGGTGCCTCCAGCCTATGAGCTCCCACACTTCCTGAAAGTTTTGACCTATAAAGCCCTAAATGCCTTGAGACAGGTTACCTGAAGGACCTCCATTTAATCCTGCCTGAGACCTGTCTGAGGGGGCAGGGGAAGGGGGCAGAGCTCCAATTCCCAGCTCTGAGGTTGGAGTGCTGCCTCCGACCTCAGATCTGGGAATCTGAACTATCCTATGGCCCCTCAGATGCTGTCTAGGGGCCATAGGATTGTTCCCTTAAATAACATTTTCTGACTGTTAGAGCAATACACCAATGGAACCAACTACCTAGGGAGGTGGTGGGCTCTCCCACACTGGAGGCATTCAAGGTGCAGCTGGACGGCCATCTGTCAGGGATGCTTTGACTTGGATTCCTGCATTGAGCAGGGGGTTGGACTCCATGGCCTTATAGGCCCCTTCCAACTCTACTATTCTATGATTCTATGAAATAAGCTAGACAGCCATCCACATGTCTTCCCCCTTTACACATAAACATTGGCAGCTGGTGGCTCAAATGTCAGTGGGGCTGTATGTCCACTCCAGATTTTATTCTGAACTTTTAAGGATCTATCCACGGTGCCGAACCTTATCTCCAAAATAAGTTCAGCACCATGGATAGCTCCTTAAAAGTTTGGAGTGAAGTCTGGAGTGGATACACAGCCCCTCTGACATTGGAGCCATCAGCCTCCACTGCATATAAAGCAAAAGGCAGCCGGGGGGGATATTTTTTCCTTGAAAAGACACATGTGGGAGGGGGGAACGAAAGCCACCCCTTCCTCTGCCTTACTTCACTGAGCTCTGTCGCTTTAAGCAGCTTTCTTTTTGCCTAGCTCGAATACTGGAAGCAAACTAGGCTGGGCTTCAAGCAATGGGACGCAGCGATGAGAGCGGGAAAGAAGACAGGTTTCACACTCTCCTCCTCTGCTCCTGTAAAAAATAGCCCAGTTCTGCTATGTATGTGAACAGGGCAGGTACATGGATGAAATACACATGGCTGCCCCTTCTCAGCTAGTTTGGCCTTCATCACTGGTACATGAGGGTGCGGACTTGGCTTTTCTGTGTAGTTCTTTTCAATGGAAGGTGTGTGTGTTGTGTGCGAATGTCCACCCCCCTTCCCTCTATTTGTCCCCCTTTTTCTAATGCCCCACAAACTCAGGACAAGATTTTATTTTTGTCAAAACAGATTTTCCTATGGGATTTTTCCTTTGGCTCTCACTTTTCTTTCTGTTTCCATGGCAACAGCAGCTGGCTCATATGTGTAGTTGTCATGGCAACCCTGTGGCTGGGCGCCTTTTTTGTGCCCCCCCTTTTTTAAAAAAGATGCAATTAAGTAAGAATTAGATTAGCATCCTTTGTGCTCTGTGTGGATCAAAATCTGTTCTGACTGACTGTTGTGGGGCTGACATGGAGCATTCTTGAAAACAACGGTATCCTCTCCCCATTTCTCTCTCTCCTGCCTTTATCTCAGCAGCTGAAACCAGACTACGCCTTTGTGAAAAGAGATGAGCACAAGCAGAGCAAGTGGATGTCTGCATTTTGCCAATTGGGGTTGTCCATAAAGCACTTTGCAAAGAGTGTTGTGGGAAGGGCTCGTCTTTTAGATACGATGGGTATGTGTTGCTCTGTCTACATGGGTTCTGCTTTCTTTAGGCCAGCCTCCCCCAATGTGGTGCTCTCCAGGGGTTGGATCAAGAATTGTGCTTCCAGCAGTGGAAGGAAACCGCAGGTGGAACAGGACTTCCACGTCCCACCAGCCGGGGCAGTACTAGGTACTGAAAAGTTCCTGGGCTCAGGCCCACAGGACCAAAAAAAAAAAGCACAAATTTGCATATCCTCTAAAGTTCATGAAGGACCTGTCTTCTAAGGATGCCCCTAATTGTAAAAAAGGGATGTATGGACAGGGGAGAGGAGGGCATTTGATTTAAGGGGGAAAAAACCTCAGGCAGAAAGATTCAAGGGCAAGGGGCAACAGGAGGTGAAGCACATGTGAGCAAAAAGCCAGCTAATCCAGGGGGATCAGATGCAACAGAGACCATCAGGGGCCCTGTACCTATATTTCAGCAAGTGCCCTTGGACAGCAGGGTGGTGGGGCAGATGGCCTCCCAGAGATTCGGGGCTCCAGCCCTAGTGAGCCACCACCTCTGGGGATTCCACATCCTCACCAGCCCCCTGCGTGCCCTCCAAATCTGCTCAGAGGATTGGGACCAGAAGTCCTGTTCTACCCGTGGTATCATTCCTTCTGCTGGTGGAGGAATGACTCTGGATGCAAGCTGAGATGTTTTGGACTTCAACTCCCATCAGCCCCAGCCAGAATGGCCAATGGTAAGCAGTGCTGAGCATTGTGATCCAAAACATCTGGACGGCACCAGGTTGGGGAAGTCTATTTTAGACTCCGCCCCCCCCGTGTCCAATGAATATGCAAAGATGATTAAACATCAGAAATGTTAATGACAGCTGCAGTGGTGCATGCACAGTATGTATTCTGTACCCCTCATCCCTCACTTGTCATTTTCCTGTGGTGGACAGACCATAGTTGGGTACTTAAAATTAAACATGAGCATAAGTCTTTCTTAGTGCACATGGATAAAGATACAGGCAAAAAAAAAAAAAAAAAAAAAAAACCTTCACCCAAAGAACTGACTGAACAATTAATTAAAAGAATGATTAGCCACTGGACTAGACCAGACATTGGCCATCTGTGCTGGACCAAATCTAGGATATTTCCCCAGCCTCAGCCAGATATTTATTTATTTTTATTTATTTAATACATTTTTATACCGCCCAATAGCTGAAGCTCCCTGGGCGGTTTACAACAGTTAAAACCATAAAATACAATATAAAATAAATATAAAACTTAAAACCACAGATTAAAAACAAATAGCAGAGCTAGCAGCAGAGTTAAAAATAGCTACAAGATTAAAATAATTAAGATGATTAAAATGATTAAAATGATTAAAATGCCTGGGAGAATAGAAAGAGTACAATGTAGGCGCCAGGCGAGCCTCTTTGGGGAGCTCATTTGGGGTATGACCTCTGCCCAGCAAAGTCTGAGGGCTCATCCACCAGTGGCTGCCTGGGATACTCTTGTGGCACTCTTTACTCTTGCCTCCTGCTCTCCCACCCCATCCCACCTGAAACTGGGCCTGGGTTCGAAGCCTGTCAGACAGGATGGCAAAAGGATTCCCTGCCCAAAGCCCTTGTTTGTTTAGCGAAGGGGCTGCATGCTGTGGATCCTGAATACTTTTGTTTGCATTTGGTGGGATAAACAACCGGCACTCAGCTGGAAAGAGCAGTGCTGCTGAGGACCAGCTGCCCACAACCAACCTTGGCAGAGGCTGAGCTTGAGCAAAGGGATGGAGATGGGGGGGGGGGGGGCTAAATTAAGCTGTGTCAAGTGTGGTATGTGAAACATCTCTGTTGCCAGCCACTGCCAGGGAGATATGGGGCAACAGAGAAATCAAGTGATTGGCATAGAGAACATACTAAACTCGGCGTATTCCGAGTAGACATGGCTTTGAATGCTCACTGACATAATCCCTTCCAGAGAAGAACCAGCATGGGATACTAGGAAATAATCGTTTAGAGGCACAATCCAATGCAGGTTTAGACAGAAAAAAGGCCCACAATTCCCAGCAGGCTGGGAGTTGTAGGCCTTTTTTTTCCTGTCTAAACTTGCACAGGATTGCGCCCTAAGAGTGTTCTTTTTCCCCTCGCCTGCTTTACTGATTCGAAAACCATATTCATGCTGCAGTAGCCCCCATCAATTCACTGTCTATATTGTGCTTCTACTCTCTTGTTCCTTGCATGTCAGATGCCAATGAATGATTACTTTCTACGGTTGTGGGCATCTTGCCTGATGCATTCTCAGATTCCCTATAGCGGGTGGGTAGGTGGGTGTGCAGAACCTCTTTCAGCCTGAGGGCCGAAAAGGAGCAGGGCCAAAAATACCAGCATGTTGTAGACTAAAGCTCTTACTGCCGGTAACTAAGACAGGAGAGGCATTTCAAGCTTTGAGAATGGGAAGGGTGGGGGGAGCCAGGAAACCACCAAACCATCCGTGGTTGGGGGAAAGGGGCCAGCAGATGGGGAAGGGGAATGGCCCTGGGCCTGAGCTTCTGCACCCCCCTGCCCTATAGATTCCCATTTACCTCTCATGAGCTCTTCTCCTGTCCCCCATCTGTTTGTCCCATCATACGATGTACAGGCTTTCTACTAGCTTTGCTGCCTTTAACAGCAATCTGACATAGAGACATTTTGTAGGTGAAGCTTTCCCCATCGCATTATCTCCATGCGTGTGTGAACTAGTGCTTAATTTACTTAGCATCAGAGCCAGGAAAAAAGAAAAGAAAAGAAAAGATGGCAACCCTGACACCATGAATCTTCTGAAAGAAGAAGCTTTTGTGCCTGCCTGCCTGCCTGCCTGCAGTGCTTGGTACTCATCCTCTGGTAGAAAAATGTGGCCACTTTTGATTCCTGCTTGGTTTTGTAGAAGCAGGGGCAAGCAGAAGGTAGACTGGGATCTAGGGGAGACTGGTGACTCCTATGTCAGTGGGGCTCCTTATCCATTTCAACGTTTATACTGAGCTTTATAGGAGCTATTCCTGGTGCTGTGCTCCACCCCCAGGATAGGTTCACCACCACGGAGCACCATGGCTAGCTCCTATAACGCTCAGAATAAAAGCTGAAAAGGACATGGACCCCCCACTGACATAGGAGTCACTGAAGATCTCTGGGCGATTTGCAGTAGCTCTCCAAGGTTTTCTGACTCCCAATATTTTGAGCAAGTAAAATTTTTCAAGGAAAAGATCTCTAGCATGGCTGGCCTCGTGCTAATTGCTTGTTGCTCAGCATCAGTGTGCCTCATCTGTAAAACAGCACTACTAACTGGTGGCTTTTAACCAGGACTTTGTTCGGTTCTCCTGGCCAGTTTTAGAGTGCCTGTTCTCTGGTAACTCACATGTAGATTTGTATATATGCCAATGTATGGTTCATGGGGCACAGGAGATAATTGACTTCACCCGCCTGAGCCACCATGTTGTGTCTGCCTGTGGTTGGGAGACCTCAGCCTTCTAGTAAAAAACCAAAACAGATCCCACAATCTTGAAGTCTTCCCACCCCTGTTCCCACATCCACAGTGGACGGCTGCTGAACCTCTGGATGTACAGTCACATAAACAGTCTTTGAACATAGTTAAGGGGATTAGCAGAGAACTGCAGCCATGTCAGGCATGCAGCAGCAGCACCGTGCAGTGCGCAACACGGCCTCACCAAAGAACCAACGTTGTCCTGGCACACTTCCACTGTAGGCGAAGGACAAATGCTCTGATGTTGGGCACTGCAAATAAGATCATAATTGTAGGCCATTACCCAGTAGCTAGCTATAATTATTTATTTATTATATTTATATCCTGCCTTTTTTCCTGCAAGGAACCCAAGGTGACTTACTTAATCCTCCTGCTCCTCTCCATTCTGTCTTCACAACAACCCTGTGAGGTAGGCTGAGAGTCAGTGACTGGCCCAAAGTCACCCAGTGAAATTCATGGCCGAGCGGGGACTAGAACCCAGATCTCCCAAGTCCCAGTCCAACACTCTAACCCAGTGCTCTCCAACCTTGGGTCCCCAGATGTTTTTGGCCTACAACTCCCAGCATGCCCCAGCCAGCTACGTAGGCCAACAACATCTGGGGACCCAAGGTTGGAGAGCACTGTTCTAACCACTATGCCACACTGGCTCTACACCACATAATGACAGCTTACATGAAGGTTGAACTCACTGACCATCACAACATCTGTTGTTCCCGTGTTCACTGAATCCACAACATCCAAATTATGTTCAAGAAATAGATTCTCCGTGTTTAAAACTCTCATTGCCTTTCCTCTGCCCTGACATAGGGTGGGCGCGGGCAAACTGGTGCCCGCCTTGGTGCCCTACCCCTCCCACCTAAAAAAAACAACAAAAGACAAAAACAAATTAAGTTTTCTTACCGGTAGCTGGAATCGCTTCAAAGCAAAGTGAGGGTCTCTAGCTGCTGCCATCTTCATTTCCCATGAATGCCCCTGGGCCACACGTGGGGCTCAAAGACATCCTTAGGAAATGAATATGGCAGGTGACCGCAGGCCTACCGACACTTTCCTCTGCAGCGAACCCAGTCACCAAGAAAAAAGATGGCGGAAAAGAAAAAGGGACTCCTGTCACTTCTGCCTGATGAGCTGGAGGGGGGGGTATACAGAGCAATGGGGTCTAGGGAAAGCAGGGGGGCTAGGAAGAGCTGCAGTGAGCCAACTGGGGGGGCTGTCAGGGAAGCCAGCAGGGGCTGAGGGAGCCAGCTGGGACCAACCTGGGGGGTTGAGGAAGGTTTTGTGTTTGTATGTCTGAATGGATGGAAGGCTGCATGTGTGTGAAAAAGAGAGAGGAAGTGTGCTGGGGGATATTGGAGGGATCCTGAAAATGAGTGAGTGTGCTTTTGTGTGTGCTTGCAGTGGGGAGGAGAAGGGGAGGGCATGTGTACGCATGAATGTACGTATGCATGCATGATGAATGCACAGGATGCTTGCATGTGTGAGTGGATGGATAGAGGATGGATGGGTGGATAGATGGGGCATGTGGTGTGTGTGTGTGTGTGTGAGAGAGAGAGAGAGAGAGAGAGAGAGAGAGAGAGAGAGAGAGAGAGAGAGTGTCTAGGGTGGTGAACCAGGGTGTGAGAGAAAAAGAGACATGGGGCAATGAGTTGGCTGGAAGAGGTAGGGGAAAGAAAAGGAGTTTGCTGCGTTCTGTGGAATAGATTTCTGTTGGTGCTGAAAAGTGTGAGTTCAAAGGAGTTGTTTAGTGTGTTGGGCCACAGACCACAGCTCTGCATTGTACCTAGGGCAGGACACTTGTCCTTTGTGACTAGCCACACCTCCCGTGGCAGCCATTTTGGGGTGGTGCCCCTGGCAGTTTCTCAAATTGCCAAATGGGTCCACAGGCCCAAAAAGGCTGCGCACCCCTGATGTAAGATAGGAGCAAGCTGGCTGGGTTACACAGCATGTTCCTCGTAGGCAGGAGATTCACAAGATGGAATGCAGCATTGTACTTTCCCCATCCGTGCGGCAACAGACACGTTTATTTCTGTCTCTGGTTCTGCTGCTGAGTGTTTGTTTTTCCACAGTGTCTGCATCGAATCCTGTATTCAAAAGTGCATTCATGCACATGTGTCTACATTAAATGGCACTTTTTAGAGTCTGGACTTCGCTATCAGATTGGGTTGACAAATGAACCAAATGGACAGAATGATTTAGACGTAGGCAGGCTAATTTGCTGTGAGTGGGAGGTACAGCCGTGAGCTCTGAATTTTAGAGGCTCTCTCCTAGCCCTGAGCGCTGTTCACTTCAGTAGAGAACAT
This sequence comes from Shinisaurus crocodilurus, assembly GCA_021292165.1. NCBI lineage: Eukaryota > Metazoa > Chordata > Lepidosauria > Squamata > Shinisauridae > Shinisaurus > Shinisaurus crocodilurus. The sequence goes on from CM037876.1 coordinate 274,211,233, forward strand.
GGAGGACAAGACAGAAAATTCTCCCCCCACATATTTTTTTTAACCAACAGCTGCTTTTCCTCTTTGTCTCATCTTCTATCCTCCTTTTTCCTGGTCAAAACTTTTACTTCCCTTGTCAATCAATCTCACTTTCCCCCCATTGCCTGGTTTATTCGCCTTCCCTTCTTTGAAAAATGCTGTAAGATTATGTTTCTTAGACAACCGTATGTGCACCTCCTTCCGCTAAAAATCTTTTGCATCTTGACATTCCACGCTGGAGGCTCAGTCAGCTGCCCCGCCCTCCACAAACTTGTAAAATGATGGATTATATCTCTCACTGTTCTAATATAGCAATAAATGAGAAGGAGTGAGATTCATCCCACAGTGAGTGCCCCACTCCCTGTAATGTCTCCTAAATCTCTCTGGGAAATTCTCATGTAGTTTCTGCCTGCATAGGAGTGTGTGAGTTCTTTAGCCAGTAAACTGCAGCTCTGGGGAAATCTGACAGACCCAATACCCATCAATGCTCAGAAGAACATGAGAAACAAGATAAGTTAAAACACACACACACACACACAAACCAAGGAAGGGAATATGGGGTGGGTTAGGATTTTAAAAGCATGTTTTATACTGTTTTAATTATCATATTTTATTGTATTGTTTTAATTGTACATCGCCCAGGGTGGCCGGGTGACTGGCCAGATGGGCGAAAGGCATGCAGAGACCATCCAAGATTCCAAGTGAAAGCCTTAGAAACAATTCAGCTAGCCAGTACACAAATGGAGTAGAATAAAATAAAAAGGAAGAATATCCTTAAAAAGCACAGAGTAAGAATTACCCTATGTAGAAGATGCCAATTACAATGGAGACACACTCTCCCAAGTCCCAAGTTAGGAGGGAAATTCATCCCTATTCTGAGTCTTCCTTTCACCAACCAAGCTGATACAAAGGGACCTTATGGGGGAATGACCTCAGAACCATCTCTACAACAGCAACAAAACCCTGGTATAAATAGTGGACATGGCAAAGTCATGTGTCACACACCCTTTTGCCCTCACAACAACCCTGTGTGATAGGCTAGCTAGGCTGAATAGTAGCAGGTAGCCCAAAGTCATCCAGTGACCTTCATGGCTGAGCAGGAACTGAAATTCGAACTGGGGTCTGCCTGTTCTTCTAAGTCAACTAAGCCATGTTGGTTGTTATGTATTAATCTATAGGATAGTATCCAATTGTGGTGCAGCACAAGCACTCATGCCACTGTGAACTAGTGTAAATCAATGCTAGTGCAACATCATTAGCACTTGCTAGCCGGCCCAGCCCTCCCATGAGGCAGGGTGAATCCCCCACCCAGGACCGGTGCAAGGCAGTTTGGCGCCCAAGGCAACATCAAATAGTTAGCGCCCCCCCTTCCCACTTGAGCCCGCCCTCTCTCCCTCCAGGGGGGGGGCTCCGGAGCAAAGCAGCCGGACCTGGGAAACACCTGCTCGCCCAGCGCCCCCCCCCCCCAAGTTCTCCTTTGGAAAAGTTTTTAGGAGGAGGTGGAGGAGCTGCGGAGAGCGCGCTGGGCTCTCGTGGGGGGGGGAGGCGGGCACGGCCGGGGGCGTCTAGCTTAGCCCGGGTGCCCACTCACTCCTTGGGGATGCGCTGCTGCTGGCGGGGAGGAGCGGGAGGCCGGCTGCCCGCCACGCTCCTCTTTTGCTGCTGCTGCTCCTGGCGCGGCTGCCTCTGCCCGGCGGAGCTGCGGGTGTGCGTCAGGGGCAGGGGAGGGGCGAAGCCTTCCCCACCGGTCTAAGACACGGCTTTTTGTCACCCATGGCGTCTCCGCGGCTGCCCCGCCCGACCGCCTCGTCGACAGATCCGGGCTCCGCGGCGGTGGCGAGGAAGAGTCGGCCGAGCGAGCGAGCTTCCTCCTCCTCTTGCTGCTGCTGCCGCCGGCCTCTGCGGCCCAGGAATGAAGGAAGGCGCAGGAGCGGGGTGTTTCTGCGCCCCCTTAGCCATGCGCCCTAGGCAGCCGCCTAGTTGGCCTAGCGGTAGCACCGGCCCTGCCCCCACCTCAGTGGGTGGATTGGGAAGGGCAACAGATCCCATGGGCCCACCGCCAGGAGTCCTGATGCCACCACCACTGCCTTGCTCCGAGGGGGTCCTTTTTCACAGTGAGGCATTGGCAGGAGGGTAACCCTGGAGTTTGCCTGTGCTGCGATCTCCAGGCCTACCTCCTTGCCAATGCCTCGCTTTGAAAAAGGACCCCCTCAGAGCGAGGCACTGAGGGGAAGGCAGAAGGCGGCAGCATCTCTCGCTCGCACCCCTCCAGCAATGGAGTTTGTGCTCTCCCTCCCCCCCTCCCAGCAGCGGTGGAGCGTGTCCTCCCACCTCAGGTGGCAGGAGGTGTTGTGCCACCCCAAAGGGGGAAAGCAGTGATTTGCTGCCCAAATTTGGTAGCTGCTACTTGTCCCCTTAGGGAGAACTTTTGGGACCCCATACATTTTCCCTAAAGAGACAGCTTGGAGGAGGAGTGAACTGCATCAAGACAGTGGCATAGGGGAAAGGGCTCTAAACCGCCTCTTTCTGCAGAAGTGTAATCCTGATCCAAACTCCCCCTGCAAGTGCATTTTAAAATCATTTAAAGAAACCAGAAACCCAGTAATCGCTCTCCAATATTTCATTTAGTGTGGCCCTCGGTGCTTCTCCTCTTTTGCAATGAAGCATAAGGTGCTGCAAACGAATGGGGCATGATTTGGGAAAGTCATCATGGCTCCCTAACCTGTATTATGAGATGCCTCTGGGATGGTTCATACATACATGCACCTACATCACTTGATTTCTCCTTGCATGGTTATTCAGCAGTTGATGACTCACTGCTGGATGTGTGAATTGACTTCATTGAAAAGTGATGTCTTTGTGGAGCCGACATGAAGTTGCATCTGTGATGGTTCATTCACACACTGAAGCCACCGCCTGATGCTACAGCCATCAAACGATGAGCATGATTGTGTGAATCAGGCATAATTCGCTGCTCTGACACAGACATTATTTCTCTGCCTCAGGACCAGACTATTGTTCTGTGTCATAGGCTGGATTGTTAACCAAATCTCATCCCCAAAGGTGACAATACAGACTTTTTCACCCTCCTTCCATCTCTCCTTGATTTAACATTGAGAAGCTGGAAGCAGAAGACACAATCTCCTTGATCGCTTCCTGCTCTGCATTATTCATGCATTTCCTTCCCATTGCATGCATTTTGCTAGCCTTCATTCAGCCAAAAACACATTAAAGGTGCAATCCTATGCATGTTTAGACAGAAAGTCTTGGGACTTTTTTTCTGTCTAAACATGCATAAGATTTCACCCTAAATGTTTGAATGTTTCAGCTTCTCCTACTCTATGAGTTCTTTTCTCTTCCATTTTTCCTCTCTTGTAGAATTGATGGGTGTGTGCCTACGTATGTCTGTCTGTCTGTGCGTGTGTAAATGATCCTTCCTTAAAGGCTAATTCTCCTCCTCTCTTACTCACCTCATTCCAAAACAATATAGGTATGTGTCTCATCTCTTTATGAGAGTCTGTTAGAAAAAAAGGAGAAAGGAAGGGCAATTTTGGGGAACGAGTGCAGAGACATCCAGAAATGTCTGATTTTGTTACCCTGAACCATTTGAACCAATTCCCGCACAGACTGAGCCAGTTCTCAATATAACATTTTACCTCCACCGGACAGCTTCGATGCAATTTGCTATGGCATGTGATCATCATCATCATCATCATCATCATCATCATCATCATATCATGTTATCATTTGATTCAGTGTGCCGCCAAGTTTGCTTCTGCACACTTGGCAAACCTTCTGCCTCCCCCCACCCACCCCCACCACAACAAAACAAAGAGATATAGATTCCTGATTCTAGGTTTTGTTTTTGTGATCTCTATTATTGGTAGTTACTCTGCCAATGGAGGAAATGGAGAGCATTGCCAATCGGCCATTTCTTTCTCTCTTATTAAATCGCAAAGCCCCTTGGGCATTCAAACGTGCTTGGCTTCTGTCTTCATCACTCAAGCAGTGATACTGCATTCGTAGGGATGGGGGAGGATGCAGCTTGAATCCCTGGGGTGGGGTGGGGGGACTGAACTGCTCATCAGAAGGACTGGTAACCAGGCAACCAGCCTCCCCTGCCTGAGACAAGCAGAAACAGCTGGGAGGCTTTGAAAACCCGGAGAAGCTACTGTAAAATGAGTGAGAACGGAGGAGGGGAAAAAACAGAGAGAGAGAGAAAGGGAGAGAGGACAGATGGGTGGGGAGAGCTATGTTATTTTGGGTTGGCTATTTTTGCCCTATCTAATGCATAACATTTGTCCCAGGCCAGCTATGAATGGTCACTGTGGCCAAACTTTAAATGGTGGACTATTAGAGCTCCTTCCTATAACTCTGATGAGATAAGGGAGGAGGTAGGGAGGGGCACTTTTTCCCCTCTCTCTTTGAATCATACAGTGGAAGCAGGCGAGCAGCATTCAATATATTTTCAGGAAAAGGGCTCCATCTGTAAACCGGAGATAATGCTTCCAAAGACTCTCAGGATAAATGCATGAGGTTTAAATTCAAGACACCAGGGAAATAAACAACAATCTCTGGTACATATGAAGTACGACTAGGGGAAAGTGTCCCTGGGAAGAGCGCATTTCTCTCCCCATTGAGAAGTTTACAGCCAGGATTCCTCACACAGCAGGGAAAGGGCATTCAGACCCAGAGCCCCCGCTCCTCATCTCCTTAAAATTAGGCCTTGTTTTGTAATTTTATGGAAAGGCCCTGGGAGTGCGGAATAAAAACATACATTTCATTTTGCCATCCCATGTATACAAACTGTTTACTTTCCTACCGACCCCTGAATCTCTGGAGATGCAGTTGGGTAAGGAAGCAAATTACAAGCAGGTCATGCACAGATCCCCATCACATCCTCAAGGGCACCAAAGCATATTTCTTGCTTGTAAGAGCGATTCCATGTCTGGAAAAAAAACCAGATTTCTGTACTGAGTTCTCTGTGCCTCTCTTCCCCCACTATGTTAACCATGTGATTTTTACCATTCTCTCTCTCTCTCTCTCTCTCTCTCTCTCTCTCACACACACACACACACACACACACAGGTTGCAATCCAATGAAATAATTTTAAAATATTTTTAGTTTTCAAATATTTTTTTACAATTTTATATAGCCAAAAAAAGGACCAGTATTTTTTTCCATTTTATTTATATTTATATCCCACCTTTTTACCTGCAAGGATCCCAAGGCGGATTTACATAACCTTCTCTTTTCCATTTTATCCTCACAACAACCCTGTGAGGTGGGTTAGGCTGAGTGGGGGCTAGAACCAGGATCTCCTGAGTAGCAATCCAACGCTTCAGCTAGAAGGAAGGTATGGAACTTTATTTTTATACATGACAACAGCAGCGAGATTACTATATGCACAGAAATGGAAAGGTCCAGCAGTACCTCAGACAGAAGAATGGCTGGTCAAGATGTTGGAGCTGGCAGAGATGGCCAAAGTCACATCATTAATCAGAGAAAGGACAACATCCACGTTTATTGTTGAGTGGAAACCTCTAATTGACTTTTTGCAGAGACTGGAAAATAATGATTTGTTTGTTTGTGGGTTTATGGAATAATCAGTGAATTTGGGACAACGGGAAGAAAGAGATTTCTCATTCTGATTATCGAGTAAGAAAAATTATTGTTACCTATATTTGCTGTAGAAGAAAATCAGAGGTCTATTTTGTTTTGTTAATTATATGTTTGATATTATGTGTTTGTTTCACATAGAAATAAAATTAAAATTGACAACTGAGTAGCAATCCAACGCTCTAACCACTACACCCCACTGGCTCTCCAGTGGTTACAGCGGATTTTTAATCAATTAATCATATGGGTTTTAGCTAGTGTTGTTGTGTGCTTGTGTAAATCCTCCATTTGCCTATCCTGGATGCTGGTCCATACTGGTGACAGTTTGTCAGGTTGTAACACTGCATTGCCTGCCAGCCCATCCGATCACCATTCCTTTTCCTCTCTGGTCTCTAGTGTGAAACTGACATGGTAGAGGGAAATCCTTGTCAATTTCACCAGGCACTTGTTATTTCTTTAAAAGGGCATGTTTGATGCAGGTCTAGAAATCTTTAAAAAAAAAACCAAAACACTGAGGAGGCATTGGTGAAATTGACAGGGATTCCCCGCAACTTTATCAGTTTTACTGTGGGGGGGGGGGAGAGGTTTGAAAGAAATGTTCAAGCTACAGAAGCCTCTGGGTCATGGAAAACAAGGAGGAATCAGGTAAGGAAGACATGTCTGTTAATAGTTACCAAAGAGACACTTCCGCACCAGGAGGAGGAGCCTGAAAATGTACAAGTCTATGGAAGAAATGGTAGGTGGAGAGCTAAAATGTGCTTCAGTTAAAACACATCTGTCCACAGGTGACACAAAGCAACACAGGAAGGCTGAAATGTGATTATAAATGCACCTTCCTGCATGGCCATTGACTGATTTTAAAAGCCTGATAAAAGTGCACTTAACATTGCATTACCAACTTTCACATATGCACCCCAAGAGCAGGAGAGAGGATTAATTAATAGGGGATTCCTCAAATTCATGGAGGATAAGATCCATCAATGGCTGTTAGCTCTGGCAGCTAAATAGAACCTCCAAGTTCAGAGGCGGTCAGCCAGTGAATACCTGTTGCTGGGGAGCAACCGTGTGTGCGGCAGCAGGGGGGAGCCACTGCTTTTAGGCTGTGATTGTGGACTTCCCAGGAGCATCTGCTTGGGCTCTGTGGGATGAAAGGTGCTTGACTAGATAGACCTTTGGTCTGATCCAGCAAGGCTCTTCTTATATGAAGGGCATTTATTGTGCACTCATCATTCCTTACTCACCCTTGTTTACAGGTGCTTTTGATGATGTTGTGACCCTCCAGTTTTGCTTCTGCTTTTTTAGAGCACTTTCCCGTTTTTCTTGTGTGTGTGTTTTCAGAGTGGGGGAAATGGAGTATTATTTCTGAAAGCGAAAGGAAACATATTTTCCTGCTTGCATAATTGTGTTATTCCACTAGAGACCAGCACCACCTACAGCATATGTGGCGGAAGAGCAGGAAAGGAAAAGCTCTTTGTGTAGAGCTCGGATCTCAATTCTGGAACAAAACTGAAAGTAGATAAAGTGGATTAACAACCTCGTGTAGAAAAGCATGAAGAGGCTCAAAAGTGCTTTAAGCAGCACCTGTCAGTCTTCAAATATCTGAAAGGTTGTCATGTGGAATAGAGACTCCTTCTCTATTACTCCAAAGGGCGGGACTAGAACCACTGGGTGGGAATTGCACAGAAGCAAATTTCGACTCCACGTTAGGAGAAACTTCCTATCAGCAAGAACTGTTGGGCAGTGGACCAGACTGCCTCAGGAGGTGGCAGGCTCTCCTTCACTGGGGGTACTTAAGCAGAGCCTGGATGGCCACCTGTCAGGGATGCTGTAGCTGCATCCTGCATTGTACAGCCTGCACTGAGCAGGGGGTTGGACTAGATGATTTCCCAGGTCCCTTTCAACCCTGCGATTCTGGGTCAGTTGCTGCCCACCCCCACCATGCATGGCCAATGTGTGTCAGCAGGAGTGACATTGTGAATAGTGTTGCTAAGCAGCCATCATTTTTGCTGCATTGCTGCTCCTTCTTTTTCCTGACTGCTTTATTGTGCCTTTGACATTATTGCTAGAGAACTTTATGGTGATTAAGCCGTAACAATGGTTTTCTTGGATGGATAAGATTGGAGCTGCTGTCACCACCGGGCTATCTGATCTTAATCCCCACTCCCCAGTCTTCCCTTTCCCATTCCCCTCAATCTTTTTTTTTTTTTAATTGTCTGGTCTGTTTTGGTTTTTGTTGTTAAATGTAGGTATATTTACACTACGTTCAACTTCTGGGGCCTTCCTCCAACTGCCACCTCACATGAGGCTCGGAAGGCAATGACAAGGGGGAGGGCCTTTTCTGTGGTAGCCCCCCAACTGTGGAACAAGCTCCCCCATGAGGCTTGCCTGGCGCCAACTCTATTATACAGGCCTGTGGCTCACGCTGGCTCAGCTTGTCTGAGTGTGGAAAGCTAAGCAGGGTCAGGCCTGGTTGTTACTTGGATGGGAGACCCCTCCTCTAGTTTCCTGCATTGGGCAGGAGGTTGGACTCCATAGCCTTGTAGGCTCCTTCCAGCTCTATGATCTATGAAATCTTTTCAGCACCAGGTTAATACTGCCCTGCCAACTCTATTATCTTTTCAGCACCAGGTTAATAGTGCTCTCTACATTGAGGCTTTTAATAATTAAATGGTATATGGTGGGGTAGTAAATTGGTTTTAGCAGTCGTGTTTTCATTAACTTGTTTTTTTTAAAAAAAATTAAATTGGTTTTTAAAAATTTCATAATGTTTTAATTATATTTTTAACTGTATTTTATTGTTTGTTTTTAATTATTGTTGTACACCGCCCAGAGAGCTTCGGCTATTGGGCGGTATAGAAAATGAATGAATGAATGAATGAATGAATAAATAAATACCATAAATAAAATGATTATAAGAAAGCCAGAGCGGTGTAGTGGTTGGAGTGCTGAAATGGGACTTGGGAGATCTGGGTTCTAGTTCCCACTCGGCCATGAAGATCACTGGGTGGCTTTGAGCCAGTCACTGTCTCTCAGCCTCACCTACCTCACCAAGTTGTTGTGAGGATAAAATGGGGAGGGGGACCATGTAAGCCATCTTGGGTTCCTTGCAAGAGGAAAAAAGGTAGGATATGAATGTAATAAGAAATAATATAATAAATAATTGCTGGGTTCATGTGACCACTTTACTGTATCAGCTGCTCTGGCTGCCTACTCATTCTAAGTGTTATTCAAGGTGTTGGTTATCACCCTAGAAGCCCTAAACAGCCTGGGGACCTGGATATCTGAAGGACCGTCACCACCACCCATGTGAACCTATTGTATCAGCTGAGCACTCCTCTTGTGCGTGCTGCTGCCTTCAGAGGCATGGTTGGTGGCAACACATGGGGGGGGGGGTTTCTTGGTGGTGGTAGCCCAAATGTGGAACTCCCTGCCCCAAGAGGTTAGGTCTTCTTTCTCTTTAGCTGTCTTCTGCCAGCAAGTGAGGACATTTCTCTTTATACCAGCATTTGTCTCTGCTCTTGCTAAATTTTATTTGGTGGCTGTTAGTTTTGCTTGTGCATATGTTTTCCTGCTGCTTTGAGCTTGTTGATGTGTTTTCATGCCTAGTTATTGTTTTTATGCTTTTATACTTTGTAAGCTCCTTTGAGCTACTCCTTTTTTTAGAGGGGAAATGTGGGGTTAAAGTCCTCTAGAATAAATCAGAACATGTTAGGGTGAATGATCATGTAACACATAGACATGCATGGGTATATGTTGGAAGATGGGGGGGTGTTGAAAAGGGGTTGGAAATACAAAATACCTGTATTTAAAAAATAATAATAATAAGGGGGGGGAAACCCTAGCAATGCCAGTGTAAATTCCAGCATAGCAGGAACATCTTTAGAGCCAAAGCAGACATTAATTTCAATCTGTGTCTAGCAGCTACTATCTCTTCCCACCCACCCCATTTTTACTCTAGAGTAGGTGCAGGCCCCCAATTGAGGTCAGGATCCTAGTAATAAGTCCAGATCAGGAGCCCTACACTTACTCAAGAGTAAAAAGGAAAAGGGGAAAAAAACACCATAGTTGCTAGACACAGATTTAAAGTACCGGTAATGTCTATTTTGGCTGTTAACTAAACCATCGGATTATCCTGCCCCGCTCTTAAAATACAGGTCTTGGTTGTTCTTTTGCAATTTAATCTTCAGTGCATTCAGGAGTAGACCTTTGGACCTGGTGAATGAGCAGGTGAATGAACAGCACGACTCTTGCCTCCGTGCTTGCCTTGCCTTGACTCTTCAAAGACCTCAGGAGAGCCAGGAGAGCCATGTGCGGATGGCCCTTTGGACTTCCCGGGTGCCCTTCTGCTGACAACATTCACAAACTGCCATTTGCCAAGAGACGAGAAATAGGCCCAGAGGGGCCTGGCAGGAGCATTCCAGGGCTAAAAATAACAACATGGGTCAGCTGTGACCGCGGAGGCCCTTCGCCCCCCCCCAACCCAGCCCTTCCCTCTGCGCTTTGCCCTCCCTCTTCCCACACACAGCTGGTGCTGCAGTCACCGAGAGGACAAACAACTCTGTGACAAGGCCTGGCTCCCTCTCTGTCAACAACCCCGCCCTGCCCCCATGGCATCTCCACTGCCAGGAGCTGGAGCTGCTGCTGAAGGACTGAGCTCGGAGTTGGAAGGGAAGAAAACATCCAGCCTGTCCCAGAAGCAACCCCGTTCACTCCGCCATCACGCACAGAGCAACACTTGAAGAAATTTGGGATTATAGAGGGAAGGGAGCTATTAAGTCTTGCCCTAATATTTGAATGAGCTGTCCATGCATCCCTTTTTATGAATAGGGGTGTCCTTAGGAGACAGGGTCCTTTAAAGACACACACAAAGAGAGACTTTAGAGCAGTGTTCTCCAACCTTGGGTCCCCAGATGTTTTTGGCCTACAACTCCCAGCATGCCCCAGCCCAAGGTTGGAGAACACTGCTTTAGAGCATATGTAAATTAGCATATGCAACCATTGTGCTTTTTTTTTGTCCTGTGGGACTGAGCCCCAGATCTCTTCTGTATCTAGCTAGCACCGCCCCTGGGTTTGGCCCCTGGGCCTGAGCTTCTGCAACCCTGCTATAGATGAATGAAGAAATTAACAACAATTTCTTGAAAGACTGTCATTTCCTGAAAAGAGGAATGTCATATCAGGAATATTATGTGGGTCTTCATCATCCTTTATTGCCCCATTGTATATTTCAGAAACACCTTCCATCAGGGAAAGCATAAGAGATTTCCTTGGCCACAGCTTCCTGCTTTGCTGGTTTCGTGCATTCTCACGCTGGCTCAGCTTGTCTGAGTGTGGAAAGCTAAGCAGGCCTGGTTATTACTTGGATGGGAGACCCCTCCTTTAGTTTCCTGCATTGAGCAGGGGGTTGGACTCGATAGCCTTGTAGGCTCCTTCCAACTCTAGGATCTATGAAATCTATGAAATCTTAAACCCCCAAGATGAGAGCACATAATGCAGGCCACATGCTGAAGCTAAGCAGGCATGAGCCGGGTCAGTGCTTGGATGGGTGACTGCCTGGGCTGCCCACATCTGTTCTCCTGCATTGAGCAGGGGGTTGGACTCGATGGCCTTATAGACACCTTCCAACTCTACTATTCTATGATTCTGTGATCTGCAATGTCAACAGCAACAACAACAAGCCATGTGGGGTTTAATGTAAGAGCCATTTCACTGGATTGTGTCACCACTGATGCTGATCCTGTCCTGTTGGTCCCTGCTGGTGGCTGTGGTGGTCAGCATAGGCCAAGGGAGGTGCTGCTGAGCCCCCAAAAGAGCCAGGGCTCATGCCCACAGGAAAAAAAATATGCACTAATGCGCATATGCTAATTTTACATATGCTCTAAATTGTGTGTGTGTGTGTGTGTGTGTGTGTCTTTAAAGGACCCTATCTCCTAAGGACATCCCTATTTGTAAAAAGGGATGCATGGACAGGGGAGAGGAGGGCATTTTATTTCAGGAAAAAACCTCTGGGAGGAAGATTCAAGGGGGGGGCAGCAGGAGAGGAAGCACCTGTGGGTAAAAAAAAAAAGCCAGCTAATCCAGCAGGATCAGATGCAACAGAGACAATCAGGGCCTCTGTACCTGACTGTATTTCAGTGAGTGCCCATGGACAGCGGGGTGGTGGGGCAGATGGCCTCCAAGAGATTCGGGGCTCCAAATGAAAGATTCAGGGCTCCAGCCCTAGTGGGCTGCCCCCTAACAATGCCTCTGGCATAGCCCCTAGTTAATTTGTGTACTAAATCTGCACACCTGAGGACTCCTGAATAAAGCCAGCCTTTGGAAGCCCTCTGAATGCAGAGCTCTGCAGAAGCCAATGTCAGATGCACCCATAGGAAGCTCCTTTCTCTGCATAGTTCGCATGAGCTGAGCAGATGCCCCTGGCAGCATCTACAACCCAAACCTATTTAGCAAGGTGAAGAGCTAGGAACTGAATGCGCTCACGCTTTTGTGCCCATACTTGCAGCACCATAGACTCTAGGCTGCTCTTTTCAGCTAAACAGAATTCAGCCTGGTCAGCACTTGCAAGGGAGATCCCCAAGGAATTCTTTGCTGCAGCCAAAAAAGAAAACACAAAATGTGATCGCTATCATTTTGTAGGAGGCAAATTGGGGGCAGCCTGTGGCTCCGTACTAAAGGGGGCAAATCATTTGTGCAGAGCCAGTCTCCATAAAGAGAGAGGCTGGAGGTGCAGCAAATTGGCAACACTCCACGTCTCAATGTTTTATTTATAAGCACAAAAACGAACATCAGTGGGATAGAATAAAATATATTTCGTGTTCAGGAAACTGGAAAGATAAAAATTCATTATTTATTGAGTGCCATCTGTATGCCAGGCACACAGCACTGACAGAGAGAAAGAGACTGTCCCTGCAGCCTTGGCTCCAGGAGGCAATCTGTCCCCAACAGCATTTCCCAGTGCCAAAGGTGGTGACAGTTTTACGATTTCCTCCAAGAATTATATAGGACATGTGTGATATGGAATGCCATGTATAGTACACCTGCTGAAAGGAATGCATTTGACGCTCACTGATTTGTCAAATCCTCCGAATTGCTACCGATTGGAAACAAACGCCATACCAAGCCTTCACAGCTTGAGACTAAAGGTGCTGGCAAAGTTCACCTGGATCAGGCCCAAGAACAAGTTTCAGAGGCTGGGTAACGTATGCTTCAAAAGAGAGGTGAGGACTAGAAGTCGACTAGCTCTTCTCCAGCTCAGATTAAAATCCGAGCTGGAGATTTCTTGGCTAACCCCAGGAACACGCCCTGCTGCAGTGGACCCTCCTAACCCAAGGGCCTCCTGTGGGGCATTTGCACCCAGCTCAGCTGCTCCCCAAAGCAGTCCTTGGGCAAAGAAAGTAACAGAGACGTTTTCCTGATTCTTTGCCTAAGGGGGGCTGCTTCGAAGAGCTGCCCCTAGGAAGATTGCTCAGAAAAGATTGACTCAGAAAATTATCTGAGTTCCTTGCGATTTGGGGGGGGACACACACCCACGAAAAAATATGGGGGAACAATTTTTCCCCAGGGATTTTGGGAAATGTTGGGAAATAACATTTTTTTTCCTGATTTTTTTCTAGCCACCTCCACACTCCCATATTTCAGTCCCGTCCCCCCCCCCCCCGCCTTCACATCTCTACTTGGGACCCACCAAGGCAAGCACAGCCATGTGACCAGTGGGGTGCTTGACAACTCCCCATTTTTGTTTTTCAACCCCAGGCAAGCGACCAAAACAGGAGGGTTTAGAGCCCCTGGTGAGCCGCAGTACACAGCTGGTGGATTGCGTTTGGCTCACATGTTGTGCAGGCCTGATCTACCCCCTGGCATAAGACCAATCAAGGATCAGGTCAAATCTGCCCAAGGTAAAGTGGGCCAGTAAACAAGACTGAATCCTGAGACAGGGCTAGTGAAAACAAGGAAGAAGAAAGAAGGTATATAGAGAGAGTATTAACAATATTTTTTTAAGTACATGCCTTGATTGATTGATTGATTGATTGATTGTATTTCTAGATCGCCCATCTAGCTGGTAACCCAGCTACTCTGGGCGATGTACAATATAAAATGAAACAAAACAGAATAAAATACACTTAAAATAGTATAAAATTTTAAAATCCTAACCCACCCCATATTCCCATCTGAAAAGCCATGTTTTTAATGAAATGCAGGAGCTCATCAAGGAGGGGATATGGCGGAGGTCACTGGGGAGAGAGATCCACAGTTTGGGGGCCGCCACCGAAAAGGCCCTCTTCCTAGTCCCCCTCTGGCTGATGGGACAAGGAGAAGGCCGTCCGTGGCAGTGCTATGGAGCAACCCAGGAAAAAAGACCACTGTGCATGGCTCTATGAGAGGCACAGATAAAGTAAAAACAGAAGGCCATTATGCACCTGTGCGTTCATCGCTTGAGAAGGTTAGCATCAAGTGTGGATTTGCTTGTCTGAAGGAGCCATCACAAATCACACTCCACAGACTAAACTTTCATATTTCCGCACATCACCTCGAGCACAATGCTTTTGACTGAGTCTGTTCGCACACTCAGCTGCCAATCATCAAGCATTGTGTAATAAAGTGATGTCCATGTTTGAGCCAGTCCTAAGTCTTGCCATTACGCCAAATGGGTTGATGTCAAGAGGTTCCACAGCAGGCTTACATCTTACCCTTTAAAAAAGCCTTCTTGCTTGAAGAAAGTTGGAGGGGGGTTGAATTGCAGATTAAAAACACACACACAGGGCGATCACCAAAACCTAGCAATGGATCCTGTGCCACCACTTAAGCAAAGGCTTGTGCAACAAGGCTTGGAATAGCCTTTAATTTAAATCCCTTGCTACACTGACCTAGTTCACATGACATGACAACACATGGTGGGTTGTCACCCTTGTTTGTTTCAGGGTGTATTGTCATAGACTGGGTTCAGACAACACAATAACCCACACTCAAGGGTTGAGTATGGGTTGTGTGTGGGTTGCCGTTGAACTGTGGGTTGTTGTAGAAACATGTTGTCTGAACTCAGCCAAGATAACAAACCATGATGAACCCAACAACACACAACCCAACAACAAACCATGGGTTGTTCATTGTTAACAAGCCATGGCTTGTTAGCACAGCTCGGTTCAGACAACACGATAATCCACATTTCAACCCATGTTTCAACAACCCATACTCAACCCTTGAGTGTGGGTTATCGTGTTGTCTGAACCCAGTCATGATGTCCAAACCCAGCACGGTTTCCTCAGCATGGTTTGTTAACCACACACAACCCACCATGAGAACCCATGGCTTATTGTTGGGTTGTTCAGGGTGGCTTGTTTTCTGAGTGGCTTGTCATGACATGAGAACCTGGCACGGTGGCTTATGCATGGCTTGTCAGAAATGGCTACAGAGCCACCTGGCAAGAGCTCTGAAAAGCCTGGTTGCTCCTCGCGATCTTGTTAGTGCCACTTCCCGCCTCCATCCTCCCTCGCCATCTGCCCCTTCTATGATACATTGATAAGAAATGACACTTGACAATTTACTCCTCCACTCGTCACCTCCCTAGACAGCGATACATTGTGGTTTTTCACCTTCAGGGAGATTTGCGCAAATTTAAGGTTATTTTTTTCACCTTTGGGGTGATTTGCACAAATTTAATGTTGTTGTATTTCACTTTCAGGGAGATTTGTGCAAATTCACAGCAACTACTGCACTTATTCACAATAACTACTGTGCTTTAGTGAATTTGTGCAAATCTCCCCAAACGTTTTAAAAAAATAAAGTCACATTTGTGCAAATCTCCCTGAAAGGAGGGGGGGGGAAATAACATTAAATACATGCAAACAAAAGCTCCCTGAAGGTGGGGAGGGGGGAATCTACAAAAACCCCTACTTTGCTAATGAGCATATTTGCACTCATTAGCGGAATAGGCTGCTGAAGCTGTGCTGCAAAGGCCCATGGGATACATGCCAGGAGCGGGCGGGAGGACTAAGGAGGAAACAAGCCATGGCAAGCCTCAGAGCACCTGATTGTCGGGAGTAACGTAGATTAGCGAAGCAATCGAACAACCAACCCTCCCCCCCACACACACACACACACCCTGTGACTTCTTTTCAGCGTGGCTTATTGTGACTTGCAATTGCAAACTGGCCCACTGTTTCGGTAGGGAAATGCTGTAGGTAATCTAGGGAGTCAGGACGCCGTCATCATTCCTTCTGATGCAGCATAAAGTACCAGCGGCAACCCTGGAAAAGGACACGCCCTGGGCCACTTGGCACCTGTCCTCGTGTACTGCTGCTGCTGCTGCTGCTACATCACCAAGAAGATCGGACAGCTCATCATCAGCAAACCAGTTCCCCTTGTTGCTGGCATCTGACACAGGTTGCCACCTTTTCCCAACAGTCAGCACACAACCCCAATCAATTCTGTTTACTGGCTGACTCTGCACAAAAGAAGGCGGCCAGACTTCCCTTCCTTTGTATGGAAATTAGATGCCTGGAGCAACGTATTACTCAGCTACCAGAAGTACAGGGGAGATGGGATTTGCTAGTTGCTATGGGAGGGACAAGCTGGACTTGGCTCCTGCGCTGTCAGTGTGTGTGGGGGGGAAATGAATATTTCTGTTTATTTATTACATTTTTATCCCACCTTTCCTCCAATGAGCTAAAAGCACTGGACATTATTCTCCTACCCTACCCCACCATACCATTTTACACTCAAAATAACCCTGTGAGGTAGGTTAGGCGGAGATATAGCAACTGGCCCCAGGTCACCCAGTGAGTTTCATGGCTGAGTGGGTATTTAAACCCAGGTTTCCCACTCTACCCATCCTGGGTTTCATATCACTTAATAATACCAGTTCTCCCATCAGCAAAATGGGCATAACAATCATGATTAACTTCACACAAGGCATCTGAGGAGCACATCTTCTCAAGAGGGAATTGCACATGATGGGTTTAATGGGGTTAATACAGGGCTTTTTTTTCTGGTGGAACTCACTGGAACTGAGTTCCAGCACCTTTTCTTCTATTAATTGCATTACAATTTAATCGCCATCTACTCCCGAGGAAATGTAATCCAAGAGTTCCGGTACCTTTTTCTCCAGAAAAAAAGCACTGGGTTAATATATTCCAAAGAATCTATTGTCCATGATATTCTCCTGGGGCACTTCTCCAGGATAGGGCCATGGAGCACATGGAGGAAAAGTTCCAGCAGGTGGTGTTGGGTGAGCAGTGAAAACTTGGCTTTCAAGAAAGCCCTTGGGCACTGCTGCTGTGGCGGCGGCGCCATTTTTACTGTGTTGCTGCTTTTACTGTACTGTAATGGTGCAGGGTTCATTTTAAATATATTTTATGTCATTTCTTACTGCTGGATGTTGTTTTTATACAGCTGTACATTGTTTTATTGTATAAAGTCACTTGTAAGCCACCTCTGGGTTCTCCCCAAACCAAAAGGCTGGATATTAAATAAAGTAAAATGATAATAAGTATCCTCCATTTTGTGTCCTTCAATCTAAATTTTTTTCTCAACAACTCTCCAGCTTTAGGAGACCTTGGCCTCATTGATCTGAACTAGCAAATTTGGGGCCACTTGTTTATGTGGAACATAAACACTGGCACTCTGAGAGCCAGGGTGGCGTAGTGGTTAGAGTGTTGGACTTGGGACTCGGGAGATCTGGGTTCAAGTCCCCGCTCGGCCATGAAACTCACTGGGTGACTTTGGGCCAGTCACTGACTCTCAGCCTAACCTACCTCACAGGGTCGTTGTGAGGATAAAATGGAGGGGAGGAGGAGGATTATGTAAGCCACCTTGGGTTCCTTGCAGGAGAAAAGGCGGGGTATAAATATGATGATGATGATGATGTTATGTTATGTTATTTATTTGTAGTATTTTCATACTGCCTTTTTACAAGGTTCACCAAGGCTCACACAAAATTACAGTTTGTGGGGGGTGGGGAGGGCATTACACAAAATGCCCATTTAAATTTCCTGTGGTTAAAAAGCAAACAAACTTTTCAGCTGTTGGCACTTGGCACAACTGCGGTTTGGCTTTAAAGCGAGAGTCTGAACTAGCAGGACAACCACAGGATCTGAAGCTAGCATACCAGTTATGAAGGAGAAGCTAAGGAAACAATGACTGCCCTTGACCCCTCAGCCTTTGGGGCCTCCTAGTCTTCCCATGCCCAGACTGCGGACAACTTCGCATTTCAGGATGTCGGAAGAGAAATTCACATGACTTGAACAACAGCAGCAAAAGAATCAGTTGCTTCAAAGCCAAAAAGGCTCATTGTGACTCACAGAGGTCATGATCTTACCAGGGAGCTTTGAGGAAATAACCTCAGAGCCCAACCAGAGACAAAGCCCAACTCAAAACATTTTAACATCCTGTTCTGCAAGCTTTCAGCATCAGTTCCTTGTCCAGAGTTCTGCTGCAGTGCTGTGTCTGCAAGTTGCCTCTCAGGCTGGTTTAATCTTCCCCAATGTCTTCCTCACCCGTTTCCAGTTTCACCCTTAAACCAGTGGTGCAGTTCGGTCATTTTAGATGCTGGACTTAATGGTCTTATATAGGATGGGGGGGGCTCTCCCCTCTTCAGATGGTAATGTGTATGACTTCCCTTATTTGAAAATGTAGTAAGCTGGCCCTTCTGCATTTAGGGGTCACCTGCTCATTCCAGTGGTGCAGCTAGGTAATTTTAGAGCCTGATTCAAGGTGCTGGTTTTGACCTATAAAGCCCTACACGGCTTGAGACCACAATACCTGATGGAACGCCTCTCCCAACCACAATCTACCCGTACACTACGCTCAACATCTGGGGCCTTCCTCCGACTGCCACCCCCACGTGAGGCTCGGAGGGCAGCAACAAGAGGGAGGGCCTTTTCTGTGGCAGCCCCCCAACTGTGGAACAAGCTCCCCTCTGAGTCCCGCCTGGCACCAACTCTATTATCTTTTCAGCACCAGGTTAAGACTGCCCTCTACGCTGAGGCTTTGAATAATTAAATGGTATATGGTGGGGTGGTAAATTGTTTTTAGCGGTCGTGTTTTATTAACTCATTTTAGGGATATTTTTAAAATTGGTTTTTAAAATGTCATAATGTTTTATTGTTTATATTTTTAACTGTATATTATTGTTGTTGTTTTTTAATTGATTGTTGTACACTGCCCAGAGAGCTTCGGCTATTGGGCAGTATAGAAAAATGAATGAATGAATGATAAATAAATAAATAAATTGGGTGGGTGGGTGGGTGGGGAGCTTTAGATAGCCTTATGTAATGTATTACTACAGTCGTGAAACACACAACTAACATTGCTCTGTATTACCACCCCAACCACCATATCATGCTTTACAACTGCTTCTACATTCTGACATGTTAGAGCAATAATAACAGAACTGTTTGCAAACCCTGATTTAAAAACAAACAAACAAACTCTGAGCATGTGCTCACTTAAATGCAGGGCAGTTTGGTGCCCTAGGCAAGATCAGATATTTAGCGCACCCCCTTCCCACTTGAGCCCTCCCTCCCTATTTCTGGAGCCCCCTTTAGCCCTGCGTCCTAGGCAGCTGCCTAGTTGGCCTAATGGTAGCACCGGCCCTGCTTAAATGATAGCACCATCATGGCTACAGGAATAAAATGGGTGGTTATTCCACACACACATGCACACACCCCACCAGAGGCAGTGTTAGGGAGCTGGAGCCCTGAATCTTTCATTTGGAGCCCCGAATCTCTGGGAGGCCATCTGCTCCACCACCCTGCTGTCCATGGGCACTTGCTGGAATAAAGATTCAGGGGCCCTGAGGATCTCTGTTGCATCTGGTCCCCCTGGATTTGCTGGCTTTTTGCCACATGTGCTCCCCCTCCTGCTGCCCCCCCTTAAATCTTTCTGCCTGAGGTTATTTTCTGAAATCAAATGCCCTCCTCTCCCCTGTCCATGCATCCCTTTTTACAAATAGGGGTGTCCTTAGGAGACAGGGTCCTTTACAGACACACACAGCGAGACTTTAGAGCATATGTAAATTAGCATGTGCAAAGTTGTGCTGCTTTTTTTTAGTGTGTCCCAGATCTTTTCAGTACCTAGCACCACCATTGGCCCCCAAAGTCCAGCTCTATTTATTTATTTGTTTGTTTGTTATTTGTTTGTTATTTTTATACCCCGCCTTTTTTCCTGCAAGGAACTCAAGGCGGCGGCTTACATAATTCTCCTCCTCCTCTCCATTTTATCCTCACAACAACCCTGTGAGGTAGGTTAGGCTGAGAGTCAGTGACTGGCCCAAAGTCACCCAGTGAGTTTCATGGCCGAGCGGGGACTAGAACCCAGATCTCTTGAGTCCCAGTCCAACACTCTCACCACTACGCCACACTGGAACTGGCTCATTGTGATGAGTGGGGCCCTTAAGGCAGGCATTGCTGTGAGACCTGGGAAGTGTCAATTCCTTGTGTTTGCTCTCTCGTCCCTCCCCCCTCCTTCCGGCAGACTCCCCAGCGCAGCAGAAACACGCAAGCGCAGATGTGCGCACACGCAGCTTTGTCAATGTTAATTACCAGGAGCCGGGAGCTCTGCAGTCATCCTGTTGACTCAATTTGTCAGACCCCGCTGCTGCTGCTGCTGCTGACTCAGCATCAGAGAGGCCGGCTTGAAGAGAGGAATGGCTTGAGTGAGTGCAATGGGTAGTGAACATCATTATTCCTTCGTCCTTCCCTTCAGTCGCGCCAGCCTCTGTGTTGGCTGGATAGATTTTATTTATTATTTCTTTATTATGTTTTTAAGCCGCCCGAGAACTGAAGCTGTCTTGGGCGGTGTACACATTTGAAAATATTAAATAAAGGGGGCAATAAAACTATAGCAATTGATGAAACACAGGTCACAGATAAAAGCAAGATAATACCAGCAACAGGACATAATGAAACCAGCAGTTAAAACTAGCAGCAGGGATAAAAGCCTGCAAAGATCTAAAGGGAAATATGGTTCCTAAAATCTCTGGGAGAATAAAAAGGTCTTCACCTAGCACCAAAAAGAACGTAACCTGGGTGCCAAGCCAGCCTCTCTGGGGAAGGCATTTCACAGACGGCGCTACTGAAAAGGCTCTTGTAGCAACCAGCCTCACCTCGTTGGCAGGGGCACCTGGAGGAAGGTCTCAGATGATGACCTTAGGATCTGAATACTAAGTAAATATGGGAGGAACCGCTTCTTCAAGTCATCTGACTAGCCCCGAGTCGTTTAAAGGTTAAAACCAGCATT
This sequence comes from Shinisaurus crocodilurus, assembly GCA_021292165.1. Taxonomy (NCBI): domain Eukaryota; kingdom Metazoa; phylum Chordata; class Lepidosauria; order Squamata; family Shinisauridae; genus Shinisaurus; species Shinisaurus crocodilurus. Next base: position 274,232,102 of record CM037876.1, read on the forward strand.
TTGAATTGGACTTAGAAATGGACTGGCAGCCAATGCAGATGGCAAAGTATGATCATGTGATCATATCAGCCACTGCCAGATAATAATCCAGCTACCCTGTTTTGGACTAGCTGAAGTTTCCTGACCATTGCCACCTGTCCAAAGATCTGTGTCCAGCCATCAGGTCCCACTAATTTTGAGACTAGTGTGGAGAACATCTCCTGATCTCTCCCTTTCCCTTCCCTCCATTTTGTCTCCCAGCACAGGCACCCACAGCACACCCACCATATAAAAGCAGTACAAAGAGCTCCGCTGGGTCAAGACCATGGGTCCATCCAGTCGCACATTCTGGGTGCAGTCGTGGCCAGCCAGGTGCCTCTGGGAAGTTTATAAGCAGGGCCTGCTCACAGGTAGTAGAGCACAGGATGATCCCCAGTTCAATCCCTGACATCTCCAGGTTACAGGGCCAAAGAGCAGATGATGACAAAGACCCTCTGCTGAGACCCTGGAGGGCCACCACCAGTTGAAGTAGACCAACTACAGGCCTGTGGCTTATGCTGGCTCAGCTTGTCTGAGCGTGGAAAGCTAAGCAGGGTCAGGCCTGGTTATTACTTGGATGGGAGACCCCTCCTCTAGTTTCCTGCATTGAGCAGGGGGTTGGACTCGATAGCCTTGGAGGCTCCTTCCAACTCTATGATCAGGGCTTTTTTTCTGGTGGAACTCACCGGAACTGAGTTCCAGCACCTTTTCTTCTATTAATTGCATTACAATTTAATCGCCCTTCCGATGTGTTGGATTGCAACTCCCATCATTCCCATCCCAGCCAGAATGGTCATTGGACATGCTGGCTGAGGCTGGTGGGAGTTGCAGTCCAACACATCTGGCAGCAGGTTGGGGAAGGCTGGGCTACAAGTTTGTTGAATTAGTACATTGCAAAAGGCAGCTAGGCTAGATTTTTATGGGTTCTTGGGCAAGAGACCATCACTGGTCCTCCTTACTCTACAGCAGGGGTGTAGAACCTCAAGCCTGGGCCAAATCTGGCCTACCTGAGGTCCCAATCCAGCCCTCTGGGGTTCCCTAGAGGCTCCATACCATTTCTCCTGACCACCAGTCGTTTGGTGGTCTCCTGGCTTTTGCGTAGGTTCCCCCCCCCCCCCATTCTAAAAGGTTGAAATGCCTCTCCTAAGGCTTAGTGACTGGCCATAAGAGCTTTCAGGGAAAATATTTTTCCCCCCTTTTGCCTTCAGTCCCGCCCGCCACTGGAATGTGCCCCCCCTCCCTGAGAGCTTCTCTGAAATGGAATTTGTCCCTCAAGGAGAGTGTGCCAGTGCCCCCACCTTCCCACACCGGATCTGCACTGTTTGACTTTGAAGCCTTGATCTCACAGCACCAGTCACCTCTTGGCAGTGATGAAAGTGGAACGCATTTCTTGCAGGAGCTGTTCTATTCCGTTTGCTGCTCTTTTTTCTCTTTCTTTTTTTTTTTAAAAAAACTGAAGTCCATGATAGTCACAAATGTCATAAAGGGAAAGTCATGTGCAAAGATGGGTGGAGGAGGAAGCCGTACCAGACCTTTACGAGGCTGTGCAGCCCACAGTGTCAAAGGGCTGCTGGCGATCGATCGCTCTATGGAGGATGTCTTCTCCGTCATGACTCATGATGAGTCATCTCTGGGCAAATGAGCAGCAGGAGGAGGTAAATAAATAAATAAATTGCTCTCCTTTTAGGGTGGCCATGTATCCTCTTTTACAGAGGAGAGTCCTTTATTTGAAGGGCTGTCCAGACCAAGGAAGAGCTGGGCCCTGAAGTTCCCCATCAACAGAAATGGACAGCAAGGCACACGAGTCACCTGGTCACAGCCTTTCACACTATGGTGAGATATCCTGTATTTCTATTTAGATTATAATAATTATTTCTAAATTTGGCTCTATATGTATAAAGTACCATATGCAAATTTTATGCAAATTGGCATTCCAATTTTGTCCTCTATTTTGATTGATTGATTGATTGATTGATTGATCATATTTATATTCCACCTTTTTTCCTGCAAGGAACCCAGGGTGGCTTACATAATCCTCCTCTTCATTTTATCCTCCCAACAACCCTGTGAGGTAGGTCAGGCTGAGAGTCCATGACTGGCCCAAAGTCACCCAGTGAGCTTCATGGCCGAGTGGGGACTAGAACCTGGATCTCCCGAGTCCTGGTCCAACATTCTAACCACTACATCACACTGGCTCTCAGTGATGCATTTGGTTATGCATTCCCTCCTTTTTGGCAATTCATTAGTGGCTGCCTTCTGTGTTGTTCGTATGTGGGGCGGGGAGGAGGGTGGGGGTTTGGAATCTTAACCAAGTTTTTCAAAAGGCTGTTATCCAGGCAAACCTGGAGACAAAGGTGATGACCTAATTTGCTGGATGCCTTAAACTTATAATTTGCTGGATGATTCCAATCTCAGGCTTGACCTTGGTTTCGGCCATGACTCAAATACTTCTGCTTGTCCGGGCTGGTGGGTTCCTCATTAAACCATAATGGGATCTGTGTAAGCTTCATAGAAGGAAAAGAGCAAGTAATATATGACCGGGACTGTGGAAATGGCTCACTTGCATACACAGCTAGCAGCAGGGAAGCAAGTGCCAACCTGAAGTCCATGCACCAGAGGAACTGGAGACAGCACCAGCAACAACTGTCTGGAGAAAGCAAATCCCCCAACTTTCTTGAAACGTTCCTACATTTTCCTCACTTAGTGCTGCCAAAGCTTGCTACTACTTGGGTCTCTACCCAGAGAGGAGTAGTCTAACCAAGAAAAGCAACTTCAGATCAGAGAGTGTGGGAAATGTACCTCCATCCATCTGAATAATCATGCACTCAGGCTCCATATGTAAAAAGGGAGCCAGTGTGTGGCAATGCAGCAACAGAGCTGGGAGACCAGGGCTTCAGTCCCTCGACAGCCAGGTAATGACATGGTGGGATGACCTCAAGCAAGCTGTGCTCTTCTTCTCTCTCACACTTCCTAAGCCTCAGTTCATCGTCTATAAAAATGGACACAGTAATCCCCGACCACAGCCTTCTTCCCTAACCCAGGATCCTGCAGGTATCCCGGATTGCAATTCCCACCATTCCCAGCCAACTGACAGTTCCTTGGGGTGGCAGACTCTGGCCTCATCCATCGGCCAGAGAACCAAGGGCCACTGGGAGGCTGCTCCCCATGCCTCCCAGGATTAACATCACGGCAAGGGGGAGACCAGCCTGGCCCCATACGTCGGCCAAAGAAGGAACAGCTGAAGGGAGCTTGTTTTGCCCTTCCCTGCCCCCCCCCCCCCAAAAGGAAGAAAAAAGAAAGCAAACCTATAAGAACCTTTTTAACTAACTGAGTTAGTTAAAACTGTTGTGGAAAAATTGATCTACTGTGTTGTGTTTTTAAGAGGTTCTTAGAGAGGAAAGTTTATTAGTGAATTCACGGATGGCATCTGAGCACAGTCAGGAATGCCAACAAGAATGCAAGGGAGACACTTCCATTTATACTAAATAGCATCATGTAGAGGTCAGGTGACAATTGAGTCAGTACAGGAAACAGAAACAATTCAAAAGGAGACATTTAAACAAAACAAAAGAACAGGTATTGCCCATCTTCCAGCCATTATGCTAATCAGTAGCCTTTCCCAAGGTGATAATCCCAAAGTGATAATCCCAAGGTGATGCTGGCTCACTGTACTTTTAGCATAAGCAGGAAGGAGGCTTAGGCAAATCAACAGATGGGTGATTTGCCCTCAGGGTTGTTCTGTGAAAGGTCAAGGAAAGGGTCTGACTTGTCAGGACATGTTCCTGGAAGGAACAAGAGGAATGGTCTGACTTTTCTGTTTAAACAGAAGTCTGGACAAATTTTACTTCTACATTCCCCCGTTTTGTGCTTTTATAGCACAACTAACATTTGTAACTTATTCTATGCAAATATTCTGTAAGCGGTTCCATTCAGCATCGAATGCTTCCTTTTCCTTTTCTCTCCCTTGATCAATCCTTTCAAGCATCATTATTTTTTCTTTTTGAGTCAATACAGAGCTTTTGCTTCTGCTGCATGTAGTAAAACAACACTTGCTTAACAACAATAATATATAAAACCCAACAAATACAAGCAATAGGGTTATTAATCCATGAACAATTGCTCTACCCCAACTTCCTAGGTTTGGTATCCAGCTTGTTAGCCAAGACCATATTTCCAGGCTTTTGTCAGGGGCAACAAAAGCAATTTAAGTATCTTTTCTGATTGTAATTATCAGGAATAAACACACAACACTCTTGACCAATCAAGGCGCATATTCCACCTTTTGAGGCAAACACCATGTCTAATGTCATCTTTGGCAGTACTATTTTGCATTGTGGCATTGCGAAAACACGGCCCTTTCTCTGTAAGGGTACAGTCCCACAGTTTATAATTAAAACTCTTCCAGGTACTACATTTAAGAGAATTGCCCATAGTTTGATTACTTTGGGAGAACTAATTTCCATAATTGGTGCAGAATATGGGTTTGGCAGTATGGTTATTTCTCCAATCTCTGTGAGGGGTAAAATAATGCTTACATTGACTTTGTCCTACAAATGTGGAGGGCTGATTTTGTGTTTTGTTGCATGTAAAACACCATTCCCCCAATGTAGGAACAACTTGCAACAACTGGACCCTTTAGAGTACAAGGGTCTGTTGGTGAAGGTCAAGTTTACTAGTGTAATGGGCACTGGCCACATGGGAACTCCTCCCTGGGAATGTACTGGCATGTGGCTACATACCCCTAGCAGTTGGTAGCATTAAATCTTTGTGCAAACTTAAAAAAAAACTGAATGTAAGTATTTTCCTGGAAGGCAGATTGGATGAGGACTATGAGCTCTAAGAATATACCCATACTCCATTTAGCCATATTGTTTCAAATATTAATATATATATCAATTAAGGCAAAAGAACCACCAGTCACTAACAAGAGCACAACTACAGGTGTTTCTTCTTGTTCTGATTTTGATGTACTAAAGGGCTGATAAGTAAGGCTCCTGGCTCAGGCTGAGGTGGTGTTCTTCTAAAATGATGACATCAGTTCTTCTCGTCCGATCCTCTGGGTGTTGTCTTTGATGGTCGTCCCGTCCGAGGTCTGAGATGATATTGATGTCCTGGCACAAATTCTTCTGTTTCAGGGGAAGAGGTTACTAGCACATTTCACCCTGAATTGGTGGAGGAGTTATTGTGTCCTCATTCTCATCGCGGGTGGAGATGTTGGGAGGCTTGGATCCACGTCTGGAGTCCTTGGCACGTCACAGCTTTAAAGTACCTGGTATGGTGCTTTTCCACTTTGGATCCAGCAGATGATCTTCTTTGATGTATCTTAATACGAATCCAGTCACTTGGTTCAATAGAGCAGTGCTTCTCAATTATTTTCTGTCATGCCCCCCCTAGGAAGAAGAAAACATTTCGCGCGCCCCGCGCGACTGTAAATAGTATCATTTGTCTATAAAATTGTTATAAGTACACCTCTGGATAACACTGTATCCTTATTAACGTATAAGAGAATAAAAAAAGAAAGAAATGTGGATCAATTTACAACAAAGAATAGCTTTATTAACTGTAGCAGAAAAGATTTAAAGGAGCACAGGATTTAAAGGAACACAATATTAAAAAAAACTTTTAACTGAGGTCAAACGAGCCCCCCTTTACGGAGCCTCGCGCCCCCCCTGGGGGGCCCGCCCCACTATTTGAGAAGCACTGCAATAGAGTGTCCTTCAGTGCTGGGCTGGTGCTGAGCCACCTCTCTCTGTGAATAAAAAGTCTTCACACATCTCATTAGGGCCTTGCAGTAATTTTGAATTGTATCATCAAGCAGGTGTATATGTCTGGCTAGGCCTAGATTGGTGTCTCATTAATATCCCATGAGGGGTCAAGTCCAGTTACTTGATTTGCTGTGGATCTCATACTCATGAGGGCTATGGGCAGTGCATCTAGCCATTTTAGTCTTGTCTCTGCACATTTCTGTTACCACCTGTCCAGTAAAATGTGATCTCCTGTCACTGTTTATGGAGCAAGGTATTCTGAATCTGGGGATCAATTCTTTTAGCAATTTTTTTTTTTTGCTTACTGTTGTGGTGTCAGCCTTCACGCAAGGGTATGCGTCAACCCATTTAGAATACATACAAATAACTACAAGAACATATTGATAGGAACAACACTTGGGCATTTCAATAAAATCAATTTGTATATTTACAAAAGGTCCCCAGGGTGTGGGGTGCATGCTCATTTTGGTTTTATTTATTTATTTATTTATTTTTACAGGCTTACCACTGTTATGAGCCTGGCATACCGCACATTGGGCACAGGACTAGAGTTGCTGCAGATGTAAAATTTAATCCAAACCAATCTTTGTTAAACAATTCAATGATCCCCCCTTTGCTCACATGCGACAAGTCTATGAAGCATGTGAGTAATTTAGGGAAAAGAACTCTGGGCATCACTAGGCGGCCGTCCAAATGATGCCATAGAGTCTTTAGAGAGAAAGCAATTTGCTAAATTTCCATGTCACTCTCCCCCCCCCCATTTTCTGGGGTCAAATTCTGGATAGCAGCAAGATTTTGCAATTCAGGTGTGACATTGCTATAAATAAATGCAGGAAAAAATTTACCTTTTGAACTTAGGCTTGCCTGTCTTTTGCCAAGAAGTCTGGAGGGGTTAACAATAAAAATCTTTAGCAAGGTAAACCAAGCTTTAGAAAACTAACCAAATGCTACCTTTTAAAACACAACAAAGCCAAAAGGCACTTATGCAACCAAAGGTTTAAAAATACTGGGATGCCAAAACTATTAGCAATTAGAAGATGCAATTTTAAAATGCAGTGGCAACTGTGATGGGATTCATATAGAGTTGGAAGGGGCCTACAACCCCCCCACGTTCAGACAAGCTGAGCCAGCATGAGCCACAAAGGGAGCACTTGTGTAATTTAAACTAGAACACTTTTCTTGAAAACCAGCCTAACAATAAAGTGAAACAGGAATTGCAATTCTTTTAGTATCTTGGTGCTACTGTGCTATGTTGCACCCAAATACTATTTAACAAAAGTTTTCTGCTAGCTTGCCATAAAGCTACTAGCCAAGCATAAATTCTGAAATTAAACTGCCCAAATTAACCAAGGATGCCTTGTTGGTTTGCCTTTGGCAAAAAACCAACTAAGCATGGATTATGTTAAAGAGGGGAGGGGTGAAATTCAGGAAAGCCCACTCTAACAAAACTGGGCACTAAAACTTAAAGGCAAAACTTGAATGCAGCCACAAACACTCATGAGTGTTGCTGCCATTTTTAAAATATTTTGTTTGATTTTTTTCTAGCAGCTATAACAAATATTTTTTTTCTTCTCATTTTGGGACTTCTCGCCTCTAGTTCAGATCTGAGGAAGTGTGTGCTTTGGTTAGGAGCACACTCTCTCTCTCTGTTCACTAAACACAGGACTGGTGGAGACTCCAAAAGGCACCAAAACTTTGCTTATGCTCAGGAACTCTTAGCACAAAAAGCTCACAAACGTTTTTGTTATTGTTGTTGTTTTTCTTTTAACACAACACAGGGTTCTTTGAGTACTTCTTAATATATATATATATTTAAAGATACGCATTCTCTTTTTTGTTTATGTTTTTGACACTGCTTAACACAACTTTCTTTCAAATAGCTTTTTTCAAAATCTTTACTTCTTATCACATCTTTTACAACTTTCTTTTGCCTGCATAACTTGGGCAGAGAGGGTTTTATTTCCTTTTTTTTTTTTTTGCCCTTCTGTTTGCAATTCTAATGTTTCTTTTGCATCTGCCCTTGTCCAACCTTTCTCTTGGCCTAGTTTTTCTTTTCCTTATCTTTTTTTTTCTTCTTTTCCACATTTTCCTAAATGGCCCTCTTCCCCCCCCCCTCCTCGGGGCAGAGGGGACAGTCTACATGCCTTTAAATAATCATCTCTTTTCTTTTTTTCAAAAACCTTTTGGCTCCACTCATTGGTGAAGCTCTTGAATCTTCTGTGAAAAATAGTTAACCATTTCTTTTTGAGCTTATCCTGCATCAGCTGTAGTCTCAGAGAAAAAGCCTGCCTTGATCAGGGGCAGACTCTTTCTGACCTTTTAAAGCTAACACAGTTCAATTCTCAAAAGGCACTAACACTTTGTTTATGCTCAGAAAACCTGCATTCTCAATACTCAGACTCTCTCAAAAATACTTCTTTTATTTACAGGTATTAATCTTGATCTAGTCAGTTTTAGGTTTCACTACTGTAGTAAGGGCATCTCTAGAATATTTCATTGCTGAAGCCTTCTATTTGTAGAACATTTAACTTCTTTGCTTTGACTTTGATTTCTCATAGAAGCGCATCAAGTAATTTCATTTGCATCTCTATCAATTTAATAGGATCATTAAACTTTGTATCAGTTACTGGCCATTTTTTTTTTCTTTCTTAAGACTACTGTTGGCAGAACAAGTCTTAAGTAATTGATTTAAGTCTATCCAGGTAGGGATATAAATAATTACAGTCTCAAATTCTTCCTTGAATTTGACTGGTTCTTCTCACATGTTAGGAAATTATTTTACTATATTCCTTAAATCTCTTGGTGTCTATGGGTCATGGACAGTCACTAGAGTCTTATCTCTTGCAGGTACCTCTTACTTAGTGGAGCCAGGGTGACTGACCCATAATTTGGGGTGACTAACAGTCTTTGAGAAGGAACAGAGCCAGGCAAAGTGGTTGCTTCTGGGTTCTAAATTTTTCTGGGCATCTAGTTCCTTCTGTTTACTGCTCTTTCTGGCTAGGCAGAGGTGGGTTAGGGTGAAGGAGTGGCCACTGGGGTAGTTTCAGCATCATCATGCGAAAACCTTCTACTTTCATCCTCATTTTGGGGTCTTCTCATGTAGGGGTGGGTAAGGATAATCATTTACAGGATCTTGCTTTTTTTTCCAAAAAAACTCATTTTTCTTCGCTAGCAATGGATATAAAGGAGCCAATGGTGGTGGTTGGCTGCAGGCCTGCTTAAATTTTAGTTGATCTTTTAATATATATATTTGAATCTTTCAAGCTTTTAAGCTTGGATTCATGCATGCATTTTGAAGCTTCTTCATACCAATTAAAATACACTTTCCATTGAGTCTGAGGTACCTTACTTCCTCATGACTCGAGCGCTCCCCTTAAGTGCACTATCCTGTCCAAGTCAAACTTTCCTCCCAGTGGGAACTGTTTACTAGGATCATCCTTTGTCATGACATTCCATTTCTCGAGAAATTTACACACCTACCTATGGCCATAAGGTGTGTACCTATAACATGCTAGCATTCCCTTGGGGGGGATCTCCTTTGATCTTGCACCCCCTATTCCTCACACTCATACAGGACACTCATCCAGGGCAAACTTATTGAGGGATGTTCCTCATTTGAGTCTCAGACAGCGGCTCAACACCTTGATCGGCTCACTCAGTCTTTCAACTGCGGCACAATCCCTTTTTGTCGGCTCAGTCAGTCTTATGACTTCAAATGGGACTCATGAGTCTTGGAAACAGGAAAAGGGATTTACTTGCTCCACTGTGACACAGGGTTCCACCACACACTGGTTTAGTATGTGGTTTAAGTCCTGGTCCTGATCAGCAGATTCATGAACAGTCACACGTCACTGGGTCACGAGGTTCCACTGAGCCCACTTGCTTTTGAAACACTGCCGAACCTTCACGAACAGGTTCAGGGCGTCTTGACTCAGTTTAAGTCCCAGACCTGGTCAGCAACTTATACACACTCATCCGTGAGAATTTTAGGAAGATGTGCCTTTTCCACACAGTAAAACCATGGGTACTGGGCAAATTGGGAAAAGGGAAAAGGGAAAAGGGTCTGTCTGTTGGGGCACGAGGTTCAGCTTTCGCCTAGTCCCAGCCCTGGTCAACAGCTCATAAATCTAGCAATCATACTTTCACAGACATGCATACAATCCTATAGGAAATTTCTTTCGTCTCTAAAATCTCATGGACTCAAAGTTCAGATCGCGTTGGGGGGAAAGGATAGTCTGCTAGAAACAGAAGGACACACACCAAAAACCCAAAAGAGATTTCAAAAGGTCTCTTACCTGGGTTTTGGCGCCTGGGAGTTTAGTGGTGTTTCCCTGTTTCAGGCAGGTCCAGTCCCTTGAAGCGATCCGAGTCACGGCACCAAGATTGTTGTGGAAAAATTGATCTACTGCGTTGTGTTTTTAAGAGGTTCTTAGAGAGGAAAGTTTATTAGTGAATTCACGGATGGCATCTGAGCACAGTCAGGAATGCCAACAAGAATGCAAGGGAGACACTTCCATTTATACTAAATAGCATCATGTAGAGGTCAGGTGACAATTGAGTCAGTACAGGAAACAGAAACAATTCAAAAGGAGACATTTAAACAAAACAAAAGAACAGGTATTGCCCATCTTCCAGCCATTATGCTAATCAGTAGCCTTTCCCAAGGTGATAATCCCAAAGTGATAATCCCAAGGTGATGCTGGCTCACTGTACTTTTAGCATAAGCAGGAAGGAGGCTTAGGCAAATCAACAGATGGGTGATTTGCCCTCAGGGTTGTTCTGTGAAAGGTCAAGGAAAGGGTCTGACTTGTCAGGACATGTTCCTGGAAGGAACAAGAGGAATGGTCTGACTTTTCTGTTTAAACAGAAGTCTGGACAAATTTTACTTCTACAAAACTCAGTGCCTGAGTTTTGCATTCTTCCTCCTCCCTCCTAATCCCTTTTCCTTTTGTGTAATGTCTTTTAGATTGTGAGCCTGAGGGCAAGGACTGTCTTATTATTAATCTTTGTAAGCCACTCTGAGAGCCTTTTCTGGCTGAAGAGCAGGGTATAAATGCAATAAATAAATAAATATAAACATAAGGGTGGCTGACTTACCTTTGGACTGGAGCCCCCAACATCGGGTTATGCTGAGTTACAGGCATATGCACACATGGGTTGCGGAGAGGGGTTGTAAATGGTGAGATCAGAGGGAAATGAAATGCAGAAAGTACAGACAGTGATAATTGTTCACAAAATAGTTGTTGGGTGATAACACAGATATCCTTGGGTAGGTGAGGCTATGTAGCAGGGGGTGGGGGAACCTTTTCCCTAGCCAAGCCACAAAAGATACAGTTAAACCTCTAAGCCACAGAAGTTAGAGCTGGCTCTCTGTTGTTTTTGCTGCAACAAGACTGACAGTTAGCATCTGAACCAGAGAGTTAAAAAAAAATAAAAATACTGATGAACCGTAACTGGAATTGAACCCCAATTTTTTACGGCTTGACTCCCTCATCACAGGACTTTGAGAGGATTAAGATAAAATTAACAATTTGCTGCCTTGTCGGGAACTTCTCCTGTGCAAGCCTCACTAAAATGACCACGGAGCATTCTGACACAATAGGATCGCCCTGCACAAGTGCTATTTAAAAACTATTACGAATGCTAAATGCAAACACACAGAGACACAGAGTGGCCATGTTCCTACTTTACAGAGGACAGTCCTCTATTTGAAGGTGTCCTCTGGCTGAAAAAGTGTCCTATCCAAAGTTTTAAAAAGAACCATGAGATTCCCCCTAGGTGAGGGTAGTTTTTTCAATATTTCCCTTATCATGCTTAAGGCTGCAGCCCTATACACACTTACCAGGGAGTAAGTTTCACTGAAGTCAATGAAACTTACTTTGGGGTAGCTATGTAGAGGATTACGCTATAAATCATCCGGGGGGGGGGGGAGGATGCCTCTTTAGCAACTATGATTGTGAGTATGGCAGGGTAAGGAGTGACTTTGAGTGTGACCCCACGGCTGCTAGATGCTATCTAGATGGCCATAAGATATGTCGGAATTCCAGCTCCAACCTTGGAAGTGTGTTCTGAGGTTGGGGCTGGAACTCCAACCTCGGAGCACCCACCCTCCACCCTTGCAGCCGGTACGGTTCTTTCCGTGCCGGCTGCGCCTCCGTAGTCACAAGACTGACCTTGGAGCCAGCATTGGGGAGGCGTTCTGGGGGGGCAGGAAGAGGAGGAGTGAGGCTCCGCCCCGGTGGCACCTCGGCCTCTCCTCCTCGTGAGCAGGGGCAAAACATTTAGATAGCCGAAATCAGCCATCTAAGTGTTTTGCGAGGCAGGAGGAACATAGAAGTGACCTTTGCCTCCGTGCGCCATCTGTCCTCAGTTGGATGCCCGTCATCCTCTGAGTTTGGAGGGTTACAGGCAGTCACATTGGATGGCGCTGTTAAGGAAGTTGTTATTTATTTCCAGAAGAAGTTCATTAGAAGCAGGCAAAAGTGAACTTAAAAATAACAGTCCTTATTCAACTTACATGTTTCTGATACTAGGAATTCATAGACATTGAAATACAGATAATTGGACTTGACCACGAGGTTAGCTATTTAACAGCAGTATCCTGTACTGGAGGAAGAGGATTTTATAGCACTTGAAGCTGGGACTTCATTCTCTAGGTAAAGTCTGGCTTCTATTGACTTCTTTTTTGCTTCTTCTTCTTTTTGACCTAGTACACTTATCTAAAATTATCTCCAGCTTTGGTAATATAAAAACGGTCTAGTTTCTCTCTACTTCTCTCTTCTACCTACCAAGGAACCTGTGTGTTTTGCCTAAGGATGGAGACAGTGCTGAGTAACAGCTGGATTTTATATTTACAAAAATGTGGGATCAACCATCGCTTGTTTCTTCATCCCAGCACTTCCAGGAACAGCCTTAGATGCAACCTGGAAACCATCGCAGTACCTGGTAGAGAGCCTCGTCCTCTGTATCTCTGCAACCTCGTACCACATTCCATCTTAAGGCCCTGACCAGGTAGACCTCATGACTTCAATATCAAGTCAGCCCTTTCCCCCCCTCCCCAACTGCTTTTTGTAACATTTTGCCTGATGAACAGAGCTCAAAAGCTTGCACACTGTTTTGTAACCTTTGAGCTGGCCTAATAAAAGCATTGCCCTAATATGGATTTTGTAATTTTTCTCACGGTGAACACCTTTGCTTTTTTAGGATTATAGAAGTGTTTTAGTGGTGATGAGAAAATCATAGATTCTCCAGTTGTTTTTTGAAGCCTGCTCTCCTGCCCCAAAAATATGGCAATGGCAGCCCCACTTAGAAAGGAAGGCTCACTATGGACGCAATCTTCACCTAATGGTTATTGCAGTACTGGATTGCTTCTGTGACTTGCGGGGCCCCCACGACGCACTCATTTTTTAGTTCCAGTTGCCTTTGTCTTGCATCATCGCTCTTCTTTTCTTCCGTAAATTCATGACTCTGGCTGTAGCTTAGGTGGTCAGAGTTTGAGATGGGATGTGTTCATCACCTCAGCCACCAACTCAGCAAGTGGTCGTAGACCAAGCACTACTCATTCAGTCTACAAATACAAATACGGAGATAATGATACTGTCCCACCTTATAGGGCTATTGCAGTGTTCTCCAACCTTGGTAGCTGGCTGGGGCATGCTGGGAGTTGTAGGCCAAAAACATCTGGGGACCCAAGGTTGGAGAACACTGGGCTATTGTAAGGGTGATTGAGATATTGTATGTGGGAGGAGTGCTTTGAAATCCACCATATAAATGCAAATGCTAAGTATTATTATCAGCAGCTTCACTGAAAGCATGGTAGATGTTGGAACAGATGCCAGAATCTTCTGATCAGGATATGGAAGTGCTCAATATGCAATATTAAACCCCAATATTTTTTTTCCCTCTCTCTTCACATTGTTGTGCAAATCTAAGGCTTCTTTACTAAGGAAACTGGTTTAGTTTTTCTTTTATCATCTTCAGCTCCAGATTTGTCTCAGAAGCCCTCACACGTGAGACTGCATCTCATTTTGCTGGTTTTGGACTTGTAGCTCTTTGTAAAAGGAAGCACCAACTGCTGTTTTGACTAAACTGCTCCCAGAAGCAAAGCATCCCACCACCACCACCACCACCACTTGACTGACTGATCAAGAGAACCATCCTGATTCTGCTGTGTAGATGTGATTGAAGGATTGCCTGTGTGTGTGTGTGTGTGTGTGTGTGTGTGTAATACTCGCCTGCAAAATGATTGTTGCAGAGATGCTATTCAAGCCGACTGAATAATTCATCTGTGTGAATAAATACCCTTTGTGAGTTGTGTGGTTCTGCTGACTCAGGGTAAGTCTGCCTTGCCAGAGCTTCATCCACTTTGCTCATTTAAAGAAATGCCCAGGCTTCCTTCTTCCTGTTTTTGGTTGGGACAGCTGATCCTGGGATTATTGGCATCCTCTGCCCTTGGTCGAACAGTATGGGTGTGATGTATTAGTTGTGCTTACATGTACAGTTTACCAATGAATCTAGCTCATAGTAACTCATTCATCCGAGTAGAATTAAAAGCTGTTCTTGACAGAAGAGGCTTATAGCAAACCAAGCAGTTTGGTTTGGTTTGTGGTTTGTGCAGAAGTCTTGTAAGAAATCAAGGACTAGCAGCACCTCTGTCTGAAAGTAGGTCAACAGGGTCATATACTCTCTTTATTCATCTTCCTCTACCCTTTGGTGTCACTTGAGCAGAGGGGGTGTTAGGGGGTGGCTCACCAGGGCTGCGGCCCCAGATCTTTCATTTGGAGCCCCGAATCTCTGGGAGGCCCTGATGAACTCTGTTGCATCTGATCCCCCTGGATTTGCTGGCTTTTTGCTCACATGTGCTTCACCTCCTGCCGCCCCTGCCCCTTGAATCTTTCTGCCTGATGTTTCCCCCCCCCCTGAAAGCAAATGCCCTCCTCCCCCCTGTCTATACATCCCTTCTTACAAATAGGGGTGTCCTTACGAGACAGGGTCCTTTACAGACTTTAGGGTATATGTAAATTAGCATATGCAAATTTGTGCTTGTGTGTGTGTGTGTGTGTGTCCGTCCGTCTGTCCGTCCTGTGGGCCTGAGCCCCAGAACTTTTCAGTACCTAGCACCGCCCATAAACTCAAGAAATCCACCTTTGGTTATGCAAGCCTTAGAGCACCACTTTTCATACTCCGTTCAACATTTTCCTGCATGGAACCTTAAAGGGAGCCATTGATAAGAATGTAACTCTACATTTGGGATGAACACAATTTTTTCCCAAACACAAAACAGAGAAAAGAAAAGCATGGCTGGATACCTCAAGCATGGCACCCTTCTGAGATGCCAAGCTTTACTGGCATATTATGTCTTCTGTTGAGTGAAAATAGGAAATTGGAAAGATATATTTCAGTTGTATGATCCTTGGGGAACGAACTTGTCTTCTTTGCTTCTGCTACACTGTAAAGCAATAGGTTGTTGTTACTGGTGGTGGTAATTAAAAGTAGTAATATTTACTTACTATCTTATATACTAATAGTGAACTCAGTGTGTGGATCCTCACGGAGCCAAAATGGCACCATCCACACTCAAGAGGGAGCTATGAGCAGGATTGGGGGAAGCCCAAGGTTTGTAAAAGTTGTTACTGAATGGGCTCCTCTAACAGCCCGGCCCAAGATCTCCTGCTGCTTGAGGCAGGAGATAACATGCAGTGCCACCGCCTCGCACCCCCCCCCCACTGCTGCATCACGCAGCCCCCTTTGCTCCTACCTTTGCCACCGCTATGTTGGCTCTTCTAGTCGCGGGGCTCTCGCAAGGGCTTGCCTGGGTCTTGCAGGAACTCGATTTGCTGGGTCTGGTGAGATCTGGACTACCGGTAGTTCTCACAAGAGCCCCGCAGCTGCTTCTTCAGGCTGTGCAGTGGCAAAGGTGAAGGCACGCGGTGAAGGAAACAGAGGTCAGGCAACTGCTCCAGAGAGCTCCATCAGTCGCTCTCTTGGTGTGGCAAATACCATGGTGGGAGAGCAGTTGGCGGGGCTCTCCAGAGGACGTGCTGGCAGCAGTGGGGAAGTGGTGGCAGGCCCTCCCGGTGGGGGCAGGGGGAGCAGTGCAATTCGCCGCTCCTCCTGCTCTGCCACCTGACGCGGGCACCTCACCCTGCTTCATGATAGGGCTGGCCCTGTCTCATCATCCCCGGCCAGCAGCCAGGGAGGCTCATCTAAAGCGGTCCATCTCCTGAGGAGACATGGACTTTGCCTGGCATGGGTTCTTCTTTCACATGGAGGCACTCTTGTTTATAGGCCGGTCAAAACTGAAATGTGATGTCAGTAAGTACGGAGCATGAGACACATCTAATATCCCCCCCTGGACACTGTGGTGGAATATTTACAGTTAAGTGGATGGCAGTGAGAAAAGGCCCCACATTTTCTTTCCAAGTTCATTCTTCTCTCTCCTCAGCCATGGCTGCCATTTTGTCTGGCGAAAAGAACGTTGTGTCACAAACGATTCTTGCGATCGACAGGAAAATGTCACCTTATTTCAACTTGCAAATCGGGGAGGGCAGACTTCGGGCTTGTCGGATCTACTTTGTTTTTCTAGAACCCCAAGATCCTCCAACCAGAGCCAGGTGCAAAAGACAAACACATAGAATTAAAGAACATAGAATTAAAGAACACCTCTGAGCACATTCTGAGCATAAGAATTTGTTTTCAGTACCAGAACTGAAGTGAAATGGACTTCCAGTCCTTTCACACAAAAGCCACAAACAACTTGGGGCCAGGACACCTAGCAGACTGTCTTCCCCTGTATATACCCAGCCAACCATTAAGATCTTCAGAGGAGGCCTTGCTGGTCATTCCAGGACCAACAGAACGTTTCCATTTAATAGCTTGAAGTTGGTGGCGCCTATCCTTGGGAAAACCCTCCTCCCCTGTGCAGTCTGGGAGGCAGAAAATGTGGTATGTTTCAAACATCTCCTGAAAACGCACTTGTTCACCCAGGCCTTCTCTGGCTTGTAATTAATAGCAATTGATCATATGCTGCTCTATTTTACTGCTTTTTGTAGTGTTTCTGTATTGTTATTGTAGTTTTTAAATTGTTTTTAATAGTGTAATTTAAATGTATTGATTTTGTTGTAGTTGAAATTGTTTTTAATAGTGTTTTAATATTGTATTTAAATGTGTTTTTAATATTTGTATGTGAACTGCTTGGAGATTTTTAATATTAAGCGTTATGTAAGTATGATTAACAACATGAAATAAAAGTCCACTCCTGGTTAACCCAAGCTTTCTTCATTTCAGCAGCCTAATTTAGACAGGGAGAAATCATTTTGTTGTTGCTACTGTCAAACACTTAGGAGTCAGAAACCCTTGCTGATTTATTGCAAATCACAAGATTTCCCAGTAGATCCTGATCTACCTTCTGCCCATCCCTTGTTGTAAATGAACACTCACAGACAGTCATGGCCACCTATTAAAAGCCAGAGAGACTGGGGGATCTTCCAGACAGTGGACTCCTAGCGCTACCAATCAAAATACATTGGGTAGCTATTCTGTCTTAACTTCCTTAACCATTTTTTGTGGCAAGAAAAAAGATGGAAGAGGTGGTGGGAAAACACAGGAGGGTTATGAGTGGAAGACAATGTCACCTGGACTCCCCAAAATTCCAGGAATGAGGCAGGGTGATGGCACCATAAAAGTCTCATCTGGCAGCACTGTAGATCTGTACTCTGTCCATTTATTAATATTAGAGCCAGTGTGGCATAGTGGTTAGAGTGCTGGACTGGGACTCAGGAGATCCGGGTTCAAGTCTCCACTTGGCCATGAAGCTCACTGGGTGACTTTGGGCCAGTCACTGACTCTCAGCCTAACCTACCAGACAGGGTTGTTGTGAGGATAAAAATGGAGAGGAGGAGGATTATGTAAGTTGCCATGGGTTCCTTGCAGGGAAAAAGGCGGGGTATAAATATAATAAATAAATAATTTACTGCGGTTTTATCTTGACCTTTCTTCAGGGAGTTCTGGGAGGAGTCCACACTTCTTCCCTTTTATCCTCAAAACAATGCAGTGAGGTGAGTCAGGCTGAGAGATAGTGACTGGCCCAAGGTCACCCAGTGAGTGAGCATTGAACCCGGGTCTGCCCAATCCTGCTCCAACATTCTCACCGCAAGACCACACTGGCTCTGGAGGAATAAGGATGAGTGCAACAGATGGGGTCTCGGAACCCCCAGATTCTATTCCTGTTTCTCCTTTATACAGGAAATTCTATGTGCGGTCCTCCACACCGGAAAGGGAAGGAGAGCTGTTCTGCTGGCACCTCCCAGAGAGGATGACTACAGAGAGAGAGAGAGAGAGAGAGAGCAGGGCCGGTGCAAGGTAGTTTGGTGCAGTTTGGTGCCCTAGGCAAGATCAGATATTTTCATAGATTTTTCCACTTGAGCCCTCCCTCCCTATTTCTGGCGCCCCCTTTAGCCATGCGCCCTAGGCAGCTGCCTAGTTGGCCTAATGGTAGCACCGGCCCTGAGAGAGAGAGAGAGAGAGAGCATTTAAGGGGGCCAATGCAGTCACCCCAGGTCATTTGCATCGCCCTGGCCCGATCACTGAAGCACCCAGGATTTTCTGCAGGAAGTGTGTGTGTGTGTGTGGGGGGGAATAAAGGGCATTCCCTTGGCAAACAGCACAGAGCTAGACGGCCCAGGATGGCGCTGCTTCAACTGGTGCAGCGTGCCAGCCCAGGCCTCTCCTTTTTGAGCGGAGGAAGCAGAATTACCAGTGGCAAGGGACCAGACTAAATCCAGGGTAATGAAAGTATGCATACTCAGCCAAAGATCATTGTGGAGCCATCCCAGTGTCTCATACCAGCCACACTTACATTAATGGGAGAGAGGGGGAGGCAAGCAAGCAGGCCCCACCCTTCGCAGCCAGAAATCAATATGGAAGATTTATTTTGCACTGCTATGTTGCAGTAATGTTGCTAGCTGGGGGGGGGGGGGGGGATCCTGTTTCTAATACAAGCTCATCCTTCCTTAGTGCTCTTTGCGGAGTCAAGGCAAGGTTAAGCCAAGCACGAAGAGATTTAAGGAGTTTGCATTTCTATCCTACATTAAACTTCTCTTGGCCTCACCCCTTCCAGCACCCGATTAGAGTTTTACAATCTAAGCTTGTCCACAAGCTCCTCCCTTCTTCTCCCCCCCCCCACCCCCGCCTCGGCGTGCCTTCAGGGGAAGACACAGCTGCTTTTACAGAGGTGGTTATTTTTGCTCTGCCCTGCCTTCCACCTCTCTCTGTCGCTTTCCAAGGTTTTGAGCGCTTTCAGTCAGGGGCCATGTGAAGGGTGGAACATTTCAACCGCCCACAGGAATTCAGGAGATCAAAGCCTTCAGCAACACCAGCTGAAAAGAGAAGGAAAAACAGAGAGCGGAGAGTAAGAATGCACGAGGAGGAGCGCGTTGTGAGCAGAACTGTACGAACACGTCAGATGTGTTCTTTTATTTTTATTTTTTTTTTACACATCTGCTATGGCAGTGTTTTATTTCCAACGTTTCTACCCTCAAAGAAGCCTTTCTACACTGATCTCCTGCCATATGTCTACCATGGAGCCCCTGTGCATTGCTAAGGATTCTGGGGCATATTATATTCAGCGCACACAGGACACAGGCCAGGCCTCTGTTATTGGTGCTCTTCACCGTTGCCCTGAGTGAGATGAGAATGCAATCTAGAAAACACACAAACTTTCCCTGCGTTTGGCCCCAGCTGCCTTCAGAAATTTCCCCCGCTGCCTTCAGAAACTTTACATCAGCATTTCAGTCCACGCCCAGCAGTGGCGATGTGCAAACGCAGTCTATTTATAATGTGTTCTATATCTGTGATTCGACAGCCCCAAACCACACACAATCTCACTTTATCACCAGCGTTTTAAATAGCATAAGCCTCTAAAACAATAAATGTGATATGAAGCATATTATGGATTATGTCTGCTTCCTTTCCTGAATTTAAAAATTGCCACACTTGGGTTAGACCGGAGGTCAGACTTGGCCCAAGGTATTTTGCTGCCTGATGCTAAGGACAAGATGGTGTCACCCCCACCTACGCCCAGGGCACATACAGAAGCTGCAGGTGCAGACTGACAGTTGAAACTTTCTTCAATGCCGGTGACAGGACAGTGTCCTCCACCACACCTGAGAGCAACAGGCTAGCTTAGGATGCTTTGGGCAGGCTACTTAGCACACAAACTCTGTCCTAACTCACTGCCATTCCCTGCCCGCCAGGGCCGGTGCTACCATTAGGCCAACAAGGCAGCTGCCTAGGGCGCAGGGCTAAAGAGGGCGCCAGAAATGCCTTGAAAAAAAATACAGCGCTCTCAAGTGGGAAGGGGGGGCGCTAAATATCTGATCTTGCCTAGGGCACCAAACTTCCTTGCACCGGTCCTGCTGCCCGTCCAGCATCTTCCCGCCTGAAGCAACTGCCTCACTCTGCCTAATGGTAGGGCTGGCCCTGCCAAAGGTTCACATAGTCCGGCATTTCTCTTTCCAACAGCAGCCAGTCAGATCCTTCCTAACGGAGAGAACTATTTCATAGATTTCATAGATTATCTAAGTGAATGTCAGAGAGGTATACTTCCTGTGAATCTGGTGGTTCTGTGTTTAGTTATCACAATTACGGTAATAGTTGCTGATAGACCTGGCCTCCTAAGCTAAGTCTATTCCTGGCTAAGAGACTGAGTGATGAAGCAGAAAGTCCTGGGTTTGTAGAACCCCACCCTGCCATGATGAACTAACGAGGTGGATTTATGCAAGCCATACTCTTGCAGCTTCAGTCACAACACTCACCACCCCACCTGCAATTTGGGAGTTATAATACTTACATACCTTACAGGGTTGTTGTAAGGATTACAATATAATATATGTGAAGTGCTTTGGACACTCAAAACCACTATGAATACAAATGCATATAGATGATAGAGATATCAGTGCTGCGCACATGCACACGCACACACGCACGCACACACGCACGCACACACACACACACACACATATATATTGTGAAGGACCAGCACCCGGGTCCTATGCGTGAGTTCGGCGCTTAACGGGTTAACCGGCACTGAGTTACAGCCCGTACAAGCAAGTGAAACCGACTAGGAGGTTTGCGTACACAAGAGGAAACTGGAGCCCTTTAAATGACCAAATAAGGCTTTATTTATTTACACAAGATACGGAGCGGAACTAACAGCTTTCTAGGAATACTATAATGTCAACACAACCTGAGGTGACCTCTATGTTTATCAATGAAACAGGCTCCCAGGCTAGCGCTTTGGGATTAGTCAGTTACCTTAGACTAAAGACTTTACGCTAGTCAATTTCAGCCTGGCTCCGGGTCGGCCGATCCGGGGATGAGAACAGCTTACTCCAGCCGCCGCTTGGAGGATGAACCTTGTTCCAAAGCACCCTGTGTTCCCAACAACAACTCACAGGAAGGGAGAGGGGTTTTCTACCCCTGAGTTTCCTGCTCTCCCCACCCTCCAGGTCAGGTGGGGGCTTATGCCTGCCCCTTCGTATCAGGTGGGCTTATTCCTGCCCGGGAAGAAGGTGACGTACTGGGTACTTTACAGCTCTTTGAGACTGCCCTGATAGTTTGATGGTCTTGATGGTCCTTTCTTGGGTTTTGTGGAATTCAACCGAGACTCTCCATTGTTGGGGATGCCGGTCTGTCTGGCTGCTTCCCTGTAACTCAATCCCCCCTCCTCACCCCCCTCCCCTGGACGGAGACTGTGTGTGTGTGTGTGTGTGTGTGTGTGTGTGTGTGTGTGTGTGCATGCATACTCCTGTCAGGCTTTCTCCACATACCGGTATATATATATATATATAGAGAGAGAGAGAGAGACCTTTTAATGGCCACACCCAGACTTGGGAATTCTGTGCCAGAGAGATCTGCCTAAGCCCTTTCCTGGGGGTCTTCTACTGCAGGGTGAAGTGGGGTGGCCATGTGTTTTCTTTCACTGAGGATAGTCCTCTGTTTGAAGAAGTCCTCTATTTGAAGCACTGTCCTGTCTAGTTCCAGTTTAAAGATAAAGAACCAGAAGAACTGTTGCCCATCAACATACAGTAATTGTACAAAATGCAATAAACAAACATCAGAAAATGCAGACATCATAAAAACCACCACCCCCAAATCACCAAAAACAGCAACTCATAAACCCAAAAAACTCATAGTGAAGACACTGAGTACGGGAAAACACCTTAATATATTTATAACAAAGAGAAAAAGGTTTTCAGTTGAAGGCTTTCCTAAACAACAAGGTTTTGGACAAACACCAAACATAAAGTGTCAGGGCTTGGCAAATCTCAACCAGGAGGGCATTCCACTGGGCAGGTGCCACAACCAAAAAGGCCCTTCTCCTTTTTGCCACCTGATGGGTCTCAGATAGCCAAGGAATCTGGATCAGGGACTCTGATGATGAACGGAGCATGTGGGCAGGGACATATGGAAGAAGGCAGTCCTTACAGGACCCAGTATAGGGCTTTAAACTTTAAAAGCGAAAACCAGCACTATGAATTGGACCTGGAAAAAGACTAGCATCTCTGAATAGGCAGATAATATCATTTGTCTAGAATAATGGCATTTACATCTTGCATTTCCTAACGTCCATTGTTATCTGTCCATTCCCTTCTCTTCTCAGGTAGCTTTCAGCGTCAGGGAAGTGACAGCACACAATATGGCACCATTCCTACTGGCAGTGCATCTTGGAGACCCACGTCTCCTGAACTGCACACCCTCTCTTTCTCCCCGCACGCTTCTCTGGCTGATGAACCTGACACAGATAATGAGTGTTATGCAGCAACAGCTGCAGACAGTTTCCCATCAGACTATTTCTGGAGCAGTGTGTTATGTGCCAGGCTGTATATATATTTAACTTCACATGCTTTAATCCAAAGGGGGTCAGGAAATACGAGCAATGAAGGCTCTTATTGTGGAAGGCTGGAATGTACTGGAATGTTGACATTGTCAGGCCGGGGCCCCTCTGCAATGGAAGGTAATGCTGACCTCACTGTCTCACACTTGCTTTTGCCTGCCTCCAGAGAATGCAGCTTTACAGCCAGTAACCCTTTGATGCCCGACAGACGGCTCTTTCCAAATGTTCTCTCTCTCTCTCTCTCTCTCTCTCTGCTTTGTTCTACAGGCACCAAGATTTTCAAACCATCTATTCTAGTTTATGGGGATGGACACTTTTGGCCACCTTAGAATCGGAAGGTTTTCTGTGTAGGAAAATTCCCTGGCATGCCCTTGATATCCTATAAGAGAGTTTGTCCAATTTCTAATGATTTTGTTCCTTTGTTTGTTGGGTTCAATGTGAAGGTTTACTGTTTTTATTGCACATCGCCCTGAGTGCCTGCTAGGTGGAAGGTGAGCTTTTATCAACCAAATCAATAAAAAATACGTAGGGTGTGATTTTATCAACCAACCAAATAAATAAAGCCTGCCTAGCCCTAGAAAGGACTGAGGTGACTTTCCAACCTGTCCTCTCTGCCCCTGGTGGTAGCTCCTCTAATATAAACATGTTTTGTGATGTCATCAGATTTACTCCACAACACCTGACTGGGTGGGATCACCCCTGTGACCAGTCTAGGAAGGAGGAAGAAAGCATAGCCGGGGTGAGGGTGGGATGGTGTCTAAGAAAGAAGGAGCCAGGGAATACAGTGGTTCTGAACAGCATCGAAATGAGCAGACCGTGCAGGCAGGCAACTCTTACCTCTTGCACAACAGCATGGCAGGAGCGAGACACAAAGCGAAGAAGAACGTGTCACAATCTTTTGGACTGAATGATGCATGTGCTTATCGCTCCATACCATGGCTGTTTCAGAGTTCACTTCCTCATCATCCAGAGCCTCTTGTCACACTCCTGGCCTCCATTTGGACTGGATTGCCTGCTGACTGGTTTCTAACTGGCCTGACTGGATTTTGAAAGTTCAGACCCTATTTATTTTTTTAATGGTGCACTCCTCAGGGCCTTAAAAACCAAAAGGCAATAACCCCAGAACTCTTGCACAATGGAATGAATGCAGGAAGCTGTTTGGGGTAGAGGAATTACAATCTTTTTTTCTGCAGTGCAGAAATGTATGATGTTTAGGGGTGTTCTCTAATATTTGATGGAGGATAACAGACATGTTCTTTAGGCACTGGCTATGAAAAGAGTTTATTATAGTGCAGTAGTGAGTAAGCTAGATAAGCATACCATGTGACCTACAAAGAATATTAAAGACAAGCATAATAACCATTATGGCTATGAGCAGGGTATGTATGGAAGGAAGGCCCATACACTGCAGGATCCAGGGTCCCCTTGTGCTGTAACATGTGCTTTGCATAGAGCTACACTGTCAGTGGTGTTGCAAAGGGTTTGCCCCCTCTGCAAGATTGTCCCCAAGTGGAGTGCTTTGCTCTTCCCAATGGTAGCTCAAGGGAGACATTCACTTATATGAGAGTAATTGGGTGCCCATGCCCCCTGTTCTTGGTGGGGGTAACTGGCAAGTCTTCCCCCTCGGCTGTGTTCCCAGTTACAGCTCACTTACAGCCAGCCCATATCTGCATAGTCTCACCCCAGTTCTGTCTCTTGGTAACACTAGAGTGTGACAGAATGTTGGGAGAGCTGGACAAAATGTTGGAAAGTGGCTTTTGTTGAGAGAAAAAGACTAACTTAAAAATATAGATTTCCTTGCAACCAGAAAACCTCATTTTCAGATTGAGACAGCCTACATTTTGCAAATTTTTGTGGTTAACCTTCCCACTTTGAAAAGCGAAAGGGCAATATCCAGTGGGGGGGACTACCACTGATGTAAATGACATTGTGCTAGCATAAACGATCTCTAGTGCAAAGCCAACAGCATTTGCTAGTGCGACAGATTTTCCACAGAAATCTGTCACAGCAGCAAACACTATTGGCCTTGCACTAGAAGTAGTTTACGATAGCTCAATGTCATTTATGTTAGCAATAGTGTTGCATTGGATACTCCCCAAAGATATCTACACTTGACATGAACCAAAGAGGTATGTGATTGGGTATAAGATTCAGAATTACAACCAAGGAGTAAAAAGGGATGCAAGAGTGACACACGCACATCCACTTTTGCATGCCCAATGTAATGTCTGCAGAGGGAAGTTTTAAGTCGCATATCTTCACTAGGGCACTGCATGTGCAGCTCATTTGTCTCACCATGGTAAAGATGCACAAGTTCCCTGCTCGAATATCATCGTAGGTTCAAAAGGCAGATGCACACCTACGGTATATATAATATTTATCTGCTTGATCCAAAGCTTCTCTTCAGTTCCCAAGCAAGACCAGACTCTATTTCGAGGTATACCTGACGGAGAAGCTCCAGTACCATGTACAGATTTAGTGCAGGATGACACCTGCCTACAGATGGTGAGAAAATACAACAGGAAATAGGAGGGTGTAGAAAGAGACAATGATCTGAAGGTTTTTCTTACATGAGCTGTGAAGTAGAATTTCACTGTGGTACTGGTGGCTTTTTCAAGCTAGACTACAGATTAACAGCAAGTTTGGGTGTAACCCATCTGTAGAGCACAACAGCCACAACCTTCAAGTGAGGATTGAGAGTTTCCCCTCCAAAGAGGACTCTGATTTGGAGATTCTCAGGCTCAACAACAGGCTGCTGTGAACAAGGATGTCCCTCACCTTCCTGCTGAACCAGAATTGGTGGTGCTGTCAGATCTCAGAGCATTGATCACCAAGGCCAGCGCAGAACAGTTTGCTGCCTGAGGCGAAGGACAAGATGGCGCCCACCTCCCACCCCCATTCCATGTACAGAAGCCGACTGACTGGACTGGCAGGGGTGGCAATGCGCAAACATGGCCTCTTTATAACATGTTCTGTATCTGTGATTTGACAGCCTTACTTTACCACCACTCTAAAATAATAAATGTAAAATAAAGCATAATTATGGATTCTGTCTGCTTCCTTTCCTTAATTTAAGAATTACCCTATTGGATCGGACCAGAGATCAGGGTGTTGGCTCAAGTCATTTTGCTGCCTGAGGCAAATGATAAGATGGTTCTTTCCCACCCTCTCTCCACCCGTGCACCAGCGCATGTACAGAAGCTGAACAAACTGGCCGCTATGAATCGCCAAAAAAGAGAGGGGAGGGAGAAAAGATGCCAACCTGCCTAAAATCTGCATATGCTAATTTACATGTATAGATGCACATTTAGAAATAATTATTATAATTTAAAAATATATACTGTACATCTCGCCATACATGTGGAAGACTGTGGCCAGGTTACCCGTGTGCCTTGCCCAGTCTGCTGTCCAGCTGCAAACTACGGATGGGCAACCTCAACTAAGACCCCTCCTGCTCTCTCTCTTCTTCCTCGTTAAACTGGACTCAGACTCAAACAGAGGACACTTTCAAATAGAGGACTGTCTTCTGATAGCCCTTCAAATAAAAGACTCTCCTCTGTAAAAAAAATAAAAAATAAAAGACACATGGCCACGCTACTGAATCTTTCTTCAACACTGGGAAGAGGCTAGTGTCTTCCATTGTGCCAGAGGGCAGCAAACTAGCTGATGGGGCTCACAGCACTGTCCTCCAACACCTTGCCAGGGAGGCTGGTGATGCCTATTTCAGCGGGGCTCCTTGTCCACTGCAGGTTTTGCAGATTTTATTTGGAGCTTCATAGGCGCTCTCCATGGTGCTGAACCTATTTTGGGGGGTGGAGCACAGCACCATGGGTAGCTGCTCTAAAGCTCCAAATAAAACCTGCAAAACCTGCAATGGAAAAGGGCCCCCACCGAAATAGGGGTCACCAGCCTCCCTTGCCACAATCCACTCCCCCGCACACACACACATCATCTGCCTGCTGAGGCTGCTGCCTCACTGCCTTATGGTAGGGCCAGGATCACCAGTCACGGGGAGAAGGAAAAGGGTGTGTGTTTCCAGGGTGCGAGCCAGAGATGCAAGTGTGTGATTGTGGAGTCTCTGACTTCATCTGGAAAGGCAGAGCCCCAATGGCTGCAAGCTGAGCGACCAGAGAATCTGAGAAAGTGGGTAATTGTCACTGCCACTGTTAAAAGAACTTCACTTCACTGGCTGCTGATCAGCTACCCAGCCACGCTCAAAGTTATGTTGTTGGCGTACAAAGCCCTAAACAACTTGGGCCAGGATATCTAGCAGACTGCCTTCCCTTACATATACCCAGGCAACTCTTAAGATTGTCGGAGGAGGCCTTGCTGGTCTTTCCAAAACTATCGGAATGTCGCCCGCCGTGTAATACCCCGATGGCGGGCCTCCTCGGTAGCGGCACCCACCCGGTGCAGAAAACTCCCTCATGCAATGCGGGAGGCAGAAAAATGCAACATCTTTCAAACGTCTCCTGAAAACGTTCTTGTCCAGCCACACTTTCCCTGGCTTGTAATTAAATTAACCATGCCGCTCCATTGTACTGCTCCTGTCTTGCGCTATATTACTATTACTGTAATTGGAATTGTTTTTCAAATTGTATTTGAAAAGCCATAATATTATTTTAAATGTGATTTTAACATTTATATGTGAACCGCTTACCGATTTATTTATTTATTTATTTTTAATACTTAGCTGTATAGAAATGTTACAAATAAATAAACAAACAAATAGATAGATAGATAGATAGATAGATAGATAAATGGTCTGCAAAAAAGAAAATAAGCAGCCTGATGTGGGCAGTACAATAATGAGAAGCAGCCCGGAGGAAAGACTATTTAAAATGTGTCTGTCTGTTCTGCAGACAAAATCTTCAGCCGGCAGAAGGTGCACAGGCCAAAACATTCCTCTTTTTGCAGTGAATCTGACAGGCACGTTAAGCCCTCCCAGAGTAACATGTGCATTTCTTTGAAGAAGGGAGTCTTGTTGAGCTGCAGGTGAGGGGGGGGGCGGTAAGGTCAGGAGGGAAGAAGGGGGCCTCAGGGTGGAGGCTAATGAATCACACCTGTCCCAGTGAGTCAGCAATAATTAAAGCTAAGCTCTTTGAAGGCTTCCAGCACCTCAGAGCCCAGCAGAGCAACAAAAGAACCTCAGCTGGTAAATAAGAGACCTTGAGAGGAAAAAAACCCATCAAGTTTTAGCCAAAGTACCTTGTTGTTACCTAAAGATGTTGACCATGTTAAATGTTTCTGTAAAAGGCTTCCCCTCACTCAGAGACACGTTTGCTGGCTGAGGTTATGATGTGGATGCCAGCTGCCAAAGGATGTGGCATGTTATGGGAGTGATTAAAAAAAGATTCGGTGCCAAAAATTTAGAGCTGGAAAAGAGACAGCCTGTGCACATTGCAGAGGGCTGAAGCAGCACACCCTGCTTACATGAACATGTTGGCACACAGCGGTTTGCATGTTGTTGTTGTTTAAATAAATAAAAAAAATCACACCATTTTATATATTTGTAGATCTGTGTTATGCAGGCATTTAAAAAATTAATCTATTTTTTTATCCTGCTCTTCCTCCAAGGCGTTCAGGACAGTGCACAACACACCTGTGAGGTAGGCCAGGCTGGGAGATAGTGACTGACCCAAGATCACCCAGTGAGCTGAGTGAGGACATTTTTCAAACCCAGTCTCCCTGGTCCAAGCCTGACACGTTGGACTACAACTCCCAGTATCTCCCCAGACAGCGTGTATGGCTGCAGATGCTGTGAGTTGTAGTCCAACCCATCTGAAGGGCACCAAGTTGGGGGAAACTGCTCTAGCCACTGACAGCGCGCCAGTTTAACTTACTCCATTTAACTGAGTGGCTGAAACTGGCCGGCCCTATCATTAGGCAGAGTGAGGCAGCGTGCTTCCAGCAGCAGGTGTTGGAGTACCGTTAAAGGTAGCAAACTGCCAATGATAATTATTTTAAACATTTTACCACCATAGATGGATGGAATTTGGATTTTAGCCCTCTCTGGCACCTTTGGGTCTGGGCTGACTCTGGAGCGTCCCGATGCTCAGCACAGCTCCTGATCTGGCGCTCCCAGTGAATAGTCCAAAGTAGCTTGGCCTAATGTGTTGGCAGCAGAGCAAGAAGGTGAAACAAGGACAAGAGCAGAAAGAAGGGAAAAGGCAGAGACTTGACAGGCCCAAGGTTATACATTGACAGGGTGGACAGAAAGAGTCTATTTTTTCGCTATATACATTTTTATTACGGTTTGAACAGCGAGTAAGGTTGCCAACTTTTGAATCTGGCCCTGCAGCTGTGCCTTGCACAATGGATTGATCTGCAACAAGAAGCAGGTGATCATGTTTATCTCCATGCCGTGAAAAGGGCCACCTGCTAATGCTTGTAAATCCAGCTAACTATGAAAGATTCACCTAGACTGATGCTTTTCTGGTCAGTTGGCAACTACAAAGCAAAGATTTGTGGAAACCTTAAGAGCTGCTGTGATGAAATGTATATTGCCAGCTATGGTTGCACTTCTTTCTTTTTTCTTTTTAGCAAGGCTCCTGTGCCTTCGCAAGCCGCAGACATGCCAGAATCTAACAGCTGATGCTTCTCCCTGACAGGTCTGGAAAAGGGTGTGCCTTGCTGCGCTTCTATTCTATCTGTCATGTCGTCGCTGGTAAAGGCACAGCAGGACCCTGCCAGGAAAGTAAAAGTCGAGAGCCTTACATAACTGCAATGGTTTCTTTTGTTCTTGCTGGAACCTCTGCATTGGTATTATTTCTTTTGCAAGGAAGGGGTTAACTGGTATGCCCTTGCTGAGCTCCCAGTCTCCTTGCATTCCAGGGTAAATAGTGTTTTGCAGAGGCTGGTTACCTATGGCAACAGCTGAGGGGAATATTGCAGGCGAATTTTCTGAATCACAGGCTTTACAGCCCATATATTTATGCTGCAGTGAAAACACTTCCAGCTCCCCACCTCTGATGCAAGCAGGGTTTTTGTTTTTATTTTTTAACACAGCCATTCAAAAGTCACCTGGAGTGGCAAAAAAGAGCTTTTAAAGCAGAAGAATCTGCAAAATCCCCTGCAGAATTGGACACTTCTGAATCTATTCATACCACATCTTTGTCCCAGTATGGCAGTGTGCATTTTTACACATCTGTAAAATGGGGGAAACAGTCATCTGTGTCACAGCATTGTTCTGAGGATGATTCAGAAGCAGAACTGTACCTTACCAGACTTGGGGGCAGGGCAGGCCATCAATCTACATAAATATGTAGATGTGTTTTAAACATCATGTGAAGCCATTAATTGTATTATACGGCTTTGAGATTGTGAAAGCCCTCTGGCTTTCCGTTCAATGAAGCTTTCATCGCCAAAGCCCTCAGTGGGTCATGCCGCAAAAGTAGGTGGACACGTACAAATACGGATGTACACAACGGAGGTTTCGATGAGCGAGCTACTTGAAAAAGCTGCTTTTCCCCAGTGCAAACCCCATTTATCTGAATGCCTGTTTATTTGAACAGGTTCTTAAGTCTCCCCATTCATATGGATAAATGAAGTTATACTGTGGACTCATAAGCCACAATGGGCTTGAGTATTCTGAATTGCAGCCAGAATGTATTTAGAATTGCAGAATGTATTTAGAGATGGTGCCTATACCTTTAAGCTGCAGAAGAAATACAATGACTGCAGTCTTGTTTGGAGCATTTAAATTTTACATATCCTCTCCATGCCTCAGAACATTAACTGGGTTCAGACAAAACAATGACGCACACTCAAGGGTTGAGTATGGGTTGAGTGTGGATTGCTGTTGAACTGTCGGTTGTTGCTGAAATGTGGGTTATCATGTTGTCTGAACCCAACTGCGTTAACAAGCCATGGGTTGTTAACCACGAACAACCCATGAAGAGAACCCATGGTTTGTTGTTGGGTTGTGA
Organism: Shinisaurus crocodilurus; assembly: GCA_021292165.1. Taxonomy (NCBI): domain Eukaryota; kingdom Metazoa; phylum Chordata; class Lepidosauria; order Squamata; family Shinisauridae; genus Shinisaurus; species Shinisaurus crocodilurus. Next base: position 274,262,707 of record CM037876.1, read on the forward strand.
ATTGTAGGTTGTTCAGCATAGTTTGTTAGTTCAGACAACACGATAACCCACAGTTCAGCGACAACCCACACTCAACCCATACAGAACCCGTGAGTGTGGGTTATCATGTTGTTTGAACCCAGTCATTTGGAGTAACTGGCAACCTTGATGCATATTATTATTATTAATAATAATAATAATAATAATAATAATAATAATAAGTTTATTTCTATACCGCCCAATAGCCGTATTTTGCTGTGAGAGGGAGAAAGAAAAACTAGAGTTGATCAAGATCATTATTTTGACAGAGAATACATTGTGAGAAGGTCAATTAATTCTAGGCATTGGCTCAAATTCTTATAGAAAGTGAAATGTAATTTTTGGCTATCTTTAAGAAATGGTACATGATGACCTTGTATCCCACAACAATTTACTGAGTAAATTGCACTCTGTATTATGCAATATTCTTGCTGATTTCAAATTTGGGGAAAATGCCTTCCTAGTGGAATGAGAAGTGGGATATTATTTGAGGAATTTGCTACTTTTATCTACCCAGGTTCACAGTCCAGGTCATTAGAAAACTGTCTTTGCTGTAACAGAAGGGATTTGATTCATGAGTAAATATTTAAAACTGTCATAAAGGACTGCTCTGTTACACCATTTTAGAAACCCGTTGAAAGATGCCATTGTTCACGGACTGGTTGCAGATGGAACAATGCACTCTAGGGGAAAGAAACCAAGAGAGGAGTAAAATGTAACATTTCTTCTTCTTCCAAGGATGCATGCACATGAAAAAGCTGGGCTATTATTTTTTTTTCTAAACTTTCTTCTTTAGTGAAGGATGGCTGTTACTTAAAATTACAGTATGCATTTAATTTTTTTTTCTTTATTAGCTTCCTTCTTGAAGAAAGGGCTTGAATGTATTGATTAGAATGTAACAAATTTGTGATGTTTCCCCCTAGAGCTGCAAATGGAGGTCAACGGGTTAGAATATAGTTATACAAATTAGCTAACCACAGAGAGAACCTGTGGAAGAGCCAAGCCCTTAGATGAGAAGGGAATAAATCAGAGATATGCAAAGTTCATAAGCCTTAGATCAAAATGGGGAAAGTCTCCATATTTTTTAGGGCTGTCATCTGATTAAAGACAACTTAATTGATCAATCCTATCAGTGTCAGCCAAGTATCAATTAGATCTGCATAAACTTGCATGTGCAAAGCAAGAAAAGCAGACTTCCTTTGTTGTTAGATGTGGCATACATGTGCACCATAGTAGAAGAGGCATTCTCCCTTCTCTTAGATACAGGAAGGAATGCCTCTTCTAAGCAGTAGCACGGTCAGGGCAGGACTTTGAGGCAGACATCCAGGGACCCACTCAGAAGAATGAGCAAGAGGGGCCCCAAACACAGCAGGGCCAGCTCACCATATTTTGAATAAAAGAAGTAATACACATTATGATTTTAAAAATCCCACCCCCAAACTATTTAAGGTTATACTCATTACATCCAAAATGTGTGTGTGTGGTGGGGGAAGACGTAAGACCATTAAGTCCAGCATCTAAAATGACCAGACTGCACCACTGGTTTAAGGGTGAAAATAGAAATGGGTGAGGAAGACAATGGGGAAGATTAAACCAGCCTGAGAGGCAACTTGCAGACACAGCGCTGCAGCAGAACTCTGGACAAGGAACTGGGTACAGGAAAGTGTACAATTGGAACAGCTGCTGAAATGTTGCAGAACAGGATGTTAAAATGTTCTGAGCTGGGCCACTCCCAACCAACTTGCCAAACTTTTCCAGGTTCCACCGCTGTCCCATAAGCTTCTGCCATCTTTCCTCCTCAAACTCCAGATTTTTCCAGCTCTACCCCCCTGGCCCAGCTGTAGGGGCCAGTAATTTGTTTTTAATCAAAATTTGAAAACCGTGTGCCCGTCCATCTATTGCTCAGGATGGCCACTTGCACAATGCCAAAAAAGAGGAAGTGCATGTGCATCACCAAAAAAGAGGGCACCATTTTGCATAACCTTTAAATATTCTAATTTATATCTATAGATGCAAATTCAGAAATAATTACCATAGTTTAGATAGAAATACAATGCATCCAACCATAGTGGGGAAGACTGTGGCCAGGTAAGCTGCATGCCTGCCTATTCCAACTGCTGCCCAGGTGCTCTCTGTTTCATAGATTTCATAGATCATAGAGTTGGAAGGAGCCTACAAGGCTATCGAGTCCAACCCCCTGCTCAATGCAGGAAACTAGAGGAGGGGTCTCCCCTCCAAGTAATAACCAGGCCTGACCCTGCTTAGCTTTCCACACTCAGACATGCTGAGCCAGCATAAGCCACAGGCCTGTATGTTGATGGGCGACTTCAAGGCCCCTCCTGTTCTCCCTTCCGATGGTTCTTTATCTTTAAACCCGGCGTAGACCAGACAGCCCTTCAGATAGAGGACACCTTCAAATAGAGGACTGTCTTCTGTAAAGTAGGGCACATGGGTACCCTACTTATTGCCTAATCATCGATCCATCCGTTCATTTGTTGGGTCCATTTCCATAGTATGTAAAATTCCATTATAGGGACTCTGAGTAGATTTGTCTATACATGGCCATGTACAGCCCTGGGCATCACTATGACATCATCACGGTTTTCCTGAAACATTGGGGTGTGCACTGTGAAAACGGTTCCAACTTGACCATTTTTAGCATGCCATTCCTTTTCCTTTGTTTCCCCCTGCCTGTGGTCAGGCAAGATTTTAAAGGTGCCAGAGAGAAAGAGAGAGAAGGTCATACGGATTTCCTGGTTGGGGCCTAAGAGAGGAGAGAGGGTGGAGTTTTTTGTTCTGTTGCATGCACTGGTCTCTCATTTTCCACCATTTCCTGAAAACAAGGCTTGGGGGAAGAAAAATCGCACAGACCCATAACATTTTTTCCATTAACAGAGCAAGCAGGGAGAAGTAATGGGCTGTGGGTGTGGGGGGGAGGTGTGGGGGGTAGTAATCAGAGATCTGCTTAGTCTTCAGAGAAAGGGAAACGCTTGGGCGCCTGCTCTGCCATAAATTGCATCTGGTGGTCGGAGCTACGGCAAGTTATTAAAGTGACTGCATTAAAGTCATAATTCAGCAGGTCAGCAGTGAGCATACTCTGCAGTCTCTCCTCCATCATCCCTCCCAAACACATTTTCTGAGAGGACTAAACCCCAGTGGCCTGAATCAGCTCTTACTGCAGCGCTTAATGACTTCCCCCCCTTCCCTTAAAGGAGTTGGAGGGGGCGGGGGGAGCAAGCTAGTCTGCGGATGACATCATCTGTGCTCACAAAGGGATGGAGCTACCCATCGGAGCCCAGCTGGGAGGAGGAGAAGGAATCCCCCTCTCCGTTTTCGCTTTTTCCTTCCGAGGCAAGAGCCAACTTCAGTCCACTCAAGGCCCTCCTGTTTCAGGAGATGTTTAATTGACTTGACTCAATCTGAAAAGGGGAGGAGGGGGCATGATATGAAAGGAGAACATCTTTTTACATTATTTCATCTTGTTAAGTCAAGGGTTTTCAGACTCCTTAAGTTCCAGTCAGAGGTTTGTGTGGTTGCCTGATGCCTGATATTGTTATTGTTGTTATTGTTATTATTACATTTATATCCCACCTTTTTTTTTCCTTTTGCAAGGAACCCAAGGCAAAGTACATGATCCTCCTCTCCATTTTATCCTCACAACAACCCTGTGAGGTAGGTTAGGCTGAGAGTCAGTGACTGGCCCAAAGTCACCCAGTGAGCTTCATGGCCGAGTGGGGACTAGAACCTGGATCTCCCAAGTCTACAACACCTGTCAGGGATGCTTTGACTTGGGTTCCTGCATTGAGCAGGGGGTTGGACTCGATGGCCTTATAGGCCCCTTCCAACTCTACTATTCTATGATTCTATTATTCCCAGCATCCCCAGCCAGCTGGCTGGGAATGCTGGGAGTTGTAGTCCTACACCTCTCAAGGGCAACCAGGTTGGGGAATGCTGGATTACAGGGACTGGCAGCAGCTTTCCAGGGGACTTTCCCAAGCCTCACCTAGAGATGTGGGGGTTTGAATCTGGGGCCCTCTGCATGCAACCGATGTGCTCTACCACTGAGTTACAGCCTTTCCCTTAGGAGTCCCTTTGTCGATTTCCCACTGCAGACTGGGAGATTGGCGAGGGAAGCACAGGTGGCATAGTCCAAACAAGGGATTATTGTGCACACAAAACACTCTGCAATATCACACCTCTTTTTTTCCCCTTGCCAGGTACTGCTTTCTGCATTTCTAATTTGCTTCCTGCATTACTGGTTTACCACTAAATTGCACAGACTGCATTATGGGAATCCGCTGTGTAGAAGCAGCCAGAGTTACAAAATTATCAAAAGAGATTCCAAAGAAGAAAATGGAGGGGTTGTAAACAGTCCAGAAATAAACACAAAAAATCCCCACTGTTGCAGGAAATACAGATCATAAGCTCTTTTGTGCAGGAAAACCAAAAAACCTGGTACCAAAGGTTTACTAGGAGTAGGGATTTTTTTGTTTTGTTTTTTGCTTTGTTTTGTTTTTTTGCTAGAAACAGGTCCCTGCCTAGGCAATTAATGATCCAAACAGACACGAAAAACAGGAGAGGGGAGGAGAAAGGGGAGAAAATAAGGAGCAAGAAAATGGGCATATGCTACAAAAGCCAACCCTGTACACTCACTTACTATACTGTATCTATCAGCACAATGCTATTAATGTCTACTCAGAAGTAAATCTCACTGTGTTGAATGAGACTTACTCCCAGACAGTGCTTTTTTTCTGGAGAAAAGGGTACCGGAACTCTTGGCTTACATTTCCTCGGGAGTAGATGGCGATTAAATTGTAATGCAATTAATAGAAGAAAAGGTGCTGGAACTCAGTTCCTGTGAGTTCCACCAGAAAAAAAGCCCTGCTCCCAGATATGTGTGCAGCCTAAATCAGGGATTCGTATTGGTCCATTGTAACAAAATTCACAGGGTGAATAAAATTATCAGTGTGAACAATACAGTCTCCAGGCTTTTCACACTCTTAAATAGGCAGATATTGTGGAAAAATCATCAAGGGAGAGTGTTAACATTTTACTGCAAAGTCAATGTTGCCATATATACCTGACCTGACCTGACTTGACCCTAAGATCATCTTCAGAGGCCCTTCTCTAGGTGTCCCCACAAAATGGAGTGAAGTGGGTGGCTACTAAGGGAAGGGCTTTTTCTGTTGTGGCACCCCAGTTGTGGAATGACCTCCCCAGAGAGGTTCACCTGGCACCCACGTTATGGTCTTTTCAACACCAGGTGCAGACTTTCTTATCTTCCCAGTCCTATTAGTCTTTCAGTTTCTGTTGTTTTTACATCTGTTAGGGTGCAATCCTACACAAGTTTAGACAGAAAAAAGTTGTAGGCCTTTTTTCTATCTAAACTTGCATAGGATTGCAACTTTACTGTATGTTAAACCTTTACACTGCTGGTGGTTTTTAAATTATTATTATTATTTTGGTTTCATACTGTAATTTTAAACTTTTATATTATGTTCTAACGTGCTGTATTTTACAGTTATACTTGTTGTGAACTGTCCAGAGAGCTTTGCTGTTGGGCAGTATAAAATGTAATAAATAAATAAATAAATAAATTTGTTCTCTGATGGTCTCTGTCTACAGATGCAGCCTTCCTTCATTTTCTTTGTTTCCTACTCGCACTTGCAGGTGCGCAACGTGGAATGATTTCTTTCTGAGACTGGAGATCCTGTTTACTGTGCCTCACGAGATTCCAATAAATTGCCACACACTTCTCTTGCTGTGTGACAACCACTTTCTCTCATGCACTCTGAGGGCAAACAGAATGTCTCTGCCTGCTGGGGTTTATTTCTCCACCGAGAATCGAATGCGGCCTTGACATCCCAGGAGACTCAAATCCGCTGTGACTGAAATCTTCTGAAGAAATAATATCCGAGCAGATTTCCTATAGGTCTGCTTCCTGCCAGTGTGACTCAGCCCTTGTTTGAATAGACTAATCTAGGGGGCAGACAGGTGGGCAATAGGTACGATCCCTTCAGTAATTGTCCTTTCCACACAGTGGCAGTAATCTGAGCTCAAACTGAAAGTGGTTTTGGATGGAGTACAAATACATCTGAAGAATTAGGAGAAGATAGATATACTAGATTATACTTTCTCTATTTTTTATTTTATTTATTTCTTACATTTCGATACCGCCCAAGAGCTGAAGCTCTCTGCGCAGTTCACAGCAATTAAAACTATAAAACACACCATAAGATGCAATTTAAAAGTTTAGAAGAACGGTATAAAAGTAAAAACCAAAATAAAACCTAGCTGCAATGCAAAGATTAAAAATACAGTGGCAGCGCCATCCAATGTGGCTGCCTGTAACCCTCCAAACTCGGAGGATTATGGGCATCCAATTAAGGATGGAAGGAGTGTGGAGGCAAAGATCACCTCAGTGCTTCTCCAGCCCTGCAAAACACTTAGACAGTCGATTGTTTTGCCCCTACTTGTGAGGAGGAGGGGCTGAGGGGCTGCCAGGATACATCGTATCCTGATTGAGCCTCACTCCTCCCCTTCCTCCCCCCCCCCCCCCGCACCAGCTCCAAAGTCGGCCTTGTGACTTCAGAGCCGCAGCCAGCACAGAAAGAACCGCACTGGCTGCAAGGCCAGAGGGAGGGGGCGACGAAGTCAGCGTTCCAGCTCTGCCCACGGAATGCATTTCTAGCTGGCCATAGGATTGCACCCTAACAGATTTAAAACAACAGAAACTGAAAGACTAAAATGCCTGGGGAAATAAGAAGGTCTTCACCTGGTGCTGAAAAGCCCACAACATAGGTGCCAGGCGAGCCTCTCTGGGAAGCTCATGCCACAACCGGGGTGCCACAGCAGAATGGACAGTTAGCTAGATTATAACAAAACAGCGTGGGTTATATATCCATAACCACACATAGTTTTCCCTTGACAACCCCTGTCTGCATAATCCGCACTCGGGGGACAGGAGATGCAAGTCTGGCCAGACAGGTAATACGTGACTCCATCTACATATCCTCAATGGGGCACATCGGCCCGAATCCACAAGAAGAAGCATGGACCATCTAGAGGTGAAGGGCAGTCTCAAAGAGCTGCGAAGTATCCCTACGGGGCACCAGTAAATCCGAGGCGCCACCCTTTTCTAGGCATATCCCTGTGGCAATAAAATGAGCATCACATCCCAGCTGCCCGGGCAGGAATAAGCCCACCTGATCGCAAGGGGCAGGAATAAGCCCACCTGACCAGCAAGGGGCGGGAAGGGGGAGGACGGGGTAGAAAACCCCTCTGACAACCCGAAAAAGGTTGTTGGGAACACGGGACGGGCTGTCATCTTCAACCCTAGCTTCAGCTAGCCCAAGCAGCTTCTTTCCCCAAGCGCAGATGGGCTCGGAGTCAGGCTATGCAGACCGCTATGTAAACTCTGTAAGTGTAAAGTCTTTGGTGCGAGGTTGCTCTCTTCGTTTAATACACTACGCCTGTAGAATTGAAGGTTTCCACTCAGTCAGGTCACAACCTGGTTTTGTTTATGTTGTAGTATTCCTGAATGTCTATTAGTTCCACTCCATTAATAAAATTCTATTCTTTGGTTTAAATACGGTTACGAGTGATCTTTAGGTCGCGGTTGGGTTTAAATCTCTTGATATCCCTTTGAAGGGTAATATCTCCATGCCGGTTAACCCGTTAAGTGCCGAACCCACGCAGAAGACCCAGTTGCTGGTCTTCCACAGTTAAATAACTAGAATTGGCCCTATAAGAAAGATACCTCCCAATGGTGCGGATGTGGAAGCCGGCAAGTCCCTTGCTGGACTAGGAACTGCAAAGCAACCAGTACAGCTGTGAACACTTTATCTACATTACGATCAGGGCTTTTTTTCTGGTGGAACTGACTGGAACTGAGTTCCAGCACCTTTTCTTCTATTAATTGCATTACAATTTAATCGCCATCTACTCCCAAGGAAATGTAATCCAAGAGTTCCGGTACCCTTTTCTCCAGAAAAAAAGCACTGATTACGATTATCTTGCTGGATGAGAATATAAAGGTGGTGAATAAATAGGGAGGCGCTCCCCCATCTGTGGCCACAAGCCATGTGCCACCACCCCTCGCTGCATGCCAGTGGACTGGTCATCATCATGCCTTCTACAGCCTCTTGCTCTGCGGGGACAATACAGCAACGGGGCCTCAAATCATTTCAACAAGATCTCTGGGGGGGGGGTGGATTGAGGGAACAAACTAAAATAGGAACCTGCCTTTAAACCAGGACAGACTGTTTTGTCTTTTTAAGCCAGGGTTGGGGAACCTCTTTCAAGCCAAGGGCCAAAATCAATTGTGGAGAAGCTCTCAGGGGTGGCTTTCTAGTGGTGGGCGGGGCTCCATGCAGGGGAGGCAAAAGGGGTGGGGCCAAAAATACAAAGAGAACACCAGCGTGCTGTAGGCTAGCTTAAGGGTGCAATCCTCTGTATGTTGAGACAGAAAAAGTCCTTCAGCTCTCAGCATCCCCCAGCCAGCTGGGGCATGCTGGGAGTTGTAGGACTTTTTTCTATCTAAACGTGCAGAGGATTGCACCATAAAGCTCTTACTGCCATTAACTAAGCTTTAAGAGAGGCATTTCCAGGGATGGGGACTCGGACTTGAGGACTCAACTCGTGAGTCGGACTGAGTCCCCCCTCTGACTCGACTCGGACTCGAGTCCCAATATTTTTAATGGGACTCGAGACTCGACTCGGGACTCGAGACCAAGGACTCGTCAACATCCCTGGGGAGTGGAGAGGAGCGTGATTGCCGGCGAAGAGCGCATGGAAGCGAGGTGTGCCGCTGCTCGGCCACTATGGACGGCTACCAGGAGTGCAGCCCCAACAGTGTGTCAAGATTTATTTTGATTGATGTGTTGCATACTTGGGAGAGGCAGCAAAAGGACCTGAGATTACTCTGTGTGGCTGCTCTGAGTGTGTTTCTGGTTCCAGCAAGTTCATCACCAGTGGAGTGGGTGTTCAGTGAGGGTGGAATTGTGATGAGCCCTCACCGTTCCAGAATGGGGGCCAAACATTTAGAAAAAATCATGTGCCTCAAATGCAGCATGGATAAATTTTAGAAAGTACAGCAAGTTTATTTTTTAAAATCATTTTTCTACAATGCAACCTTTCAGACATTTTGGGTTTGGCTGCCTCTGCCTGCCTGCCTGGGGTTCCCAGCCTCCTCTGCCTGCCTGGTTATTTTGGGTTTTTCTGCCTGGTCTGTTGTTGCCAAAATCAGTTGCAGAGTTTTGAAATAAAAAGGCACACTTGTACCTAGAATTTATTTAAACCACACATCTGAAGTAGCCTTATTTTGTTGGGAAACACCCCCATTGATTTTAATAGGGACTCGTGGAGTCAGCTTTGGGAGTGACTTGTGACTTGTGACTCGTGAGTCACTATTTTGGACCAAGGACTCGGACTCGGACTCGGGTCCAAAGACTCGTGACTCGACTCGTGACTCGAGACCAAGGACTCTTCAACATCCCTGGGGCTAGTCCGAGACATTTTGCTGCAGGAGGCAAAAGACGACATGGCATCCCCCCTTCCATTCCATATACAGAAGGTGATGAGACAGCATTTTTTTCTGCACATGAGGGCAGCACACTAGCTTAGGTGGTCCAGGGCAGGTGACAGGGCACACACCTCTGTCCTCCAACATCTTGTCCCTGCTCCTCACCTTGCACCATCTGCCTGAGGCAGCCATCTCACTCTGCCTAATGGAAGGGCCAGTCCTACCCTCTGGCAAGGTGGCCTCAGTCCCCCAGACTAGAATGCTCAGGTGACCTTGGAAAATGAAATCAGGGAGGCATTCAAACAAGGAAGTGTTGTAATAATAGGTGACTTCTCAATTACCCCCACATTGACTGGATAAATGCATATCAAAGAAAGCATGGCAGAGAAGTTAAATTTCTCGTTGCTCTCAATGACTGTGCCTTAGAACAGTTGGTCACGGAACCAACCAGAGGGGAGGCGACTCCAGATTTAATCCTAAGTGGTGCTGCCCAGGATCTAGTACGAGATATGAGTATTGTTGCACCAGCTGGAAACAGTGACCACAGTTCTATTAGATATAATATATGTTTAAGTGATCAATAAATGCCATATAAAGGGGGTTGATTTTGCTCCCGGCATTTTTTCTTGCAGTAAAAATCATGTCTACTGTCCCTCTAGAGGGGCGGAAACCATATTGAGTTTCAGGGAGGATCTCTTCTGAAATAGATAGAAGACGGTTTGCGAGAATCCTGGCAAATATTTTACCTGCGGTAGCTAAGATAGAAATGCCCCGATAGTTGATTTTAATAGGGACTCGTGGAGTCAGCTTTGGGAGTGACTTGTGACTTGTGACTCGTGAGTCACCATTTTGGACCTCGGACTCGAGACTCGGGTCCAAAGACTCGTGACTTGACTCGTGACTCGAGACCAAGGACTCTTCAACATCGCTGGGCATTTCTATCTTTTAGAATGGGAGGAAAAAATGCACAAAAGCTGGGGAACCACTAAGCCATCAGTGGTGTGGGGGGGGATGGGGTGTGGCTTGAGTTTCCCCACCCCTGATCTGGCTGGGGCATGCTGGGAGTTGTAGGCCAAAAACATCTGGGGACCCAAGGTTGGAGAACACTGGTCTAGTCTGACTGGCAGTGACTCTCCAGCATCAGGGGAAGAGGGAGGGTGTGTCATTCCCATCACCTGCTACCTGATCCTTTTTTAACTGGATCTGCCAGGAATTGAACCCGGCGTCTTCTGCATGCAAAGCAGGTGCTCCAGCACTGAATTGCGCTCCCACCCATGAGGGCCACTTCCCCGTGTTACATTTTTAGGTATACACCCAAAAGTGCACACCTAAAAATGTAAAATGCTTCTTGCACATGTTTGTATCATACGGCCTACCACAGTGTGAAGCATTTCATGAACAAATGACAATGCACTCAGAGGGGAGCTGCAATTGCCTGCTGCTCCCAGTGGCTGAGCATCCCCTGCTTGGCAGCTAAACCTGGATTATTTATTTATTTCATAATAAATATTTATTTCCCACCTTTTTCCTGCAAGGAACCCAAGGCGGCTTACATAATCCTCCTCCTCCTCTCCATTTTATCCCCACAACAACCCTGTGAGGTAGGGTTAGGCTGAGAGTCAGTGGCTGGTCCAAAGTCACCCAGTGAGCTTCATGCTGAGTGGGGACTAGAACCCGGATCTCCCGAGTCCCAGTCCAACACTCTCACCACTACGCCACACTGGCTCTCTAAGGCTCTGTGTAATGTGGGGCATGGCCCTGAGGCCACTGAGGCTGACAAGACCTCGCGCTGCCTGAGGCAGGAAGATATGCCACCACTGCTGCTGGGGCGGGGAGCAGGAGCTGCCACTGCCGTGCAGAGGGGAGAGAAGCACAAGCCGCCACTGCTACCACATGGGGGGCGGAGAGGAGCACGAGCTGCCCCTGCCGCAATCACACACACAACAGAGAGTTCTCCTCTCAAGCTGCGAGGTGAGAAGCACAAGTTGCTGCTGCCACGTGTGGGGTGGGGGAAAGGCGCGCCGCTGCCACCCTCCCCCTCTTCCGTCTTCCGTCTTCTGCCTTCCCCTTCCCCACCTGCCGGCTGCCGCCACCTGCCTTCCCCTCAATACCTCGCTCTGAGGGGGTCCTTCGTGAAAGGGAGGCATTTGCCGGGAGGTGGCCCTGGAGACCACCTGTGGCACAGCAGCACAGGCCATCTCCACAGCCACCTCCCTGCCAATGCCTCGAGTGCACGAAGGACCCTTGAGAGCAGCAGCCATTCCAGCAGGCTGAGCTGAGGGAGAAGAGAGGGAGCGCAGGGCCATTCCACCAGCCCTGCCAGAATAATTAATTCCCCCCCCCATCTACCTTCCACATTCCTTTTTCCTTGTGTGTCGTGTCTTTTTAGATTGTAAGCCTGCGGGCAGGGACTGTCTTGTTAATTGTTGTAAACCACGCAGAGAGCTTCGGCAATTGGGCGGTATAAAAATGAAATAAATAAATAAACTGGGTCAGGCGGGCTCTGTGGAGAGCCCAGAGAACCTACCCACCCAGTGCCTCGTTCTGAGGGGTCCCCTGAGCGAGGCATCGGGTGGGCAGCAGTCCAGGGAGCCATGCCAGGCATGCTCTTGCTGCGGCCTTTGCGGAAGCAGGGGAGCCACCGGTGCGGATCTCCAGAGTAGCCACCCACCTGCCCTATGCCTCACTTTGAGAGGCATAGGGCAGCGTTGGCATCAGGGCATCAGGACCCACAGCCCTCCCAGCAGCAGGGCATGAGGGATCTGTCACTCTTCCAGATCCGCCACCTGAAGTGGGGGATTTACCCCCACCTCCTGGGAGGGGTGGCGTGGCACTACTATGCACACTCACTCATCTGGGAATGAGCCCCACAGAATAGAGTGTGACTTAACTTCTGAGCAAATATGCTTAGCTGTGGAGTAGACGTATGGGGTTCTTTCCAGGAATGAACGGAACGCCAGAAGAGAATGAGATCCGCTATTTGGGGAAGTTGCGTTCCTTTTCCAGTAAAATAAATGATTGCCTTAGTATATCCTATCAAGAACGATGAATCATGCACTACGGAAATGATTAGAAAACGTATTGACCAGATAGATAAAAATAGAACTCACTTCATCCTCCTGGACCAAGCACAGTCTAGAGGGACAGCCTGAAAAATTAAAGAGTGGTTCGGAAGCGTGACTCCTGCAGAACCATACTTCAAATTTTCTGTGAATCACGGCTCCCCGTCCCTCTGCCTCCTGCAAGAATGGCACAGGAAGAACTATTTTTCTCACAGCCTCCTCAACGGCGGAACTAGACAGTCGGTGGTGCCACAAAAGCTAAACCGCGTCCTGGCTCTGCCGCAAGGGCTGTTTCCCCCTTCTTTCCAGGCAGTCTGATATTCTAGGCATATCCCTGTGGCAATAAAATGAGCATCGCATCCCAGCTGCCTGTGACAGCAGAGGGAATCTAGAGCAGCTAAAAATACAAGCCTGGCTGCCTCAGAAGCTTTGCACGCAGCAGGCTTTCGTCCGGTGACCCCTCCACGCCCCGTCTTACCCCTGTGCTCACGTCAGGCACCAAGGGCAGCTTATGAACGACTTCATCTTGAAGACAAGTGTGTGAAGGCACAGAGTGAATCCCCATGGCTTGGCGTTAGGTGACGATTCACACCCAAACTGGCATGCAATATATCTACATCTATTATATAACTGGAGTTAACTGTAGAGCAGAAACAAGGTTACTTTCAAAAATTCTCCTCAACATTCTCCCATGTAGATGTTGACATTGTCAACTATTTCTTGAGCTTGTCTGGATATTTGTATTGGTATCTAGCTTCAATACATGATATCTGACTGTGGATTTCCTCCCCCCCCCCCCCCAGTTATTAGGTCGTTGACATGCAGTAGCCGATAGTATTGGACAATACGGAAATTGACCTTTAGTGGAGCGGGATGCAGGTTTGAGGGGGCCTTGGACAAAATGTCCCCTGGCAGGCTCTGAGTCTGAAACCCTTTACATAGTCTCCAATTTGACCAGAAAATGGCTTCTCACTTTGTCATGCAGAGTCCTGAATTCCCCTGCCTCCTGCAGCTGCAAGCTACTTAAAGGGGCCATGGGCAAAATTGCAGCTAAGCGTGCAGTTTTAGATTAGCTGCAATTTTGCCCATGGCCCCTTTAAGATAGCTCTGCTTAGGCTGGAACAGCCGCAGTAAGCAGGGAGGGAACAGATGCTGCTAAGCTGGGAGGGCCAGGCGAGGATGGCGCACACTCACGCACGTGCATGCTCTACCTGCTGCCTCTGCTGCACATTGCTGTGGAAAAGGGATTAGCTGGGTGAAAGCCTGGACCAAGGGAGAGGTGAATGAGGGAATTTATCACATGATTCCTATCTTTATATTGGCAAAGATTTTATTTCCTAACAGAGCTGACTCTTTGCCTCTAACAGGTGAGTTTACAGTGTCAGAAGGAAATGCAAGAAACTTCCCCTTCTCTCTGAAGCTCCATGTTTGGGGGTATAGAGTGGGTGGGTAAGCTTCACCTGTTGAATTTGTGCCAATCCTGACCATTTTAAAACAAAAAGAAAGAGATTGCCCTGCAAGCACTGACACCCCCCCCATGAAAAACACCAGATATTAACAATTAAGGGTTAAGATTTTTAAAAAAAATTACAAAAGCCACTTATAAAATATTATAAATTAATATATAATGTAATAATTATAATAGATAAGATTTTGTGTGTTTCCTCTAAAAACTTTTGTACTTGACCATGCCCTTTGGTTGCCTGGCCATACCCTTGGCTGCGCCCTCATGTTGCCTGGCCACATCCTCTTGATCACACCTTCATGTTGCTTAACCATACCTCTTCCAAATTCACATGTGTCCCCCTATTTTCATCAGGCCTGTGGCTCACGCTGGCTCAGCTTGTCTGAGCATGGAAAGCTAAGCAGGGTCAGGCCTGGTTATGACTTGGATGGGAGACCCCTCCTCTAGTTTCCTGCATTGAGCAGGGGGTTGGACTCGATAGCCTTGTACGCTCCTTCCAACTCTATGGTCTATGAAATCTATGAAATCTGTGAAATGTTGGAGGGTATGCTTTTAACGTTCCACAATACCCCCCCCCCCATAACAACATTAGGGCATGAGCACCATGAGAAATTTAAAGTGTGGCTAGATCCAGACACCTTGTGCTGCTCAGAGTGCTGGGCAAGGAAAAACAAAACCTGTTAGGGGAGCTCCCAGGGAAGGTCTCAGCAGTGAGCTTGGACAGGTGCTGACACTGGCCATGGCCTTCAGGGGACACTTTCCATGTTGACATCAGCCAAGAAACCTCTGCATTCCTGTCCTGGAAACCTGCGCATTGAGGAGGAGTCTGACGCATGTCCCACTGTGCATACCAAGTTCACATGCAACAGGGTTGGGCATTGCCATACATAGCCCACTGTGGACTGAGAAACCCCCCCAACATTCTCCGGAGGCTTCTCAGGGTTACTGACTGTAGAGGAAAATCGGTAGCATTGGCTTCTGCTTCTCAGAGCTTCTTTTCATTGAAGAACTCCTGCCCTGAGAAGCTTCTCAGGGTCAATTACACATTACCTTAAATAACTGCTTGGGATTCCTTACACCTTCTTTCTTTTTTAACCAAATGCAGCCTCAGGGGGGTCCCCAGTCCAGATCTAGCTGCAGTGGGAGGGAGTTAGCCCTTCTCCCACCCACACTGTTCTCCCACTGAAAAATCCACCCCACCCTGTGGCTGCTATTGGTTGCTATCAGCAGCTTGGGGGGGGGATGGACTCTTAGAAGGAACATGGTGCTGGAGGGGGAAGGGTTAAAAATCTCTTCTCTTCCCCCACCCCAGCACCACTGGGATATCACTGTTCTCAGGGCCGGTGCTACCATTAGGCCAACTAGGCGGCTGCCTAGGGCGCCGGGCTAAAGGGGGTGCCAGGAGCATAGGGCTGGAGGGAGGGAGGGCTCAAGTGGGAAGGGGGGGCACTAAATATCTGATACTTGCCTAGGGCACTAAACTGCCTTGCACCGGTCCTGACTGTTCTGATCCAGACTGAGGGGCCCTGCAGCTGCTTTTTGATTTTTAAAAAAAAAGTGGTGGGGGAAATCCCAGGATTCAGACACATTTAAAGTAAGGCAAGTGGGACCTGCAACAAAACCCTGTTAAGTGTTTTAGGGTGCAATCCAATGAGGCTGCCTGTAACCCTCCGAACTTATAGGGTTATGGGCATCCTATGCAGGGCGGGAGGAGGAGCACAGAGGCGAAGGTTGCCTCTGTGCTCCTCCTGCCCTGCAAAGCAGCTAGACGGCCAATTTTGGCCATCTAACTGCGGCGCTTTGGAGGGGGAGGGAAGAAGGCTGAGATGCTGCCAGAATACATCATAACTTGGTGGCGTCTCAGTCTCCTCCCCTCCCTGCCCCATGGAACGCCCCCCAAACCCCTTCTCCGAGGTCGCTTTTATGACCTCAGAGAAGCAGCTAGAACAGTTCTTGCCACGCTGGCTGTGGGTCGGGGCGCTCCGAGCATGGATCCCCTGCTCCAAGGTTGGAGCTGTTTTCCGACCTCGGAGCTGGGAATCCGAATGATCCTATGGCACTCTAGACACTGTCTAGGGGCCATAGGATTACTCCGCCCATCAGTCAGCCATGTCCTTTTCCAGAGTACTCCATTCCATTTCTCCTCCCCAACCTGGTTTTCCATCCCCTCCCCACCCTCCCATCCAATAGTGAGTGTCCATTCTGTGACCACTAAGCTTACTCAGTCTGCACTGGGCTGTTTGGGTTCCCCCCTCTTAGTTGTTGGGGTTTTTTTTTAGGTTTTTGTACTTCTGCAAACCTCCAGGTTTCCCAAAACCTGCTGATCCTTTCCTCTTAAGCTTGAATGATACTGTTTTGGATAAATAAGGATCAACATTGGAGAAAGAGTTTACTATTGGTATATAGGATGGTGTAGTTTGATGTAAAGAACCCCCCCGGGGGGGAGTTTAAAAACCACTCGTGCATCATATTGAACAGTATTTGATAGCCGACATGTAAGCACATTTTTAATTTTATAGGATTTGATAGTTAACGTGCAATAATGTTAGCATCTGACAGATTTGATAGATAAAACACAACGGTAATTAGTATCTGACATCTGAGAACTTAAGAGATATCATCTTTGAAGCCTGCCAAAATTTAAAACAACAAGAAATGCTGGCAAATCTAAAGCATTCCAGTTTTGAATTTTCAGTGTAAAAAATTCACATACCCAAAGTGAATTCAAATTTTGCTTCAGAACTTCTCGTGCAAAAAATGGAATGAGGAAATTGGAAATGATTATCAATTTTGAATATTTGGCAATATTGGTTTTAGTTCCAGTTAGCTGGAAGGAAGCAGCGTGCTCCTTTTGCCCTCGCCCCAGCCTGGTACGTCAGAAAGAAGACAGGTGGTCTTTTGGTTGCTGTTTGGGGGCAATCACTTCTCATTTGGCTTTGCTGCACAGTGAAACGCCCCAAAGGTCTTTGCTATTAACATGCACTCTAAATCTCCAAGATGTTGCAGCTGTGATTGGATTATTTATGGCTCCCCTCTTATATTACCATCTCGAAAACATCACACAAAAGAGGAACAGGAACGTAATGAAATCTCCACCTCTCCAGCCATCTCTCTCTAATCTGAAATGGCATTTCCAGGAGCTATTTCATCGAACCAAGGAGTCTAAGAAACAAAGACATGTCTTTCTGTCCCACTCAGACAGTGTTCAGCTTTGCATAGTAGAGTCACAAAGTGATTCTCTCAGTACCTCTCACATACGTTCTCTGGCATCCAGTACATGCTTCTATATGATTCATAACACTGTATTCATTCACCAACTTTTATTCCTTCCTGCCTAACGAAGATCGCTATTTCCCTGCTGCTAATAACAGCAGGGAAACAACTATCTAGTCCCTGTTGCCTGGCTGATGGCTGATCAGCTGGGTGGCGAGAAAAGTGGGTGGGGCTTCACAGGCTGCACAGAGGTCGCAGGTTGCCCACATGCAGTGCTTTTTTTCTGGAGAAAAGGGTACCGGAACTCTTGGATTACATTTCCTCGGGAGTAGATGGCGATTAAATTGTAATGCAATTAATAGAAGAAAAGGTGCTGGAACTCAGTTCCGGTGAGTTCCACCAGAAAAAAAGCCCTGCCCACATGTGCTTGATATGCAAGTCCACATCCTTTGCCCTAAATATTTACTCTCCATTGCATAGGTATAAAACTGAAATAATCCCATTCACAGTGTTTGGATACAGCAGCCTTTCCCAAACTGGTGCCTTCCAGATTTTTTGGACTTCAACTCCCATCAGTCCCAGTCAGCATAGCCAATGGTCAGGAAAGCTGGGAGCTGTAGTTGAAAAACATTTGGTGGGCATCAGGTTGGGGAAGGTTGGGATATAATAATGCTGCAGAAAGAAACATTGACTGGGTTCAGACAACACGATAACCCACAATAAACAGTTGAGTGTGGGTTGTCATTGAACCATGGGTTGTTGTTGAAATGCGGGTTGTCATGTTGTCTGAACCCAGCCAAGATAACAAACCATGGTGAACAACCCACAGTTCACAACCCAACAACAAACCATCGGTTCTCTTCATGGGTTGTTCGTGGTTAACATGGCTTGTTAATGCAACTGGGTCCAGACAACAAGATAACCCACATTTCAACAATCCACAGTTCAACAACAGCCCACACTCAACCCTTGAGTGAGGGTTATCGTGTTGTCTGAACCCAGTCATTAATTGTCTCATTCAAATGTGTAGCCTTCACCAAGCTGGTGCCCTCCAGATGAGTTGGACTACAACTCTCATCAACTAATGGCCATGCTGGCTGAGGATGATGGGGTTTGTAGTCTAACACATCTGGAGGCCACCCGGTTGGGGAATTTAAATGCAGTTGTTTAAATCGCTTCCTTCCTTCCTTGGTTCCTTTCTCGTTTATTAATCACCCAAGACTTAAATTATCCAGCCATTTGCTTTTTGCTTTTGCCTTTTTTGCTTTGTCAATGAAAAATGTTCAGCGTTCATTATCAAATTCATTTCCTACTGAGATTTTCTTGGCTCCTTTTCATCAATGGGTGTTTTTATAGTCATCTTACCCTATCTACAAAAATAGCCTCTGCCAGATTACCAAATGCATGTTCTGCGTCTCCTAGTAAAAAAAGAAAGAAAAAGAAAGAAAGAAAGACTTTGTGAATTTCTGTGCGTTAAACTGTGAATGTGAAACCTTGTGAACACCATAGGGGAGGGGTAGGCAACCTTTTGGGGCTGTGGGCACATTTGGGCATTGGAGAAACTGTATTGGGCACCACCACAAAATGGCTGCCATCAGAGGCATGGCAAAGGACAAGTAACCTGCCCCAAAGACTGAGTACAAGACAGAGGTGGGGCCTGAGCCCCAACACAACTCTTTTGAACCCACAGCTTTCAGCACCAACAGAAACCTATCCCTCAGCAATCCCAGCTGCCACTAAGAAAATGTGTTAATTTTTTATTTTTTTTTAAGTGGGATGGGTAGGGCACCTTGACAAGTGCCAAGAAAGGTGTCCTTGGGCTCATGGGTGCCCACAGGCCCCAAGTTGCCTACCCCTGCCATTGGGGATGAGATTGCAAGAGTTCATAGCTAGCGATCTATTAATGTATGTACATATTAAATTATGATGCATTAAAAATAAATTATGATGCATTAAAAATATGAAAATGCTCAATAGTATTTGTTTATTTTATTATTTATAACTTTCATAGCTTGCCTTTCCTTTAAGGAGCTCAGGCTCCCCACTCTCTTAAATCCTCTCAATGAACCCTGGGAAATAGGTTAGGTTGAGAGATTGTAATTGGCCCAAAGTCACCCAGTGGGTTCCATGACTGAGTGGGGATTTGAACCTGAGTGAGTCTAGCCTGACACTCTAACCACTGCAGTGCACTGGCTCTCACACTGTCACTATATCATGCTGGCATTCTATGTATTCTAATCTGCGTGAAACCAGGTTCTCTCCCAGTATTGTTTAGTTCATGGATTGGCAATCTACCAAAACATTTCCTTTACGCTCAGAGGGAACAATAGCATTGATCAACGGTGCATTAATCATCATGCTAAGGGAGAGTCAAACCCAGTCAAATTACAGCAACCGCTGCTACATAATTATCTGAGAGTATCCACCAAGGTGGAAGGTGTAGCCTAAGCTTCTCCTAAGTTGTTATCTTTCTCATCACAAGTCAGGACATAATGGCCATGATGCAAGAACATGCACAACCTTACTCGGTGAACATTCCTTGCCACCAGCAGCTGTTTCTCCATTAGGTGAGGTGGAAGGGTGCAGAGCAAAGAACTACATTTATTAAAAAGGGGGGGCAGGGAAGAGAAGCAATATCCCCCAAATTGCAGGGCACTGTCACAGGTATACAGGTAGCATTCCTGTTGTTTACCCCTAATTAGAGCAACCTGAATGTCCCACACTTGACTGCTATCAATGGAGAGCACTCAAACCCTAAAGAAAGCATGGAGAACCTCCACCCCATGGGCCACATATGGCCCATGAGGGTTCCCCATCCGGCCGCCAGCTTCTTCCCCAGGCCCAGCAGCTGACTGAAGATAAGGGCTTTTCGCTACCAGGGAAAAGCTACCAGTTACTGGGGAACATGGGTGGGAGGGTGCTGTTGCACTCATGTCCTGCTTGTGGGATCCTGTGGGCAGCTGGTTGGCCACTGTGTGAACAGAATGCTAGACTAGAAGGACCCTTGGTCTGATCCAGCATGGTTCTTCTTATGTTCTTATGAGAGGCAACAGGGTCTGAGGAGGATGCTACTAAGTGATTCAGTCCTGCTGAGTAGACATGCAGTGGCTTGTCCTGCTTACTTGTGAGTAGACATGCTGCCCCTGCTTACTTCTGAGTAGACAGACATGGATAGGCTTGGTATTTGGAATGCTATTTGAAAGTGCTGCTGAGTGATTCAGAAGAATCACATGTTGGCCCTGCCTACAAATAGAATGTGCCCTCTGAGTGCTCCCCCAGATTGGAATTTGGTCCTTGGACTGAATTTTATTTTTAAAAGCACAAACTGGTGTGAAGATGAGGTGGGAAGATTTGTGCCACTCATCACTGGGGATATGATGTGTACCGTCCAACAGGTGCCTATGACACTTGTGAAACACATCCAGACTTATTCCACTAGTACAATGGAAATTGAGGGAGACTGCATTTTTCAGATGCACAATTCTGTGATGTCCCTACAACAAATATGCTTCCTCAAGAGAAGAAGTCTAGGTTCTCCTGCAACAACTGAGTACCAACTATGCATTTATCATACCTAACAAACAAACAAAAAAAGTAATCTAGAAGGCTTTAAAGTATGTCCACACCAGCACACATATGTGTGATCTGTCAGTGAAAATAGCACAAGGAGTTAGTTGGTGCAGACCTCACCTCATCTTTTCATGGCTTGTTCCCAATTAGCACTCCACTTGCGGTTTCACATGCTTATGCAGTTCAGGCAAAACTTGGTGCCTCATTAAAGAGTTACAAATCCTACTGTGATTACCCTCCCTTTTCATTACAAGGATCTTTTAAAAATTAAAGCCAATTTTGGGCCAAAATACCCTTTCACTTAAGTCACCTCAGTATTCTGCCCCACTCTAGCCATACCACAATCTCCTCTGAAACCAGCTCTGTTTCCAGTATTCATACACTACCCCACAGCAATGAACTTGCAGCATCAAAACATTACACAGGAGCAACCATTTTGCCATCAAAAATCTCAGTAGAAACAAAAACATGACGAGACTGGAGTGCATTCAATATCCAGCAGTCGTCGGCACTCACCATGGCCCTAGTAAGAAGTACATCGCAGCGATCTCTAACACGGACAATTACATAATCCAGAAGATGCCAGTGCTTTGACCGTGGGTGCTGCCATGATGTTTTAAACTTATTCTTTTGTCGAAAGAGCGTGTTTGTAATAGTGAGATTATGCTCTGCACATATAGACAAAAGTAAGATTCCGTCCGGGTTGCTATAACCAACTCCGTCTTTTCCAATAGTTTCTGGCCATAAATCAAATTCACGCCCGACTCTTGCGTTAAAATCGCCTAGGAGGATAATTCGCCTAGGTATCTCTGACAGGAGAGGGTCCAACTGGGTATAAAAATTTTCCTTGATGTCTTCATCAGCATCTAATGTTGGCGCATAAGCGCTCAAGATAGTTACCTGCTGGTTATTTTAATCTCAGCAGGCTGAAAGCAAAAAGTAAGGTAATTACAACCTCCGTTGTGGAACTTCAGTATGCTGATGATAATGTGGTCTCCGCACATTCAGAGGATGATCTCCAAACTATCCTAAATGCTTTTGCAGAAGCATACGGAAAACTTGGTCTCTCACTTAACATCAAAAAAACCAAAGTGCTTCATCAGCAAGTGCAAGCTAACCCTTTGGTGATGCCATCTATCCAGCTTGGCGGGACAATACGTACTGGAAAATGTCGATCATTTTCTCTATCTTGGCAGCTATCTTTCTGTTACAGCTAACATCGACAGTGAAATCCAGCATCGTCTGAGCTCCGCAAGTGCCGCGTTTTCTCGAATGAAACAGAGTGTTCGAGGATCGGGATATTTGTAAGAAGACCAAAACACTGGTTTATGAAGCCATTGTATTACCAACTTTATTGTATGCCTGCGAAACATGGACTATCTATAAATGTCACCTCCAACTCCTTGAAAGATTTCATCAACGTTGCCTCCGGAAAATCCTGCGAATTACTTGGGAAGATAGGCGAACAAATGTCAGTGTACTGGAAGAAGCAAAGACTACTAGCATTGAAAAAATGATCCTTCAACGCCAACTTCAGTGGACCGGTCATGTTGTTCGAATGCCTGACTGCCGTCTCCCAAAGCAGTTACTTTATTCCCAACTCAAGGATGGAAAGCGGAATATCAGTGGTCAATATAAGAGGTTTAAAGATGTTCTTAAGGCTAATCTAAAAAATGCAATATAAACATCAAAAACTGGGAAGCTCTGGCCCATGAACGATCTAACTGGAGGTTGGCCTTTCACAAAGGTTCCATGGACTTTGAAGAAGCCCGAGTGCAAGGTGAAAGGGAGAAACGTGCTAAGCGAAAAGCACGTCAAATGAATCCTTTACAGGACCATCTTCCATCTGGTAACCTGTGTCCTCACTGTGGGAAGCTGTGTGGATCTAGAATTGGCCTCCACAGTCACTTACGGACCCATCGCTAGAGTCTACACAATTTTCTTTAGAATTTTCCTCCTTTTAAAATCTCCTTTTTGTAAAAAAAAAAAAAAAAAAAATTATCCTGGAAGACAATCTTACTCGGTCAGGAGTGATCGCCTGACTGACTGACTGCATCTAATATAGGGGAAATCTTTTGCTGAACAGATTACCCCACCCCACCCCACCCCACCCAAAAAAGATATAAAAGGACAGAAAATTAATTCCTATAGAAGATGTAAACTCATTAACCGAAAATCTATTCTGCTCATTTTTATGCATCTGCCTTCTACAACTGTAAACATTTTAGCCAATTATTTTGAAGCTGGAATAAAGCATTCCAGGATAAAAATGTGTTTCAATCCCTTCATTATGGCCGGAGCCTATTTCCTGCATTCAGTGCAGTGGGAATGGAGGCAATCAAGAAAATAATTATTTTCTTAACAACTGGATTGGTTATCATCTGTACAAAAAAATAGTGAGGGCCCCACAGTTGTCAATCATGCATGAGACAGGAGACACTCTGGGGAAAGCCTTCATTAGGGGGGGGAGCGGCAACACATCGCTAAATAATATCTCTGAGTCAGGGAACTGAAGTCAATGAAAACACTGTCAATTGTGAATTGGCACAAGGCTTGAAATGTTTTCCCTTCTGTTTGACACGTGTTCTCATTAGCATGTTTCTAGTATGGAATGGGTGGCTCCAAGGGCATCCTTTCCCTTAAACAAAGCCTCCTTTATCCTGGAGAAAATTACTTTAAGGGGAGGAACCTCTCCCCCTCTCCTGATGGCATGGAACAAAATGTGTTACTAACTATCAGATGGCTTTTGGGGGGGGCGGCGGCGGCGGGGGGGGGGGAGGTGACCTGCGCTTGTGAAATAAATGTGTAGCTTCAATCCAATTTCACAAGACCAGTGCCAAGACAACAACAAACATCATCTTTATCCCAGTAGGTGCTAATTAATTAGCCTTACTAATGTTCTTAACATTTAGAATAACTGCCACGCTGGGCAACCCAATCCTAAACATTTGCACCAGCTGATTATCCGGCAGTGAAAGAGTAACGGTTATGTTTTGTGATGTTGCAACAGTAGCGTGCTCCCTCTTGCTCGAAACACTTTAACTAACCTGCATCCGCTGTGAGTCATTGGACAGGATTGTTAAATCCTTTTTACTTCTTAGAGCATCTTATGCTAAGTGTTGTATTCAGTCAAAATGCATGTGCCAGCATATCAGTATGAAGGGGGTATACGTGGGGAAATGGATGGTTTCCCCTTTAAAATAAACAGATATGGTAAGTAGGAAAGGATCGAGCGTGCGCGCACACACACACACACACACACACACACAGAGAGCTTCCATTTCTTTCTGTGTATTTAAAAGGGGAACATTTCCTTTTCATACGCATGTACCTTCTTCATAAGTGATGCACTATGTGTATACTTTGTACTCAGATTTCTGCACCCACATGGAAAATGTAGTATAAGGAATACTAGAACCCCTCCCTGTTGAAAGTGAGGTTTCCTTATATGGCAGGGGTGGGGAACCTGTGCCCCACCAGGTGTTGTTAGACTCCAATTTCCATCAGCCCCAGCCATAAACCACAAACAGTCTAAACAAAAAACAAAAAAAGCACAACCAAACCTTAAGAAAAGCAACTTTAAAATGTGGTCATAGGGAAAATCATAACAGAAAGTAACACAATAAATCATTATAAATCATTTTAAAAAATACTGTTATATATAGGTTATAATAAATAATTTTTAAATAAATCTTGGAGAATTTGATGTTTACCAGTAATTAAAAAAAAAAAAAAGATTGAAGGAGGCCAGTGAAAAAATATGAGAAAATCTGACATGTCATTTTTCAGTAAATCGAAGGAAGCTGAAGCAACCGCTCTCCGTAAATCACTACAATTCATTCTCATTTCCTTCATAGCAGTAAAGAATAACATTTACCCTGAACGGTTTGGAAATGTCCAAAAGAACAGCTTTGTGATACAAACATTTCTGACATTTGCCGTAACATATAGGCTAAAATTGCCTGTCACCAGCCTACGGCCTTCCTGTCTGTGAACCAGGGCATAAAACTGCCTTACAGTGAGCAGACCAGTTCATCTGGCCCAGCCTTCCCCAATTGGCCATCCTCCAGATGTGGTGGACAACAACTCCCACCCACCCCCGCCTACTGGCTGGGGATGGTGGGAGTTGTAGTCTAACACAGAGGTGGTGTTGGGGACAGCCCACCAGGGCTGGATCCCCGAATCTCCGGGAGGCCATCTGCCCTGCTGTCCATGGGCACTTGCTGAAATAAAGGTTTAGGGCCCCTGATTATCTCTGTTGCATCTGATCCTCCTGGATTAGCTGGCTTTTTGCCCACATGTGCTTCACCTCCTGCTGTTCCCCACCCTTGATTGCTGCCTGAGGTTTTTTTCTGAAATTAAATGCCCTCCTCTCCCCTGTCCATACATCCCTTTCTACAAATAGGGGTGTCCTTAGGAGACAGGATCCTTTAAAGTCACAGAGAGAGAGAGAGAGAGAGAGAGACCTCAGAGGATATGTAAATTAGCATATGTAAATTGAGCCTCTCTTTTTTGTCCTCTGGGCCTGAGCCTCAGAACTTTTTGGTACCTAGCACCATCCCTGGTCTAACACATCTGGTGGGGGATGGGGACGGGTGGGGAAGGCTGATCTAGCCCAGTTGTGTCAACTCTCACTGGTGATAGCTTTTCCAGGTCTCAGGCAGATGTCTTGCCCAGACCTTTTACTTGACATCATTTCAACTAGAGATGCTAGGAATTGAACTTGGAACCTCCTGTGTGCAAAGCATTCATGGTACCACTGAGTGATGGCCCCTTCCCAACAGAAGGGGATGATGTAAACTGTCGAAGGAAACTGGAGATGCAACCCAGACTTGGAGGCTGGGATGTATACCAGGGCCATGAAACCTAATGTGATGTAGAGGAGGAGCCGGCTGGGTTTCATTGCACGTAACATCTTGAAAACAGGGTCTTCTCAGTAGTGGTGCCCACCCTCTGGAACACCCTCCCTTGTGTGGTTCAGGAGGCAGAAAGTGTGCTGTGTTTTAAACACCTCCTGAAGAAGTACTTGATTGCACAGCCTTTCTCTGGCTTGTGTAACTGACTATCATTACACTGCTCCATTTTACTGTAGTTGTTTTTAATTGTATTTTTTAAAATTCAGTTTAGCTATTGTAGCTGTAGTAAACTGTTCTAAAAATATTTTTATATGTAAACCACTTAGAGATTTTATTATATGAAGCAGTATACAACAAGTATTATTATTAAAAATTTAAATCAGTGAGCCAAATGGCCCTAGGTATTTAGTAATACTGATAATATATTTCTCCCCAACCCTGCAAAATACTGATACCTAGCTTCAGCATAACAAGGGATGTGTTTTCATTCACAACTGGTAATGTGCAAAAGCCCCCACATATATGCATACCTCCACTCATAGGCCCCCTCTCCCATCCTGGCTTCATCCAAGATGGGATCTACTGCTCACACGCTTCGGAGAACTCAGGCAAAGAAACCAAATAACCAGAAGTTTGCACTTCTAGACACATAAGTCTGAGAGGCAGTGTGGCATAGTGGTTAGGGTGTTGGACTGGGTCTCGGGAGATCCGGGTTCTAGTCCCCACTTGGCCATGAAGCTCACTGGTGACTTTGGGCCAGTCACTGACTCTCAGCCTAACCTACCTCACAGGGTTGTTGTGAGGATAAACTGGAGAGGAGGATGATTCTGTAAGCCACCTTGGGTTCCTTGCAGGAAAAAAGGCGGGTATAAATATAATAAATAAATAAATGATCACGCCAGCTCACACCCAACATCATTCAGATGACAGCATTCTGTACCCTAGGGATGGGGGGGGGGGGAAGAAATTTGTTCAGTTAGCATTTTAATGCAAGCTTACTTAATTTTGCATTTTTGAACCAACATGTACCAAAAACTCAGTTATCCTCAAAATTTGCACTTCTCCAAATTTTGCAAAACAACTTGCTAGGTTAAAAACTGCGTACAAAATGCATATATTAGGGGAATAATGTTTAAACATGCATTATAGTAGGAAAATTGCTTGCAAAAAAAAATGTGTACATGCATGTATTACGAGAAATGTGCACAAAATTCTTATGAATTTTCATGTGAACTTCTTCATTCAGGATGAACCAAACTTAGGTCTGGAGAATTTCTTGAAATTCAAGACAAACCAAGTTTAAGATTAGAAAAAATGAGAAATGGAAATTAACATTTTGTCCATTCCTACGTACCACTTGCAATGTCTGAACCATCTTCATGGGCAGACCCACACAGAGAACATTACAATCAACAAAGGCCTCAAAATATCTTTTTCTGAAAACAGCCATGGAACGGGGAGGATTTGGATGAGGGATGCACTGCTGGAAGAAGGGGTTAACCTCCACACACACCCCATGTCATTATCCCAAGGCCTGTGGCTCACGCTGACCAGCTTGTCTGAGTGTGGAAAGCTAAGGAGGGGTCAGGCCTGGTTATTACTTGGATGGGAGACCCCTCCTCTCATTTCCTGCATTGAGCAGGGAGTTGGACTCGATGGCCTTGTAGGCCCCTTCCAACTCTATGATCTATGAATCATACACACACACATCCCTGAAGCTGCTATTTGCCCTGGGGCAAATCAAGAAAACAGCAGGGGGGGAGGGTTAAAACCCCTCTTCCCTAACAGCATAATCCTCCCCCTTTTAAGGCTGCTATTACCTTTAAAAAAAAATGCAGGCTATTCTGTTCATGGATTTCCGATATCATTTCTAGTTTGTCCCTCAGAGTTCAAAAAGGGAGAAGGTATGTGTGGGGTGGGTGGGTAATTACAGTATCAGGTAGCAGAACAGAGCAGCTCGGTTCTTTAATGAATCAGCACTTCTCAGGAAACTACCGAGCAACCATGTCGAATCATGGGAGATGTATGACTTCAGATTGTTGGTGGGCATCTGAAAGCAACCAGCTGTCATGTGGAAACCTCACTATGTGACATCATACCCAAACAAGGATTTCCCCCACCAAAAATTAAGCATGTGAGAAGCGGCTCCAGGCAATTCTGGCCGGCCCTGTCTCTTCCATCCATTATTAGTCACACTTCAACAAGGTGCCATTTAGAACTGATTCATTCATACTTCTAGATTTTTATATAATAACAGGCTTACTGTTGATGATCCTGGAGTCTGAAAGTCTGCATTGCTATGAGCTCACCAAACAGTGTGGAAACTGCCTAGTTCAGAATCCAGGGGTATATACCAAACCCAATGGCCAGCTTAAAAAAAAAGCTGCCTGCCCTGCCCTGTAAATGTGCCTTTAACCAGGAACAGTGTTAGGTACTGAAAAGATCTGGGACTCAGGCCCACAGGACACACACACATACACACACACACACACCCAAAACAACCAAAAAAAGCACACATTTGCCTATGCTAATTTACATACTCTCTAAAGTCTCTCTCTGTGTGTGCATCTTTAAAGGACCCTGGCTCCTAAGGACATCCCTATTGGTAAAAAGGGATGTATGGAGAAGGGAGAGGAGGGCATTTGATTTCAGGAAAAAACCTCAGGCAGAAAGATTCAAGGGTGGGGGGAACAGGAGGTGAATCACCTGTAGGCAAAAAGTCAGCTCATCCAGGGGATCAGATGCAACAGAGGTCATCAGGGCCCCTGTACCTTTATTTCAGCAAATGCCCATGGAAAGCAGGGTGGTGGGACCATGAGATTCGGGGCTCCAAATGAAAGATTCAGGGCTCCAAATGAAAGATTCAGGGCTCCAGCCCTAGGGGGCGCCCGCCTAACACTGTCTCTGCCTTTAAAAGTGAGAGAACTGAGATGCAGAAATCGGCAGGTGAAGTGGCATGGAGATAAACACGAGCCCTCTTCAGTCCCTGCGACCCTGTCCCATCCCCAACACCAACATGCCTCCTGGCTCTGCCCTCTGACCTCTCTGTGTTCAGTAGAACATCAGGGAATGGAGCCAGAGGCTCTGCAGGTGGGGAGGGTTTGGCCCTTCTGAAGGGGACTATGTTCCTCTGCTGATTGGTGCCAATCAAACTGCTTGTGAAGGGGGCAGCTACAGGAACTGGTTCAAAAGCTGGCAAGCCTAACATACAATCCAAATAAACCAGGGGATGGGTAGGCAACCTTTTTGGACCATGGGTATATTTGGCAATTTGAGAAACTATCCCGGGCACCACCACCACAAAATGACTGCCTTGGGAGGCGTGGCAAAGGACAAGTAACCTGCCCAAAGGACTGAGTACAAGGCAGAGGTGGGGTCTGAGCCCCAACACGTTAAGCGAAGCTGCAGTTTTCAGCACCAACAGAAACCTATTTCACAGCAATCCCAACTACCAGTAAGGAAATGTGTTGATTTATCATCATCATCATCTGTGGCTTACGCTGGCTCAGCTTGTCTGAGTGTGGAAAGCTAAGCAGGGTCAAGCCTGGTTATTACTTGGATGGGAGACCGCTCCTCTAGTTTCCTGCATTGAGCAGGGGGTTGGACTCGATAGCCTTGTAGGCTCCTTCCAACTCTATGATCTATGAAATCTATGAAATCATCTAGTGGGCGGTGCAGGGCACCTTGGCGGGTCCCACGGGCTCCATGACATGTTGCCTACCCCTGCAATAACCCCCTGCATATATTTTAGGAGTGGACAGTACCCTACACTGCCCCCATGAGAGCGGAATGGACCGCTAGTCCAAGAGGAATTCCAGAAACAACCAGAAACCAGTGGAGATTCCTCATTTCCAGAACAAGGTGGGTCAGCAGAGCTCACAGAAGGGATCTCCACTGACCTGTCCTGTTCCTAAAACGAGTATGTCCATTCATTTCCAGGGTTGCTCCAGGAACTACTCGTTCCTGTTGTGCTAGTGCTCCATTTCATTGGTGCAACAGAACTAGCGGGATCACAGTGGTGGTATAGGATACTGCCCAGTATGTCCTATCACTCATGGCTGCGTCTAGGGAGAGACTGGTCAAGGCAAGGAAACTAGCAAGTGTACAAAGGGAGACTGCGTTGAGATCCATGATAACACCTTTTAAAAGGGGAGTCTTCAAAGAGATGTCACGGCAAAGGAGGAATGGGGCTAAAGCAGGACTAGCTTGTTGTCCTTCAACCCACCAACATCCTAAAGCTGACCCAAAGTGTTTTCACAACTGGTGGCAATCATATGACTCAGTGCTATGGCCTTAAATCCCACTAAGTTCATGAAAATCCCAAGTAAAGGTCTATAGATTTCAACTGTGTCACACAATCCGAAGAGAGCTTATGTACTGGAAGTATGTCCCACTGACTTCAGTGAGACTTGCTCCCTAGTAGTGTGCATAGACTCTAATGAACCTATCATTAATGTGGCATGAAATGCAGAAAAGAGACATTTCTAAAAATAAATGTATGTCCTGATGGATATTCAAATTACAGATGCAGGAAACCTAAATAGCATGCTTACAATACAGTGCCAGACGACTGGAGGAGGGCAAATGTTGTTCCCATCTTCAAAAAAGGGCAAGAAGGAGGAACCTGGGAACTATAGGCCAGTCAGTCTGACATCAATCCCCGGGAAGATTTTGAGCAGATTATAAGAAGTCAGTCTGCAAGCACCTTGAAAACAATGCAGTGATTACTAGAAGCCAGCATGGATTTGTCAAGAACAAATCCTGTCAGACTAATCTGATCTCATTTTTGATCGGGTAACCTCCCTTGTGGACTGTGGGAATGCTGTGGACATTATATATCTGGACTTCAGCAAAGCTTTCGACAAAGTGCCTCATGATATCCTGATTAGTAAGCTAGCTAAGAGTGGGCTAGATGGAACAACTATCAGGTGGATCCACAATTGGCTACAGAATCGGACTCAAAGAGTGCTTATCAATGGTCCTTCTCAAACTGGGGAGAGGTAACGAGCGGGGTACCACAGGGCTCGGTCCTGGGCCCGGTGCTCTTCAACATTTTTATTAATGACTTGGATCAGGAGGTACAGGGAATGCTATCAAATTTGCAGATGACACAAAGTTGGGTGGAACAGCTAATACTCTGGAAGACAGAAACAAAATTCAAAGTGACCTCGATAGGCTGGAGCGCTGGGCCGAAAACAACAGAATGAAATTAATAGGGATAAATGCCAAGTGCTGCACCTAGGGAGAGGAAACCAAATGCAGAGTTACAGAATGGGGGACACTTGGCTCAACAATACTACAAGTGAGAAGGATCTTGGAATTGTGGTAGATCACAAACTGAATATGAGCCAGCAATGCGATGTGGCTGCAAAGAAGGCAAATGCAATTTTGGGCTGTATTAATAGAAGTATAGCTTCCAAATCGCGGGAAGTGATAATTCCCCTTTACTCGGCACTGGTTAGGGCCTCATCTTGAGTACTGTGTCCAGTTCTGGGCACCTCACTTTAAGAAGGACATAGACAAACTGGAGAGGGTTCAGAGGAGGGCAACAAGGATGATAAAGGGACTGGAAACAAGGCCCTATGAGGAGAGACTGAAAGAACTGGGCATGTTTAGCCTTCAGAAGAGGAGACTGAGGGGAGATATGATCGCACTCTTCCAGTATTTGAAGGGATGTCACACAGAGGAGGGCAAGGATCTCTTCTCGATCATCCCAGTTTGCAGGACACGGAATAATGGGCTCAAGTTACAGGAACCTAGATTCCACCTAAACATCAGGAAAAATTTCCTGACTGTCAGAGCAATAAGACAATGGAATCAACTACCTAGGGAGGTTGTGGGCTCTCCCACTCTGGAGGCATTCAAGGTGCAGCTGGACAGACATCTGTCAGAGATGCTTTGACCTAGATTCCTGCATTGAGCAGGGGGTTGGACTCGATGGCCTTGTAGGCCCCTTCCAACTCTACTTTTCTATGATTCTATGATTCATGCCTTGGATTGAGAGCATAATTCGTTCCAGGAACGTGCTTGTAATCCAAAACACTCTTATATCAAAATGAAATTCCCCCCAAAAAATTGTACGCAGATTTTTAATTTAAGCCATACTACAGTACTTGTATTGCAAAACGTCGCTTGTATATCAAGTTAAAATATATATATATATATATTTAAAAATTTGCTTGTCTTGCAAAACGCTCTCAAACCAAGTTACTTGCAATCCAAGGTATTACTGTAATTTGTGAAAACACCCTAATCCTTTTGAACCTACTAGGGTTGCCAACTTTAGAACCAGCTCCTGTAGCTGTCCCTTTAAAGGCAGTCTGATCTGCAGCTACCAGCATGTTATAATGTTTAACTCCATGACATAAATAACTTCATCTGCTGATTTCTGCATATCAAACTTCTGTTAAAGGCCAGAGGTTCTTTTTCTAGCCAGTTGGCAAACCTATTCCCTAGCTCTGGACACCCTTCCTAAGTAGTCTGACAGTGAGTAAGATGATCTGAGTTTCCCTGATTCTCCAAGAGGCTAGACCTCAGGAATTTTCCCCACCTCCTCTGTCCTGCCTGAAGTTTTGGAGCTCAGCATGTTACCCAACAGCATATCATTCTCCTCACCCCAAGAAATTTGCATTGTTTTGTATTTGATGTTATGGCTTTTCATCTGCTGCATGTTTGCCTATTCATCTACCAATAGTCATCTGCGCCACTAACTGTTCTGTGGATTTCAGTAGGGACATTACTTTGGAGCCACTGAGACATTTGCTTTTCTTAAAAGAAATAAATCACTCCCCTCACCCCCTCCATATCCATTCTCTGCACAGCCTCATGGCACTCTGAAATCTTCTCAAAAATAGGTCAGGTTTCTCCGCCTGGCAAGTACAGACAGGAACATGGACTACAGCAGCAGCAGTTTGGGGCTGATTTACATTTCCAGCATCAAACACAATTACCTTTTTACAAACCCGGGAAGGGTGTGCCCTCATTGTTATTAAGGTGAAGGATTGACACCTGCAAATGGAGCCCTCTATCAACTAATAGCCAGTGCTCAAATTACAGGTGCGGAGGTGCAGAAGGAGAACATAAGAAGATAAGAAGAGCAGTGCTGGATCAGACCAAGGGTCTACCTAATCCATCATTCTGTTCACACAGTGGTCAAGCAGCTGCACATGAGAAACCCGCAAGCAGGACATGAGGGCTCATTGCCCTCCTGCCCATGTTCCCCAGCAATGGGTGTACATAGGCATACTGCCTCTGATACTGGAGGTAGCATATAGTCATTAGGGATTAGTAGCCATGATAGCCTTATCCTCTAGGAATTTGTCCAATCCCCCTTTAAAGCAATCCAAAATAGTGGCCATCACTACATTTGTGGTAGTGAATTCCATAGTTTAACTATGCGATGTGTGAAGAAGTACTTATAGATTTCATAGATCATAGAGTGGAAGGAGCCTACAAGGCTATCGAGTCCAACCCCCTGCTCAATGCAGGAAACTAGAGGAGGGGTCCTCCCATCCAAATAATAACCAGGCCTGACCCTGCTTAGCTTTCCACGCTCAGACAAGCTGAGCCGGCATAAGCCACAACTTCCTTTTATCTGTCCTGAATATCCCACCAATCAGCTTTATGGGATGACCCTGGGTTCTAGTATTATGGGGGGGGGGGGAAGTCTCCCTATCCACTTTCTCCACTCCATGCATAATTCTTTACACCTCTATCATGTCTCCCCCTCACTTGCCTTTTCTCTAAGCTAAACAGTCCCAAATGTTGTAACCTTTCCTCATAGGGGAAACTGCTCCAGCCCTTGATCATTCTAGTTGCCCTTTTCTGCACTTTTTCCAACTCTACACTGTCCTTTTTTAGGTGCGGTGAGCAGAACTGTACACAATATCCAAGTGTGGTCACACACACCATAGATTTGTGTAAAGGAAGTATGATATCAGCAGTTTTATTTCGATTCCTTCCTAATTATGCCTAACATGGAATTTGCCTTTTTCACAGCAGCTGCACACTGGGTCAAAATTTTCATCAAGCTGTCTACCATAACCCCAAAATCTCTTTCTTAGTCACCACTAACTCAGATCCCATCAGCTTATATGTGAATTTGATTTATTTTTTCTCCCAACATGCATCACTTTACACATGCTTATGTTGAACTGCATTTGCCATTTTGATGCCATTCCCCCAGTCTGGAGAAATGCCTCTGGAGCTCCTCACAATCCCTTTTTGTTTTAACCACCCTAAATACTTTGGTTTCATCAGCAAACTTGGCCACCACACTGCTCACTCCTAATTCCAGATCATTTATGAACAAGTGGAAAAGTATTGGTCCCAATACAGATCCCTGTGGGACCCCACTGTTTACATCCCTCATTGGGAAAATCTAACACTTATTCCTCTCTGTTCTTTAACCACTTACTGATCCATAAGAAGACCTCTCCTCTCCATGACTGCTATATTGTTCAGGAGTCTTGGTGAAGGACTTTGTCAAAAGCCTTCTGGAAGTCCAAGTAAACAATGTCTACCAGGTCACCCCTATCCACATGTTTATTGTCACTCTAAAAAAGCCCTCTAAAAGGTTAGTGAGAAATCACTTACCTTCGCGGAAGCCATGTTGATTCTTTTTCAGCAGAGCTTGTCCTTCTACATGTTTACTAATTTTATCTTTAATAATGCTTTCTACCAATTTACCCAGAACAGACATTAAGCTTTCTGGCCTGTTATTTCCTGGATCCCCCCTGGATCCCTTTTTAAAAATCGGTGTTACATTGGCCATTCTCCAGTCTTCTGGTACAGGGGCTGATCTTAGGAACATGTTACATATTTTTGTTAGAAGATCCGCAATTTCACATCTGAGTTCTTTAAGAACTCTAGGATGGGAACCATCTAGGCCCAGTGATTTATTAACTTTCCATTTGTCAATAAGTTTGAGAACATCATCTTTTGTCACCTCTATTTGCCTCAGTTCTTTAGACCCTTCCTGAAAACATCACTTCAGGCACAGGTATCTGTCCTACATCTTCTGCAGAGAAGACAGATGGGAAAAAATTCATTTAGCTTCTCTGCAGTCTCCTCATCTCCTTTAGTACTCCTTTAACTCCATTTTCATCCAACAGTCCAACCGCTTCCCTAGCTGGTTTCCAGCTTCTGATATAGCTAAAGAATTCTTTATTGTTGGCCTTTGATGTTCTTAGCATATGACCCTCAAAATGCTTTTTTTGCATTTCTTATTGCCTGCATGCATCTCCTTTGTGCAAGCTTGTGCGCCCTTTTGCTTTCCTCATTTGGGCAAGACTTCCATTTTCTTTTCTCTAATAGCTTCCTTGATGCTGCTTATTAACCATGCTGGTGACATCTTGGACTTAGTGCTACCTTCTCTAACCTGTGGTATACATTCTCAATGACCTTTTATTATTGTGGTTTTGAGTGACCTCCAAGCATTTTGAAGGTATTTAACCTTCTTGACTACCCCTTTCAACTTTTTATGAGTTTCCTCATTTTAGAGAAGTTTCCTATTTTGAAGTTAAATGTGACTGTGTTGGAGTTCCTGGCAATTTCCCACTTAAACATATATTATATCTAATAGAACTGTGGTCACTGTTTCCAGCTGGTGCAACAATACTCATATCTCGCACTAGATCCTGGGCAGCACCATTTAGGATTAAATCTGGAGTCGCCTCCCCTCTGGTTGGTTCCGTGACCAACTGTTCTAAGGCACAGTCATTGAGAGCAACGAGAAATTTAACTTACAACACTTCCTTGTTTGAATGCCTCCCTGATTTCATTTTCCAAGTCTGAGCATTCTAGTCTGGGGGACTGAGGCCACCTTGCCAGAGGGTAGGACTGGCCCTTCCATTAGGCAGAGTGAGATGGCTGCCTCAGGCAGATGGTGCAAGGTGAGGAGCAGGGGCAAGATGTTGGAGGACAGAGGTGTGTGCCCTGTCACCTGCCCTGGACCGCCTAAGCTAGCGTGCTGCCCTCATGTGCAGAGAAAAATGCTGTCTCATCTGTATATGGAATGGAAGGGGGGATGCCATGCCATCTTTTGCCTCCTGCAGCAAAATGTCTTGGACTAGCCCTGCCAGAAGGCCCTCCCAAAACCTGGAACCAGCATTGCCGCAATGCCAGGAGTTTAGGACTAAACCATCCTTGGGCTTTTAATTCTGCCTGGTCAGCCCTTCCTTCCCCAAGTAGATTGCTACAAAGTCTTGTTGCTCAGCCACCAGTGTATCCTCATACTTCTTTGGGGTTGGCAATTGGGGGGGGGGGGATCCATATTAATCAGGGGGCACATTTTGTATCAGGGGGCTCCAGGTCTTGAACCACATGCTAGATGTTTCTTTATTCACTGTTTTCCTGCCTTCCTATTGTTATTGTTCCTTATAAATAGGCTTTTTAAAAACTAGTTATTATTATTATTCATTTCTGTTTTATTAGCTGTTCTGTTCTGTAGGACATTGTATGCCTAGACTTATGGAACCTAACAGTATCTTAAAGGATAACAAAAATAATAACAAAAACCTTGCCAAAAAAAATGCAGATAAATTACCCCAAGCTCATCCCTAAGAACCTAAGAACATAAGAAGAACCATGCTGGATCACACCAAGGGTCCATCTAGTCCAGCATTCTGTTCACACAGTGGCCAACCAGCTGCCCATGGGATCCCACAAGCAGGACATGAGTGCAACAGCACCCTCCTGCCCACGTTTCCCAGCAACTGGAGTACACAGGCATACTGCCTCTGATACTGGCAGTTTGCTGATCCCAGAGCAGCAAACATCTGCTGAGGTGAAAACATCCTGCATTAACTCGCAAAATGCTCAGTTTTGCCCAGATGATCCTGCAGGAGTTCTTTCACAAAAGGAGCAGCCAACTTTGCATAAATTCTCGATAAAGGTTATTGCCCCAATCCAGCCTTGGTGATCCATCTGCATGTAGAAAACTCAGTGCCAGACAAAAGAAAGAAAGAAAGAAAGAAAGAAAGAAAGAGAATCCACACAGAGAATCCCTTGCAGGACTGAAAAGGACAGGTTGCTTACCTGTAACTGTAGTTCTTCGAGTGGTCATCTGTGCATTCACACACATATGGGTTCTCTGCGCCTGCGCTGAGATCGATCGGAACTTCTTTAGCTGAGCTGAACTGGGCGGGAGCCCCTCCCCCTCGCGCGTGCTCCTTAGCGCGGCTCCCGCCCGTCTCCTCAGTTCCTCTTCGACCGCCTATTGCGACCCTTGGAACCGAGGTTGATTCAGGAAAAAAAGAGCTTTACTACACCCCCTCGAACTCGATGGCTACGAGATCGATAGAAAAAAGAGAACTCAATCCCGAGCAAATCGAGATTGTTTAAAAAGAAATGACAATATAACAGACTATCGAACTCGATGTCGACGAGATCGATAGATAAAGTCTCGATCCCGATATAATCAAGATCGTCCAAATAAAAGGAAAAAAACATAATGAAAACAGACCATCCCATTTCCACCTGGGTATCCATCGAACTCGATGCAGACACCGAGAGGGGAAGGAGGGCGGGTTGTGTGAATGCACAGATGACCACTCGAAGAACTACAGTTACAGGTAAGCAACCTGTCCTTCTTCTTCGTGGTCTCTGTGCTTCACACACATATGGGTAGATTAGCAAGCTGACTTACCGGAGGTGGGTCGGTGTCGGTAGTCAGATGGTGACCGATGATAGGACCGCTCTCCCGAAAGCGTTCTGCGCCCTGGCTCGAACGTCTAGGCGGTAGTGGCGGATAAAGGTGGAGGGTGAAGACCAAGTTGCCGCCCTGCACAAGTCCGATAGAGAAATTCCTCTGCCAAATGCCGTCGAAGTCGACATGGCTCTCGTAGAATGTGCCCTTACTGAGCCCGGTAAAACGCGATCGGCAAGTTGATATGCCAATTTAATAGTGTCGACCAGCCATGAGGACAGTCTTTGTTTCGACACGGGGCAGCCCTTTTTCGGTGGGCCGTAGCAGACAAAAAGTTGTTGAGTGCGTCTTATGGGCTCTGTACGCGCCTTGTAGAAGGCTAAGGCTCTACGGACATCGAGGCTGTGTAAAAGTCTCTCGACATCCGACGTTGGTGATGGAAAGAATGCTGGAAGTATAATGTCCTGACCCAGGTGAAACTCAGAGATGACCTTGGGAAGAAATGATATATCTGGCCGCAAAACCACTTTGTCTTTGTGAAAGGTAGTATACGGAGGATCAATTCTGAGTGCGGCTATTTCACCAACGCGCCTTGCAGATGTAATCGCCACAAGAAACAGGGTCTTGAGCGACAGAAGGCGTAGGTCCGACTTCGCCATGGGTTCGAACGGCGCTTTTGTTAGTGCCTTCAAAACCAGTTGAAGGTCCCATCCCGGTGTAATATTCCTCGTTGGAGGACATACATTTTTTAATCCCTTCAAAAACTGCTTCACTAGGGGATGGACAAATAGTGACATGCCGGTAGAAGTTGCGCGATAAGCCGTAATTGCAGCCAAATAAACTTTAATTGATGAAAATTTTAGTCCACGGGTCATCAACGAGTGCAGAAAATCGAGGACAGTGGATACCGAGCATGCTACAGGGTCTTTACCCGAAGCCGCGACAAAGCTGGAGAAAGCTTGCCATTTCCTCTCATAAGAAAGCCTTGTCGAAGGTTTGCGTGCTGCCAGCAAAACGTCTTTAACCGCCTCAGACAGGTCCGTATCCATCGTTATCTGATCCTCCATGCTGTGAGGCTTAAGGGATGCAGATTCGGATGAAGTACCTTGCCCTGGTGCTGTGTCAGCAGATCGTCTCGAGTCGGTAAATGCAGATAATCTCCCTGGGACAGATTGAGCAAGTGGGCGAACCAAGGCTGTCTCGGCCACCACGGAGCAACTAGTATGCAATTTGTCCTGTCTAGCGATATCTTGGCTAGTACTCGTGTTAGGAGAGGAATTGGAGGAAATAGGTAGTAAAACCCGTTGCTCCATTCCAACAGGAACGCGTCGGTTATCGACTTCGGGTCCGACCCTGCCCTGCTGCAGAACAGTGGACATGCTGCGTTTTCGCTGGTTGCAAATAAGTCCATGTCCGGTCGACCCCACTGTTGAAATAGGGAAGTCAACACTTGCCTGTTCAGTTCCCACTCGTGTGAGTGCAGAGACACTCTGCTCAGTGCGTCCGCCAGTACGTTCGTCGTGTTAGGTTTTGCATAGGCAGAACGAGATTACCACCTGACATCGGGATTATCACCTGACCTGGTGGGTGTTACTTGAGTTCAAGTATACAAGGCCTTTGGTCAGGAGACATAGTCTCGAGGTGACATGACTCAGCAGCCTTGAACAGATTTGGGGTAAACATGTTGATGAGTAGGTTGTGCAACTGGGTGAGTAATATCCTATTCATAGATGCAGGGTCTGGGGTATATAAGCTAGCACACTTGCTTGCTTCCGTCATTCCTCTCCATCTCTCTCTGCTGCTTGTTCGTCTCAGCACGACATGTGGATTGTTCTGGACTTCACTTCATCTAGCCTTACCACTGGGGTAGTGGGTTTGAGTCTGCAATGATGTAGTGAGTAGAAATGCATTGATTGCCTTAATCCCATGTAATTGGGTCTTACAAATAAACTCTTTAATCTTTATTAACTGCTGTTATCTCCTCCTTCCGCTTGCGTGACTGGAACTGAGGGTCATTGGCTAGGGGAGCTTTTGAACCCGGGTCAGTCCAACTCTCACATCGGTTATGGGCCCAGATAAGGATCAGATTACGATCTGATGGTTATCTGATGGGCAGATAAGCCACAGAACGCAGTTCGGAGAAATTCAGCAGTTATAGAGTTAAAGGTTTTGTTTACTATTTGTAAGAACGGTTTGTAAATAAACCGGAAGGCAATGCGGTGTTGCTAAAGCTGGGAGCTGATAACAGCGGCTTGGAATGCAGCACAACTGAAAAATGCGAGACAGAGAGACGGAGGATTTTTCGTTTTGAAAGCAGCTAGAACGGAGGTGCCAGGCTTGGCAAAATCCAAGGCTACAGACTGTGAACGTGGGTGCCGGTTCGGGCAGCTACCAGGCTGAACAGTCAACAACGCTGGACACAAGGATTCGTATTCCACAGCGTGCTGGAGTGATTGTTAAGGAGCTGTATCGGCAAAGAAATAATCTTCAGGAGGCTCTGTGTGTCAACTCATTTGAGTCAAGGCTACAGGCAGGAGGATCATATTTCATTTACAGTTTGCTTGCTTCACACAGCAGCGGATCAGCTATCTTTTGCATTGTATCAACAAGTGGCTTGGATTACAAATGCGTGGATTACGTCTGACGTGGGTAAAGCGTCTGGAGCGTCATGTCGCAGCAGCAAAGTCACGTGTGTATCTCGGGAAACCTGATACTACAAGAGAAACAGCGCGGCAGTTTTGAACAGAGAAAGCTGTGCTTAAAATGTGAAGCTGTTCTTCATTTTCTTCATGTGGGATCACAGAAGAAGGAGCTTGAAATCAGCAGGGGTGCTGCTGATGGGACAAACCTTTGTGTTTTAACCCAGGACATAACAAAATGGACATTATTTTGTTTGGACAGAAACAGTGGATTGTTTAAACAAAGCTTTCTGTGTTGGACATGAATAAACAGAAAGAGGACTATGCAAATGGTCAGAAGTTTAACAGTCATGTTTTTTGGAAATGTATTTCTTGAAAGTTGGATAACTTGGAATCAAGAAAGTGTAATATATGCTCTCTGAAATGTCAGGAAATGTACTGAATGTATATATGACTTGAGTATATTGTGGATTTTTCTGTAGCAAAATGTAAAATACTGAATAAGTAGGTATGTTTATATGGCAAAGCTAAGAGATGGATTATTTCTTTTATACTGTAATGGTGTAAATAAAGAAATGGAAAGTTGTACTGATGCAACTATAAAGAAGTTAAATGCTTATATGTATGACATGTACATGCATGCATATCACATGAATGTTTGATCATTTAGATTCACAGGCCTGTGAAAGAAAATGCAAACTGTTGGTGGGGAAAGCATTTGGAAATTGTAATTTTCACATGAAAGGTAATTTTGTGCACATAAACAAGGGATGCTAGCTTCAACAGGTAAACTGGAAGGCAAGCTGAAAAACCAGTTCATTTCTTTAATTTGTTCTTGGTAATCTTGTGGGTACTCTGATGGTCTTTAGAGAAAAGGCACGTTATTTCATGATGTCAATTGATCAATACACGAAGTACAGGTTGTGTACATGTTAGATAGAAAGCTGGAGTATTGAACAGAGTCAAGGTGTTTTGTGCTTGGATGGGAAACAAGCATATTACCCATGTTACCTATTTCTTTTCAGATTTGGGGAAGTTCAATTCAGTGCATGTTTTGATGACTTTCTAACAGGATGTGATATTGAACACATGGATTGTGTGGAAGAGTAAACAAACACTCAGAAGAGGTGATACTAATTTGGATAATGAGGTTTGGGTAGAAGCTCTTAAATGTTTTGATTATGTACATGATAGAAGTTTTAGTTATGTGTAATGAACTGTACACCTTATAGAAAGTAGTGTAGTAGGAGGAATCTTCTGGAGAAACATTTCAGGATCTTGGATCTGATATGTAGGTACATACACCTCAAAGTTAGAAGAAATCTGTAAGGGAGCTTACATGAGATTTTTCTAGAAATGAGAATATTGTGTTTCACATGAACAACACTTGGATAGTGACATTATCTAAAAGTGTTGAGTATAATGCTGAATGAAAATGTGAGATCATTTTTCTTTAAGAAAAGCATTTGCTGAAAGACAGTCAGGTAAATTTGACAAAACTGATACACATTTGGTTTAGTGGAGATTAAACAAATGATTGTTCATCATTGGTGCAAATTTATTGGAACAGGAACCTGATAACTGATGAGGTAAGGAACAGGTGAGTCAAACAACCTGTGAGATATCAGGATGAATTTGCAGGAAAAGCCATTTGAAACTTCAAAATTTCAAAGAGGTGAAAAATTGTCTGTTAAGGAAGCTGAACCATAGCTTCAGGCTATGCAAGCTGAGTTGAATTCTTTGGATAAAGAACAAAACATGGAAGCTGGTGAAACAAACAGCAGTCCATGGAACTCATTGTTACCAGATAGATTTTTTAGGTGAAAACTAACCAGATTGAAAAAATAAAATAGCAAGATTGGTTGCTTGTGATTTTTGCTCAGTAAAAAGGAGCTGGAAAATCATAAGTGAGTGCAACAACAATTTGCTTGGAAACAGTTAGACTGATGTTTAAAAATGTGGAGAAGATGTATGGATATTTCACAGAGAAATATTGGAACATAAGCATTTTAAATGAGAGGAAGTCTTTGGAAAACTGTCTGAGAATTTTCTTTAGGAAAAGCTAGAAATCAGCTGGAGGCTGGAATTCTGTTTTGAACTCAAACATTGTTGACTTGAGATTTGCACAGAGAGGCAGATCAATGTTTGTTTGTTAAACAGGAGGAACAGGGACATAGACTGTATGTACTTTGTTTAGATGGGTGATCTATTGTTTTTTTTCTGGACAGATAAAAGCAATATGATATAATTGATCCAGGGTTTTGAATTTCATTGAATTGAAACTGCTTGGTGGTGGATCAACTGTTTATTTGTAAATAGAAGTTGAGGGAGAACCAAGAGGGCAGTACTTACTGCAACAATCAGAGAAATATCATGGATGTGATTGAGAATTTGGAGATAGTTAACTCAGTGAGAGACTCCAAATAATTGAGGATTTTCAAGCACATGCTGATGGAAAAGCAGTTTGAATGCTACACGGAAGCATTGGGCTGTTGAGCTTTACTGTACAAGCAACAAGGCCAGATATTGCTGTCAGTGTGATAGGCAGACTGTTAGACCAACAGAACATGCTTGGAGAGCTCTGAAAAGGAGTTGAGTGTTATCTGGAAGGAGCATCACACTTCAGACTAAGAGTTACAAGTCAGAGCACAGGTGGCTTACAGATTCACAGAAATGCCAGTTGTGGTTGTGATAGTAAGAACAACAAGAACACACCTGAAGTTTGTTATTTTTATAATCATACTTTGTTTGATTGATTTTGTAGAAACAATCATTTAAAAGTTGGAGTTCAACTGAAATTGAACTGAATGCATTGTATTATGTATTGTGCTATTATGCTATTGTAAAGCTTGAATAGTGAATGCATTTGTTTAAATAGTTTAAATTGTAAAAAAATGTTTAAATGATGCTGGGATTGATGTGAAAAACCTATTACAGTTTTTTCAGGAAACCAAGGCAGGATTGCTATGCTGCAGGCAGATAGCAATACACAACGTTTTGGGTCTGCAAATAAAACTGTGTCATAAGGAGGGATACATCAGAAGTGATTTGATGGTGGTTCAAATTTCTGACAGGTAAAGTTATTCCTGCAAAAGTTTTTTTTATCAAAGTTCATAGATGAAGGAACAGCATCAGATGTCAACAACGCTGTTGCTGTTGTATGAGGTAAATAACCACGTTCTGCGCAAATGCAAAAGCAGGGGGATGTTAGGTTTTGCATAGGCAGAACGAGATTACCACCTGACATCGGGATTATCACCTGACCTGGTGGGTGTTACTTGAGTTCAAGTATACAAGGCCTTTGGTCAGGAGACATAGTCTCGAGGTGACATGACTCAGCAGCCTTGAACAGATTTGGGGTAAACATGTTGATGAGTAGGTTGTGCAACTGGGTGAGTAATATCCTATTCATAGATGCAGGGTCTGGGGTATATAAGCTAGCACACTTGCTTGCTTCCGTCATTCCTCTCCATCTCTCTCTGCTGCTTGTTCGTCTCAGCACGACATGTGGATTGTTCTGGACTTCACTTCATCTAGCCTTACCACTGGGGTAGTGGGTTTGAGTCTGCAATGATGTAGTGAGTAGAAATGCATTGATTGCCTTAATCCCATGTAATTGGGTCTTACAAATAAACTCTTTAATCTTTATTAACTGCTGTTATCTCCTCCTTCCGCTTGCGTGACTGGAACTGAGGGTCATTGGCTAGGGGAGCTTTTGAACCCGGGTCAGTCCAACTCTCACACTTTCCAGCGATATGGATCGCCACAAATGACATCTGACGAAGGAGGGCCCATTCGTAGAGTCGCATAGTCAGTCGTGTGAGGCGCATGGATTTGGTGCCTCCTTGCTTGTTGATATAAGCCACCACTGTGGTGTTGTCCGTCACGATCTGTATGTGATGCCCGGTGAGATAATGTTCCATTCCTCGGAGCGCCCTCCAAACAGCCAT
Organism: Shinisaurus crocodilurus; assembly: GCA_021292165.1. Lineage (NCBI taxonomy): Eukaryota > Metazoa > Chordata > Lepidosauria > Squamata > Shinisauridae > Shinisaurus > Shinisaurus crocodilurus. The sequence continues at coordinate 274,306,650 of CM037876.1, forward strand.
CAGCTCCAGCCAATTGATATGCTTGGAGGCCTCCGTCGGAGACCATGTGCCCTGTACGACGTGGTCGTCGGAGTGGGCCCCCCATCCTAGTAAGGATGCGTCCGTCGTCAGTATCCTGCTCGGTACCGGCGGTTGAAATGGTACCCCGTCGAGTAGATTTGATTCCTGCTGCCACCACCTCAAAGACTCTCTTACGGCTCGTGGGAGTTGTAGACGAAGAGAAGGTTTGTCCTTTTCTGGTTCGAAGGCTCGAACAAACCAGGTCTGAAGAGGTCGCATGCGAAGCCTCGCGTAGCGTACGACTGCGATGGTCGAGGCCATGTGCCCCAGAAGTCTTTGTACGACATGAGCCGTAAGACTGCCTTTCTTAATTTCGTCTCACCTTTAGGCAAAGACCCAATGACTTGCTCGATCTCGACCGTTCTCGATTTCCTCCACTCGCTAATGACCCGTGGCCTGAAATTCTCATCAATCAAAGTCTATCTAGCAGCTCTGACAGCGCACAGAACTGCCTCAACGGGGACGTCCTTATTTGTACATCCATTAATCAAACAATTTTTAAAGGGGCTTAAAAATCTTCGACCTCCAGTCCGCAACATAGTCCCAGGTTGGGATTTACCCTTGGTCCTGAATGCTCTGACAAAGCCACCGTTCGAGCCCATGGCTAAAGCGGACCTGCGGCTGGTATCGTTCAAAACGCTATTCTTAATAGCGATTACTTCGGCAAGAAGAGTGAGTGAACTGCACGCTCTCCGAGTGGACCCACCTTACACAATCTTCCACAAAGATAAAGTCGTCCTAAGACATGACATAACTTTCTTACCGAAGATGGTGTCAGAATTTCACCTAGGACAGGACATTATTCTACCAACGTTCTTTCCGTCCCCATCGTCAACGATCGAGAGGTCGATGCACAGCCTCGACGTCCGACGGGCCCTACTATTCTACAAAGCCCGTACGGAATTGATAAGGAAGACCAATCAACTTTTTGTGTGCTACGGCCCCCCAAAATTGGGCCTCTCTGTATCCAAGCAAAGACTATCCTCTTGGATAGTAGACACTATCGAACTTGCCTACCAATTAGCTGGACGTTCTCTACCAGGGTCCGTAATAGCCCATTCAACCAGGGCGCTATCGACCTCGACAGCCTTCGGAAAAGGCATTCCTTTACTGGACTTATGTAGGGCGGCGACCTGGTCTACCCCCTCTACTTTCATCCAGCATTACCGCCTCGATGTTCGAGCCAGAGAGCAGAACGCATTCGGCAGAGCGGTCCTGTCTTCGGTCACCATCTGACTACCGACACCGACCCACCTCCGGTAAGTCAGCTTGCTAATCTACCCATATGTGTGTGATGCACAGAGACCACGAAGAAGAAGGACAGGTTGCTTACCTGTAACTGTAGTTCTTCGAGTGGTCATCTGTGCATTCACACAACCCGCCCTCCTTCCCCGCTCGGTGTCTTCATCGAGTTCGATGGATACCAAAAGGGAATGGGTTGGGACACCGTTTTTAACTATCCTACTCGATATCGAAGTGTATGCCGAGTTCGTATTTTCTTTTTATGGTATCAAACGTTAGCAATGTTATCCTCGGTCCCGACGGTCGCAATAGGCGGTCTCAGGGAACTGAGGAGATGGGCGGGAGCCGCGCTAAGGGACACGCGCAGGGGGAGGGGCTCCCGCCCAATTCACCTCAGCTTTAGAAGTTTCCCGAACGATCTCTGCGCCTGCGCTGCATGTCCACTGTTCTGCAGCAGGGCAGGGTCGGACCCGAAGTCGATAACCGACGCGTTCCTGTTGGAATGGAGCAACGGGTTTTACTACCTATTTCCTCCAATTCCTCTCCTAACACGAGTACTAGCCAAGATATCGCTAGACAGGACAAATTGCATACTAGTTGCTCCGTGGTGGCCGAGACAGCCTTGGTTCGCCCACTTGCTCAATCTGTCCCAGAGAGATTATCTGCATTTACCGACTCGAGACGATCTGCTGACACAGCACCAGGGCAAGGTACTTCATCCGAATCTGCATCCCTTAAGCCTCACAGCGTGGAGGATCAGATAACGATGGATACGGACCTGTCTGAGGCGGTTAAAGACGTTTTGCTGGCAGCACGCAAACCTTCGACAAGGCTTTCTTATGAGAGGAAATGGCAAGCTTTCTCCAGCTTTGTCGCGGCTTCGGGTAAAGACCCTGTAGCATGCTCGGTATCCACTGTCCTCGATTTTCTGCACTCGTTGATGACCCGTGGACTAAAATTTTCATCAATTAAAGTTTATTTGGCTGCAATTACGGCTTATCGCGCAACTTCTACCGGCATGTCACTATTTGTCCATCCCCTAGTGAAGCAGTTTTTGAAGGGATTAAAAAATTTATGTCCTCCAACGAGGAATATTACACCGGGATGGGACCTTCAACTGGTTTTGAAGGCACTAACAAAAGCGCCGTTCGAACCCATGGCGAAGTCGGACCTACGCCTTCTGTCGCTCAAAACCCTGTTTCTTGTGGCGATTACATCTGCAAGGCGCGTTGGTGAAATAGCCGCACTCAGAATTGATCCTCCGTATACTACCTTTCACAAAGACAAAGTGGTTTTGCGGCCAGATATATCATTTCTTCCCAAGGTCATCTCTGAGTTTCACCTGGGTCAGGACATTATACTTCCAGCATTCTTTCCATCACCAACGTCGGATGTCGAGAGACTTTTACACAGCCTCGATGTCCGTAGAGCCTTAGCCTTCTACAAGGCGCGTACAGAGCCCATAAGACGCACTCAACAACTTTTTGTCTGCTACGGCCCACCGAAAAAGGGCTGCCCCGTGTCGAAACAAAGACTGTCCTCATGGCTGGTCGACACTATTAAATTGGCATATCAACTTGCCGATCGCGTTTTACCGGGCTCAGTAAGGGCACATTCTACGAGAGCCATGTCGACTTCGACGGCATTTGGCAGAGGAATTTCTCTATCGGACTTGTGCAGGGCGGCAACTTGGTCTTCACCCTCCACCTTTATCCGCCACTACCGCCTAGACGTTCGAGCCAGGGCGCAGAATGCTTTCGGGAGAGCGGTCCTATCATCGGTCACCATCTGACTACCGACACCGACCCACCTCCGGTAAGTCAGCTTGCTAATCTACCCATATGTGTGTGAAGCACAGAGACCACGAAGAAGAAGGACAGGTTGCTTACCTGTAACTGTAGTTCTTCGAGTGGTCATCTGTGCATTCACACAACCCGCCCTCCTTCCCCTCTCGGTGTCTGCATCGAGTTCGATGGATACCCAGGTGGAAATGGGATGGTCTGTTTTCATTATGTTTTTTCCTTTTATTTGGACGATCTTGATTATATCGGGATCGAGACTTTATCTATCGATCTCGTCGACATCGAGTTCGATAGTCTGTTATATTGTCATTTCTTTTTAAACAATCTCGATTTGCTCGGGATTGAGTTCTCTTTTTTCTATCGATCTCGTAGCCATCGAGTTCGAGGGGGTGTAGTAAAGCTCTTTTTTTCCTGAATCAACCTCGGTTCCAAGGGTCGCAATAGGCGGTCGAAGAGGAACTGAGGAGACGGGCGGGAGCCGCGCTAAGGAGCACGCGCGAGGGGGAGGGGCTCCCGCCCAGTTCAGCTCAGCTAAAGAAGTTCCGATCGATCTCAGCGCAGGCGCAGAGAACCCATATGTGTGTGAAGCAGTTTTTGAAGGGATTAAAAAATTTATTGCCAGCACATCAGATCTCCATTGATGGTTCTCATGAGTGGAACTCTGCATCCAGCACCTTCTGTGAATGTACACAATTACCATGGTTAGACCAGGACCATGCTTGAAACACTTCCCCATCCTGGTGACCCCCAGATGTGTTGGACTACACCTTCCATCATCCCCATGCTGACTGGGGGATGGGAATTGTAGTCCAACACATCTGGAGGATTCCAAGGTGGGGGAGGCTGCTCCAGATGGTCAGCGCTGCTCCTTGTATAGAGGGATAGGAGCCCCTGCTCCTTGCCCTACCCTTGAATGAGTGAGTTGTCATTGTTAGAAATGATTGCACTAGTCTGATCTGTGGATAGGCCACCCAGGTATATGTATGCCTATATATCTCTGGATCAAGGCCCATGGCTGCAGCCGCTCATCCATTTAGTCAAAGGACCCAGAAAATGCTCTTTGAAGTGACTGGGATTACTCCAGAGCAAGTACATTTATGTATGTAGTTCCTGCCTTTTAAAAAATCTATATACATTGGAAATAATACGAACACATTTCTTTGACCAGACCTTAAGTATTATTTTAAAAACTCTATATATAGAGCGCTGACCGTCTAGATCAGCCTCCCCCACCTTGGAATCCTCCAGATGTGTTGGACTACAATTCCCATCCCCCAGTCAGCATGGGGATGATGGACATTATATATATATAATGTCACAAAATGGTAAGCATGTCACAAAATGGTAATCGTATTATTTATATATATAATATGTGGAGGAAGAGGGGGGGCTGGCTGGCCCGCCAGACTCCCACCCTTTCCTCCCTGCAGAAGGAAAACCCAGCACTTGCCATCATGTGGCCTGGAAGGGGGGGCTGGCTGACCCGCCACTACCCCACCCTTGCCTACTGGCAAAGGAACCAAGACCCCCAGAGATCTCAAGGTACCAGATTGCCAGCCTCAGCTGTCTGCAACCCTACTTGAATCTCTGTTCAGGGACTCGCCTTCAATTCTGTAACCTGGATTTAGATACTGAACCAACAGAGTACTACAAAACCCATTTGGGGTGAAACCAAGACAAGGTTTATTTCTGGTAGCATCTTACAACAAGATTAGGCAAATAAGAGAAGCACACAAAATAGAGAGACACTTTAGTACACAGTAAAGCTGCAAAATAAGAAAACCTGATTCCTTAAGATCTCTGAAGCACACACCTGTTACCTGAGGGTGTCTTCTTCAAAGGGTTAGATCCAGCACAGCCTTGCTGCCCGATAGAGAATTACCAGTCACCTACCCGAAGGTCCAAGATGGGTAAACTCTTACAAGGCTTGCTTTCACCAGTCCTTCAAACCAGCCAATTTCACCAGAGGCTGCCTGGGGTCGGTTCCTGAGGGGGAGCCCCCCTAAAGGCTCGGGCCCCTTGCTGGTGCGCTGCCATGCCGGGCAGGCTACCAAAAGGACTGACCAAGAACAAAGGCTTACACGTGGGGAAAAAACTCTTCCCCCTCCCCTTTTCTGTAACCTTCTTGCTTCAGCCAATCAATTTGAACTTCACCTGGCCAGGCAGGGGGGAGGGAACTGGCCAGGCAGGGGGAAGGGAACTCCTGAGTCATGGCTTGAACTATCTGCATTACATCTGCATATGAACGCTTTCAGCCTGGCTCCTCCAGACCTCTGGGTGCCAGGCCCCATCTTATGTTCCATCACCTTTTGCTTCCTCCCAGCCCCCACCTGGTTTACTCATGAGGAGGCGCGCGCGTGTGTGTGTGTGTGTGTGTGTGTGTGTGTGTACCACCAAAGGCTCGTTTCTCCACATAATACGATTATCATTTTGTGACATGCTTACCTCTGGCCACCCATCATCAAAGGAATAACTGATTTAGGTAGTTGATGGTCTTAAAACACAGTAAGAGTGAATCCATCCAATAGGATTCCCCTATGTTTCTGCATATATTTATTCATAACACCATGCAACAATATCTCTATCCATTAATTTTCCCAGTTTTTTACAAAAATCTTATCTTTTTTGTCTTCTTTCAAATATACCCATGAAATATATGATATGGGGTGCTGTTTTCCCCTCCCCCCCCCCACTCTCAGATTCGTTGCCTTTGCCTCTGGCACATGTCCACACTATTCCAGTTTGAGGATTTCAACATTGCCTTGACATGTGTCCCCAAAGAATTATATATTTTTTCTTGATCTTTCCTGGCAGCAATCCTCCCTTTCCACATCCAGCTGTTTAATGTATGTATTCAAAGAAAGAGAGAAGCAAGTCTGTGCAGATATCAAGCACATATATACATATACATACATACATACATATATATATACATATATATATATATCATAAACCAAGATGTAAGTATTGATATTATGCCTGATGTCATCAGCAGGTCAGAAACCAACACATTTGACATTAGGTCTTGTTTATGTGCTCACAGGTTCTCAGAGTATCCAGAGTATCCTGAGACAATGTCCTCCATCCACATGGACTTCCAGGAAACTGCACACCCACCTCCCCTTACCAGAGATAATAACATTGTAACATTCCATATCTAGGAAGGAAAGAGCTTTTACATTCAAGAGCCTCTTGTTTTACTGAGGGTCTTTTCCTCTCTTTCAGTTCACTTCAGCCTCTAATCCACCCCTTGAATATGTAAACAAATCAGTTGTTACAGGGCTGTTAACCCACAATAACACTGGCACCAGGTTACTGATTGCTATTATGTACTCCTTCCTACTCTCTCCCTCAAATGCAAAGCTGATAGAAGGAACCTCAGATAAGTTGGAGAAGAAGAATGCCTGGATGCAAATGTCTCACCACCACCACCACCACCAGGAGTACTGAACAAGCGTAAGAGTTGCTCCACTCTTTTGGGGCTCCGGTTCCGCCTACTTTGGGCTCTAGCCAAATGCAAACACCACCACCAATTTATACCAAGTAATGCATACCTCAAGAGGAAAATGATTCCCCACTCCTAGTGTAAATAAACCCTGAGAAGAATGTTAGGACCATATTCCTACCACATAAGCCATCAGTCCAAAAACAGAGGATGTCTCAAAGGCTTCCTTTAGTTAGACCATCCCCTTCTATTGGGGGGTGGGCTGCCAGTTCCTTCAGACTACGGAGGGGGGACACTTCCTAGGAAGATATCATTACTGGATATAGGGGTCTGCCCCCTGGGTAACTTGGTCATAAAAGAGCCATTCCCACCCCACCCCACCCCACCCCAAGAAGCCAAAGAAGTTAGCCATCACTGATATATGATCATGATGGCTTTTCTCCACACCTTGCGTATATTGCTTTCCTTCTGGAAGCAACATTCCAAACAAGCACAAGGCTTTTAGTGGTGAATGATGCAATGCATTTCATAGATATATAGTTAAGCCTCCCAACCTTATGGTGAAATCAGAGATATCCCCATTCACAACTGGAGACAACTGAAAGGGCAAGGTTATGCAAGTTGGCCAAAGGGGATATCACTATCAAAACCGGTCAGAAACGTAGGATCTCCATTTACAGGGGGCACCATACTTGCCCTAGATTATTTGGACCTGACCAAAATCCATGTCTGACCATGACCTTGTACTTCTGTGGGGAATCTATTTGCTTAATGAATGTGATGCAGAAATAAAAACTCCAGCAAGTAACGCACAGAGAGTTTATTGGTGTGCAACACTACAAAGATTCTGGACTTCTACACCTGCCCCCTGGACATGTCCAGTCATAACTGTGAATTGCATATCTTCACTCAAAAGATGGAAGGAGACACAGGGTGGAGTCTTTCAAAATGACAGCGTCTTCCACTATAAAGTGGTTTCAACCCCGAGCCTGTAAAACATGCGTGATTTGCTGTTTTTTTATTTTTTAAATGCAACCGTAAAAAATGGTGAAGATTTGGGGAACCCAAAATGTTGCTCCTTCGAGGTCCATGAATAGATGGAGGGAAAAGAAAGCAAAGGCATGGGATGTGGCAGCCTTACCTAAGGTTTAGCTGGCATTTCAAGGAAGACTTCTTGGCACCCCAGTGCTCTCAAGTGGCCCATGCCTATGTAGATGCAACTTCTTGATCTTGCTAAGCTTGAATCTCATAATAAAACACTACCAAATAAAAGGTGTGTCAGGTTGTGCTAACGTAGCTAGCTTCAGAGTAGCCAAAGTGAGTCACTGGACTCTTACAACACAGTGTTAAATTCTTCAAGAAAGCAGCTGCATTCTTTGTATGCATAACAGACAGCACGTTATCACTATTGAATAAATCATGAAAATGCTGGAAACAAATGTTTTGACTTATTCCTGGCTGGAATGCTGTAAAGGATGTGTGTTTATTTCCATACATTTACATTACTTTGACCTTTTTCCAATGTCTTGACATATCTACCTAGACATATTTTTTAAAAATGGAAATAAAAAGGAAGAGCTGGTCCTGAGGAGCTCAGTAGTAAACAGGAGAATGTTAAAAAATAATAATAATTAAAAAAAAAAAAATCCGGGGCTGAATGAACGGTGTATTGAGTCCAGCAGTTTTCATTCACTTTTTCTTCCCAAAGAGCAGCTGAAGCCCAACTGTATGCAAGTCTGAACATGTTCAAATATACACACTGAATGAGAGAGGCTTCTGTGTTACAAACTCCTGGCACACTATCTAGGAAATAATGTACAGCCGGCACATGTAGTGCCTTCCATGTAGAAATTTTGTAACGTGAAATGATCTTAGGGATGTTTGTAACGTGTTAAGTTATCCCATTTAGGGATTTTTCTTAATATTTAGTGGCACAGAAATAGTACAAATAAATAAATGAATCTTAAAATGCAATCCAGTCTCTTCACTGTGGTTAGTAACTTGGGCTGCACTCCAAAATGTATTTACTTAAAATTAAGTTCTACTAATTTCAATGAGGCATATATAGGCCTGTGGCTCACGCTGGCTCAGCTTGTCTGAGTGTGGAAAGCTAAGCAGGGTCAAGCCTGGTTATTACTTGGATGAGAGACCCCCTCCTCTAGTTTCCTGCATTGAGCAGGGGGTTGGAATCGATGGCCTTGTAGGCCCCTTCCAACTCTATGATCTATGAATCTATGAATCTTTGGACTTGAATGCAGAGCTTTATTCCAGGACTGATACTTTGAAACATGTCCCTTGCTCCCAGTTCCAGGAAATCCTAACAAATGTGGCATGAGATAGACTTGGGAACTAGATGTAGTAAGGAGGACATGCTATATAAGCATAAGACCTAGTGCTACAGTTCATGTTCTCAGATTATAGCTACGGTATGTACCTCCACAAGTACTACATTCAGGTTAATTTATTTGTCCCTGGCCCAGCTGAATAAAGCCTTAGAGGTCCCTCTGCTGAAATATGTGGGTGGGTGGTGCACACTTCCCTTACCTATATGACCTATGCCACCCTGCCTCCCCCATCTTTCATACACATAGGTCCAGAGGCAGTCATTGCTCTGTCCTGTAAATCCAACAATCCAACTAGGGGAGAGGCCATAGCTCTGTGGTAGAGCCCCTGCTTTGCTTGCTGAAGGTCCCAAGCTCAGTCTCTGACTCTCGGGCATTTCCAGGCAGGGTTGGAAAACCTCCTGCCTGAAACTCTGGAGAGCCATTGATGCCAGTCAGTGTGGATAATACTGGGCTAGATGGACCAATGGTCTGACTCAGCATAAGGCAGCTTCCTGTGTTCCAAACAATGATCTTGCAGTGAGCTTGCTTCCCCATGCTTTCCCTGCCAGGAAGAACACTCTGCTTCAACTGCCCATTGCCCTGGGACTGCAGAGCTGAAGGGAACCACACCCTGTCCTCTGTCACAGGCCAGGGGATCAAGGGACACTGGGAGGCTTCTCCCCCACCTCCCAGGAATAACGTCACAGCAAGGGGAAGATGAGCTTGCCCCCATAGTTTGGCTAATGAAGGAGCAGATGCTCCAATGCTCACTTTCCTCCCCATTCCTTTTTACTTTTGTATTCTGTCTATTAGAGCCAGTGTGGCGTAGTGGTGAGAGTCTTGAACTGGGACTCGGGAGATCCGGGTTCTAGTCTCCGCTCGGCCATGAAACCCACTGGGTGACTTTGGGCCAGTCACTGACTCTCAGCCTAACCTACCTCACAGGGCTGTTGTGAGGATAAAAGGGAGAGGAGGAGGATGATTATGTAAGCCGCCTTGGGTTCCTTACAGGAAAAAAGGCGGGCTATAAATATAATAAATAAATAAATAAGTCCCTGTAGGTAGGGACTGTCCTGTTCTTTAATATGTGCTGCATTTCTAAGATATTGGGAACCACCACAACAGTAGTGATTGCAGTCATTCTTCTCTTTGGGTTAGGCAGGGATTAGGGAACTGTTTTAACGGTGAAAATCGGACCTCTGCTCCCCTCCTCTGCTCCCCTATTAGATATGGAACGATCCACTGCAGTGGAGTCCAGGAAGTACAAGATCAGCACAGTAAATTTTCACTGAGAAGCATCAGATCATGACAAACAGATCTCTTCCCCCAGATCATTAGAGTACAAATAGTTCGCTTCCCCACCTCCCTCCAATATTGGGCTTGACTATTTTCTATATGATGTGCCTCCCTCTTCTGGGGCACAAAATAGGGCAAACCCAGGCAGGAGAGAGGAGGTTTCAAGTGCCTGGTTGCTCACCCACCCACCCCCCATCATCATCATCATCAGGCGATCACTCGTGACCGAGTAAGATTGCCTTCCGGGATAAAAGGAGGAAATTCTAAAGAAGATTGTGTAGACTCTAGCAATGGGTCCGTAAGTGACTGTGGAGGCCAATTCTAGATCCACACAGCTTCCCACAGTGAGGACACAGGTTACCAGATAGAAGATGGTCCTGTAAAGGATTCATTTGACGTGCTTTTCGCTTAGCACGTTTCTCCCTTTCACCTTGCACTCGGGCTTCTTCAAAGTCCATGGAACCTTTGTGAAAGGCCAACCTCCATTTAGATCGTTCATGGGCCAGAGCTTCCCAGTTTTCGATGTTTATATTGCATTTTTTTAGATTAGCCTTATGAACATCTTTAAACCTCTTATATTGACCACCGATATTCCGCTTTCCATCCTTGAGTTGGGAGTAAAGTAACTGCTTTGGGAGATGGCAGTCAGGCATTCGAACAACATGACCGGTCCACTGAAGTTGGCGTTGAAGGATCATTTTTTCAATGCTAGTAGTCTTTGCTTCTTCCAGTACACTGACATTTGTTCGCTTATCTTCCCAAGTAATTTGCAGGATTTTCCGGAGGCAACGTTGATGAAACCTTTCAAGGAGGTGGAAGTGACGTTTATAGATAGTCCATGTTTCGCAGGCATACAATAAAGTTGGTAATACAATGGCTTCATAAACCAGTGTTTTGGTCTTCTTACAAATATCCCGATCCTCGAACACTCTATGTTTCATTCGAGAAAATGCGGCACTTGCGGAGCTCAGACGATGCTGGATTTCACTGTCGATGTTAGCTGTAACAGAAAGATAGCTGCCAAGATAGAGAAAATGATCGACATTTTCCAGTATTGTCCCGCCAAGCTGGATAGATGGCATCACCAAAGGATTGGCTTGCACTTGCTGATGAAGCACTTTGGTTTTTTTGATGTTAAGTGAGAGACCAAGTTTTTCGTATGCTTCTGCAAAAGCATTTAGGATAGTTTGGAGATCATCCTCTGAATGTGTGGAGACCACATTATCATCAGCATACTGAAGTTCCACAACGGAGGTTGTAATTACCTTACTTTTTGCTTTCAGCCTGCTGAGATTAAAAAGCTTTCCATCTGTTCGATATATAATTCCCACACCGGTGGGAAGTTTCCCCTTGACAAGATGTAAAACCATGGCGATGAAAATGGCAAATAATGTTGGGGCGATAACACATCCCTGTTTAACACCTGATCCCACTTTAAATGGAGCACCATGAGAGCCGTTGTTGTCCAAAACCGTTGTCGTCATGTTGTCATGGAGAAGTCGCAAGATATTCACAAATTTATTGGGGCATCCAATTTTCATAAGGATAGTCCAGAGAGCTGTACGGTCTACAGTATCAAAGGCCTTAGCCAAATCGATAAATGCCATATAAAGGGGTTGATTTTGCTCCCGGCATTTTTCTTGGAGCTGACGTGCAGTAAAAATCATGTCTACTGTCCCTCTAGAGGGGCGGAAACCATATTGAGTTTCAGGGAGGATCTCTTCTGAAAAAGATAGAAGACGGTTTGCGAGAATCCTAGCAAATATTTTACCTGCGGTTGCTAAGAGAGAAATGCCCCGATAGTTTCCACAGTCTGTTCTATCACCCTTCTTAAAGAGGGTGATAATTATGGCATCCCTGAAGTCTTCTGGGATCTCTTCTCTTATCCAGATTTTTTCGATGAGTTTATGAAGATGTTGTACACCCCCCCACACACACACACAGTCAACACCTACATTCTGAACTATTTATTCAATTTGAGCACAAGAGTTTAAACTACTAAGGGCACAATCCTATGCATGCATGCTGGGAGTTGTAGGACTTTTTTCTGTCTAAACATGCCCTAAGGCTGCCATCCCACTCACAGGTATGTGGAGGTAAGCTTCACTGAACACCCTGGGACCCACTGCTGAGCAAACATGCATAGGATTGCAAGGCATATCAAAAATTGCCCTCTAGCGTGAGACTTGGCCTGCCCTGCAACCATGTGGGGGGGGGATTATGACTTCACGGGTGACGTCTCCCCTTCAGGCATTCTGCAGCCATCTGGTGAGGCCGGCTTCACTAACGTTCCCAGTCCGTGTGTATTATACGGAGCGGGGGGGGGGGGGACCGGCAAATAATCCGATTCCGAACCCCTTGCCTCACGTATCCGAATCATATCATGCACACCTTGGAAAACAAGGGCTCATCGCGTGGCGTGTTTAGGCATATGGGTGAAACGTTTTAGCATCGTACACAAACACAGCGTGTGGCACTCCCTCCCCCCGTCCCCCGCCCGTGCTTCAGGCACGAAACCTTGGCAAGAGTCACAACAACACACCCTGCTTCGACAATGGGCTGCTACAGGGCCCGCTGCGGCGCAGAGCGCTCCCACACTGCACCGCGGCTGCTTCTTTTCCCAGCCGCGCACACCCCGCCTCCCCCGGCCGCCGCACATTCCTGCTCAGGCGGCCCTGAGTCAAGGCACTGGAAATAGCGTGGCGGTGTCCGGGAGGGCGGGGGCGCTGCTGGTGCCCCGCGGGTGGAGGGGTTCATACAAGTTGAAGCCGAGGTGAAGCTCCCGCCCTGCCTCGCAGCAGGCTGCATTCCCTGCTGCTGCTGCTGCCCCTACTTGCAAAGGCAAGCGGTTGATTTTAACCATACACACACTGCAAAATGAAATAATAATAATAAATCCCACACAGGAATCAGACTCTCCACTGGCGCTCTCCAGATGTATTGGACTACAAGTCCCATCAACCTGGCTGGGGTTGATGGGAAGCGTAGTGCAACACATCTGGAGGGCGCCAGGTTGGGGCGGAAGGATGCCATAGAGAGTTTTTCAGACCCGCCCAATATTAAGGAGTTCTTGAGCCTCGGTTAATAAATCCTTTCACTCTCCTCTCCCCTCCACAAATCCACTGACTGGAAGGAACAATAGCGAAACTGTAGCCGCCGCCGCCGCCCCCTCTCACAGACAGCAGCAGCCTGCGGGGAAGGGAATGAGCGGGGAATTCTGCTTGGCTCCTTGAAGCCGCGCAGGCGCGTTACGCGCCCCCATTCCAAGCCCTTCTGGGGCGGGAGGTGAGGGGGAGTGGGTCACGTGACTGTCTAGTCCGAGGCCCAGTCAAGTGGAGTTAATTCCATCTGTGCTCGCAGGCCGCGGCATTCCGGGGCCGCCTCTCCCGGGGTTTGGCTCTGCAAAGCAGCCAAAGGCAGAGCTCGCTGCGAAAGCTGCAACCGGGGTAGGGTTTCCAGCAGGAACCTTCCCCTCCCCACCCCAGCTCATAGAGTCTTTTTCTTTTCTTGCTTTCTCACAGTAGAGTTAAAACAAAGCAAGGAAAACTCCCTTTCCCTTTTGGCCTAAAAGCAAACCCACCTCAGCAGTTCTAGGCATATGGGGGGGCGGGTAACATCCGAGGTTAGTCATCACCGCCCTGTTAGAAAAGGAGGGTGGGGAAAAAGGGAGAAGGAATCCATAATTAAAGGAAACCCATCCACAGCAGCTGAAAGGGCGGTTTTATTTTCTGGCAAACGTTCTCTCCCAAAATGGAGGGCAGGAGCAAGCTAGTTTGGGGAACTACTACGTGTTCCAAGTAAACGCACGCGGGAGGGGAGGGTGCGCAAAGCGGTTGTAGTGGTGTTTAAAGGGTAACGTTTCTGAGGCGAGGCAAGCTTCCTCCCAAAAGGTCGCCCTGGGCATTCAAATCGGCAGCAAGGTTACAGCAGCGCCCACTCCGCGAAGCCAGCCAGTGACATGCGCATCACCACCGCCAAGAGCTGGAAAGACCCGAATTGTGCAAGAGTGTAACCACCACCACCATCCCCCTCCCCCGCTGTCCGGGCCGGAAAACAGTTTATCCTGTCTGATAAGATGCCCCCGAACAACCTAGTGGTTGTTTTCGATTCTCTTCCCCCTCAGCTGCATTTTTGTTCATTTTCTTCCCCTTCGGCTGGGAGGGGGAGGAGCCCAGTTAGCATATTCAGGCACTTCCGATACAATCGTGCATGTTTGCTTCTGCTAAAGGGGGCCAAACAGAAGGGGGCGTTAAGGTTCGGGAGGGCGAGTTTCAACTTGCACCGTAACACTCCCGCGTCACGCACGTGGAGGCGAGGAGGGCAACCCATCATATCTGATAAGATTAGCCTTGAACCAGACTGCCTTGCTACAAGCACACGTAATCTCCCCCCCCTTTTTTTTAAAGGCACACACCATGGAAACGCTTTTGGCCTGGAACTGTTTTCATCTTAGACTACAAACAGATGTGTTTCTCCCCACGTGTTCTTGACTTCTAATCTTAGCAGTCGAATTATACCAGAGCTTTTCGCCGAGATTGGCTGTTTTCGGATAGCCTCCCCCCCACATACACACACACACGCGCGCGCGCGCGCGCGCAGGCACACAAGATTGCAGTGGAGCAGCTAAAGGCTGGACTTAGGAGGCAAAGTTCAAATGACCAACCAGAAGCAGCAGGTGATGACATCAGGGCAGCAGAAGCAAACTCCATTTTATTCCTGTAGTCCTGATGGTGCTATGAAGGGTGGCCAGCCAGATGGGCGATTAACAAATATAATAAATAAATAAAATGATTTAAGTAATTTTAAAATGCAAATCTGCACATGCTCAGAGTATTATTATTAATTATTTTTAAAAAGGTTTTTTGTTCTAACATCAGGAGTGTAAAAGCAAGGCATGAAATGGAAGCTGCAGGGTGAGCCAAGGAAAATGTTGGTTGTGTGCTTCGCAACTGAAGTAAATGGTCTTAATGGGTCCCCCACTTGGTCCAAGTCTAAAATTAGCTAGCTGTGCCGCTGACCTTCGCCATCCCTCTGCTGCAGAGTCCTCTTCCACCCAATGCAAACTCAGCATAGATTTTATTTGATAGATCCCAAAGGGTAATCACTGGCCTGCTACTCTTGCAATGTAATTGATATAAGGCAATATGTAGCTTTGATAGAAGTGGCACGCTATAAATGGAGAATAATGGCGCGCCGCCAAGGGGGAAGCTTTGCAGCTTTCAAGACTAACTTTGTAAGAGTCAGCATAACAGTGACACTCCAGTCTTCTAATGCAAATCAACAGGATGTGTCACTTTGGCACAGAGAGAGAGGAGAGCGAGAGGCTCCCTGATACACAATACAAGCAGCCCTGTTGTGAGCGGAGGGCAGTGGGAGGACAGCAAGCATAGCAGCAGAATGAAAATGGCCCCCCAAACAGGAGAGGAACTGCTAAGCAACTACTGCACATGTAGCATAATTGTGGATCTTGGGTAGCAATGTACCCCCCTGGAAAAAACACACAAAGGAGGGGCTGTTTACAGAAGAATGCTTGTCTGACAGCCCTCCCCAACCTGGTGCCCTCCAGATATTTTGGACTGTACCCCCATCATCCCCAGTCATGCTGGCTGGGGACGATGGGGGCACAGTCCAAAATTTCTGGAGGGCACTGGGCTGGGGAGGGCTGCTCTATGATATCGCAACAGCCAGACTCTGGAGTTCCAGGAGGCTGAAATTTTGAAACGGGGGCACAACTATTTAGGCTTATGATATATGAGCGGCATTTGAGCCATATTTTCAGGCAGGACAGGGCTTTGTTTCACATTTTGCTTTAGCTAGAAGAATCACTAAGACCACACCTCCTGATCTACAAAACACACACACACACACACACTAGCCCATCCCTCTTTACTGCAGATGTGTATGTGTGTGTGTGTTTTGGGCGACTCCTTGGCCAAGGAATTTCTGCCACATATTTTTAATGTCTTTCTGACATGCATGTTCTACCTTGTTTGTGAAAAAAAAACCAAGCTGCTTTAGGACATAGCAAGGAATAAACTACTCTTGAAAGGCTTCATTTTAAAATGGTTGGCATTTCCCCCCCCCCATGGCAGAGAATGGGGGGGGGGCTTTAAAACTTCAGAGGAAATAACAGAATCACTATAATTTACACCCCTATGCCCCCCCACCCAAAGAAAGATTATGGCTTGTCAGCTGTAGATCTTTTAAAAAGCCTCTGCATTGCGATCAAAGAAAGCTGGTTCATATGCCCAGACTAGCTGCTTAATGGGTCAGAGTAAATGGAAAGGTCACATGGCTACAGAAAACCTCCATACAACAAATGCCCTCTAGCTATGGTTAACTTTAATTAACTACAGTATTACAATTCACTGCAAGCTTTATTTTTTCTTCACACATGCCCACTGTCTCTTGAGAGTCTCCTTGTCAACAGAAACAAGATGGGGTGGGGCAGGAGATCCAACTAGTTTAGAAAATGGTTGGGGGGGGGGATCTGCAAATTAAACAAAGGTCTCTGGGGAATTTTGGCTACAACACCCTTTAATTACATAAATCCAGAAGAAGACTATATTTCTAGTGACACACTGATGAGCAGTCACAGTATTTGTGTAATTATTTTTTCAATTTTTAAAATCAGTGCAACCTTATGCATATTTTTTACTCAGAGATAAGTCACGTGAATTCAGTGGGGCTCATTCCCTAAGTGTTTAGGATTGCAGCCTTAAGTATTCATTGCCTATTGGTTACTGAGACAGATTTTAATCCTTATAAATTCCCATGTGTTGATGCACATTTTTAAAAGCCTTCTTTTAAAAAAACAAAGCTTAAGAGTCTTATTTTGTACATTTATTCCAATCTGGAAGGAATTCAGTGGATTATGAGATTCATAAGCATCAATATCATCCTTTGCAGAAGGTGTAAATATATAAAAGATAATCATTTTAAAAGATAACATAATGGCATCCAAGGGTGAATCTCAAACAGGCACAGGAAAAAAAGACACCACAAGCAGCTCAGCTCTGAAAACTGAGGTACACAGTAAAGCCCTAAACTGCAGCGCTTCATTTATCACTATGACAGGAATAGAAACCAAAACTGTAGTACTAGCAGTAACCAAATACAAACCCAAAGGCCAAGAGGGTTGTTTTAAAATGCCTCTTCACATCTGTTTTTCAATGGGCCAAAAGTGTAAATGCTACTGGCTCCTGGTAACCCTATGGCACAATGGAAGGGGCCACCTCTTCATTCATGCTGTAAAAACATTGAAACGTCAACAATGAGAGGATTGTTGTCTACCTTTCCTCTAGTTTGCTGTACTAAAAAAAAAAAAAAAAAAAAGACAAAGTTCAGGCTAGGTTTGTTTGCATTTTCCAGCCAGAGGGCCTGTGTGTTTACTCTTTCTGTAGATCTGGCCACCTAAACAGGCATTCCACTCCCTTGCCCAGATCTCATGAAAATGCAAATATCACTTTAACAAACTTAATAAAAAGAATAATTGTGTTTGCCCATTGCCAGGAGGAATGCAGGTTAATTTACTGCTGTTAAAAACTGCTCTCCATTGGGGGGAAGAGAGAGAAGCAACAATTCACATTCTGCATTGCTTAGCATTAATATTTAGCAATATGGATACTTCTTATCCAAATAAACCTTATTTTCAAGCTGTCTAGTTATATATAGCTAAAACATGCTGTATTAATTTGGCATGCCAGATCATTCCTGCAATAAGTGCAGTTTGTATTATCAGTGCCAAGATTCAATGGATGCCTTTCTACCCCACCCCCTTGAGTAGCCTAATCCTATGCATGTGTACTCAGAAGTCTGACTAAATTCTGTCTTACTCCCAGGTTACTGTGCACAAGACTACAGCAGACACTATTGTATTTTATTTATTTATTTTGTATGAAAAAGGCTTGAACCCGACTTACTGTACAATCCTACACATGTCTACTCAAAAGTCCCAAGTGAAATGGGGCTTAACTCCAAGTAAGTTGCCCGGCTGCAATCCTCTGCACACTTACTGGGCACTTATTTCTGAGTAAACAAGCACAAGATTGTACTGCTAGGTTTTAATTCTATCTGTTATATTCCCCACAAATTGGTGCCTCTTGTGTAATGAAAAATCCTTGCAGCATGGTAGCTGTAGGGGGAATGAGAGGTAGGAACAGTGAATAGGGAAATGCTTAGTCAGCAACTGTTTCTGCAAAATTAAAAGGTGAACTGTAAGCAAGCACAATGCCAATGTGGAGATCAGTTAAACAGCATCATTATGCATATTCTCTGGTTGTTTGTGTACAAATGGCACAGTTAGAAGGTGCAGATTTGTGGCAGAATAGTGAGGCATTCAAAAGGGGCAATAGATTTTGTCCTCTCTGTTGTCCAAGCACTGAGCAAAGAAAAACTTACTCAGGAACTATTAATATCAATTGAATTTATTACAATTTACTAAGCTCCAAGGCACATTACAGTGTTCTGTTAACTACAGAAATGTATAAAGGACAAACAGAGCATGTTTTCCATGTACAGCAATTTTGCTCTAGTGTTCGAAAGCTTCCGTGCATCAATAAAGCAAAAACAAAAAGCACATGAAGATTTAAAATGTTCAGATCAATAGAAACAAACCGAAACATTTTTTACAAAGTTGCAACAAAAAAGCACCCTATATCACCCCCCACCATTTTGCAAAGGAAAGAGAAATAAAAAAAACAAACAAGAAAAAAAAGTGAAGGACTAACACTCTGGGCTTGTAAAACGCAAGCTGTCACCATTTTTGTAGCATTTTTTAAATTATTATTTTATTTAGGCATCAACACTGGCCTTGGCAAAAAGAAAAGGGGTTTGTTTATTGGTTTTTTTTACTTATTTTTTTTTCTTTTAGAGAAGTGCATACATTTACAAAAATACACACCAGCAGCAGGTAATCGCTAAGGGCTATTTAACTGTGTACCTAGCCAACACACTGCCAAAAAATGAGAAACAGGTATTATGTGGTAGCCAAACAATATTATATTGTTTTAACAAAAACAAAACAAAAAAACAAAAACAAAGAACAGCTCTATCCTTCAAATGAAGAAGGGTACATACCTTTGTTTCAAAATATAGAAACATACGACGAAAATAAGGTCTATACATAAGACTAAACTTTTTGCAGTACTGTCCCATGTGTTTTGTTTCCAATATTCACAATTCTACATCTTCAGGTGGCTGAAGGGAGTTGGATTTGCTGTTTTGTTTTTAAGGGTCTCTCTCCTTTTTCACTTTCACATCCCCAGCTAAAATGGTCGCAATCTCGCCCTGCATAAATGCCCAAGGCACGTTGGAACCGACGAGGGGGCATTTCTCGCCACTGGGGCAATAGACTTCGCCCGTGGCCCCCTGAGCCTTGATGCTCTCCCGGGAACAAGGGAAGCAGAACTTGTGGCTGGGCACCGAGGGGCACTGCACAAAGTGGGTGTCCTCCAAGCGTTCGTGGCAAATGGTGCAGCAAAGGGGTCCGCTATTGGCCATGGGCGAGTCTGGAATGTTTTGGGGGTGCACTTGGTCCATGCCAGGGTGGGCGTTGGGGGGCGGGGGGGCCACCTGCAGGTTCATGTCCCCGTTGCGGGAGGCCAGGCGGCGCTGGCCGGGCACCGAAGCGGGCGACACCGGGCTGCTGCTGTTCCTCCGCGTCGACGTGGTCGAGTGGACCGAGCTGCCGTCCTTGGGCGAGTGGGCATTGCCCAGCGTGTCGGCCACCGACATGAGCGCCGCCATGGGCGACTGGCCGTTCTGCGGGGCCGACTCCGGCGGGGTGGTCCGGTTGGAGTGAGGGCCCCAGCGGCGGCGGGGGCGGCGGCACCCCGCCGAAGCCCCCCGCCGACATGGTGAGCTTGAGCGCCTCGCTCTGGCTGGCCATCCACTGCTGCCGCTGCTGCTCGTCGCTCAGCTTGAGACTGCCTTCCGACGCGGAGTCCGACGGTTCGGGAGAGGCCTTCCTCTTGCGCAGGCCACCCCCGCCGCCGCCTCCCCCGCCGCCGCCGGGCCCGCGGCTGGAGGCCGGCCCGCCCGCACCCCCGCCGGCGGAGGAGGTGGGCACCCGGGGCAAGCTGACCAAGGTGGTGGGCAGCATCGGGCACGAGGCGTCGAGGTAGGGCTGCGGCAGCATGTCGGCGCCCACCATCTCCTTGAAGAAGCGCACCGACTCGGGCAGCAGGTCGCCCAGCAGGCGCCAGTCGCCCGAGCCGTGCTTCTTCTCGTACTCGAGGTACTTGAAGCCCGACGACAGGCCGCGGCCGAAGTCCTTCATGCAGTCCTGATACATCTGCTTGGCCACGCCGGAGGCGCTGGAGAAGACGGTGCCAGAGCCGCTGGGGTACTCGATGAAGAGCTTCAGCTCGTAGTCCAGCCCGGGCTTGGAGACGGCATCGAAGGCGAAGACGCGGCCCAGCAGCGCGTGGTCCTTCTTGAAGCGCACCTCGTAGGGCGTGCAGCCGGCCAGCGTCAGCAGCGTCTCGCGCACCAGCTTGGGCTTACTGGCCCACTCGTCGGCGCGGTTGCGGAGGCTCTCGCTCAGCTCGGCCAGCGCCTCGGCGTTGCGCTGCTTCTCCTTCAGCTCGCGCTCCTGGTCGCCGCTGCTCGACACCGAGCCGGGCCGCTTCCCGCACGGATCTCCCGAGGACGACGTCGAGGAAGAGGACGACGAAGACGAGGAGGACGACGACGACGCCGGTGGGCCCCGCGGGGGAGGCAGAGCCACCCCGGAGGCGGCGGGCCCGTTGAGCAGCGTCTGTGGCAGCAGGTTGGGCGGCACGTTGAGCTGGGACCCTCCGCCGCCGCCCGGAGGGAGGCCGCTCACCAGCCCACCGTGCGCCCCTCGCCGGGAGGACGACGAGGAGGACGATGACGACGAGGAATTGGGGCTCTGGCGGTTCAGCTCGGGCGGCCCGTCGTCGGGGGCCTTGGGGAAGCCGTTGGGGCCGCCCAGGCCGTTGGGCAGGCGGCCCGCGTGGCTCCCGCTCAGGCTGCCTGGAGGCGGAGGATACTCGAAGCGGCTGCGCTGCTCGCTCAGCCCGTAGCGCTCCAGGCCCGAAGGAGCTTTCGAGGACGCGGCGTCCACATGGTTGAGCTGCTGCTGCTGCTGCTGTTGCACGGCCGCTGCCGCCGCCGCCGCCGCTGCAGCCGCCGCCGCTTCTTTGGCCGAGAGTCCCACGGCTTTGACGCCCACGGGCGGCGGCGGCCCAGGCGAGCGGCCGTCCTGGAAGCAGCCGTGCGCCCGCTTGAGCTGCCGGGCGGTCTCGATGACGAACTCGATGCGGTCGGCGCCCTCGTAGTTGACGCAGCCCCGGCACACGGGCTCGCTGAAGTCCCAAATCATGGCCCACGGCATGCGCGGCAGGTCGCACAGGTAGCACGACTGCCGCCGCGAGGACGACACCTGCGCCGCCGACATGGCTGCTGCTGGAGGACGGGGAAGGGGCTTCTTCTTTCTTTCTCTCTCGCGGGCGCGCTCTGGCTCAGCCTCTACCTGCTCCGGCCACCCTTCGTGGGGCTGGGCTGGCGGCCGCCGCCGCGCCGCCGCCTGCTTTCCCGCTCTTTGCTTCTGCTACAGGAGGCGGCGGCAGAGGAGTAGTGGGGGGGGGGAGAAGAGCGGGAGCGAGAGAACGGGCTCTTTCTTGCCTGCCTTCTTTCCTTCAGTCTACCTGGCCGGGCGGGAAGCGCTTCCAAGTCTCCTCAAGCGAGGGGGGGAGGAGGCTGGGTCCCCCCCCTCCAGCCGCTGCATCTGCCGCTTCCCGGCGCTTCTTCGGTGTCTCTAAGCAGCGGCTGCTCCTGCTCCTCCTCTCTCGCGGTGTTGGAGGCGGGAGGGGGGGGGAGAGATGTAGCGAAGGCGCTGGGGGTGGGGGAGAGAAGGGGAGGTCCGCTACCTGCTGCTCCGCCGCTGACCCAAGCGTGGTCGCTTCCCTTAGCGAGGAGGGCGGAAGGGGGCTATTTTTGTCCGGTGGGGGGAGAGGGGGCACCCACACGGTAGTTTTGGCGGTCTGGCGGGGCCGGCGCGCCTCAGGTTGGCGGCGGAGGCGGCATTATGGCGAGCAGCAGCAGCGGCGGCGCCGCCAGCTCCCCGACTCACATCCTCGAGCGCTCCTCGGAATTCGAATCGGGGGAAGCCGGAGTGTCACTCTGGACTGCTGCTGCTGCCGCCGAGTGCGGCTCTGCCCCTCCTCCTCCTGCTGCTCGCGCCGCGCTCCATTCGCCGCGCGCTCCCCCAGCTCGGATGCCACCTGGGTGGAGCGCTCGCGTCACCGCCGTGCTCTCGCTCCCGCCCGCCCCCCTCCGCGCCGCCTTTGCAGTTCCCCTTTCGAGCACTGGCTGGCTGAGTGACCAGCTTCTTCTCCTCCTCCCCTCCCCCCACTTCCTCTCGGTCTAAGGACAGGGAGGCCACTTGTTGCGCGGAAATTGCGCATGCTCGGCACCCTGCCCATTTCCTCCCTCTTCGCTCCCCTCCCCTCCCCTTGGTGCGTACAACTCCTGAAGGGAGGCGAGTTGCCGCTTGGAAACCGAGGAGGCTCTCGCCCTCTCTCTCTCTCTCTCTCTCTCTCTCTCTCTCACACACACACACACACACACACACACACACACCGAGCGCTATGTTTGGAAAATTAAACACCAAATCTCTCCTCCCCCCCCCCTTCTCCTCATGGTAGTTTCCCCAAAGCGAGGACACAGCCAGAAAACCACATGCGGAATACGATCGCGCCTCGCTGGCTGAGCTTTCTGTCTACGAATGTCTTGGGTTGGGAAGCGGCTTGGTTTGGGTGTTGTGTGTTTCTTCCCTTTTTGAGCGTCTTTTTAATCTCTGGCAACGGCACCGCTTCCTGCTGTCAAAATGGATGGCGAATATGTGTGAAGGTGGGGGGGGGTGCGGGGGTGGGGGTGGGTCCTTCGGGAGCCTGCGCCTGATTTTACCGTGTTTATAACTCGCACATGTTAGCGAGGCGGACTTCCTTGATTGGTAGTCACGGAACGGCAGTTTCCCAAAGACTCGAATCGGGGCATCTCGCCCTCTTTGGGTCCCCTTGTATTGAGAACACCCGCACACACGCTTGTATTTCGCCAAGGCTGCAGTCTGCTGCCATTCGTGCTGCGATCCGGTGCAGACTGACGTGGGCGTGAGCTCCGTTGCGCACAGGGGCACTCCAGCATCCATGGAATCCGGGTGTAAAATGGGGCGCGGGGTTGGGGGAAGTAGTCAGTGGGGTGGATTTGCATCTCCACCACCGCCACTACCACCACCACCACACCAGTCTGGGGTTGCAATGAATTTGGGAGGCTTTCCAAAGGTGGCCAAACCAGGTGAGCGCCTCCCTGCTGCTGCGGCGGGACTTGCCCTTTCGCTTTGAAGTCGCTGCACCGGCTGGCCTTGCATTCTCATCATGTCCACCCCGAGAAATGCAGCGGCGCCTCAGTCGGTCAAGCCACTAGCAGGATCGCGCGCTCGAAGCGGCCCTTCGCAGGGCCCCGGCCTGGATGGATCAAGGCAGGAGGGGCCAGGCCGGCTGGGCACAAGCCTGTTTCTAATTCTGCTGCAGCCGCCGCTTCCCGTGCCTGCAAAGCTTGGTTGCCCCCCCCCCCCTTCAAAGAATAATGAACCTGCCGGGACTCGGGTTGCAAAGCGTCCCCGGCGGGCGGGCAGGCAGCGATCTGAGTTGCGTCACCGACTCGCACTCCAGCCCTTGCCGAGTAACGAACTGCCCGGGGTGAGTCAACATTCCCCAGGGAGAAGAAACGGTGCTACCCGCGGAGAAATTGTAGCATATTATAGCTGGGCTGGGCTGGATAACCCAGTGCCTTGTAATAATATTTACTCAGCTTTTTCTTTTACTGATGCAGGAGAGAGAGAGAGAGAGAGAGAGACGTGGAAAGAGGCCTTGTTTTTATTAAAGATGGCATAGATAGGATCACGCCCTTCTGTTTAGTGTTAATCCGGAATAATTACCTCACAACTATCACTAGAATAGGGGGGAGGATCAGAATAGGCACACACACACCCCAGTTTTTTCAAAAAGCAGGAAATTTTAAAAATAGCAGCAAATCTTCCCTGAGGTGTGCATGAAGAATGAACCAATTCTGGATAGAAATCTTCAGCACATAGCCCTTTCCCACTGAAATCAGCGCCACTTCCACCTACAGTGTGTTCAGGGCCAGGATTTAGGCTACAATCCAATGGGGAGTAAGCCCTTTTGAACTCGATGGGCCTTACTGCTGAGCAAACACAGAGGACTGCACGGTTAATAGCGCGATTCTCTGCATATTTACTCAGAACATGCCCCACTGTGTTTAATGAAGGCTTATTCCCAGGAAAGTTGAAATCTTATGTACACGACTGGAGTCAGTCCCATTGAACTTTAAAGGACTTACTTCTGAGTAGAGAGATGCATTGGATCGCATTGCTGGAGGGTGGTCTCGTTTGTCAGGTGGTGTGGAGAGCACACAATGTAGGCCACATGCTGAAGCTAAGCAGGTATGAGCGGGGTCAGTGTTTGGATGGGTGACTGCCTGGGCTGCCCACATCTGTTCCCCTGCATGGAGCAGGGGGTTGGACTAGATGGCCTTATAGGCTACTTCTAACTCTACTATTCTATTATTCGAGGGCGGGGTGCCTGCCCCGCCCCTGCAGGCAGCATAAACCTAAACTTGCTCACTCAAAAGTCGTCCCATCCAATGTTCCGTCTGAGAGTCCAGTGGAGGACAGTTGTGTTTTGCGGGGAGGGGGGGAACCACCAGACATCCAGCGCTTCGCCATCCAGTTGCCTTACAAGTCTCTTCAAAGAAAACGCTTTCTCTTCCGATCACCACTGGAGGCCGTTTCATCCCTTTCTGGGTTTGCCCCGTCTCTCTCGATATACATTTAGTGGCCTGTAACAATGCAGTAAATGCGCACGCAAAAACTGTGCCTGGCCATAGAATTATTCGAGGGGGCGCACGCAGCGGGAAGACGAAAGTGGGAATACAAGGCGTTTAATTGTGTGTTTATTTGTTTAAATTGTATGGTCCTCCTCAAGAGGACCATGCAGGAACCGATTCAAGCCTTTACAAGGCTGGAGTCTCCTCTGTGTTTTCAGGAACGACGTTTGACACGGAAGTCCCACCGAGTTCGATGGGATCATGGTAAGGGTGAGATCCTAAGCCTTCGGGCCTTCGAACTCAGTGGGAATCCCTTAGGCGAGGCTGAGGCTCGGCAATCCGTCTTCTAAAGGGCCGGGGGTGGGGGTGGGGGACGAGCTTCATAACTAGCCCGGCTGATGCGTTGGACCACCGACAAAACTGCCCGGAAGCGCTTCAAAGGGCCGACCTTCCTGCCGCCGCGGTTTTGAGGCAGAAGGTCTGAAGGAATTCTCTCCTTGATTCGCAGAGCGTGACCTTGGCTAACAGGCCAGTGAAAGCCTGGGCGCCTTTCATTGGAAGTCCCGCGGATTGTTCAAGGGCTTAAGATCTCAGCCGAGCTCAATGGAAACACGCTGGATCAGCGCCAGGTCAGGCCTGGCTCTCAAGTTAGACGAAACTGGTTTCCACCTAACATGCTTCGACAGGGTGAGCCGAGGCCCTTCATGCAGCGCTTTCTCCCTTCCTTTGTATCTGCCCATCGATCTTCCTGAAATAGGGCTGTGCTTTATAGATGATGAAGATGGGGATGATGGGTCTGACTTGGCTCTGCTAGTTCAAGCAGTGAAGCTTTCTCTTCCTGCTCAGCTGTGCTTGGAAGGAGCCGCTGTTCTTCATAGGGTGCAATCCTATGCATGTTTAGACTGGGGGAGGCCTACAACTCCCAGTATGCCAGTATACTGGGAGTTGTAGGCCTTTTTTTCTTAAGCTCTTGCAATTAGATTGCACCCTTAAGCTCTTCGGCCTGCCTCTCCAACCTTCATTGCTGGCCACCTTCACTCACCCACAAACCCACTCACATGGGCCTTCTGGTTTAAAAGGCCTCCTCACCCCAGTTTTTAACTTTCTCGATTTAGTGAAGCCAGGGCTGCAGGGTGGAAGCGGGACCTTTTGATTAGCAGGGACTATGACGTCATCTGCCCACCCCCTCAGGCTTCCCTGTTCCCACTGAGCTTAGTTTAGCTAGTGGGAAATGGATTTTCCCAGCAACAAAGATCAATAGATAGGTAGACAGATAGATATGGGTCAACACAGCTGCCTGTGCATTTTCGGCTCTCCTTAGCAGCTGTCGCTATGAGGAATGTCATGATGAGCGCTTGGACTTCGAAATTTACCACAAAGTCACTGCTTAGCTTCAAAGTAGATCCTTTCGGGGCAATCCCCACTTCCGTTGTTACCAGCAGGCCCCTTGGCTCACCTAGTACTGCACCGTTTCAGCTAAAGCCCTTTCGACTCAGCGACTAGAAAGAGATCGGGATCCGTATTTCAGCCTACTTAACTGGGTCAAATTACCTTGCCTGGTACTAGTAGAAAGTGCCTCTTTGTTTTTTCCTTAATGACTCATCAGCCTTCATTTTCAACTTTGGGGACAGGCCGCCAGCACGGGCTCTCCAGTCGAGGCCCTTCTTTTAGCATGAAGGACATTTCAGTCTTAGACCTCTTTTTCTGTGTAATGCCCCGGAAGTAGTAATAAAGAAAAGAGTGCCCTTGAACATGTACAAAGAACCTTTCCACCCACCAATGAATTACCCAAGGTCAGGTCCATCATCAATACAGGTTGGGATTATAAGGGCCAGAGCTTCCAGGTCAGAGGGCGTGTGTCTTGTAGAGGGCTTCAGCCCCGGCACCTCTCCGCTTCAAAACAAAACTAAAGTTCCCTGCCAGACGGAGCGATCAGCTAGCCAACTCCGCAAGGGCGAGGCGCTGGAAGGAACGACCGGTCGGTGGAGCAGGCAAAAAAAGGGGGGGAGGCCACGCCTCTCTCAGCAACTTCACCGCGGGAACTCAGTTTGTCAGCAGCAATCTGGGTTCCCAAAGATAAAAGCGACTGATCGGTGAATCGAGGGAAGAGAAATCACGTCGCGTTTGCATGTTTCCTAGGAGTTAGCAGCGTGTCTTTCTCCTTCCACTTCCATTCGAGCACCCCGCCGCCGCCGCCGCCGCCGCCGCCGCCTGGGTGACAAGCACTTAAAAAAAAAAAGCCACTGGGATTTGCACTTTTAAAAGAAAAAGGGGAGGGGAACAAAAAAATAATAATCCCTCCTGAAGTTGATTTAGCACTCCTGTAATCTGGGGGTTAAAAAATTTACGTTTGGAGGGAGAAAGGAATAATAATAATAATGATAATGATAATAATAACAACAACAACAACAATTTTAAAAAATAACAACAGCAGCAACAACAGACCCTAACAATGGACCTATTCATCGGGCTGAATTGGCTTACAGCAAACAAACAACATCAGGTGGAAAGAAGAAGGAGCAGGAGGAAGGCAGGAGAGGATGAGCGAGGGAGGGAGGGAACGAGCTGAGGCAGCAGCAGCAGCAGCAGCAGCAGCAGCAGGAGCGGCGAACAATTGATACATAACGCAGCGTTTCTTGCCTCGTCAGTTTCCCCCAAGCCGGCGCTATAGACTCAGCCAGCCTGATGGCGACTTATTATTTATGGTGGCTACTGCTTGGATCGCCCCAAGTTTATACCTGGCCACAGAGAGGACGCTTCGCAGGCATCTCTAGGAAGCAAAAAAAAAAGGGGGGGGGGGACACACGAGGAAATAAAAATAAAATTTAAAAAGTCTGTCAGCTCTTTCCTGCGGTGGAAGGGGGAACTGGGGACACTATGCTGAGTCTCTCACTCCAAATTTCTGTTTTGGTTCCCGTGCTTCCCTGCCTTGTTTAGCAGCAGAAATGAAAACGAAGATGACGAACGCGGATGAAATGTTGAACTGGGAGGGGGAGGGGAGTAGAGAGAGGATGAGTAAGCCTGCATCAACCCAAACCAGCTGCCACCTTTCCAATGCAATCAGTGGATATAAGAAATAGAAAGCACAATGCCCCATTAAGGGGTCATAAAACAAATGCAGTAGAATATTAAACACGCCTAGAAGAATAAAGGTGTGTGTGTGGGGGGGGAGAGGATAGCTGTCTTTTCTCTGCCGATTGGCCGCCAGATTCTCCGCATTATCGTAAACTCCAGAGCAAAAAGATGATTAGTTGTAAGCGATCGCCATCCTCGTGTCATTTATGAACACATACACACACACACACACGTTTCAAATCTCCCCTGGATTTGAATGGTTGCAGAGATCACACCGTACCGTAGACTAGAGACTCCCGTTGGCTCTTTGCCATTAGGGGTCCTTTAAACTACCCCGGTATCGGGGTCTCTTAAAAAAAAGACCCTCCCTTTTGGGGGGCTCGGAATCTGCGAGCTGAGGATAACAACAACAAAACAACAACCCTTCCTGCATCTGATGAAATGGACTCGAGTCCACGAAAGCTTATTCTATAATCAATTTTAATAGTCTTTAAAATGCCACAGGAGTCCTTGCCGTTTTTGCTGCAACAGACTTAACGCGGCTTCCCCCCGCCAATGGTTCCTTTGCGTGTTAGGTTAGCCCCAAGCTCCATCCTGTGGTTCCACCAATGATATGAGGGAGGCGGTGAGAAGGACCGATGGAGACGGGGGGGGGGGGCGCGCGATTTCCATGCAACTCTCTGCTGTAAATATATACCCTCTGCCAAAGCAGCTGGTTTTGTTTTTCGGGGGGGGGGGGAACTGCGAACAGCAGCGTGCAGAGCCAGGCAAATGTGTTCCCGAATTCCACAAATGCTTAGGAACCCGTTCCAGATTGGTGTCAGATGAAAAGTTCTTCTCTAAACCGCCAGAAGGTGTCTGTCAAAACACCGAAGTTATTCAGAGAACAATTTATTAGGCTCTTCTGGATTTTAATTTCGTTTGGGCAGAGATGTTCTCATTTCCGGACAGCCCCTGTTTTGTTTCTAACAACAACAACAACAACAACAACAACACATAATAACATCATCTCTGGTATTGGGCCCCACTGAGATGTAAAACTTCATTTTATAAAACAAACACGTGTCTGCATTTTTCTCTTTTCTATTTCAATGGCTCCAGTGCTTTTCTCCCTTTATTCTCTGACATGTTCTTCCCTTCCGCTCTATCGGTAAAGTTTTTAAAGACTCTTCCTTTCCCCTCCACGCACATTTCCCCTTTAAACGTTATTACCGCTTATAATAACAGCACAGAAAAGGTTAAGCAGTTAGTTTACTTCTGGAGCACTGTATCTGCTGATGCCAGATACTGCCGCTCATCTGATAAGGCCAAATAAATTACACGCAGAGACCAGCACACACACACACACACACACCATGAAGGGATTGGTCTTTCCTGCTCCCCATCCTTTAATTTGCCCCCATATCCAGCTCCTCCCCCTGCCACTCCTTGATGAGTTCTTATAGTTGTGGCTAGTTCAAACCATGTTACATTTCACACTGTCCAGTGGCACCGCTGGAATATATATATATATATATATATATATGGGCACAGAAGAGACAAGTGCATTTCTTAGTGGGGAGGATGAGCTTTGTTCCACATGTTTCTTAAAGAGAAATAATGGTGTATTTCACATTAAGGCTGCAATCCTATTATATACATTTGTCTGGGAATAAGTCCCATGACTTACTTCAGAGTAGACATGCATAGGAGGGCACACTAAAGGCTCTCATCCCAGGCTGCAGCTGAAACAAATTTGCAATACAAACATATGCATGTTTACTCAGAAGTAAGTCCCACTTTGTTCAAGGGCACTTACTCTCTTGTAATTGTGTTTAGAAATGCAGCATTAGCAGAGAGAAAGTCAAAATGGTGGTTTTAACCTGTAGAGTCCTAAACCGCTTGGAACGGTTACTTGATGCACTGCTTGTAACCATATGAGCCTGTCCGCCCACCTTGGAAGGCCTTACTCCAATAGGTACAATCAGGTGGGCTGGATATCAGACAAGGCCTTTTCTGTGGTGGCTCCCCATTTCTGGAACTCCCTCTCAAGAGATATCAGGTTGCCCCCGTTTGTTTTCTTTTAAATAGGCCCTGCAGACATTTCTGTTTCAGTCTGCTTTTGGTTTGGAGCAGTTTAATTCTTACACTTGCTTAATTTTGGAACCTTTTAATTGGGCTGATGTTTTGTTATCATGCTGCTCTTTTAGCTGATTAGAGCTGTGGATATTTTTTTAACTGGTTCATGGTTTTCATATTGGTTACTTTATTGTACCATTGTTTTATGGTGATAGTCTTTCTTTTATTGTAGGCTGCTTTGAAAGGATTTGGTCCTAAAAGGGGGACAGAGAACTCTTCAAAATAAATACCGGTAAATAAAATTAGACGCAGCAGCACTTCCTTCCTAGTAAACACGCATAGGATCACACTGCTTAACGTATTTGCTTCGATATCAGTCCTATTGATTTTGATGGCATGAACATTCAAGGGTTGCAGCCTTGTTTTCATTTCCAGTTTATGAATCAGTTATAATTTGTATGCGGCAAGTGCTTTTCCTTCTACTATCCATAGAGGTCCAGGCTGCAACTGGGGTAAAGACGATGAGGTATTTATGTGGGGGGGGGGGCATTTGACCCCTAGCAAAGCTCTGGCGTGGCCTCTCTCGTTGGTATTCCCCGTAAAGAGCCACATAGAGAAACAGATTGTGGGGTTCTGCTAGTGCCTTCTTTATGATCCAGCCTTACCCAACCGAGCTGCCTTCCAGATGTGCCGGCCTGCAACTCCCATCATCCCCAACCAACATGCCAGCTGCGGATGATGGGAGCTGTGCTCCAGCACATCTGGAGGGCGCCTGGTTTGAGGGGGGGAGGCGTGCGGCCTGGGCTTTCCTTCCTTCCTTCCTTCCTTAATCCTCCACCTCCTTGGCTGGCTTGCTCGTCCCTCCCCCGCCCCACGTTTCATAGACTGTGTTCCGCTCTCTCTCCTCCTGGGAACATAAACAATCAACACGACTAAATCAACACAATTGGCAATTTTTCTTCCCCGAGGCTATTCCCACCGAGGGACACTCGCAACTCTCGTGATGGTGCAGAATCCGCGAAGCTTTATTAGCTTGGTTACCAGCAGCAAGACAGCTGCCCCCCCCCACTCGCCGCCCCACGTCTCTCTCCGCCCCTCCCTTCAGCCTGTATACAGATGGTTTGTCAAAACGACGAGTTGCGGGGGGCGGGGGGGGGAGAGATCTCAACCTTTTTCTTTTTTTTTCTTTTCTCCCCCCCCCCTTTTTTTGGCCTATCCTCATGATTAATAAAAATCTGAGAATTATTTTTGAAGCTTTCCTGATTATTATTATTATTATTATTATTATTATTATTATTATTATTATTATTAAAACAATAACAATAGGAATGATACCATTCTAAAAGGGCCAATGTGAAAGAGAAAGGAACAGGAGGAGGGCAATTGAACGTGTTCGGCGAATTCACCAAAACACAGTTGTACACACGCATTATTTCAGCTCTTAGGAGAGACTTGGTTCACCCCACCCCTCCCGTCTTATGACTAAATGGTATATTCCTTATTAGAACTGCTCATTTGACACAGTGCTTGAGAAGGAAGAACGCAATGCGGGGGAGGGGAGGGAAGGGGAGGGGGAGGGGTGGACGCGAAGAGCCCTTGGAAAGCAAAGGTGGTTTTGATTTTTACCTGATTTCTAGGAGAAGCAGGGATGAGAGAGGCCGAATCCAGATATTTCTCTGGGGCGGCAGGGAGGTGGGGAGACTCAAGGAAATTAATCAAAAAAAAGGTGTATGCTCACCCCACCCCACCGTTAAACCGAAGGGCTTGGATTTAATTCAGTTACATTAAAAGGGACCCCCTTGTCAAGAAATGGGCTGAGGTTTGGTTTACATCCACAGTTATTTCGGCATAACTCAGTTGTGCAGTGGAATATTACGAGGCTTTGTTGAAGGTGTGCTGGACTCTATCTGGCCACCGCTCAGTTGGGCACATTTGGGAATCTAAGAAACTGCTGTGGCCGCCACCACAAAATTGCTCCCACCAGGATGCAGCTAGTCACAAGATGGCTGCTGTCAGGGGCCTGGTAGTCAAACGTGAATCTAAAAGAATGGGGGTGGGGGGGAAGAGAGAAGAGAAAGAGCAAGGCTACAGTCTGGAGAGGGAACAGACGCAAAGGGGTAAGAAAGAGCAGGCTAGAGATTAGGAGGGAGGGAGAAACGTGAGCTAAAGAATGGGGCGGATAAATATGAGCTAGCGCTAGGAGGAGGGGGAAATAGCAAGGCAAAAGAGTACAGGGGACAGAAAGAGCAAGGCTGGAGGCTAGAAAGGGAGAGAAACATTTTCTGAGTTTATTCTTAAAACATGTTTTTAAGAGGGTGGGGAGAGCTTCGTGTACACCATTGGAGGTCCCTGCAAGTGCCTTGGGGACCCCTGCTGTAGACCTTAAAAGCTTCCTTCTAATTACCGGGACTTCCATCCAATGGTTGGACCAGAGCCAATACCTCTTACTGATGTTACGGGAAGAGTTAAATAGGTGCTCCAATCCCTGCTCTTCCTTGGAGCTCATTGGGTGGACTTGAACAAGCCACACCCTCTCCATCGGATTAACCTACCTTACAGGGCTGTTGTGA
The DNA here is from genome assembly GCA_021292165.1 of Shinisaurus crocodilurus. Classification (NCBI taxonomy): domain Eukaryota; kingdom Metazoa; phylum Chordata; class Lepidosauria; order Squamata; family Shinisauridae; genus Shinisaurus; species Shinisaurus crocodilurus. The sequence continues at coordinate 274,339,393 of CM037876.1, forward strand.
TGGATGGTGACATGAGATTTCATGCATGCTTTCCTGACTGCCTTGGAAGAAGTTGATCAGCCATCCCCAACTTGGTGCACTCTGGATGTGCTGAACTACAGCCCCCATCATCCACAGCAAAAGTGACCAATGGGCAGGCTCACTGGGGATAATAGGAGTTGTAGTCCAACACATCTGGAGGGTGCCGGGTTGGGAAAGGCTGAAGTAGGTCATAGAACTCCCAATCTGAAATGTTCTAAGATGAGGAGCCTGGAGTGTGCCCTGTGCATTTGGCCTCCAGAAGACCATGAAAATCCACTGTTTGCGATAGATACCTTTTTAAAGGTTCTTTGTGGCCAAGAAAGCTTATGCCATAATACAGGGATGGGGAACATGTGGCCCTCCAAATGTTGCTGGATTGCAACTCCCATCAGCCTTAGCTTGCATAGCCAATAGTGATGGATGATGGGAGTTGTAGTGCAACAACATCTGGAGGTCCCTGTCATAATAAATCTGTAACTGTCCTTAAGGTGCCACGAGACTCTGTGTTGTTTGAGGATGAAGCCTGGCTCTGACTCAGTCTAAAAAAACCCACCTCCTTACACCCAGTGGCAACGCTGGCTCAGCTTGTCTGAGTGTGGAAAGCTAAGCAGGGTCAAGCCTGGTTATTACTTGGATGGGAGACCCCTCCTCTAGTTTCCTGCATTGAGCAGGGGGTTGGACTCGATAGCCTTGTAGGCTCCTTCCAACTCTATGATCTATGAAATCTATGAAAGTTCCCAGGTATGGATTGGGTCCATGAGATAGATCATAGAATCATAGAAAAGTAGAGTTGGAAGGGGCCTACCAGGCCATCGAGTCCAACCCCCTGCTCAATGCAGGAATCCAGATCAAAGCATCCTTGACAGATGGCTGTCCAGCTGCACCTTGAATGCCTCCAGAGTGGGAGAGCCCACCACCTCCCTAGGTAGTTGATTCCATTGTCTTATTGCTCTGACAGTCAGGAAATTTTTCTGATGTTTAGGTGGAATCTAGGTTCCTGTAACTTGAGCCCATTGTTCCGTGTCCTGCAAACTGGGATAAACTAGGATGATTGAGAAGAGATCCTGGCCCTCCTCTGTGTGACATCCCTTCAAGTACTGGAAGAGTGCGATCATATCTCCCCTCAGTCTCCTCTTCTGAAGGCTAAACATGCCCAGTTCTTTCAGTATCTCCTCATAGGGCCTTGTTTCCAGTCCCTTTATCATCCTTGTTGCCCGCCTCTGAACCCTCTCCAGTTTGTCTACGTCCTTCTTAAGGTGTGGTGCCCAGAACTGGACGCAGATGAAAAGACCTTTGGTACTGGGCCCACAGGTTCATCCCAATTTTGTATTTATTTATTTATTTGCCTCTCTGGGCAGTTCACAAAACTTAAAACCATAAAATACAACAAGATAATAAAATAAAATATAATATAAAAACCTTTAAAAGTTTAAAACAGAATAAAACCAAAGCAACCCCCCCCCAACAAGCAAACAACCAGAACAGAGTAAAAGCCAGCAGCACTGTAAAGACCTAAAAAGATTGTTGGATAATTAAAATTGCAGTCAAAACCTATGGCTCATGTTTCACCAGGTAATTGGGTGAAATGGTTAAGGTCACTGACCATTTCCCTATATAGGGTGGTTTTCCTAGAAGGTACTCATTGAATTATTAACAGCCTGAACAGGAAGTGGGCGTTGCTCCCAGCTTCTTCCTCTTTTTGTTCAGACTCTAGTGAGCGTGGCACCACCAGGTTGCTGTCTCCACGTGGTCCTTGTAGCAGCATGTAGCCAGAGTTGCTGGTCTGAACTCCACAAGTTCAGACCCCAAGTAACTACAAATGAACTTGTAACCAACTGTAAGAAACGCTTTTAAGCCTGCCTGAATGAAACTGCATAATCGGAGTGAGTAAATGTTACTTTTAACTTTTACAAGACTGTGTCTCTGATTATTGTTCTGAGGGAGAGAAAAGGGGGCAAAACCAGGGAAATCCAGTCTGCCTTAAAGCATCCTGGATTACCAAATGCTAACTGGCTAACACTAGCCAAATCTAAGTTTCTTTTGAGCTGGAAAGGGACTCTACTCTGCTGATCTCATGTGAGATAGGAAGGATATTACTCCACAATATATCCTCTCCTAGTATCTTTTTCAAGTCCCAACAAAGACAATGACACATTCTTTTAAAACTGAATGATTAAAAGGTGGCAGGTGTTGCTTTGTTCTGCCTTTTTTTAAAAAAAAAAAAATAGCGCAGTCCTATATATGTCTACTCAGAAGAAAGTCCTATTGATCTCAATGTATAGGATTGCAATCTAAAGGTGCAATCCTGTGCATATTTAGAGGGGGGGAGCCTATAACTGCCAGCATGCCCCAGCCAGTATGGCTGGCTGGAGCATGCTGGGAGTTATAGGCCTTTTCTCTCTCTGAACCTGCATAGAATTGCACCTTAAATTTATTTTTGCTGTGGGCCTCTATAACCCTGGCCTCGGTCTAAAACCCATCTGTACTGTGTATCCCCACCATCTGATACTCCGAAGTAGACTGCCTCTCAACGTGGTGGTTTCATTAACCTATCATGGCTAACGGTTGTGGATAGATTTCCCCCATGAATTAGCATGATTCTCCTTCTTAAAAAGCCATCTCAGCTCCATGCTCGAAGAAGAAGCCTGTGGAAATTTGAAATCTGGCAAGACTTCTAGATCAATCGGCTGCTTCAACACCACCTTTTAATTTCCCTATATCGCTGTCTCTTGCTGTTTTGACTTCGAAACTCGCCGAAATACATTTCCGACTGGGATATCCGGATCGGTGTGGGTGTAAGAGAAGGAGCTGAGGAATGTGTAAACGTAGGCTGCAGTCCTATACTGACTAGGGAGTAAACGCCATCGAAGACAGTGGGATTTGACTCAATGATAATAAACATGGGTAAGATTGCTCTGTTAAGAAAGGCAAAATCAGCTTTAAAATATGAACACTGAGAAATGACCGCTGCATGTATACATTCGCATCATTTTTGACGTATTCGTGTGTGTGTGTGTGTGTGTGTGTGTGTAAGTGTAAAGAGAGATTAGAGAGAGATGGATGGATGTGCATATGAATGGTTTTGTGCTGGGAATACATTCTTTAGGAAAGGGTAATGAAACCAGCTCTTGAACAGTGGGCTGGAGAGAAGTGGGCACACCACAGTCCTATGACATTAATGGAGCTGGGATTGAACCAAGCCTCTACTCTGGAATGAATGCCAGACGTCGCTTTCCTGAACTCCTTCCAAGCGCCTCTGAGCGTCGATTTTCATTCTGTTTGTGCTAAACGCCCAGGACCAGAGCTGGGAAATGGAGCCCTTCCCTTGATCCAGGAGAAAGATTTTTTTTTTTTTTTTTTAAGCCCAGAGAATGTATGCCAATTTGTCTCCCATTGCCAGTGGAAGCCCTTGTGCTCTGAGCGAGGCAAAACAGTATCAAGTTCCCATGAAAACTCTCCATTGAGAAGAAACCCCACTGAAGAGCTCATTCCCACCTCCCACCCCCATTGCGGCATTCATCATCGGCGTGTTCCAGAGATTCTCACAATGTCAGCAAAATGCAGGAGAACGAGGTCGGGGGGGCGGGCGGGGCGGGCGGGAATCTAGTTGTATCAGCCACACTGCCCTACAACCACTCTATTAATCCGTTGGCAATTCCTGGCTGCTTGTTCTAAAAGGTGACCCGGTTTATTTTTTTCTTCCCAGTAGCTGGTCTTCCTTGTCCCGCGTGACAAGCAGATGTTGGGCAGTCTGCGTCGTCACAGGGTGATTCTGTTTTTGGCAGATGAGCTCTACATTTCACACTCACAGGTAGCCACAACGTTTGACTTTATATTGAAGAAGTCTCTTCTGTCGCCACCCACCCCTCCGACCTCACATATATATCATGGCATATGACACGCGCTTGATAAAATCCAGGAAATGTCTGGGTTCATTTTTAAAGGGCAAGTTTCTAGTTCTCATGGGTGCAGATAGATAGACAGTTGTGAGTGTACTATATATCTCTATCTATCTCCTTGGAAGCTGCGGTAGCTGTGGATTTCCCTCCTACTGGAGAGCCATCAAAACATTCCTGAAACATAAAGCTAAAACATTTCGCCCAATTCCATCGCTGCGCTCCCCCCGCCCTTCTCACCCCCTCTCCTTCAGTCACAAAACGTGTGATCGCCTCATTTATGCCTTTATTTAAAAGATCTATATACACCGCCTTTTAGGGTAAACCCTCCCAAGGCGGCATACAACAACATTTAAACCACGAGTCACAATGAAACAATGATATGTATATAGTATGTATGTCAGAGATATCCCCGTGGCGGCAGGGACTTTGGATAATACTCAGCATTCATATAGCACTTTTTAAACGCTCGAGTTCTATGATAGGGCTTTCTTCCTACGGAACTTGCCCCTTTCCCCCAAGATCTCAGTGCCCGGTCCAGATGGCCCCGTCATCAGACGTTAAGCGGGGACACTGCAGCCGCTGGCACCCCGGCTGCAGAATACGTTTCCTGGAGACCTTCGCTTGCCGCCCCCTTTTTCTCCTTTACAGCGCAATCCTAAGAACGTTTACTCGGAATACAGACCCACACTGTGTTCAGTGGGGCTTCCTCCCAGGTAAATGTGTGTTCCGCCGTAGGCGCCCAGCCAAATCTAGGTATGTTGTTTCCTTGAGTCTCTGATGGCTGATTTTGATGTTTTTAGCCATTTTAGTGGCTGTCCATGATTATGATTATGATTATTTTTGCCACTAAGTTTGGTTCTCTCCCCCCCCCGGGTTTTAATGTATTTGATTTTAATATTTTATGGACTTGTTTAGACTGGAATGTAACTCTCTAATTCTTACAAGTACCCTGTTCAACCATCAGCGCTATCTATTATTTCCCATCTTGCAGAAGACCGGAGGGGGGAGGGTGCCTGAGGCTAAAAGAATACCGGCGTGCCTCAGGCAGCCTAGCGAGAGTTCGTGGCTGAGGTGACATTTGAAACGAGGAATGCTTCCCAGGCTAGCTCACACTCACTCGCACCAACGCCCCGCCAGCTCCGCTCAAGTCTGCCAAAATGTGGCAGACCACAGGCATAACACGCCCTCGAGAAAACCGAGGAATACCCGTCGTCGTCCCCCCACCCCAGGCTTCTGGTCCTGGTGGACACGTTGGAACTGGCCTAACCCCTAGCTTTAAAAAGAACAAGGGGGAAAGTGCCTGTAAGCATGTGCAGAGTGCCTTCCGTTGCTACTGAACAGCCACTGTCTGTAGCTCCCTCATAACTCTTCCAGGCATATTTCGTGTGCATCACACGGACTGCAGGAACATAGGAAGCTGTCCTATACCGAGTCCAACGCTTGGTCCATCTAGCCCAGTACTGGCGATACTGACTGGCAGCGGCTCTCCTGGGTTTCAGGCAGGATTCCCCCACGCAGCCCTAGGTGGAGATGTCGGGGATCGAGCCTGGGACCACCTACATGTAAAGCATATTTATTTATTTATTATATTTTTTTCCTGCAAGGAACCCGAGGCAGTTTACATAATCCTCCTCCTCCTCCTCTCCATTTTATTCTCACAACAACCCTGTGAGGTAGGTTAGGCTAAGAGTCAGTGGCTCGCTCAAAGTCAGTCAGTGAGCTTCATGGCCAAGCAGGGACTAGAACCCGGATCTCCCGAGTCCCAGTCGGACATTTTAACCACTACGCCACACTGGCATATGCTCTACCACTGAGCTATATGGCCTACTACTGTCTATGCACTCACGTTACACTATACAGGCAACAACTAATAGGAAAGTTGCTAGTCTCCCCCGAGCCCAGCCCAGCTGCCCAGCCCCTTCCCATTATTGCTAAAATCAACCTCCCCCACCCCGCCCCAGGAACCGCGCGTGAAGGAGGCGGCTGCCTGTTTTCATTGCACGGCCTGCATTTGTGACACGGTGCATGTGGAAACATTTTGAGCGCTCCGCAGTGAATGGTGCGGCTGGTTTCTGTTTTCGCTGCTGGCTTCCGCTAAGGACTTGGCCCGCTGCCCGCCGCGGCGCTGAAGGATTCTGGGAACTGGGAGGCTCTCCTCCCGCCCGCAGCCCGAAGCGCCGGCATTAAGTAGGCCTGACAGCTCCGCTCCTTCCCCACTTGGCAGCGGTTCAAAGCGCTCTTTCATTTGAAAGGCTGGAAGGCTGCCATGTGCGATGCAGATTTGCCGTGCCTGCTCTCATAAGGAACTGATAAATGCCGTTGCCGTTGCCATGGCGACGGGAGGCTATCAGAATGGCCCTGTGATCTGCAGCCTCTCCGCTCTGCAGGGTTTTCCCCTCCCTCCCCCGCCGCCTTTCCTTTCTTCCTCAGATGGTAAAATAAAAATGTTCTTTCTTTTTCTTTTTAATACGGGGGGGGGGAGGGGAGTTAACCCTTGAATTGCCGGAAGAAAGCGACTTGGAAAGGGCCCGAGGTGCTGCAGGCAGCTCTCTCCGGCAAAGACGAACTTAGCAAGCCAGCCAAGGCTGGCTTGAAGGGGCTTGGCGCGGCTGTGGGTGAGGGCGTGTGCTGCAAAGGAGGCAGAGAAGGGAAGTCCCATTCTTTTCGCCCGCCCGCCCCGTCCGATTTCGTGTTTAGATGGGGCTGGAACTACCCCCCTCCCACATACACACACTGAAGGCACGCATCCCTTGCAAACGCTTTTTAAATCGCCCGTCCCTAAGCCTTTTAAGGTCTGGCTGTAAATCAGTTTAAATCCCAATTGTACACATGTGTACAAGATCCTCATTAAAATAAGAGTAAGAAAAAGAATAAAGGAGTAAAGTTTCTAGACCTCGTGGTTAGAATCTGGGTACATTTTGTGGGAAAGCGGCATACAAATTAAGATGATGATGATGATGATGATGATGATGAAGAAGAAGAAGATAATTATTATTTTAAAACAAATAAAATATGGCTATCATTGGGGAGGGAACCAGCTGCAACTCTGGTGTAGGTAATCCACCACTCCCGTCCTCTCCCCCGACCCCTTCGCAGAATAGGCAACTTCTAGGATGCATCCGCCGTCTATCATATCCACGGTTACACTCTGAGAGAACGTAAATGCTTTTTCTTTGCTGTTCCTCAAGAATTCTGTAGGGAATCACGTGTCTCTCCCCGCCCGCACCGTGTTTTTGTTTTTTGGTGTGTGTGTGTGTTTTAAATTAACCATTATGTTTTCAGATATTACGGGAACGAACTCTGAGCTCTGTTCTGCATAGAGCAGATTTCGTTGGGAGGGGTCAGGATATCTATCCATTATCCTCAAATGGATGTGTGACTTTGGAGAAAAAGGAAGAAGTTCCCAAATCTGCAAGTTGTGTGTGTGTGATGCTAGCATCCTATTTGTTTGTTTGCCTGTCTGTCTTTTCTTCAGTATGCCTTTTAAGAAAAGCACTCTGCTGATTGCATGCATGGAGAAGTCACAATAAATGAATAGGAGCTCCTATGTCACCTTAAAGACCCTGGTGGTTTTTTATAGTGGCAAAAGCAGAATAGGTGAAATTAACAACTGCACTGACCTAGCAGGTTGTTTGGAAGTATGGCAGATTTTTCCAAGTCCCTGCTTGACAAATCATAGGGAAGGAACTGAATATGTTTAACTTCAATAGATAGAAAAATGCTGACACCAAATCCTAAGCATGTTTACTCAGGACTAAGTCCCAAAAAATTCAATGGGCATAAGGCATGTAATTCAGTGGACATGTAAGGAAGTGTGCAGAGGATCAGATTTGTACCGCTCTCTGTCCAATTCTACAACCTGTTCTACAAAGGAAAACCCAGACAGCTCAATTGCAATGATCCTTCCCTTGCACCAGTCCAGTACAATGTTGCAAGCTACAGTGTTGGACCAGCACAGTAGTGCACCTGAATTGTGCAAGGCTTTGCACAAGTCAGTTGTGGGCAAAGAGAGGGTGTGGCAGGAGCAGGGAGGAGGAAAGGCAACATTAAGACATATCCTATCCATAACAGCAGTTCTGTGGCATCCCCTTGCATCATTGCACAAAAAACCATGAATGCCGACAAGTTACAAGTACCCATTAGTGCCATATATGCCGTATGCTAGAGCCCACATCCTAAACAGACCATAGAGACAGGCCACAAATAGGATGCCAAATAGATTATCTACAACAGTATAGGTATGGCTGCTGTACTAGCCATTTCTACGTACAGTACTGTACAGTCATGCCTTGGATTGAGAGCATAATTTGTTCTGGAAATGTGCTTGTAATTCAAAACACTCTTATATCAAAATGAAATTCCCCCCAAAAAAATTGTACAGAGATTTTTAATTTAAGCTGTACTACAGTACTTGTATTGCAAGACGTCGCTTGTATATCAAGTAAAAATAATAATAATAATAAATATTTAAAAATTTGCTTGTCTTGCAAAACGCTCTCAAACCAAGTTACTTGCAATCCAAGGTATTACTGTATATAGATAGGTTGAGAGTCAGGCTGTGTATTCTTGTTAAAAGAAGTCCTAATATGGGCCTATTACATTCAAGGTATTCCTGAATCTATAGAGCCCTAAACTGCTTGGGACTTTGGAGGACGCCTCTTACCAATTACTAATGTCACATCAGGATTCTCTAGTCCAGGGGAGGGCAGAAGGTACTGTACATTGGGATCTACTGGTAGATCCCCAGGTGATTTTCAGTAGTTCAGCAAGGTTTTCTGACTCCCAATGGGTTAACAATAGCAAGAACAGCCCGCCCTGCTCAGCTCCTAATTAGGCTGTTCAAATCAAGAAAGCTTGGGGAAAACAGGAATAGATTTGTGTGTCAACAGATCTGTGTGCAAGTTCCAGTTCTGGTACTGGGGGAAAATAATCCTGGGCTGAGCTTGTGCTCACAGGCACCTTGCTCTTCAATCCCACGCCCATCTTCTTGAGCCACTATTTTGCACCTGGCTCCAGTTGGTTGCCCTCTGGGTTCCAGTGAAAAACAAAGTGAAGGTATGCAGCAAAGATATCTTTTCCATACCTGCTCCTCTCCCAGATGACTTTCAAATGTCGAGACTTAGGGGTTGCTTCAAACATCCAGTGTTGTTCTTGGGGAACTGATTCCTGAGTAGAAAATACAGCTGAATAATAGCAGTCTATGACTATATCAAGACAGATTTATCTTGTCTGTAAATAATAACTCAATAACCACTTGATGCCCACACAGCTGGAGCATGTACATCAATTTATTAGGTATGTATTTGTATGACTACTACCTTCCTTCTCAAGTCACTTCAAGTTTCTCATTATCATTGTATTAATCTCTGAAGAACTGCTCCAAGAATTGGGTTTTGTGGATCAATCATAAAGGAGTATGGAGAACTGAAGCCCAATTGTTTCAAATAACTGAAACTGCATGGAAATACATACGCAGGGAGAGAGAAAGAAAGAAGGAGGGAGGGACTACGGGCAGAGTCAGACATACATGCCATGCAGTATATTATTTTGAATCAGTTTTAGTTAAGGCCAAAATAATAATGTCAAACGGCATGAGGCAGCTGCAGTTTTTATTGGAGACTCACGTTTGATATATGAAGATTAAAACTAGCTACAATAATGTAGACAGCCGTTTCAAATACCACAAATGGAAACTTCACTTTCAAAGCTTCCTCTTCATGCCAATGCACAGAGTCAAAATAGATATTTCTTCTCAACAACTGCATAGGTTTAAAAACATTAAAAAAAATAAAAATCAACCCAGATTTTGTGAAGCTGCTTGTATTCAACTGTAATTTTGTTACCTGACTCTGGGTTCCTGCCTATGGTTGTCATGGCAATTCTGGCCTGCTCTGTACAATCTGTCTCACTGAAATTTCCTGATTATTCCCCCCCCCAAAAAAAACCTCTTCCAAAAATGGGGGGGGGGCAGACACACACCTTTTTAAAAATGCTTGTAACAGTTTGTCCATGGTTTTCATTACAAATCAGCTAATGTAATTTATCTCACTGTTTTGCTCCACTCACCTGGAAAAACAGTGAGATAAATGCAGCTTTTGAAAGATCCCCTTAAATATTCCCTCGTAGCTCACAAGAGAACAAAAATGGAGTGGGAAAGAGAGCAACTGCATGTATACAAATTACAGTGTTCTGCTCACAGTGATGGAGACCTTTCCCAGGTGGCCACTCATTATGTAGCTTTACAAATATTTTGCTTCCTTCTAACATAGTTTATATATCTGTATATGAGAGAGAGCTAGACTATGTTCTGTCCAACATGCAAAAAAGCAGAATAAAAGTCCATTACTGTGTCAAGGAGGGCTAGTAAGATTTTTAAGCTAAGAGAACAATGATCATGGTACATCCTCTACATATTGTTGTGATGTTCAGTGTGTAGGCAGGAGTACTCCTTGAACACCTGTGAACCACTGGCAAGAAAACAAAGACTCCAGTATTTGCTATGTGCATTTGCAGTTTGTAAAATAAGTTGTTGCTCCGGGTATGAACTCCACATATATAACATATATTATAGTGGGATTGCTCCACTGTCATCCTCTGTGTGGTGACTTTCTATCTGCAGTGCATCCTATAGATTCCTTTGTCTCTTCTGTTTCGCTTCCTTTCTCTCTGTTGTGCTTGTTGTTCGGTTAGTACAGTAAATCTGGAGCTCTTGCAAGGCCATTTTGATTCAGTGCCGTGGAGTGGGAATCTGTTTAAGCATTCTTGGAACGGATTCAACCTTGACATTCTCTTCCCAGCAACATATTGCTGCATTCTGTGGTATCATCTGACAGTTTGTGACATCACCTTGTAAACAGCAAGGCCAAAAAAGTGGCTACATTTTCAGCATTTCTGTTCTTAAAATTTCTTCTTAAAATAATGATTTTATGCTGCAGGAGTTGGTTTAAACAGGCCCACAAATATATTCCCAGTGTCCGCTCTGTTCTCCAGGCTCATGGCATTGAAATGTTCTACCTTCAGTGAACCCTTTCAGGACTGACTCAGCTGTTAAGGAATCCCTGTACGTCTGCCATAGAACCTCAACATATTGAGGATGATTCTGGGACATATTAAAGGGCAGGGCTGGGCAAAAGGTAGATCAGGATTTATTGGCAGATCACTGGATGATTTGCAGCAGATTGGCAAGGCTTTCTGACACCCAATCATTTAATGGTAGCAATAACAAACCGGCTTCCCCTCATTTCTCTCTAAATTAGACTGTTTGGATCCCTGATCTGTAGTAACTCAAATGCAGATGGTTTCTGCTGGGGGTGCAGCAGGCATCTGCCTTCATTCCCAGAGCCACCATTTCGCATCTGTCTCCAGGCTCTCCACCCCCAATCCATTCTTTGTACCTGGATCCAGTTGGTGGACTTGAAGATTCCAGTAACTCTATGCATCAGCCTTCTCCAACCTGGTGCCCTCTAGATGTGTTAGATTACAACTCCCATCATTTCCTGCCAATGCTGGTTGAGAGTGATGAGAGTTGCAGTCCAACACATCTAGAGAACACCAGGTTGGGGGGAAAGTTGTACATATATTCAGAAGCAATATCCTTTATTTTCATTTATACATCCCTGGGCAGAGCCCTGACACTGAGAACTAGTTCCAGGAATAAACCTCAGTCTCCCCTGTGCTGTTCTATTCCTTTACCACTTAGGGGTGCAAAATGAAACCAATTCACTGTGTTACTCCAGTCATGGTCACCTGGGGAGAGTTTTTTTGGCCCTGATTACAGATATTTTCCTTAGTGAACAGGTCATAATAGGACTCTAGCACAGGTCCCTACATTTTATTCATTCATTCATCCATTTAGCTTAAAATACTTTTAATGCTGGCCTTCAATTTAAAAACTCCCAGGGCAGCTTACATGATCATAAAGCAGTAAAGAAAGACAATAAAGCTTAATATTAAAATAAACACAGAAACCATCAGGAGGACAGCAGAGTGATAATAAAAACCAGCTGAACCAATATAATGTGTGGGCACATTCTGCTGTATGCACAGAGGTTTGTGGTGACATGTCTGGCACAAATCAAACCTGCAGTGCATCCCAATTAATCTGGGCCCACTAGACTCTGGTCATGGCGAATTGCTCTTTTGCTGCACATACACCCACCAATCCCCAGATGTTTTGATGAAGAATATTCACCAAAATATAGATCATGTAGTTGAGCAGCTGTGAGTAGACTCTCAAGTTCAACTCTCCTGTCAGCCATGAATTATCTGGGTGAGCTTAGCTAAGACTCTCTCAGCCTCAATTCCTTATCAGCAATTACTATTGGGATGTTCATACTGATGATCTACCTTTACAGAGTTGAAAGGAATCCTCAGGAGCAGTATCTGAAACACAATGGGTGCAGTCCTATGCAAGTTTAGGCAGAAAAAAGACCTACTGGGAGCTGCATGGTGGGAGTTGTAGGCCTTTTTTCTGTCTAAACTTGCATAGGATTGTGCCTTAAGACACTCCAAGGGTGCAATCCTGTATATGCAGAGTACCATGTGGAGCCACACCATAGGAATCAACAGAACTCTCCCTTTCCGCACTAGGCTGTCACCCTTCATATCTTCTTCTCTGGCCACATATTTCTTACTATCAAACCTACAACCGTGTTTTCATATGAATTAATAAAAGATCTTCCTATATAAGTGGACATATTTTGTTATTGCATTTTGGATATAGTTGTGTGTGAATAGTTCAAAGTTTATGTGTGATGGCATGCACCTTCTGTATTTTGTTTTGTTTATTTTTGTTTAATTTTTTAAAAGCATGTTGACTTCTGTTCCCCAGTTGTTCTTATTTTCCATTCTGAACCATGTTCCTTAAACTATTTCAGAACATCCAAGATGATGTTGTTGGTTTGGAGCTGCTTGCCTTTGAAGAGACAAGTCAGGCTTAAAAAAAAAAAAAATCAGAAGTGGGGCTATTTTAGCAGTCAAAGGCTCTGTGAAAGGTGCAATTTAGGAGCACTATCTGCTCATGATTTCAGTACCGTAGTTACTATGACAATGCAAGGTTGTGTATGGAAGAACAACTGGATCCCAAGCTGAGAGAGAGAAAGAAGGGGAGAGAAGGGCTGAGCACAGGTGTTTTACAGCAAACATTAACAAGACTCTGCTTCATTGGCAAACATTCAGAATTTGGGGCTATACCCCACACCACACCAGACCACACCTGGCAGGAAATAGAGCTAGAGGTTTGCAGTTAAAACAAAATCACTGAACTCAGCAGTCATATCCTTTCTAAATGTTATCAGAATTTTGGCACAGTAAGGTGATGCAGCAATGAAAGAAGCTGATGCTGTACAATGGTTTGTTTGGACATATATAAAGCCAAAGGTTTTCCTCCTAGCAGTTTCTGCTAAAGGAGCTGAAATATTTATCTCTCCTAGGTCCCTACTGCACAGAATATTGTTTTTAAAAGAAGGACGCCTGCCATTGCTATCTGTATAAAACCTGCTGTGCACTAACAATGCATTTGCAACTGCAGTTACCCAGCAACTCGATAAAACAGAGGTGGTACAGATGATGAGAGATACATGTGGCAGAGACCAAAAGGCACAGGCAAACAACAAATGGCAAGCAGCTTCCTGGTGTGACTATGGTGAGCAGAGTGTGGTGAATAGCTTTTTATTTTAGTTTATTTTATTTATTATATTTATACCCCGCCTTTTTTCCTGCAAGGAGCCCAAGGCGGCTTACATAATCCTCCTCCTTCTCCTCTCCATTTTATCCTCACAACAACCCTGTGAGGTAGGTTAGGCTGAGAGTCAGTGACTGGCCCAAAGTCACCCAGTGAGTTTCATGGCCGAGCGGGGACTTTACCTTCTGCAACCAGTCATATGTTGCCTTCTGGAATTTGTCACTTCAGCAACAACCTGAGCTGCTCAGTGCCCATGGTTAACAAGCCATGGAGGGTGTGTCTGGTTTTGCACAGGACTCGAGATGAGGGACAGAGGAAGGGGCTCTGATGCATGGTTCAAATGCATCTAACCAAGTAATTCCCATAAGTGTGTGTTGTGTGAGAAATAATGAATTCAACACATGCCCAGAAGACTCATCCACAGAGGAGATGCCTATTATGTCTCTGGGGGAGTCTGGGCGGGTTTGCATGTCATGCTAAGCCACCCTGTTAATAAGCTATGGTGGGTTGGTTGTTCGTGTGTGTTTGTACACTCAGCAGATGATCTGGCTTGCTGTGGCTTGTTCTCCCCCTCCTTCCCCCTCAGTCCTCCAGCCAGCTCCGGCACATATCCCAGGGGACTTTGCGGCAGAATCCATCTTGTCTCCTTGTCCTGGTCCCCTCCCCACTCCGATCGCTACCCCTTTTTGGTCCCCACCTTCCCCCCCCCCCCGTGCCTCAAAAATGTGCAGTCGGGGTCATATGATGATGATGATGATGATGATGATGATGATGATTTGTCTATCTTTCGCAAGTGCGCACTTACAGCGTCTGATATGAGTAGTCTTTCCTAGTCAATTTCCTTGTACACTGAAGGGGAGTAGGTAACATGCAAGGGAATTGACAAGATGAGGTTGCCTGTTGGCTGATTTGAGCACAGTTGCAAAGGACCAGGGGAGAAATAACAGTAAGAGAAAAGGGGGGGCCTGATAGCGCAAGTCAGAAGCACCAAAAATGGAGTGGGGTGGGGAAGCCAAAGGAGTAAGTGCACCAAAAGGCAGGGGTAATATCTCCCCCTTGGCGATGCGATCCTCTCCGTTTTAAGCGTTGAACTGACACTTCTCGGTGCCCTCCACCTTTTCAACACCTCCCTGACTCTCCAGCTACTCCAGAAAGGGAGGATAAAACTCCCCTGCTTTGAGGTTCTCAAAGACACATAGAATAAAATGTATTGACAGGTCTGGAACACATGGACATGACAGTCAACAAGATGCTTACGGGTCTAGGGTTAATTCTCAAAATGCAATCTTTGACTAACCGGGACTAGGAGAATTATTCCAGCTGGATTGCTTTGATATAGTCTTATCTGGATGCAGATAGTTTTATAAAAGGGTAACTTAACTGAATCTCTGGACTTCCAGAAGGAAGGAAGCAGAAGCTGGCCTGAAAAGTTCCAAGAAGTGCTCATACAGGGGAGGTCTCAAGGAGATTATGAACTGAAGGGTTGTGTGTATGTGTATGTGTATGTGTATGGTGTGGGTGTGTGTGGGTGTGCATGCACGTGTGTGCATGAGAGAGAGAGAGAGAGAGAGAGAGAGAGAGAGAGAGAGAGAGCGCACTACCATTCACTTATATGAGGCATACAGAGTTGTATGCAAAATCTACAGAGCATTTCGAAGGAGGAGTTCACAAGAGCACACACTTTTCTTCTTTGTCAATAAATCCAGGACAACACCCTGATTCTGTTCTCACACCCACTGGTGTGGATTAGAATCAACTTCTCTGCTATAGTTTCAAGATCATTTTATGCAGATTTATTACCTCCTGGTAAATATATAGTGGTCGTCCCCCCTCTCCATTCATCATTCTTGCATTGCTGAAATGAATATACAGATTCACCAAATGAATCAAAAGGATTGAATTCAAAGTATGCAAATTAGCTAACAAAGGCTGTATAGCCCATACCTGTTCCAAAGCATGCAAATGAAGTAAAGAGGCATTCTCCTAGAAGGGTAATTGCATTTCCAAGGCAAGCACTGCTTTCCTGTGAGGATAGAGTTCCTTCAGTCTTCATTCCCTATTTGTTATCCATTTCCCCTCTTTTCATGGTTTTACCAGTCATTTTAATTATTTGAGTTTTTATTGTTTACCCTTTCATGGGACCAGAGCACTTTATTTATGAGATCTATATACCACTGTACAATGTACATCCAATAAAATTCCTGAGCAGTGAACAACAAAAAGAAAGGAAGGAAAGGGAATCAAAACACAGAATTAAAATCTTTATAATAAAATTATGCCAATAAAAACATGGCTGGTTAGTCAGGGAAAGCATGTTTAAGTAAAAACAATGTCTTCAGCAGGAACTGCAAATGAACCAGTGTCCATGGCTGCTTGACATCAACTGGCAAGGGAGTTCCACAGAGAAGAAGCCAATACACTGAAGCCTCTACTCCGAGTGGACTTCAACCGGAATGCAGGTCTATGCAGAGCCACCAGGAGTGCTTCATCTGATGACCTAAGTGACTGGGCAGACTGGAAAGAGAGAAGGTGCTCTTTCAAATATCCTAGTCCCAAGTTGCTTAGGACTTTCTACACCACCAACAAAACTGTAAACCTGGCCTGATGGCAAATAGCCAATGCTGCCAGTTCCCTCAGAGGTGTTACATGCTGAAAAAAAAATCCAAAATCCCTGCAGAATAATCCTAATCATTACTGTACAGAGCTTTCTCCATTGCGCTTCAGCATGTGTTAGAAAAAGACTTTCACATGGTGTACACAGGTAGAGCCAAGTAAAATTTACCACTGCTCTGAAAACAGAATAACAGTGCAATCCTATGCATGTGTACTCAGAAGTAAGTCCTATTACATTCAATGGGACTTACTCACAGGAAAGTGTGTATAGGTTACATCCTAAAGTACAGAAGTACTTTCCATAAAACTCAAACTGGAACAACACAACACAAGCAAAGGAGTTACTGCCACTTAGTTTCAGACTTTCAGTGTCACCCTGTTTCATGTTTTATACCAAAGGAAAGCACTCTGTCTGCAACATTTAGAAACAAAAGTCAAAGTTACATAGTGCATCTGTGGAGAAAGACTGCAACTGTCCTTCTTGGCGGGTTCGGCCACTCAGGGGTTAACCCGGACTCGGGTAGCCCTCTATCAGCGGTACGCAGCTCTCTGGCAGAAGCTGCGACCAATTATAACGCAGGCAAAGCGAGGAGACCGAGTTTTGAATGGACGCTACTACACTGTTATGGGTAAACAGAGTTTAATGGAGCGTAACAGAACATATACAAAGCACCACGCTAAGCACACACCTACAATTGAGCTGGTAGCGAGCCGCAAAAGCAATACAGACAGTCGAACCTGGAAATGCTTTGTTCCTAGAAAGCCGCTTAACTCCAAAAGGGCTGTTCTATGTTAGCGTTGTACACTGGGAGCTCCCCCAGGGTTGAAGGTGGTTTGACCTGAGCCATGGACCTTGCAGCTTGCTGCCTCACAACCAACAACCCTTTTCCCACCACTGACCCTGGGCTTTATACCCTCTGTTGGGCCCCCTCCTTCTTGTCGTGCCCCCTCCTGGCACGACTGGTTTTTCTTGTTTGCCCGGCACCTAGGAGTCTTTGGCTGTTCCTTTCTTCTATCCAACACCTGGAATGAATATTCCACAGCTCCTTCGGCTGCCAGACCAGGGACTTGCCAGGGGGCATGTTAATGACCTACAATTCTCATCGGCCCTAGCCAATATAGCCAATGATGAGGGATGATGGGAGACGTAGGGCCACCAGTTGCCCACCCCTGCTCTAGCCCTTAAATGCTGTCTCCCAACCAAACCTACTTCCTACTTCCTTGCCAGCCAACAACATCCATCCCCAGCCCCTTGTGCCATCTCCCACAAGATCAGGAAACATGACAGTTGCCTGGCAACAAGGCTGATGTTCCTCTCCCAGCCTCAGTTCCTGGGCTTCTCTGCAGAGCTTGATCTCTGTATTTGTATATTCCCCACCTACATGTTCTGTTGTTTTGTCCACCCTCTCTTTTATTTATTTATGTATTTATTTTATGTTATTTTATATCCTGCCTTTCTGCCCAAAAAAATGACACTCAAGGCAACTAACAATAAAATCCAGTTTAAAATGAAATCTTAATTAGAAATAGTATAAAAACAAATAAATTAAAGACACAATTAAAAAACATGACATCAAGAAGGAGAAGGAGAAATAAGCAGCACCGGCCATTTAAAAGATCCTTCAACAACAGACCAGCTTATATGGCAAAGTCCATAAAAATGCATTTGTTTGCCTGCCACTGGAAGAACAACAGGGAGGGGGTGAAGCTAGCCTCCCTCCTTATGGAGTTCCAGAGTCCTGGGAGTGGCCACTGAGAAGTCCCTTTAAAAAAAAAAAAAGCTCCTTCACCCCACTGCACATAGGTTCTGTGCAGCCTGTATGGATGGCCCTTTATTCTGAATGAGTTCCTTAAAAAAAAAAAAAAAAAAGGTTCCAGAACATTATAGAAACTCCACATATTTTGTCACTGGATATCTTTCCTGTCAAAAGCCTGAGGATTATAAATGTGCCAGTTTTGAACTTCCACAGCTACATCTACATCATGCTTATGGTTCCCTTATTTGGATGGTGTGAGTCTGGTTTGTTCCTTAGAGCAGGGATCCCCAAACTTTTTGGGCCTGTGGGCACATTCGGGAGTTTGAGAAACTGCTGTGGGCCCCACCACAAAATGCCTAATCAGTGGATCACCACTTTGGCATCTGCCTGTCACATCTATGGATCTTAGGCTGCATCTTATTCAGCAAAAACTTTGGCTTCGTGTCTATTGGACACTGCAACATCTCTTTAATAAGGGATCACCTAATTCAGCTAATTGCTGGCAGTGCAGCTAATAGTTCTTTTAAACATATATTTTGGCAATGTCCAGGAGTTGCTTCTTTTAGAAAGGAGGTTATTAAACAGATCAATTTTGTGCTGGAACAGTCTTTAGTATTCATTGATGTACATGCTCTTTTAAATTATTTACCTGCTTCATGGAAATTGGAACAAATGGAAGGGGAAATGGATTCTCTGTGCCCTTTTGACAGCTAAAAGTCCAATATTACAAAACTGGAATGATAAACACTCACCTCCTATAATGTAACGGATTGAGGACTTTACAACGCTTTCGATATATGAATGGGTGCCATATAGATGCCATCTTCAAATGGATACTTTCTTGGATATTTGGTTTGCTTTTGTTGAAGCCTATGCATAATTGCTAGAAAGTTGTATGCCTTTCCTACAAATCCATGTACGTATATTTAAAAAAGGGGGGGAGTACAAATTTAAAAGGGCTCCCGTGGGCACCACATTGGGGACCCCTTCATGGGCTCCATTGGAAGTGCCTGCAAGCACCGCATTGGGGACCCAGACCCCTGTCTTAGAGACTGGGCACCAGGTCTGACTGTTGCCTTTCCTCTGAGATCAGCTTGACATGAACCAGTTACCCTAGAGTTCCTACACTGACATGGGTTTTTAAGGCATCACAAATGCACTGGCACTGAGCAATTTGGCAGTCAATCCAAACTAAATAATTGCCTCTGGGTCACCAGAACTCAACTAAAATGCCCAGGAGCATCTCTGTCTCCCTCCCTTTCTCTCTCTCTCTCTCTCTCTCTGTCCCATCTATCTATATGGTAAAAGTGAAAAATAGTCATAGCTTTATTCTTGCAGCCTTTCTGTGCAGTCAGACAAAATGAACCCCCTCCTCTGTGCTATTTTACCTTTTGCCTGAAGCTCCTTCAAGCCTCAGTCCAATCAGGTAAGATGAGTACAGTGTTCCAGCTACATGGAACAGATGAAGGCAGTGGATTGGACAGAGGGATAGTGCTGCTGCTTCACACCCACAAAACACACACACATTCTTTCTTTCAAGACGTAGCTTTACATGTATTCTAGCACAAATCAATGGAGAGAATACAATGGCCACTAGAACTGAACCAAAATGTCTCAAAAGACATTTTTCTGAGAAATGTCCTGAGCTGCTGTCCTCTTCTTACCTCTTAGAAACAGAAGGCAACTTCACAGAATTTTCTCCACCGTGTGTGTGTGTGTGTGTGTGTGTGTCGGTGGTCACCTTCCACCTCACCCACCCCACAGTGCCCTGGAATGGCACTAGTATGGGGCATTATGGCAGATCCAAAATGGTGGCCAGGCTCCCAACACAGTTTCTGCTGTTGCCATTTGCAGCGCAGTGCAAAGAAACAAAAAACCCTGAGGGGGAAAAAGAAAGAAGCTGTGTGCAGTGGAAGCTGGTGACTCCTATTTCAGTGGGGCTCCTAATCCATTGCAGGTTTTATTTGGAGCTTTATAAGAGCTATCCATGGTGATCCATGGTGGTGAATCTATGGGGGGAGTTCAGCACCATGGATAGCTCCTATAAAGCTCCAAATGAAGCCTGCAATGGATTAGGAGCCCCATCAAAATAGGAGTCACCAGCCTATGGCCACTGCTAATAGTGAGCCTGAGCTCTGATAAACTGCTGGAGAATTCTCTTCCCCTGGAGAAATTTGGTGACATGATCCTCCTAATTTGTTGCCCGCAAATAAGGTGGAGATTTTCAAGAGGCCATTTGTGCACAGCTAGCTTACATACACGAGCCTTGGGCTAATGCACTTCCCCCTCACCTCTTCCAGTGTGGCCAGAAAAAGGAGATGGGAAGCATCTCCTTCCATTTTCAACTAAGTGCAGTTTGTTGTGAAGTCTGAACTGGGAACTGTGGTTAGTCTTAACTATGGTTTATTGAAACAAGCCAGGATCATAAACCATGGTTTGAAATTGGCTTGTTTCACTGAATCATAGTTAAGGCTAACCTCAGTTTGCCTGGGTTTGGACATAATGACAAACAGCAGATAGTTGAAAACAGAAGCAAATGCTTCCAGTGTCCCCTCATGGCCCCATCAGAGAAGGAGAGAGTGGGGATGCAGCGTATGAGGCTTGTGCACATAAAACAAAACTATGGTTTAGCATTACATGCAAACACAATCAGTGGATTCCTTGTTCCAAAAGCTTTGCATTCCCTCTTAGTCCAGTAGCACAAAACCTGGACTTAAGAAGTCTCATTTCAGGAACTGGTTTGTATGTATTTTCCCCTTGTGATATTGTGTCACTTCATGGTGCCAGTTTCATGAGGTAGGTGAATAACACAACTGCTCCAAGAAATTCAGAGGGCCTTCATGTAGCAAGGAGTCCATACTGCAGCAGGGGAGTTCCCCCTGCACCAAAGCAAATGATGTTAGCAACAGGTTCTCCTATGCAACACCATTCCACCCCCAGCAAGGCATGAAAGCCTTCTTCAAGTTTTTGCTGTGTTGAAACATCAACCACAGAAGGAAGTGCAGGCAAGCCCCATGAAAATTTCATTCTAGAACCAAGTCGCATGCTGATTGCTGGTGTTTTGGTTGAAACATATTTCTAGACTTCTTTTCTTGTTATTACACAGGATAAATGCTGGGAAAACACGCCAAAGAGGTGTGTCACATGCTGGCTCAGTTAAAAACACTGGGTGGGAGAAATGTAGAAGTGGGGGGATCACTATCTGACTAATGAAAATAGATAAAATTAGGAGTGTAACCAATTCTATTTCCCAATCTCTGTTACAAGCATAAAACCATTAAACAGCTGACAGTTCCTCTCTACTAAATGAGCATGTTAACATGTCACGGCAGCCTTCCTTTGATTAGCTCTGACCTGTTTGGAAGCAATTTATTATTTGGGTCAAGGCAAATGTACTTGTGTAGCTGAAGTGTACAAGGCTTCGTTCCCAACGTATCCCACGAAAGTGCTTCATCTAACCTATTTAGCAATGTGGAGAGACGAACAGCAGAGACGAACCTTGGAAGATGGTTCAGCAGCGTAGTACCAACATATCCTTGAATTCAACCCTGCAACCCATATCCTTCTCCAATTCATGTTGCATTAGAATTCTTAGCCAAGGGGAGCTAGGATTCACACCCATGCAAAAATCAGCATAGCAGCAAGCAAGACCAGGGTGGGGTGGGGGATGGGATTGTTATGAATGAAAATATGACCAAACAGCACGGGTAATTAGGGAAGGGAGAATGCACAGGTTTTAGCATTTGTTTTAAATGTTAACTACAAAGCCGCATTTGATTTCTCACTATACACTTGTGGGTGGTGGCACAAAGTTTGGACTCTGTAGCACAAAACAGAGATGGTGTTAGAGAGCAGTCCACCAGGACTGGAGCCCCAAATCTTTCATTTGGAGCCCCGCATCTCTGAGAGGCCATCTGCCCCACCACCCTGCTGGGCACTTGCTGAAATATAGGAACAGGGCCCCTGATTATCTCTGTTGCATCTGATCCCCCTGGATTAGCTGGGTTTTGCACACGCTTCACCTCTTGCCGCCCCCCATCCCCAAATCTTTGTGACTGAGGTTCCCCCCCCCTGAAATCCAATGACCTCTCCCCCGTCCATACATCACTTTTTACATATAGGGGTGTCCTCAGGAGACAGGGTCCTTTAAAGATACACACACACACACACACACACACACAGAGACTTTAGAGTATATGTAAATGAGCATATGCAGATTTGTGCTTTCTTTCTTTTTCTTTCTTCTTTCTTTCTTTTTTTTTTTTTTGGTCCTGTGGTCTTTTTTCCACCCTCTTTTTTTTTTTTTTTTTTGAGCCCCTGATCTTTTCAGTACCCAGCATCACCCCTGGCAAAAAAAATCTTTGGTATACAATTAGAGGGGATATCAGATTGGGGGGGGGGGGTTCATAATTAACAGACCCCTTGAATTATAAGGGGAAAAGGGAGGCAGAAAGGGAGGCAGAAAGGGGGCTTCATGAAACCCACAATCTCCACCTGACTTCCCATAATTTTAACCCTATTCTGCCCCCTCACAGCCTTTTAACACCCTGCCCATGCTCTCTACATTCAGGAAGGGGGGAGAAGACACATCTTTTTAACTTGGCTTTTTAAATTGTTATGGTTTTTAATGTTGTCTTTAATGTTTTACTATTTTATATGTGAAGATGACTTTTATGTTTTGAATCTTTTGGAAAATGCCTTGGTAGGTCTCAGCAAGGTGGTATAGAAATAAAATAAATAAACAATAGATAAATAAATACAGCCAGGTAACTATTTCCCCACCCCCGTAATTGAAACACTGTAGAGTAGAATCTGCTATTCTGACATCTTCTTCTACTCCTTTTACTTCTATATAATTTGTACTGCAGGGCCATGAACCTGAATAGTTTATCAATCCCAGGGAATTATGCCACTTATTCATTGCTTCCTTATTTATTCTCAATGGGTCTTACTTACTTACCAGGGGGGGCTGGTCAGAGGAAGCAGGTAGAGCACACAAACACATACCGGTACATCCTCCGTCTGTTCCCCTTCCTGCTTAAAGGGTCCATGGGCAAAATCGCAGCTAAGCTAAATAACTTGTGGGAGGAGGCAGGGGGATTCCGGGCATAGTGTATGTGTGTGTGTGCAGCCCATAGTGGTGAGAGTGTTGGACTGGGACTTGGGAGATCTGGGTTCTAGTCCCCGCTCTGCCATGAAGCTCACTGGGTGACTTTGGGCCAGTCACTCACTCTCAGCCTAACATACCTCACAGGGTTGTTGTGAGGATAAAATGGAGAGGAGGAGGATTGTGTAAGCTGCCTTGGGTTCCTTGCAGGAAAACAGGTGGGGGTATAAATATAATAAATAAAATAAATAAATTGAAGACATTTGTACTTACTCCCAAGTAACTGTGTGTAGGATTGCACTGTTTGTTTTAACTTAATTCAAGTTAGTTAAATTCTGTAAGATTATTCCAGTTTCTTTAAAGAAGTGTTTCTTTAAATCTAAATTGTGTGAATAGAACACAAAAAGTGCTTTAAACTGGGGCCTTTCCACAATAACAAACAACAAAGCTGTTCAGCCCCTTAGAGTTACTCCTTGTGCTTAAAAACCAGAGCTGCAGAGGTGTTGGAGTTTCATAGTTTCATAGTTCATAGAGTTGGAAGGAGCCTACAAGGCTATCGAGTCCAACCCCCTGCAGGAAACTAGAGGAGGGGTCTCCCATCCAAGTAATAACCAGGCCTGACCCTGCTTAGCTTTCCACACTCAGACAAGCTGAGCCAGCATAAGTAAAACGCTGAAACCCCAATGTGTCTTTTTGTATTTTCCCCCACCAAAAAGCTCCCCCTCCTCTGCATTCCTTCTTTTCTTCTCCTTCTCCAAGTGCCCTGAAAATGCGGGACCAATCCTGACAATTTTAAAACAAAAAGAAAGAGATTGCCCTGCGAGCACTGACACACACCCCCCATGAAAACACCAGATATCAACAATTAAGGGTTTAAGTAAGGTTAAAAAAAATACAAATGCTACTAATAAAATATTATAAAATAATATATAATAATGTAAATTATAATATAGAAGATTTTGTGTGTTTCCTTGAATAACTTTTGTACTTGACCATGCCCTTTGACCATGCCCTCATGCCCTTGGCCACGCCCTCATGTTGCCTGGCCACGCCCTCTTGATCACACCTTCATGTCGCTTAACGATACCTCTTACATATTCACATGTGTGTCCCTATTTTCATCTGTGAAATGTTGGAGGGTATGTACTTGCTTGCTTGACAGGCAGAGAGCTAGCGAGCAAGTAGGCAGTGGCATCGCCTGCTCCTCCTTCTCACCACCACCATTGTCTAGGCCTGTTCATGCCCCACTGACAGTTTAATAAGAGTGGGAACTAAATGTTGCTTAAATGGTACACTATTGTCATCAAACCATTATATTATTCAGATTATTATTTTTATTATTGATCATTATTATATAAATCATTATATTATTATAATATTGTATTATTATCTTACCAATTGTATAGTATTTCCATTATATGACTTGCCCACCTTGGTTTAAAAAGCAAAACAAAAAACTATACATGGGCAGGGAGAGCCACCCCGATTCAGAGTAATTGCAGCAGGGTCTTGTTGCTTCATTCACATAATAGATGTGGCAGGAACAATATCAACCAATAAGTGGAAAAAAATGATAGAGGATGACAAGCAGCACATTGAAGTGATCAGTTCCCATCCTTATCACTACCTTATATGGACAAAGGCGCCCTTCTCTGTCCACACCTGTCACACATAAGGCACAGATGCTCCATCTCTTGTCAGTTTGTGTCTTGTCGCAGAACACTGACTGGCTTGCCTGAAGGAGAAAACTCCTCTCTGGGGACTCAGCTTAAGCCAGTGTCTGCACAGCAGCCGGCCGAGAGGAGCTTTCCTGATCTCGCATCTCCTCAGTTTCCAGTGATGCTGTCCCTATGCTTAGGAGATAAGCACATTATGCACCAACATGAAAGTTGCATAGACAGCAACAGCTCCTTGACTTCTTCCCTACCTCACATATTGGGGGTGGGCAGAAGGTAGATCAGGATCTTCCAGTGGATTTGCAGGGGATCAGCAAGCATCTCCAACTCCCAATTGTTCAACAAGAACAATTTTAGGTTAAATTAGGCTGTTAGAATCTTTGATCTGTAGTAACTCACATGTAGGTTTGTATTTGTGTAAACAGATCATTCTAGCATATGGTTCATGAGATGCACCTACCCCTGAGCCACTATTTTGCATCTGGCTCCAGCTGGTGGATCCCTGGTGGGAAGAGGCCATGGCTCAATGGTAGATCACCTGCTTTGCATGCAGAAGGTCCCAGACTCAATCTCTGGCATCTCCAGGTGGGGCTGGAAGAAACTCCTGTCTGAAATCCTGGAGAGCCACTGCTAGTCAGTGTCAATAATACTGGGCTAGATGGACCAATGGACTGACTCAGAGTAACTGGAAGGCAGCTTCCTAGTTTCCTAGGATTGTAGTAAAAAGCCCATTCCACAAGCCGGATGTCTGCCCTTCCCTGCCGTATACTCCAATACTTCCTGAGTTCCCATCCTGGATTGACTTGTTACCTCCTGCTATGTGTATGACATCTTATGGCTCCCCCCCCCCAACAGAGGGCTATTATCAGAGGCAGATCACCATGGGTTGGATCCAGACTTAGTCATGCTTGGAGCAAACCCATTGAAATCAATGGTACTTACTAAGTTAAGTCCCATTTATTTCAATGGGTCTACTAAAAGTATGACTAAGTCTGGATCCAACCCATGTCTACTGAAATTGGCACTGAAAGAAAGAAAGAGAGAGAGAGAGAGAGAGAGAAAGAGAAAAAGAAAGAAAGAAAGATGCCAAATCACAAGTTAGCCATTTCAACATTTTGTAACCATCAATACTGACATTTCTGTCAACCGTAAAAAACAGTGCATGAATTTCAACATAGGTCTTTGATCAGTTCTTGCATATAACTTTATCAGGCAGTATTTTGGAGGGGGTTTTGAAGAATGCCAGAGGAAGAAGGAATTAAAAAATGGGGAAAGCAGGTTGGAGAAGTAGATCTCTATGAAGCAAACACTGTATTGTAAATTGGGGATAAACCCAGCAAGAATAGGTTGCCTGAGAGCATCCCTAGATAATTGTCAGTTATAAGCAGATATGAATAAATGCACAGATTGTATACATGTTTTATGTATATTTACATAAAATATGTACATTGTTTCATCCTTGGCCAAATTCCATAGACCATTATGTGGACAGCACTCCATCATGAAACAAAATGGACACCACCACTCCAGCATTATTTATCATGAATTAAGGAAAGTAGCATTCAAACTATTTCTTCCCCCAGTAAATCTCTCTGTTGTTGTTTTTTCAACAGCTGGAAGATGGAATGTTGACAAACCCAAAATTTAGGAAAAGGCAAAATTATAAAAAAATCTGTCTTATAAATAGTCAACAATTTAATCCTAGCCAATACGAGCTTCACATTTCTAAGGCTCCACATCTGTGGCAGTTTATGGTGTCACCAGAATCCCTTGATAGAATTACTGCCTTGCATTACACGGGCTGATTATCAACTGCCTATGTGTATATATAAGAGTCTTTACAAATAATTAAGGATTGTAATTCTGGATTATCATTGATTAATGGACAGTGAAGCCTGGTACCTCCTGCGTCTTGGAAGGCTGCTCTGCTATTATGTCACATCTGATCTTTAATTGGTCCATTTGATCACTACCTCCATCCTTGGCTCAGGAATGTCTTCACATCACTTCTTATAAATTAAATGCAGCTGTTAAATGGTATTTTCAAGAAGATTAATTGAAGCTAACAAGGAAAAAAAAATCCTGGGTGAAGAAGCAGCCTGAGTCCTGTTGTTTAAAAGAAATCATGAAATATAAACTATTGAAATCCCATGGCTTAAAAAATCTTGGAACCCTTTGCTACTTGTGATTGTCAAACATCCTGAATCCAGTTCTGTATTTGCCATTTGTTTTAAAATTCCCAGTGACATGAATGAGAATTCTGTCTCCAAGTGTGTAAATGGCCCTCCTATAGTATTTTATATTTGGAGAGTTGTGGTATGTATCTTCTCAATAAGTTAGCCAAATCCGGTTCTGTTGTTTATATGCTAATGTTTCATTGGGCTTTTAAAAAAAAAAAATCTTCCCATTTTTGTTCTGAAACTGTTGCACAGGGTTGCAGAGCATTATATATATATATATATATATATATCCTACCTCCAAATGATCATATCCTATTTCAGTGGTGAATCAAAACCTACCCGTGTAAAAAGGAATTGAGAATGATAGTGAGAAAACACACACACACACACCTGTATTTTTCCTGTCCTTCAACATAAAGGGCTATAGCAAATGCAACATGTTTTCTTTTTTCAGTTTTGCCATTTGCAAACTCAAGAGAAACAATGGCTCATATTCTCCCCTTCTCCCCAAACGAGGACATACAATACATTGAGACTTCTCTGACCTTGCCAAGAAGCCTTTTGCTAAAGACAAAAGCAAGGGAACAATGCGAGGTTGTTCTTTCATGCTGAGCTTTGCCAAAATCCTTTGAGATAAAGGTCAGAATCTGGTGTGGTGGTGATGGTGGTGGTTAGTTCCAATAAATCCAACAGGTAATTAGTACAATGAGTTTTATTATTTTTTCTGATGGAGGTCTTTACTGACCATTGCCTGTTTTGTCCTTTAATGAGACACTGACTGCAATGGATGGTAATATAAATCTCAGCATTAGATCCTGGATAAATATTTTCAGAGCTACCTTACATTTAAAAAAGAAAGAAAGAAAAAGATGCAAGGGCATATTTTTATTTCTCACTCTTTCCTGAGCCATATAAACCGGAGGGAGGAGTGGATGGAGAACTGTCGCATAGAGACAGCACCCGCCTGGTACCCGCACTGCATACTAATGAAGCACGCTCCCACCCTGCAGATGGAAACCTGGAGTGGCTTTTTTCATGTCAGCTCCTAGCAGAGAAGTTAAAGCAGCAAATCTCAATGAGCAAAACAGGCGTGTGTAAATGTGGCTGGGAAACCTACACGTCCATGAATTCCAAAGAAAGGAATGTGGCGTAGCATTACTCTGGTTGTATGTTGGGGGGAGGGAGATGCAGATCGAGAGTCATCCTTGAGGGATAAGTGTATATCAACTCAAGCCTCGATGTATTGGTGTATTGAGGTCTGAGAGAAGCCAGCTTATATGAAACCTGATGCAGCCACTTAGCCAGGCATAGCTCCAACCGAGGCTAGTGCTCAGAAAGGCCTGGGGTGGGGAAGCAGGAGCTTATTATCCAGCCGGAAAGAGACAGGTATTGGAAGACTTCCTGCAGCCCCACGAATTCTAATTGCCCTGGCAAAGCCCAGAGTTATGCCAGTGTTTCTTGCAGCAAATTTGTAATGTGTGGATCTCACACACGCAGGGGCGGTGCTAGCTACCAAAAAGATCCAGGGCTCAGGCCCACACAGGACAAAAGAAGCAGCAGCAGCAGCAGCAGCAGCACAAATTTGTATATGCTAATTTACATAGCTCTAAAGTATCTCTGTGTGTGTGTGTGTGTGTGTGTGTGTGTGTGTGTGTGTGTGTGTTTAAAGGGCCCTGTCTCCTAAGGACAGCCCTATTGGTAAAAAGGGATGTATGGACAGGGGAGAGGAGGGCATTTGATTTCACAAAAAAACCTCAGGCAGAAAGATTCAGGGGTTGGGCAGCAGGAGGTGAAGCACATGTGGGCAAAAAGCCAGCAAATCCAGGGGGACCAGATACAACAGAGATCATCAGGGCCCCTGACTGAACCTTTGTTTCAGCAAGTGCCCATGGACAGCAGGGTGGTAGGGCAGGTGGCCTCCCAGAGATTCGGCGTTTCCAATGAAAGATTTGGGGCTCCAGCCCTAGTGGGCAGCCCCCTAACACTGCCTCTGCACACATGAGTGTCCCACTGATGGACCCGGTAACGTTCTTTCTTCACCCCCTCCCTGAAAAAGAAGGCCGTTTTGCAGAATCCTCTCTGCATCTTCTCCGTGTGTGTGTGTGTGTGTTGGCTGCCCTTCCCCCTACCCACCCACAATGCTTGGAAATGTTGCTAGGTCTGGGGCATAGTGTATGTGTGTGTGTGGGGGGGTGCAAAATGGCAGCCAGGCTGCCACCACAATTGCTACTGCCTGCAATGGCTACCAAAGGAAAAAAGAAAGAAGCCATGTCCGCTGCCACTGCCACTGCCACTGATAATGGGCAGCCCTGCACCCAATAAACTGTTGGAGAAATGGTTTTCCCAGTTTCACTGCATGCCAGTCGGGTGGAGAATTCTGGGAGGCCATTTTTGTTCAGCTCTTTATGTCTTTTCAGGAAACACCCGGGTAACATTTACTGCCGCAATCATAATATGTGGAGCAAAAGCCAAAAACAGAGGTGGCCTCTGATCATCAGACTAGAAACTAAAGCTCGAAGTCGGCCAGAGGGAGTTAAAATATGCTGGGCCCAGAGGCACCATCAGGTCAGGACTTCGGGGCAAACGTCCAAGGCCCCGCCCAGCAGGATGCGCAGGACGGCCCAAAGAAAGCCATGACTGACTTGCCATATTCTGAAGTAAGTAAATCCATGCACGTTATCATCTAAAGAGTGGGGCTGTAAGACCATTAAGTCCAGAGTCCAAAATTACCGAGTCCCACTACTGGTTGGGGGTGTTGATTAGGCATACACAGGAGGGGATCTTTGGTGTCAATATCATTTTGTGTTTATGCATTGACTTTTTATAATCATCCTCTGGATATGGAATATTTATGCCAGGACAGGTTATCTGCATAATTTCCCCCACAACAATCCCATGAGCAGAATTAGATTTACCCCATGGATATTATGGGCAACTGTTTGTAATGTCACTTTTTGATGCACATGCCTTCACAGGTTGCATAGGATGGCATAGAAACTGAGCCTCTGTGGCAGAAGCCAGGTACTTCAGAAAGTACCGTAGGTTTGCCTTGAACAGCTAACTAGGATGTATGAAAACTCTGAAACAGGAATACCATTCCACCTAGATGGGCTCACAGATAATGCCGCCTACACCACATATGGCCTTTTAGCATTCATTTTTTGTGAACATTTTGTGAATTGTTGTGAAACACCCAGACAGCTTTGGCTTTGGCTATATACATGAAATTAAACAAATAAATACATAACACAGCACTGCTCTGTTATTAATGAGAGTAGACCAGTTTTCCACCATCCCACACTACCCTCCTGAATGCTCTAGGACAGTGTTCTCCAACCTTGGGTCCCCAAATGTTTTTGGCCTACAACTCCTAGCATGCCACAGCCAGCTACGCTGGGAGCATGCTGGGAGTTGTAGGCCAAAAACATCTGGGGACCCAAGGTTGGAGAACACTGCTCTAGGACTATAGGTGGTCTTCCCTCCAAACACTGGAACAGCTAGCTAATTTTAGGCCTTGGATTTAATGGATGGGGGTGGGTGGGTTTACATGGCCATATATATTACTTCCATTGTGAAGCACACAACTAACATTTCTCCTTCCCCTCCCCACCGTTTCACATGCTTAACAGCTGCTTCTACGTTCCTGATATGTTAGAGCAAAGAAGCAAGGCAAAACCCTTTGCCCACCCTGATGGATGGATGGATGGATGGAAGGAAGGAAGACTCTGAGCATGTGCAGTTTTGCATTTTAAACTCACCTAATTCATGGCACCAAAACAACTAAGGAGTAAAATGGAGTTTGCTTCTCCTACCCTGATGCTAAACACATTTACTTGGGAATAAGCGTTGTTTTGTTGTAGAAAAGGGTAATATATTTTCAATGTAAAAATAATAAAAGGATTATCTGCAACCATGTACATGCCCAGCCGGCTACCCCCTAACTCTAATATGTGTTTGGGGGTGTGTGTAAATAAGAGGATGCTATGACAAGCAGTATTAGGCCTGGTGGGCCCCTTCATGCCCCTGCTGACCCAGGCACTGATACAGGGCCTGTTTGCCACTGGCCCCATCACCTGCTGCTTTCTGGATGGCCATTTGGGAAGTCCCTGGACTTTGGGGTCCCTGGACCTCAGCCCCAAATGTCCAGCCCCACATTCACCATTGCCTCCAAATCCTTCATCAGTTGATTTGTAAACATGAATGAATCTCAATGCCAGCCCAAGACCTTTTGCTGGCTGAGGCGAATGACAAGATGGCACCCCCTGTTCCAGGTGCAGAAGCCATCCAGCCTGGCAGCTGTATCTTATTTCAACCCTGGTGGTGGGGGGGAGCATCCTCCACTACACCTGAAGGCAGCAGGCTAGCCTAGGAGGCACAGGGCAGGTTCTGTGGCCTACACAGCTCTGGCCTCTAGCACTCCCCAGCATCTGTCCCCCGAGGTGGCTGCCTCGCTTGGCCTCATGGTAGGGCCAGCCCTGTTGAGTCTGCGCGAGCACTTTCACACTGGACTCACGACTGAACGTGCCCATTGCCTCATGGTACTTTGGCATTAAACTCCATTTAGCCATCTCTGAATGTTCCAGTGACCAGCGGTAGGTCTGAATGCCCAAGGGGAAGCCATGTTCAGAAGATTAATAGTTCCAGGATTTAGAACTATTAGCTCCATGGGAGGGGCTGCAGCTCAGTGGCAGAGCACCTGCTTTGCATGCAGAAGGTCCCAGGTTCAATCCCCGGGCCCGTCAGTTTAAAAGGATCAGGTAGCAGGTGGTGAGAAATCCCCTGGCGGGCCCCTGCAAGGGTAGATAATAATGGCCTAGATGGATGGATGGTCAGCTTCCTGGGATTCTCAGGAGCCGTAGACTAGAGCAAATCTTCCTATTGCCTTACTCAGGGGTAACAAACCTGGTGCCCTCCAGATGTTTTGGACTACAATTCTCACAATCCTTACCATTGGACATGCTGGCTGGGACAGCCCAAAACATCTGAAGGGCACCAGGCTGCCTGCCTACCCCTGGACTACAGGATATCGATTCCCTGCAGAATTTTCTTTTAAATGGTGCAAGTGAGGGAACAGTTGTGTCAGGTGTGATTGCAACATTGGGGCAAAACCAATGCTGACTAGAAGAACCACAAATGTCAAGGTAGGAACTGAACCTGGGACCTTTTGCACAGCATGTGTGCTGGTGCTGAGCTACCCTGGGCCATCATTATCCCCCACGTGAATGCACCAAGTCTCCCAATTGTCAATGCTTGTGGTGCACAGCAGCACTAAGGCAATGACTCACTTTGTTATGGTGGCGCATGACATCCCACATCAGATTGTGAAGCAGCGCGAGGCAATGGGGTTTTGACAGAAAACTGCCGTAGAGTCCATGATGTCCCATAAAAACTGATTGGTTGGTGCAGGACTTCACTGGATTTTAACTGTATATGTCTCACTACGAAATACACACTGACTGGGTTCATACAACAAAATTACCCACACTCAAGGGCTGAGTATAGGTTGAGTGTGGCTTGTTGTTGACCTGTGGCTTGTTGTTGAAATGTGAGTTATCCTGTTGTCTGAACTCAGCCGAGATAACAAACCATGATTCACAACCCAACAATAAACCATGGGTTCTGTTCATGGGGTGTTTGTGGTTGACAAGCCGTGGCTTGTTAGCACAGCTCAGTTCAGAATTTCAGATAACACGATAACCCACATTTCAACAACCACCCACGGGTCAACAACCACCCACACTCAACCCTTAAGTGTGGGTTATTGTGTTGTCTGAACCCAGTCACTGGGTTGGATCCAGATTTAGGTGCATGCAACTGGGCTGATGGAAGCGGACTTCCCCATCCTCTCCTCCCCACAGCAGCTGCTCCAGCTCCCCAAAAATGCTACACAGAGGGTTGGGGGACCCTGTTGAATGGTTTGCACTGTGGAGTGGGGGAAGAGGGGGAGGTCTCTGAAAATCAGATGGTGGCACCTTCCATGAGCAGAGCCATTCCATTCCTGGAAGACAGATCCTGGATCCAACCCAATGATGTGATCTATTTTCATCTCAGATTCTTTTTGGGATTCAGTGCCCAACTGCAATACAATTACACTAGCTGAACACCAATGTAAATGCAAAGGCAGCAGACCCCGTTTTTATGTGTATGAACTGAGTTGGCAATTATTTGGCAACAGCCCTTAAAAAAAAAAAACACCAAACAGATAAAGGACTGTTACGTATGTTACCTGAGCAGAACTCTATAAAATAAAACAACCTATAAAAGAGACAACTCTATTCCCAAGTGTTTGACATTTTGAAGATGAGACGTCAGTTCTTTCTCTTTAATCTACCACCCATGTGGCTGATCCTTGCGCGAGGATGTTTCAAGTCCTGCACTGATCCTTTGGTCTTTGTTTAGGTGTTGTGTTCTTTCTCCTTGCCCTTTAAATCATGCTCTGAAGTTTAAGCTGATTGAACTCAAAATATTATCTTGTTAATCATATGTTCATCATGTGAAAGAAAAAGTCCTCTTCGACCCACTCCTACTCTCCATTCTTAAAGGATGTTTTCTGCAACTTGGGGCAACATTATGTGCTTTCCCATACAAACATATAATCCATACCATAAAAAAAAAGCAACATTTCTGCAGACACTCTGTATATGCTGTGATTACAAGTCGCGCCCCCCCCCCCCATTAAATCTTAAACCAGGCTATCTGAAGTGCTGTGTTAAGATGAGTTTGTTTGTTTATTACATTTCTATACCACTCAATAACCAAATCTCTCGGGGCGGTTCATAAAATGAAGGTTCAGACCATAAAACATAAAAACGTAATAAAACATAGTGTACCCCCACCCATTTTTAAAACAGCTACAGAATAAAACCAACAGCAGAAGATAACAGCACCGTAAAGACCTAAAAAGCACTAACACACTGTTGAAAAAGCAGGAAAAGCCTTATTTCAGTGACTCCAATGAGACTTGCTCTCTAGGAGGTACCCCTAAAATTGCAGCCTAATGACCTGATCCATATGCATGCTTACTCAGAAGCAAGTCCCATCGAGTTCCATAGGATTTACTCCATAGTATGTGTGCTTAGAACTGCAAGCCTGAGCCACTGACCTGAGAATAAGCTCCACTGAATGCAATGGGACTTATTTCTCAGTAAACAAGAATAAGATGGCTCTGTTCACCTGACCGCCTTCTCCGCCCCACCACCCTTTCTTTCACTACTTCATGCATAGCAGTACAGAGCACCATGCGTAATCTCTGATTAATAGCAAAAGAGGGTTCTAAGTAGTCATTGGTAGCTTCCTTTAAAAAAAAAAAAAATCTAGTTTGAATGAGAAATGCCCATGTTCCAACTTCTCTGTGAGCCATCTGGATTGTTCTTAATGTATTGTTCCTTGAGCAGGGCAGGCACTTCAGGTATGCAGCATCTTCTTTACTCTCTGCTTGTGGTACACTATAATAAAAAGTAAGAATGTATGTAGGTAAGCATGTACATCACCACTGTAACAGTTAATTTGTAGGCGTGTGTCGATGTGTGAGATCAAAATGGCTTGGTGGATAGAAGTTCTTGCCTTTGGGCAAAGGACTACCGCTAGATCTCTGGGTGATTTGCAGGAGATCGGCAAGGATTTTTGACTCCCAATTTTTTTACCAATGCCAATGATAAAATAACTCTTCCCTGCCCTAAATTATACTGCGGAAATTAAGGGCTTCTCTACATGAAGTGTTTAAACTGCTGCTTTACTGAGGCTTCTTCTTCCATTTTCTCTGCAGGAGGAAGAGTGTGTCCTTTACATGGTACACACACACACACACACACACACCAGGATTTGTCTTTCTCAGCCTTTCTATATACTTCATTATTTAACCACAAGGTGGTGCTGTGGTGCAGCTGCAGTATAGCGGAATTGTGACTTTACAGGAGGAATTCATTCTGGTTTGTTCTGGTTTGAAATTTAATACCTGACTTTCCTCACTCTAAAAAAAAAAAAGGTGCAAGAATCGTTGCAAAACACGGGAGAGGCCCTGGAGGATGTCAACATCGTGAAAAGGCCCTGCAAACTTCCGTGAGTGAGGGATCACCAGAGCACAATAAATGCTTCATGTAGAGAATCCCTAAGAAAGCTGAGTGGTGGGGTGGGGGTGGGGGTGTGTGGATGTTTGCGTAGAAGGACTGTGACCTCTGTTCAGTTCTGGTACTCAGAACAAATTCCTGGTCTCAGAATTCTTCAATTCTAAATGTGTGGAAAGTGGTGGGAAATGTGGGGTGGTTTACAAATAGAAGACAACATCATCTGGTACTCTACAAATATATATATATATATATAGTATGTATGTATATGTATGTGAATGAGGCAGGGTGATGGTTCAATTAAACACTCACCTAGAAGTACCCATAGTCCTCTGAGGCCACAAATAATAAGTCTTTGCCTTCTTCTATGTGACAAGCTTTCAGATATTTGAGGAGTGCTACCATGTCCCTTTTCAGTCTTCTTTTCTCCAGGTTAAACATATCTGGTTCCTTCAACCTTTCCTCATATGATTTGTTTTCCATGTGGCTGCCCATCTTCATTGCTCTCCGCTGTACCCATTCTAATTTGTTTATGTCCTTTATGTCCTAGGATTGGATGCTGTTCTCCAGATGGGGAGACTAATATGGCTCTATTAATACAGCCTAAAATCGCATTAGCCCTTTTTTGCAGCTGTAGAACACTCCTGACTCAAGTTCAGCTTGTGTAGCCTTGGAACTACAATTCCAAGTTCCTTTTCACATAGGTACTACTTGCCAAGCCAAGTATGCTCCCATCCCATACCTATGCATCCCCCCATTTATTTAATTTTATGTTTTCCATACCCCTTTATCTTTGTGTGCATAGAATTTTCTGGTGAAACTGAATGGAGCCACGTCTGCCTACACTCTGCTTACTTTGAATAGCAAACTCTACCCATGCTTTATGACATAACTGCATGACATCACGCTTTGGGCAGAGCTACACATGGGGATGCTGTGCAATTGGTATTGGCTCTCCCCCCCCCCCACACACACACACACCCCACACAGCCTGACACTTGATTTATTTGGTTTGATCCTTCCTTTCTATCTGTATACCCCCAAGGCAACTTATATCTGCAATAAAATGAAATTAAAATGAATATAATCAATCCGGGAATCTCTCTCTCTCTCTCTCTCATTTTTGCAAAGGACCCCACCAAAGGTATTCAACGGTAGGCATGGACGGGCACATGCCAAGGGCCCACACCCCAGCAAGGGCAAACTGGCAAGAGCCCTTGCAATTGCTTCTGCTCTTCACCATTGCAACTTGCTTGTTCACAACTATATATGATCATCTATTTGGAGCTTAATGGACCTTTTTCTTCTGCCTCCCTGGGACTGTAAACAAATCAACCCAACCACCCACAAAAGCCAGCCAACATCAGATAAGTTAGGTTTGTATGTGCGGCCCAGCATCAAGGGTCAGCATGGTCGGGCACATGCCGAGGGCCCCTACCCAGCTGGGCCCACTGACAAGATCTCCTTGGACTTGTTCCTCCTCTTCACCACTGCAACCTATTTCTTTACCTGCCTCTCTCTCTGGCCCAGACAATGGTGGTGGTGAGAAGGAGGAAGAGCAGATGCCACTGCCTACTTGCTCACTGGCTCTCTGCCTGTCGAGCAAACGTGTGGTGGCAATGCTGAGAAAGAGAATGGGGAGCAATAGCAACTGGGATCAATGGTGGTGAGATGGTAGACTCACTGAGGGAGGAGCCCATTGAGGGTGTCTTGCCCAAGGGCCCACGACCTCCCTAGGTAGTTGATTCCATTGTCTTATTGCTCTGACAGTCAGGAAATTTTTCCTGATGTTTAGGTGGAATCTAGGTTCCTGTAACTTGAGCCCATTATTCCGTATCCTGCAAACTGGGATGAACGAGAAGAGATCTTTGCCCGTCCTCTGTGTGACATCCCTTCAAATACTGGAAGAGTGCGATCATATCTCCCCTCAGTCTCCTCTTCTGAAGGCTAAACATGCCCAGTTCTTCCAGTCTCTCCTCATAGGGGTTGGACTCGATGGCCTGGTAGGCCCCTTCCAACTCTACTTTCTATGATTCTATGATTCTATGATCCCACCTCAAGATCCAAAACTGCTGAATATCCTGTCACAAAGACTTTGGTGGTACTAGTTTGATGGGATCTCACTCACTACATCCTTTTTGCTCTGCCTACCAGCTGCATCACTCCTGCAGCTGTGGCCCACACCACAAACACCATGTGTCTCCCCACCACCACTCCTGCTCCTGCAACTGTAATTTACATAGATGCAAAAACTATCATATAGGGTGATGTCATCGCTTTACACCTACATTGCCCCCCCCCCCCCGGAATCATCAGCCAAGATGCAAAGCGATGCCAAAGTGGGTCCTCCTCTTTTCAGGAGGGAAGTGTGAGAGGACTGTCAGTCACCATGGTCACAAACCCCTTATGGAGAAAAGGATCCTACAGGATCAATGGAGAATGGAATGCAATTGACAACATGAGCAGGAAAAGGAGTATTTCTTTTCCTGACATGCAGATGGCCTCCTCAGGTTCTAGAAGACAAAAGAAGGGATTTCTTTCAACTCACTACATGGCCTCATCTCCATCCACTCGCTCTCAGACAGGTTCAAAGCCTGTAAGAGGAAGCCAAGCCAAACAATGTGAGAAGCAAGACCCATTTTAATTTTAGCCACACAGCTGCCCCTGAATTCCTTCAGTGCACTCCTCTTTAAATGCTTTCATGCTATCTGAAGTGCTGCAGGCAGACGCAACTCTCTCTCCAAAACTAATCTCTGTTTGGCCTTGTCAAAAAAACCAAACGGGATGGATCAAATGCCAAGTGGAACCAAACTGGATCCTTACGTGATTGCCTCCAGTCAGACTGGTTTGAAGCGATAAGTCAGTATGTCGCACTTCTTGGGCAGTGGACTTCCTCCTTCCTTCCTTTCTCTTCTTTTTTTGAGACTCAAGGCATTTTCTTCTCTCTCTCTCTCTCTCTCTCTCTCTCTCTCCACACACTCACACACACACACACACACACACACACACACTCATACAAACACAGGACATCACTGCTTCCTCAATTCTGTACAGGTGCAAGATAAGGAGTTATCTATTCTCTATCCTGTACTGGCCTGGATGTTTCTCGGCTGTCTGGAACGGATTCTGAGTTTACTAGTAGAAACCTGAGAAATCCAAATACCTAGCCAAAAATACTTGAGCGGCTGATCGCCCTGGGTTGTTTTTCCTCTTTGGTTTTGGAAGGCAACTTCTGGACTTCCAAGTGTTTTTGCTGCCATCATGTGGAGAATGTACAAAGTGCAAATTTTCTTTCTTGCCGCAACCCTTTCCGTTTCTTCCACATAGAAGCGCGCAGTTTACCCATGCATGCAGGCATGCATGCATGGATGTGTTTGATCAGCCAGAACAAATTAGGTACCTGACTCCCCCTCACACCTGCCAAAGCCATTCACGTGATAAATGGCTTCTTAATATCCTACCACTCTCCACTGTACTATGTTGCCTTCTAAAAGGTGCTCCAAATCTACTGGAACAGCAGAGCTAGGCATATATTTGCCAAACTGGTGGCATTTACAGGGTCAAGTACCTCCATCCCTACAACTCCCCCTGGATTGTCTAAAATATGGTTTCACCACAATCTCGATTTCATTCCCATATATTCTCGTTCCTCCAGGAGTATTCGAGTTCAAAGCAGCCCTGAAGCCAGGGTGCGGTAAATGGGTGCACACACACACCGCCTCCTGGAGCTGTGCTTCACCCCCCCCTCAGGAGTTTTTGGGGAAATTGTACAGGCAGTCCCCGAGTTAAGAACGTCCGACTTACAGACAAGCCATACTTAAGAACGGACTTCTGGGTTCCATGGCACTATGTCGTTTACTGCAGAGTACATAGCGTAGTATACTACACAATTTGCATAATGTACGACAATTTGCGTAAATGCTGATTTTAACGTATAGAACGCTATGCTGTTCCGACTTACATACAAATTCGACTTAAAGACATTCTTAAGAACGGAACTCGTTCGTAACCTGGGGACTGCCTGTACTTTTAATTTGTGACAATGACAGCCCCTGTGTAAAGAATGACAGCTTGTTTTAACAACAGGAGCAATTTAAGAATAGGGCCCTCTGAAAAGTTCAGTGAATCAGGCAGGGGAGTGCACAACAAAAGCCTCATCTAGAAGAGCCCACCAAAGTCTGCTCACTCAAGACTTTCCCTGATTGAGGATGGATTTTTCATGATCACAATCACCCTATTGTGTGATCCTGGGGGGGGGGGGGGAAACAGCCTGTATAGTAACATAACTCTTGAAGGGTTAAATATTAGAACTTTGTATTATGGGCTAGAGCCAGGACCGGTGCAGGGCAGTTTGGCGCCCTAGGCTAAATTATATTTAGCGCCCCCCTCTCGTGCTGTGGGGGGGGCTCCGGAGCAAAGCAGCCCTGCTCTGCAACACTCCCCCCACCGCCCCCGCCGCCCCCGCCCCCAGGCCCCCACCCCTGCCCCCGCCGCCGGACCCCCCTCGCGCCCGCCGTCGCCATCGCCGCCGCCATCGCCGCCCCCCCACCTACCTTTCCCCCGCCTCCTCCGAAGAGGAAGTGACGCGACGGGACCCCCGCGCTCTGTTTTTGGCCGGGGGAAACCAGGGCAAACAGGGCTGTTTAAGCCCTGTTGCCCTGGTTCCTCCCGCCAAAACAGAGAGCGGGCGGGGCTCCAGAAACGGCGCGGAGAAGGTAGGTGTTGGGGGGGAGGCGGCGCGGGGCGGGAGGCGCCCAGGCTCGGCCCCACCACTACCTCCGGGCACAATCGCCCGCACTGACCTGGCTTTGTCAGCGAGGCGGGCGGGCGGAGCAGGAGCGCGCCAGGCAGTGAAGAGGAGCGCAGCGTTTCTGCGCCCTCTTCAGCTACGCGCCCTAGGCAACAGCCTAGTTTGCCTAGTGGTAGCGCTGGCCCTGGCTAGAGTTAGACTCCACCCCATGGACTTTGCTTTGCTTGCTTTCAGTTTCAGTTGTGTTCTCTACCGAGCCATCAGTAAAGAAGCCTGTTTGTTTGCCTGCAGTAAGAAGTAAGAGTGTGTTTATTCTGTAGTTGTCATGATGACTAGAGCAGGATTGGGTGCTTATTGCTAAAGGGTAAAATAAAGAGATAACTTAAAGTGATCTGAAAAAAAATAATATCTGCCCTAAGTTACCCTTTACTCTTTTAAAGCACTCACTATAGTCAGGGCCAGCGCTATCACTAGGCAAACTAGGCTGTTGCCTAGGGCGCGTAGCTGAAGAGGGCAGCAGAAACGCTGCGCTCCTCTTCGCTGCCGGCGCGCTCCTGCCCCGCCCACCCACCCGCCGACAAAGCCAGGTCAGTGCAGGGGGATTGCGCCCGGAGGTAGTGGGGGGCGAGCCTGGGCGCCACCGCCCCCCCCGCCCCCACCCCTGCCCCCCCACCACCACCCCGCCGCCGGACCCCCACCACCTACCTTCTCCGTGCCGCTTCCGGAGCCCCGCCCGCGCTCTGTTTTGGCGGGAGGAACCAGGGCAACAGGGCTTAAACAGCCCTGTTGCCCTGGTTTCCCCCGGCCAAAAACAGAGCACGGGGGTCCCGTCGCGTCACTTCCTCTTCGGAGGAGGCGGTGGCCAAGGCGGAGGGAAGGTAGGTGGGGGCGGGGGCGGGGGCGGCGGCAGCAGCAGGGGGTCCGGCGGGGGGCGGGGGCGGCGGCGGGGGGTGGCAGCGGGGGGGGTTGCAGAGCAGGGCTGCTTTGCTCCGGAGCCCCCCCCATGGCACGAGAGGGGGGGCGCTAAATATAAAATTTAGCCTAGGGCGCCAAACTGCCCTGCACCGGTCCTGACTATAGTCATAATGGCTGTTGTTTTCTTCTTTTTCTTGAGTACCTGATGGCAAAAGATGAAAACAGCCCTAGAGAACTAGAAACACTGCTGTGCACACTACCGTTAGCTGGCCCGCCCTGCAAAACACGTAGATGACGTCCGATTTCGACTGTCTTAAGTGTCGTGCCTCGGAGCACAAGAGAGGGAGGCTGAGGCACCACCAGGATACTTCGCATTGTGGCAGTGCCTGCCTCCTCCCCGCCCCGCCCCGCCCACAAAACCCCATCTCCGAGGTCGCGTTTGCAGCCTTGGAGAAGCAGCTGGAGCAGTTCTTTCCTTGCTGGCTGCGAAGGGGGGTGGCAGGCGCTCTGAGCTCCGGGTCCCAGCTCTGACCTCGGAGTGCATTTCCGAGGGCACAGCTGGGACTCCAGATAATCCTATGGCTGCCTAGATTTTATTTATTTATTTTATTTATTTATTATATTTTTAAATCGCCCATCTGGCCGGTCACCCAGCCACCCTGGGCGATGCACAATCCTGGTAAAATACAATAAAACACCATTAAAACACCATTAAAACACAATGATGCTGTCTAGTGGCCCTAGGACTGCGCTGCCTGTACCTCTTGTCCTCAGATGTCAACATACAGTGATCTCCATAATATTCCTTGCACAGAGCACACCATTCAACTATGATGTGTGTGTGTGTGTTTAAAATGGCAAACAGGCGTTGGGGCTGCGCTCCTGGTAGCCGTCCATCGTGGCCGAGCAGTGGCGCGCCTCGCTTCCATGCGCTCTTCGCCAGCGATCGCACTTCTCTCCACTCCTTCTGGCACAGCCCAGGGATGTTGAAGAGTCCTTGGTCTCGAGTCCCGAGTCGAGTCTCGAGTCCCATTAAAAATATTGACTCACGAGTCGTGTCCTGGAGTCCGAGTCCCCATCCCTGGACAGGGGTAGGCATGGTTGGGCGCCTGTTGAGGGCCCACACCCTGGCAAGGGTCCACTGAAAGGAGCCCCCTGGACTTGCTCCTTCTCCTCACCATTGCTTGTCCACCTGCCTCTTGCTCCAGCCGGGACAACGGTGGCGGTGAGGAGGAGTAGCAGGAGATGCCAAGGCCTACTTGCTCACTGGCTCTCTGCCCATCGAGCAAACAAGCAGTAGCAATGAGGAGAAAGAGGATGAGGAGCAAGAGCAGCTGGTGACAATGGCACTGAGACGGCTGACGTGCTGAAGGAGGGGGCCCGTTGAGGGTTTCTTGCTCAAAGGCCCACAACAACCTGGAGCCGCCACTGTATGAAGTACATACGTTTACGTGGCTTCTGTAGGAAGCTGTACCATTCACATGGCTTCTAGCAAAAGGTCATAGCAAGCCATTCCAGGAGCCCTTCATTTACTGTGGCTCACGCTGGCTCAGCTTCTCTGGGTATGGAAAGCTAAGCAGGGATCAAGCCTGGTTATTACTTGGATGGGAGACCCCTCCTCTAGTTTCCTGCATTGAGCAGGGGGTTGGACTCGATGGCCTTGTAGGCTCCTTCCAACTCTATGATCTATGAAGTCTATGAAATGTTTTGCATATCTTCTGATTTGTGCTGGAACCAGGCTGAGCTCCTATATTGCAACAGCACAATGTGAACTATAATGATAGTATAGATGACACCTGGTGGCCATTCAACATAACAATGGCCACTTTATTTTACCAAATAAAATGAACCACCTGTGTGGGATGAAAATCACCATTACAGAGTAATAGATTCCTAAGAACTTAAGAAGAGCTTTGCTGGATTCCATCCAAAAGTCCATCTTGTCCAGCTTTCTGATTCCAGCTACTGGGACACTTACAAGCAAATAAGTGAGGATGCAGCTGGAGAGACTGAAGTGTGAGACACATAAATTACAGGTCAAAGTCTCCAGTTTAACAAGAGCTGGTCCTTCGCATCTCTTGAAATATATGGAAATAGCAGAAAATTGCATCCAACCATGGTCTGTAGCTGAAATCCTACTTGTGCTCATGATTTTCCTGGCTAGAGAGGCAGGAAAAGCAATTTAAAAAGTACCAAACAGCATCAGGAGCATGCCCAACTGAACATCACAAAGTAGCAAAACTAGCTTTTGAGCTCCTTAGAACTTCTATGAAACTTGAAAGCTCACTTGCTGCTGTTTTGTGACTTTCAGTTTGTCCTAAATGATATTATGCGAGTACAAAACATGTAAAGCCCATGAATGAAATGAGCAGCAAATCACCATTCTGGCAGCACAATTCTATAACATGTTTACTCTGAAGTAGGGCCCACTGTGTTCAATGAGCCTTACTCCTTAGCCATTGGATTTAGTCTTTTCCTATCGCAGCACCCAAATTGCAGCACTTCCTGCCTAAAGAAACTTCAGGTGAGCTACTAAGACCTTTTTTAATTTCACTGAAGTTTTCTTGACTGGGTTCGCACAACACAGCAACCCATTGTGGGTAACTAGCCATGGTGGGTTGTCATGTCAGTGCGAACTTGGACCGCTTACCACAGGGTGGCTTGTTTGGGGGCAACAAGCCACCCTGTCAACCCACGGCTCATTGTTGGGCACACTGTGGGTTGTTCACAAACAACCCACACTGCATAGCTTATTTGCAGGGTGGGTTGTCATGTCGTGCAAACCCGCCCAGTGTGAGTTAAAGTTCTGTCTCCCTGCTTTTTATGCTGAATTGTTTTATCCTGCTCTTGGTTTTAATGTAAGGAAGTGATGGTACCAAATGTACTGACTGTATTGAAACTGAATGAAATTTTGAACTCCTTTTATTTGAATTTCTTTTCAAAGGCAATTTCTTTTCTTTGAACTTGAATGAGAACAGCCGGAAAAAATGTGGGAGAAATTTTTTGGTGCAGCACTAATTAGAATAAACAAGTGGGATCTGCAACAAAATATTTCCCTGTATCCTCCTCCTAATAGCTGTGATGGTTTTACAACTATATCCTAAACTATACAATAACTATATCCTAAAAGCTGTAATGGTTTTATTCTTTGCTTCTGTTGTTATTTTGGTTTTATTTTGTGCTGTTTTTAATTTTTGTTTTAATGTTTGTACTATATATATATTAATGTTTTATACACCATCCAGAAAACTTTGATTGTTGTGCAATTTAAAAGTACAGTAAATAAAATAGATCAATAAAAATAACAGGACCGCTTCTGTTCAGAGTTACAGGCCCAGCCATTCCCTCCAGGCAGGGCATTACACACACTCACATATTCCACCTGCCTTTTCTGCTTTTCCAGCTGTCACTCTGCATTCCTTGGCTTCAGAGCATGTGACAGGGTATTTGTGAGGTGGGGGCTTGCCTTCTTAGTTTCTTTTTTAGTTGTAAGATTTGTGGTAATTCTACAAGCCTTGTGATTTTCCAAGAGTGCTGATATCTCCCTCTCTTTTTTTCCTCAGTGGCCCTCTCTTCTGGCTTCATTTCTATCAGCCCGCACCACCTGAGTTTGCTATTAGAGCAGTGTTCTCCAACCTTGGGTCCCCAGATGTTTTTGGCCTACAACTCCCAGCATGCCCCAGCCAGCGTAGCCCAAGGTTGGAGAACACTGTATT
This sequence comes from Shinisaurus crocodilurus, assembly GCA_021292165.1. NCBI lineage: Eukaryota > Metazoa > Chordata > Lepidosauria > Squamata > Shinisauridae > Shinisaurus > Shinisaurus crocodilurus. Next base: position 274,383,772 of record CM037876.1, read on the forward strand.
AGAGGGTGGCGTTGGTGGTGGTGATGATGATTCATTGTGGACCAAGTTGTAGTAAGCAACAGGTTACTTCATCAGATGCATGAAGCAGAACTTTCCACATTAAGGAAAGTGTCGAAAAGTGATTCTGTGTGCACAGCCCCTGCTCCCCTCTGAAAGAATAGTAAGTGCATTTGGCTGAACGTGGTACAGTCCTCCCTGCAACCAGGAACCCTTCTCGCGTGTGGTGCATGCAGCATTGTAGCCCTTTCCATGGATACACTTGAAGCATGCCTGGACAGGGCTTCTAACTTTATAGATATTGGGTACTTAGCTTTGCTAGGCTCTTTATTATAGACAACAGTTCTGATGTAACATATTTGTGTAAGACAATAGCTTCATTTTGAAGAGGTTGGTGGGCAGTCCATAGTCCGTGGTGGAGAACATGTTCCACCAGGCAAAACCCACCAGGGGCTACATGCCAACAGTGGCTGGGACTGGAGCCCACAGTAGGAGGGCCAGAGCCATCTCGCATCCTTTCTTAGACACACACATTCATTCATTCATCCATTCTCTCTCTCCCCTCTCCTTCCTTCTTTGCCCCTCCAGCTGCCTCCCCTTCTTGCCCCCACATGGCAACAGGGGTTTGGAAAAAAAGCTCCTGTGGGTGCTGTTATTGCCACATGGGGATGATTGGGGGGGGGGAGTCCATCCATGGTTAACCCTTCCCTGTCCAGCTGCAACACACACCCCCTAAGAATTAGGCTTTAAAAAAAGCTTCCACTGGTGCCCATGGAAGCTTTTATTTTAAAAAGCCTGACTGTTGTGCAGGTTGGGGTGGGGCTAAGGAGGGCAAGCCACAGGATGGATAAGGAGGCCCTGCAGGCTTCATCTGGCCCACTGGCCACTGGTCCCCCACCTAGCAGTGGATGGTGGCTCCAATGTCAGTGGGGTGGTGTATGCACTCTGGGTTTCAGCCTGAACTGCATGATGCTGGACCTATTTGGGGATAGGGTTACCCACAGTGGATACACCACCCCACCGACATTGGAGTCACCAGCCGCCACTGCCCCCAGCTACGCCTCAGTCAGACCCTTTTTAGAAGGAGCCCAGAAAAACTAATCAGTGTGTGCACTCCATGCAGGAAGTGAAATGGTGGAGTTGGGAGGGGTCTTCTTAGCAAGGAGGATGCATGCAGAATGGCTAGTGGGTGGGCTTTCCCGCTAAGCCGATGGGAGCTCCGACTGCCCGGGTCCTGCAGAGCCGACCAACTCAAGAGACTGCTCTGGGAGCCAGTGCAGGGCAGCAGCCTTGGCACTGGCCACAGTTCGTTCCTTCCCTGCCCTTTCTCCCATGTCGGTCAAGAAAAAATATATCAGGCATACAAGTAATGGGAAAGTTGTGGACTGTGTTCTTCTGTGGGGTGGAAAACACAGCAGGGTCTCTATTTGCTTGAAGCATGATCATAGGACTACAACTCCTATAATTCCCTGCCAGTGTGGTCAATGGACCTCCAGTCACTAAATCAGCTTGTGGCCCTCCCAATATTTTGGACTACAACTCTCAGCGGTCCTAGCCAGCAGAGCCAATGGTGAGGGATGAAGGTAGTTGTGGGCCTCCAGGTATTCAGGCCCACAAATTGCCCACCCCTGCACTTAATAGATGCCTCACATTATCCCATGTACGAATTAGCTCATATTATGCAACTAGACAGAGAAGAGAAACAAACCAGGTATGCTGGAGCAGAAGTGCCTACAGGTAAAGAACCTGTAGGGGCTACCCCTGAAGAGTGTCCAGAAGCTTCCATTGGTGCAAAATGTGGCAGCTAGGCTGCTAACTGGTACACAGTATTGGGACTATATTACATCTGTCCTGAAAGACTGGCACTTGTTGCCTATTGCTTTCCAGATTCAGTTCAAGATGTTGGTCTTTATCTTTAGGGCCCTAAACAGTTTAGGACCTGGCTATCTAAGGGACCGCCTGTCTTGCTATGAACCTGCCTGAGTATTAAGCTCTGCAGGGGAGGCCCTTCTGAGGGCACTATTACCCATAGAGGCCTGCTTATTGAGCACACATGGAAGGGTTTTCTCTGGTGTTGTCCCCAAACTGTTGTTAGAGAAAAGTAGACCCAAAGCATGTACAGAAAGCTCTTGCCTTTCACGTGTACAGGCCCATGCATAGAAATCACCAGCTTCATTCTCTGCAAACAAACAAGTCAGACACACACACAGTTTTGGCCGGCCGCCTGAAGAAGGTTATCAGAATAGTTGGCCGAACGCCCAGAAAAAGTACCTCTTAGGAATGCCTGTCTGAAAGAAGCAACCCTGAAAAGAGATACTTTCTAGATGAACAAGAGAACAATGCCTGCCTATTTCATGTAAACAAGATGCAGAAGAGCAGTCTCCAGGCAAATTAAGAGAAAGCCACAGAATGGACTCTTAAGATCCATTCTAATAATGACCCAGCCAGGCCCAAAACACCTAAGACCCCAGGTGAAAGAGGCATTGGCCATTCACATAAGTAACACAGAAGCTTAGCAACAAGGCACCTGCCTTACACACAAAGGCCACATGCCTCACAGCAGAAAGGTCCCAGTATCATGTCTGAAATGCCAAAGGACCAGAGTAACCTACCATGCCAGAAGTCTGAGATAGAAAGCTGCACAGAAGACCCAGCCCCTGCATGTTTAGACAGAGAGAAAGGTCCTGCAAGACCCAGCATCCCCTGACCAGCAAGAGTGACATTAGGGAACAGTCCTCACACAGGCCAAAGATCCCTGAAAGACCACTTTGCTGTCAATAGGCATTTGTTAAGACAAAAGGTCCAAAAGCCTCATGAACTGTTTTGCACCCCGTTAGTTGACCTAGATTCTGCCCGCATACCATGTGCCACTGCACCTGCTTTGTTTATCTGCTTTGTTGTTCCAGACAGAGAACCTTGAAGGTCTGTTCTGATTGTATTGTATTCTTTGTTGAATTGTATGTTTAGCCGCCATGTTTTCGCCTTAAGTTGTTATCTAGTCCCAAAAGCCTATTTCTGGGTGCCAAATCCCAGAATACAAGCGAGAGAAGAGTCCCTTTGAGTGATAAGATGTACCGCTCAAAGTAGCAAGGCCCGATATCTTAGGTGACCTAAGAGGTCATGAGAAACCACATCTTTAGCCAAGAAGATGGCCAGGTGGCCATCTATCTAATTAGAGATTAAAACTAGCCATGTTCAGAGAAACACATCTAATTGGTTGTCGTCATAAAAGAGGAACAGAATTTGACTGGTTGGCGCGGTTTAATGGTTGTATTTGATTCGCTGAAAGTAGAAACACCCATGGCTGTAAAAATGTATAAGAAGGCTTGTATGCCCCACTGATCCTTGTCCAGCTTTGATTTGGGCACGCGCCCCAGCTGGTCCTTTTTGTGCAGAAATAAAACTTTGAAAAACTCACTGTTGGTGTGTGCTGCTTCCCTTTCTCTGAGCAACTGAGTTAGCGGAGAAAGGACTCAGAGCATTTTTGCAACACTGTGGAATGTGCTCCCTTAAGAAGTATGATTGGCCCCTATCTCTTGGCCTTTAGAAAGACTGTAAAGACACATCTTTTCAATTTAGCCTTTTAAAATGTGTAGTTTTTAATGTTTCAGGGCACAATCCTATGGCTGTTAGTGTCTAGATCAGGGATCTCCAACCTTGGGTCCCCAGATGTTGCTGGCCTACAGCTCCCAGAATCCCTTGCCATTAGTCATGCTGGCTGGGTATGCTGGGAGCTGTAGGCCAGCAACATCTGGGGACCCAAGGTTGGAGAGCCCTGTTCTAGATGGTTCATATAGGATAATTCAGAGTCCCAGCTCCAACCTTGGAAATGCACTCCAAGGCCAGAACTGGGACTCCAAACTTGGAGCGCCCTCCCTCTGCCCTCACAGCTGGTGCGGAAAGGGGAGGAGACAGGTTCTGCCAGCATATGTGGTATCTTGGCAGCTCCTTGCCCTCCTCTCCTCATGCTCCAGGGCAAAACACTTAAAAGGCCGAAATTGGCAGTCAAAGTGTTTTGCAGGGTGGAAGGAGTGCAGAGGCAACCTTCGCCTCTGTTCTACTTCCACCCTCTATAGGATTCCCATAATCCTTCAAGTTCAGAAGGTTATGGGCAGCCTCACTGGATTGCACTGTTAATATTTTTAATGTTGTTAATGTTCTTGTTTTCTATTGTAGCCGAGTGTTATTGTTTTAAATTGTTGTTTAAAATTGAATTTATTGTTTTAAATTGTTGTACACCACCTTGATGGGATTTGTGATGATGATGATGATGATGATGATGATATAATTGAAAAACATCCAGATGTTTCATGTCTTGGATGAAAGCTCCCATGCTCCCTCCCCAAACACCAGGGTTGTTAGCCAGTCTGGCCTGGGGTGGGGGTGGGAATTCCTTTCTAACTCTAAGAGGTGATCAAGCAGACCCGGAATGTGAAGTGAAATCCATATTCTAAGCCTCCCCCAAGAGAAACTTTGTTTTGGTTCTCCACTGCATGATCATCCTGCTTAGCGTCACACCTTTTGTGGCGGTAATCTTCATTGAAACTGGAAAATCCCTTCCAGTGCTGTCACTTTCTGAAAGGTCTTATCTCCTGTCTCTTCAATAGGGAATTTTCTGCCACTAATAATTAGAAGCGTTCTAATAATGTTCATTCTAAACATGCCAATGGATTATAGGAATTAGTTTTCCCTTCCTATGAACATCATATTTGCTCTTCTTCGCAATTGCTTCAGTTTGAGTTCATCTTGATTGAACATGGTTATCAAGAAATAGACACAGTAACACTAAATTGGGCCTCAGTAGCCTTTTGTTCTACTTGCCTGCTGGAAAAGCCATTCCTAATGTATCCAAAAATTGCTTGTGCCATCTTTGTGACACTGTCTTTATAGGTAACACAGTTTGCAGTTCCCAGGCTAATACTTCTCTGAATTTTGCCATGCGGTTCTTGGCTCAAAATGGCATATTTTAGGAAGAAATGCGTATAATTTAAATGCAAGTTTTTGTGCAGTTTAAAAATATATATATTAGGAAAAAATGGGACAGAATGGACTGTGAGGGATTGAGGCCTACACAGGATTGGGTTTGTTGAGGCCTACACAGGCTTCAGTTTGTTGAAGCCTGAAGGCCCAAACACTTCCCTCGAGTAGTGAAGCCTGAAGGCCCAAACACTTGGATGGGAGGGGGAGTTTGAGAGTTTTAAGTTACCCAATAGAAGTTAAGAATTAGATATCCTATTCAAGGTCACATGGTTATAACCTTCCATTCCTGGGAAGGCTATATATGTGGGGTGTGGTCAGCTAGCAGTTAGTTTGTGCTGGGAGAGAGCTAGAAGCAGAAGCACAGAAACAGCAGAGAGAAGGAGAGAAAGAGAAACTGGCTGCATAGGAAATAGGTAGTCTGAAGTTATACTAGAGAACGGTAGATTGTTTGTTTGTTTGTTTTATTTTATCATACTTGCTTTTGAATTATAACCACTCTATTAAGTAAAAACCCTAATATTATAAGTAAAGTGCTGTTGTTTACCCTGGGGTTTGGAGTGACTTATTCACCACGTCTACAGCCTACACCCACGTTACTGGAAGCAGGCAAAGGACTTGATAACCTAGAGAGGGAGAGACTTTGGGAAGAGGCAGAGATCTCCCAAAGGCAGATCAAGGGGTCCCTGCAGTAGCGGAACCTTGACAGATGGTGGTAGCGGTGGGATCCTGAACGGTGAGATTAAGCACTCCAAACAGAAATTGGGTATTTTACTAATAGAGCTGGCAAAAGCAGTGTATGTTTTAACTTCAGGACTGCGGAATAGGGACCCAGTGAGGCTAGTAAAATGAGCCAATACCTCTCTATGAATAAAACTGCCCTGATTGAGCAGTGTAAAAAGGACAATTTGCCATGGGAGGAGAAAACAGCAGAGGAACTAAAAGTTATGCTGATCTCCCAGGCGGCAATAGAAGGAGCTGCACCCTCTAGCCCTAGTGTAGCAGGACCCCAAACAAAAGAATGGGAGCTCCGTGAACAGGAACTGCGGCTAGGGGCAAAGCAGAAGGAAGAAGAGACCAGGTTAGAGTGGGAAAGGCTTCGTCAGCAGGAAGAACAATGCAAACATGAGGAAAAGCTGCAGGAGGAACAACGCAGACATGAGGAAAAGCTGCACCAGGAGAAACTGCAAGCCCAGAAGGAGCAACTGCAAGCCCAGAAAGAGCAACTGCAAGCCCAGGAAGAGCAACGCAGACACGAGGAAAGGATGATGCAATTGAAACAGGAGCAGCCTGTCAGAGTTACCCCGAAGGACTTCACAGCATACACCCCAGGAGAAGACCCACAAGTGTTCCTGACCACTTTTGAAAGGGCAGCACAGAAGTGGGGATTGCAGGAGGGTGATTATATGAAGTTTGTGCCTAATTTAATCAAAGGGGAGCTGGCAGAGATTTATAATAGCATGCCAGAGGGGGAGGCTGTTTCCTATGCTCAATTCAAAGAAGCGGTGTTTAAAAGGTTCAGGTTAGGCCCTGAGCACTTTAGGAAAAAGTTCAGAGGGTTAACACCTCAACCAGGTAAATCTATGGTAGAGTTTGCAACAAAATTAAAAAACCTGCTATTAAAATGGGTGGATGAAGCAAAAGCTGACAACAGGGAAAAGGTGCTAGAGCTTATGGCCCTGGATCAGTTTTATTTTCGGTTGCCCAGAGAAATAAAACTGAAGGTTAAGGATAAAGATCCTGAAACTGTAAACCTAGCTGCAGAAATGGCTGACAAACTGATTGAAAACCGGGAAGGGTTAGGCCCCAGGATTGAGTCTGAGAAGAAGGGGGGGAAATGGGAAGCCCCAAGTAAAAAGGAGTTCAAAAAACCTCCTTTTGATCCTTCTCACCCCAGAGACCGTGCCTGTTATTCGTGTGGTCAGACAGGCCACATCAGGAGTAGCTGTCCCAAGTTACAAGCAATAACACCAGCTAACCCAGGTAGTCCTAAACCCGAACAAACCAAGCCACAAGGTGTAGCAAGCATAAAAAAACCCTATAATTGTGGATTTGTGATCACCAACAGGGAAGAGGTTAATAAGCAGTTTAAAGAACCTGTTTATGTAAAGGATAAGACCATTATGGCAATGTTGGATTCTGGAGCTGATGTTTCTCTGATCCGAGCAGATTTGGTGACACCTGAAGATTTGGTACCAGGAATGTCTATTGAGATCCAGGGAGTGAATGGTCCCTCCTTTGAAGTCCCAGTAGCAAGGTTATCCATAGAATGGAGGGGATGGAGGGGTCTGTATGAAGTTGGGGTGATGGAACCTCCAACCCAATTTGCCCCTATCATTGTGGGAAGGGATATAATGGGACCAGAAGCTCAAATATGTGTGGTAACCCGCAAGCAAAAGGAAAGGGAGGAACTTTCAAGACAGGACCAGGTAAAAGCTGATGAGGTAAAAGAAAAGGTACAACCCACAGTGATTCCGGAAGGTCCAAAACCAACCCCAGACCCTCCCCAAACTGAAACAACCGAACAAGCCTCCATGCAACCTGTTGACCTGAAAGCCAGTGAACCAACCGAGGCAGGTGGTTCTGTAGAGGAGAAGGCACTAGAGACCCCTTTTCCTGATTTAAGAGGAGTAGAGGAATTCAAGCAGGGAGTCCTCAGTGATCCTAGTTTGGAGCCTCTGAAAAGAGTTGCTCTCCCTCAAGAGAAACCCTTCTCTGAGGAAAGAAGGGAGCAGATTATTTGGGAGAAAGGATTGCTGTATAGGCTGTGGTTACCAAAAACCCAAGAGTTAACCTGGGAACCACTAAAGCAACTGGTAGTACCCAACCAATTCCGGCTAAGGTTGCTAGAACTAGCCCGTGATGTGCCATGTGCAGGACACTTGGGGAAAAACAAGACTAAACAAAGGCTCATGGCAAACTTCTTTTGGCCTGGAATTGCTAAGCAAGTAGCAGAGTACTGCAGGTCTTGTGAAACCTGTCAGCGTGTGGGGAAGGCAGGGCATCACAGTAAAGCCCCTTTGCAGCCTCTGCCTATTATAGGAGAAGCTTTCTTCAGGGTAGGCATGGATATTGTAGGGCCTTTCACTAAACCCACCCGCCAGGGAAAAAAGTACATCCTCACAGTGGTGGATTTTGCCACAAGATACCCGGAAGCTGTAGCACTAGCCTCTATAGATGCTCCATCTGTAGCTGAGGCTTTGCTAACTATATTTTGCAGAACTGGATTTCCCTCTGAAATCTTGACAGATTGTGGGTCAAATTTCCTCTCCGAGATAATGGAATGTCTGTGGAAGTGTTGTGGGGTAAAACATTTGAAAACCACTCCTTATCACCCTCAATGCAATGGAATGGTGGAAAGATTTAACGCCACACTCAAAGGAATGATTAGAGCTTACGTAAACACACACCCAAATGACTGGGATGACAAACTGCAACACCTACTTTTTGCCTACAGGGAAGTTCCACAGGAATCAACTGGATTCTCACCTTTTGAGCTGTTGTATGGCAGAAGAGTGAGAGGCCCTCTTGATCTCCTGAGGGAAAACTGGGAAGGTAAACTCGTAGAAAACAAAACCTCTGTGGTGGATTATGTGTAAAACTTTAGACAAACCCTAGATACACTCTGTAAACTAGTTCAAGCCAATGTAACCAAAGCCCAAGAGGTGCAAAAGTTCTGGTATGATCAAAAGGCATGCTCTAGAGTATTTGAGGTAGGGGATCAGGTAATGATATTTCTTCCCCTGCGCAAAGACAAGCTTAAGGCTGCTTGGGAAGGCCCCTACACAGTCAGAGAGAAAATGGATGATTTAACCTATGTGGTGGTTAAAGAAAAATCTGAGAAAAGACCCAAGGTGGTACATGTAAATATGATGAAGCCCCACTATGAGAGGAGTGGAGTAGTTTTACAGGTGCAGAAGGTCCCAGAAGAAAACCTAGAGACAGGGGGAGAAGAGATAGTAGACATCTTAGACCACTGGTTAGAAGAGTGCAATCGAGACCAGCTAAGATGGTCAGAACAACTCAACCTTGAGGACAGGAGGAGAATACTGTCAGTGGTAACAGAATTTTCTGACGTCTTTCAGAACAAACCAGGGAAAACGGATTTGGCTGTACACAGCATTGATACAGGAGACAATCTCCCCATAAGGTCACTCCCTTATAGGGTAAATGGAAAGGTGCTGGGAGACATACGCAGGGAGGTAGAAGAGATGTTAAGGTTAGGAGTAATCAGACCCTCTTTGAGCCCCTGGTCTGCCCCAGTGGTCCTGGTGAAAAAACCAGATAACACCATCAGGTTCACTTCTGCATTGATTTCAGGAAATTAAACAAGATAACCAAGCCCGATGCATATCCCATGCCAAGAACTGATACCCTTTTAGATCAGTTGGGAGCTGCTAAAATAATTTCCACTCTTGATTTGTGCAAGGGGTTTTGGCAGATGAGCCTGGAGGAAGCTGCCAAACCCAAAACAGCATTTGTCACGCCTGATGGGTTATTCGAATTTAACGTATTGCCTTTTGGATTGAGGAACAGTCCTGCCTCCTTCCAGAGGCTAATCAATCGATTGCTAAATGGATTAAGTGCATTTGCAGTGGCCTTTATCGACGATATAGCCATATTTAGTGAAAATGTGGAGGATCACTTGGTACACCTAAGAACAGTATTGCAGGCTATACGTGAGGCGGGTCTAACAGTAAAACTAAGCAAATGTCAGTTTGGAATGCCAGAGGTAGTATACTTAGGGCACAGGGTTGGAAATGGTCATATCACACCTTTATGGGACAAGGTTGAAGCTATCAGAACCTGGGACATACCTACAACCAAGAAACAGGTCAGGTCATTCTTGGGATTTGCTGGGTATTACAGGAGATTTGTTCCCCATTTTGGTGAAATTGCTGGACCTTTGACTGATCTAACCAAGAAATGTAAACCTGACAAAATTGTGTGGACTGATGAATGTCAAAGAGCTTTTGATAGACTAAAGGACATTTTAAGCTCAAGGCCTGTGTTAAGAGCACCTGACTTTGAAAAAACCTTTATTGTAGCTACTGATGCCTCTGAGACTGGCATAGGTGCAGTATTGCTACAAGACTATGACTCTGTTAAACACCCAGTAGCCTACCTGAGTAGGAAGCTTCTACCCAGGGAGAGAAACCTGTCTACGATCCAAAAAGAATGTCTGGCAGTAGTGTGGGCTCTGGACAAGCTCAAGCCTTATGTTTTTGGACAAGAATTTACTTTATGGACTGACCATCATGCCTTGCAATGGATACAAACAATGCAAAATACCAACTCCAAGCTTCAGAGATGGTCTTGGAAATTGCAGGAATTTCAAATGAACATTGAACATGTGCCTGGGAAGGAGAATGTGATAGCTGATGCTTTGTCTAGGAAATAACCAAAAAACAGTTGCCTTTTTGTGTAGGTTAACGTTTCACAAGTCTCTTCTGAAAAAGGGAAATTGTTCCACTTGAGAAGAAGGAGGGGAAGATGTGAGGGATTGAGGCCTACACAGGATTGGGTTTGTTGAGGCCTACACAGGCTTCAGTTTGTTGAAGCCTGAAGGCCCAACACTTCCCTCGAGTAGTGAAGCCTGAAGGCCCAAACACTTGGATGGGAGGGGGAGTTTGAGAGTTTTAAGTTACCCAATAGAAGTTAAGAATTAGATATCCTATTCAAGGTCACATGGTTATAACCTTCCATTCCTGGGAAGGCTATATATGTGGGGTGTGGTCAGCTAGCAGTTAGTTTGTGCTGGGAGAGAGCTAGAAGCAGAAGCACAGAAACAGCAGAGAGAAGGAGAGAAAGAGAAAGAGAAACTGGCTGCATAGGAAATAGGTAGTCTGAAGTTATACTAGAGAACGGTGGATTGTTTGTTTGTTTGTTTTATTTTATCATACTTGCTTTTGAATTATAACCACTCTATTAAGTAAAAACCCTAATATTATAAGTAAAGTGCTGTTGTTTACCCTGGGGTTTGGAGTGACTTATTCACCACGTCTACAGCCTACACCCACGTTACTGGAAGCAGGCAAAGGACTTGATAACCTAGAGAGGGAGAGGCTTTGGGAAGAGGCAGAGATCTCCCAAAGGCAGATCAAGGGGTCCCTGCAGTAGCGGAACCTTGACATGGACACATGCAGAACACAGACCAGAAATAGACATTCCTAGTGCTAATTTTATGAACTGAGAGTGTAACTATCAAGACACTGCAGTTTTGATATTTTTAATATTATTTTTTTAAAGAAAATACTTAATATTTGATGGCTTCTAAACATACTGGCTTTGGGGCAGGAAGAAGACAACTACATCTCAGTGCAGCTTTTAAAAATAGTTTATTTGCCTTTAAGTATACAGTGACCATAAGAATGGTTTCTTAACACTTAGAACAGTGGTTCTCAACCTTTTTTACCCCATGCACCCTCTTCACCCTGTTCAAGTTGGCAGGTATGGGGGGGGAAGGCTGACTGGATGTTGTAGTCAGGATGTCTGCACATAGTCAGAATCTTAGATGTTAGGGAGGAGGAGAGTTTGCAGACATTTGAATTGAGCTCTGCCCGGTGTTGCGATTAGGACCACTAGGAACAAGAAAGCAGTAGACAATATTTGATCTTCCATTTTTGAAAATATAAAATCCAGTTATTAACTCAAATGTGTCTCCATCCTGGGTGAACCAAATAAGTTCCTTGGTTGGTGGAAACAGAAGAGATAGACTAGGCAGTTGATCTAAAGGCTTGCTCTAAAGCAGGGGAAGCAACTTGTGGCCCTCCAGATGTTTTTGCCTACAATTCCCATTAGCCCTAGCCAGCTGATGGTGAGGGATGACAAGAGTTGTAGGCCAAAACATCTGGAGGGCCACAAGTTGCCCACCCCTGAAAAGACTGCCGAATTGATCTCTACTTCTCTCTTCCACCAGCCAAGGGACCCATCTGGTTTGCCCATGATAGAGACAGAATGGTTTCTATCATCAGAGATGAGGTAGCTTTCCACATTCTCCCAGTTCTGCTGAGCAGAATTTGCCAGCTTTGTTGGAAAGTGAGAACAGCAGCTCTCGGTGACTTTCAGACTAGTCCCGCTAGCGCAGTGGTTCCCAACCTTGGGTCCCCAGATGTTGCTGGCCTACAGCTCCCAGCAAACCCAGCCATCATGGCTAATGGCAAGGGATGCTGGGAGCTGTAGTCCAGCAACATCGGCGGACCCAAGGTTGGGAACCACTGCGCTAGTGATTCCAGTGCTCTGGGGTTGGCCCACATTTCGTCCACAAAGCTCATCCAGGCATCCAGCTAGCTTTCAAGCAAGCAAGTCAGAAATTTGAGCACAGGATCGAGTGCAATCCGTAGCGTGCAACTTACTTGCACTGGGAGGCGAATTTTGCAGCACAGTCAGACCTGCCATCACAGCAACAAAGCAAGAACAGACGCTTTCAGAATACATTGGTCATGCCACAGAAGTCTGGATTGCTAGAGATCACCTTGAAAACCCAGGAGCTGATTAATCAGAATCAAGTGACCTAACTTGACATAGTCTAGCTGAAGCAACCATCCAAACTCTTCCTGGAGGTACTTGAGAACAATGTACTCCTGGTGTGTGTTATGACAGATAAACTGGGTGCTAGATTCCCTCTAACCCCACACTCTTACGAAAGATTTAGGATCTTTGGCTGGGGTAAAACCTGTGCTGCTGGGGTGGAAAGTGTGCGCTTTGCTCCTTTTACACTTAAACAAACCTACACACACACACACACACACACACAGACTCTAGAAACAAAAGGGTGGTTTTATTGAAGAAGAAATACAGAGAAGGTACAGCGTCTTACTTGTTGGTAAAGCAAACCTAGTGATGTCAGGCAGCAAAATATCCTTACGCTATGGTTCAAACACACCCTGTATTCTGGAGAGGAGAAAGAGTCCCTTTTGCCCTGACAAGCCTGGATGGAAAAAGGGGAGAGAGATATTCCCATCTAGAATGATAGAAAAGCAAAGTCCCAGCTACTACCTGTCTGCTGTGATGAGGTTCCAGCTGTAGACCTGGCGGAGGCGGGAGGGGTTTGAGCAGTCCGTGTTCCAAGGAACTCCCTCAGCTCTCTCCCGACACACCCCCTTGCTAAAACCTCTTGGTTCTTATAGTCTCCTTCTCGCCTTTTTGGAGTCTTTGCCCCACAGATGTCTTCAAACTCTGAATGACCTTACTCTTTATGTTTTGATAACTCTTAACGGGTGTACTTGGGAAAGCAAAGGTTTGGGTCTACCTGCTGATGGGACTGTGATGAGCCCAGGGCCGGTGCTACCATTAGGCCAACTAGGCAGCTGCCTAGAGCGCAGGGCTAAAGGGGGCTCCAGAAACCTTGAAAAAAAAATACAGTGCTCTCAAGTGGGAAGGGGGGGCACTAAATATCTGATCTTGCCTAGGGCACCAAACTGCCTTGCACCGGGCCCTGGATGAGCCATATCTTTTCAGGAGAAATCCTCCTGTATTTCAGGCAATATGCAATATTCAGGTCTTAATCTATGCAAGCCTGCCACCCATTTGCCTATGCATGCCTCTAGGCTTCACTCACTCTTCCATTCAAACCTTCAGTCGTGACCTTATGCCTTTTGCCCTGCTGGGGAGGTGGGCAGGCTGCTTCTTTCTCTCCTGAACCCTTGCTTACCCAACGCATCTTAGGAGGGCTGTGGACTTCCTTTTGGAGGTACAGCCATAACCAAATGATCAGAACTATATCTCATCTTAGCACGTGGGCTAAACTAGGGGTGACCCTAACACAGTCAAATAAAGCCAAGAGCCTTCTATCCCGCTATCCAATACAGCCTTCCCCAACCTGCTGCCCTCCAAATGTTTTGGACTACAGCCCCCATCACCCGCAGCCGGCACAGCTGGTGGTCAGGAATGTTGGGAGTTGTCATCTCAAACATCTGGAGGGCATCAGGTTGGGGAAGGCTGCACTGGTGCAGATGTTACATTTATTTATTTATTTATTTTGTGGAGAAAGCCTGACATGAGTACACACACACACACCAGTCTCCATCCTCCAGGGGAGGGGGGCGAGAAGGGGAGATTGGGTTACAGGGAAGCAGCCAGACAGACCGGCATTCCAGCAATGGAGGATCTCGCTTGTAATCCACAAAACCCAGGAAAGGATCATCAAGACCATCAACCTAACAGGGCAGTCTCAAAGAGCTGTAAAATATCCAATACGTCACCTTCTTCCCGGGCAGGAATAAGCCCACTTGACACGAAGGGGCAGGCCATAGCCCCACCTGACCTAAGGGGCGGGAGAGCGGGAAACACAGAGGTAGAAAACCCCTCTCCCCTCCTTTTGTTGGTTGTTGGGAACCCAGGGTACTTTTGAGTACGAACCACACTCCAGCGGCGGCTGGAGTAAGCTGTTTCCTTCCCCGGATCGGACAGACCCGGAGTTAGGCTGAAACTGACTAGCGTGAAGTCTCTGATCTAAGGTAACTGACTAATCCAAATGCGCTAGCCTGGGAGCCTGTCACTGATAAACTTAAAGGTCACGTCAGGTCTTATTGACGTTGTAGTATTTCCTAGAAAGCTGTTAGTTCCGTTCCATATCCTGTGTAAATAAATAAAGGCCTTATTTGGCAGTTCAAAGGCTGAGTTTCCTTTTGTTTGCAAGAAACCGCTTAGGTGGTTTCTTTCGCTTGTACGGGCTGTAACGCTGCACTGGTTAACCCGTTAAGCGCCAAACTCACGCAAAGGATCCAGGTGCTGATCCTTCACATATTTAATACATTTTTATACTGCCCAATAGCCAAAGCTCTCTGGGTGGTTTACAACAGTTAAAATCATAAATACAATATAAAATTTAAAACCACAAATTAAAAACAAACAGCATAGCTAGCAGCAGCAGTTATAATAATGGAATTAAAAATGTTGGGACTTGAAAAAGATGCTAGGAGAGGATATATTGTTGCGTATTATCCTTCCTATCTCACGTTAGTGAGATCAGCAGGGTAGAGTCCCTTTCCAGCTTAAAAGAAGCTTAGATTTGGCTAGTGTTAGCCAGTTAGCATTTGGTAATCCAGGATGCTTTAAGGCAGACTGGATTTCCCTGGTTTTGCCCCCTTTTTCTCTCCCTCAGAACAATAATCAGAGACACAGTCTTGTAAAAGTTAAAAGTAACATTTACTCACTCAGATTATGAAGTTTCATTCAGGCAGGCTTAAAAGCGTTTCTTACAGTTGGTAAAAGTTCATTTGGAATTACTTGTTACATGCTGTTGTTCGTTTAACAACGTGGAGGCAACTCACTAACTCAGTGTCTCAGCAGGAAGAGAGAGCTGAGAGCCAGGACCGGTGCAGGGCAGCTTGGCGCCCTAGGCGAAATGAAATTTAGCACCCCCCCTCTCGTGCCATGGGGGGGCTCCGGAGCAAAGCAGCCCTGCTCTGCAAACCCCCCCCCGTGCCGCCACCACCACCAACCTACCTTCCCCCCGCCCTGGCTGCCGCCGCCTGCTCCAAGGAGGAAGTGACGCGACGGGCCCCCGCGCTCTGTTTTTTGCCGAGGAAACCAGGGCAACAGGGCTGTTTAAGCCCTGTTGCCCTGGTTCCTCCCGCCAAAACAACGCGGACGGGGCTCCGGAAGCGATGCGACGCGGAGAAGGTAGGTGGCGGGGGTGGTGGCGGCGGCGGCAGGTGGGGGGAGGTGCGGCAGCGGCGGGCGGGGGGGAGGCGCGGCGGCGGCGGGCGGGGGGAGGCGCGGCAGCGGCGGGAGGGCGGGGGGAGGCGCGGCGGCGGGTGGGTGGGCGGGGAGGCGCAGCGGCGGGGGCGGGGGCGGGCGGGGAGGCGGAGGCCTGGCGGGGGCGGGGCGGTGGCAGTGAAGAGGAGCGCAGCGTTTCTGCGCCCTCTTCAGCCGCACGCCCTAGGCAACCGCCTAGTTTGCCTAGCGGTAGCGCCGGCCCTGCTGAGAGCTACGCCCACTTCCTGCTGCTGAGGCACAGGTAATCATCCCTGAGTATCTTCTAGGGAATCCACCTTAGAAGATACCAGTGGTCTTAACCATTTCATGCACCTAACTGGTGAAACATGAGCCATTGGTTTTGACTGCACTTTAAATATCCCACACTTACAAAAATAGGCAGGCTTGTCAATAATAAGCTTCCTTCATGAATTATGTAAGTCTGAAGCCGTCTTAGAGAACCCCAAGAGGAAGTGAGGTAGAGGAGCCACTAAAGCAAGAACGTTTAGCACTCGCGCACCTCTCGTTTGGATTACTGCAATGCGTTATACGTGGGGCTGCCTTTGAAAATGGTCCGGAAGCTTCAACTGGTCCAAAATACGGCAGCGAGATTATTAACCGGGACTGGCCGATGAGAACATTATTTGTCCCAACAATCTGAGATACGTCCGGCTGGGACTAGGGAAAGGGACTTATATTGGCAGCTCTGGAACTCCAGGCCAGGGGAGGCCGGCCTCACTTCCTCATGAACGGCCTTCTGGGAGTTGTTGAAGAGCTTCAGGGTGCCATTTTAATTATCCTGGTGGTGTTTTAAGCAGTCTCTAGTTCCTAAATTATTATTACGGTATTTTAATTGTGGTGTGTGTTATGTCTTTCTGCTGCTGTGTTAGTGTTTTATTTTATGATGTTTTTAATGGCTAGGTTATCTACTTCTTGTAATCAGCCTAGAAGTCTTTGAAGATAAGGTAGGAGATAAATGTTTTGAAATAAATAAGTAAGCCAGGGGTGTAGAACCGTTTTGGGTCCAGGGGCTGAATTGCCCCCACACACACCAACCCAGCAGGCCAGATGACCTGATGACATCAGGGGGCACCCCCCCTGCCCCGCCCCGAAGCCTCTCCTTTCCCATGGTGTCCTCCTCCACCCCTGCCCATGTTGCCTTTCTCCGTGCTCCGTATAATACATTTTTATACCGCCCAATAGCCAAAGTTCTCTGGGCGGTTAACAACAGTTAAAATCATAAAATACAATATAAAATATAAAATTTAAAACCACAGATTAGAAACAAACAGCAGAGCTAGCAGCAGTAGTTACAATGGAATTAAAAACAACTACTACAAGATTAAAATGATTAAGATCAGGGATGGGGACTCGGACTCGAGGACTCGACTCGTGAGTCGGACTGAGTCCCCCCTCTGACTCGACTCGGACTCGAGTCCCAATATTTTTAATGGGACTCGAGGCTCGACTCGGGACTCGAGACCAAGGACTCTTCAACATCCCTGGGCTGTGCCAGAAGGAGTGGAGAGGAGCGTGATTGCCAGCGAAGAGCGCATGGAAGCGAGGTGTGCCGCTGCTCGGCCACTATGGACGGCTACCAGGAGTGCAGCCCCAACAGTGTGTCAAGATTTATTTTGATTGATGTGTTGTGTACTTGGGAGAGGCAGAAGAAGGACCTGAGATTACTCTGTGTGGCTGCTCTGAGTGTGTTTCTGGTTCCAGCAAGTTCATCACCAGTGGAGCGGGTGTTCAGTGAGGGTGGAATTGTGATGAGATCTCACCGTTCCAGAATGGGGGCCAAACATTTAGAAAAAATCATGTTCTTCAAATGCAACATGGATAAGTTTTAGGAAGTACAGCAAGTTTATTTTTTAAAATCATTTTTCTAAAATGCAACCTTTCAGACATTTTGGGTTTGGCTGCATCTGCCTGCCTGTCTGGGGTTCCCAGCCTCCTCTGCCTGCCTGGTCTCTTCTTGACCAGTTCAACAGTTGAATTGTCCAAGACAAAGGCCTGGCCTCTGCCTGCCTGCTTTGGGGTTCCCTGCCTCCTCTGCCTGCCTGGTTATTTTGGGTTTGTCTGCCTGGTCTGTTCTTGCCAAAATCAGTTGCAGAGTTTTGAAATAAAAAGGCACACTTGTGCCTAGAATTTATTTAAACCACACATCTGAAGTAGCCTTATTTTGTTGGGGAAAAACCCCATTGATTTTAATAGGGACTCGTGGAGTCAGCTTTGGGAGTGACTCGTGACTCGTGAGTCACCATTTTAGACCAAGGACTCGGACTCGGACTTGAGACTCGGGTCCAAAGACTCGTGACTCGACTCGAGACCAAGGACTCTTCAACATCCCTGATTAAGATGATTAAAATGATTAAAATGCCTGGGAGAACAGAAAGGTCTTCACCTGGAGCCTGAAAGAATACAAAGTAGGTGCCAGGCGAACCTCTTTGGGGAGCTCATTCCATAACCGGGGTGCCACAGCAGAAAAGGCCCTCCTCCTGGTAGCCACCTGCCTCACTTCCTTTGGCAGGAGCTCTCGGAGAACTTAAGGACCGCTGATGCAGATCTTCGTGTCCGGGCAGGAACATATGGGAGGAGACGATCCTTCAGATACCCTGGCCCCAAGCCGTTTAGGGCTTTAAATGTTAGCACCAGCACTTTGAATCGGGCCCGGAAAAAGACTGGCAGCCAGTGCAGATGAGAAAGCACTGGCATAATATGTTCTCATCGGCCAGTCCCGGTTAATAATCTCGCTGCCCTATTTTGGACCAGCTGAAGTTTCCGGACCATTTTCAAAGGCAGCCCCAAGTATAACGCATTGCAGTAATCCAAACGAGAGGTGTGCGAGTGCTAAACGTTCTTGCTTTAGTGGCTCCTCTACCTCACTTCCTCTTGGGGTTCTCTAAGATGACTTCAGACTTACGTAATTCATGAAGGAAGCTTATTATTGACAAGCCTGCCTATGTTTGTAAGTGTGGGATATTTAAAGTGCAGTCAAAACCAATGGCTCATGTTTCACCAGTTAGGTGCATGAAATGGTTAAGACCACTGGTATCTTCTAAGGTGGATTCCCTAGAAGATACTCAGGGATGATTACCTGTGCCTCAGCAGCAGGAAGTGGGCGTAGCTCTCAGCTCTCTCTTCCTGCTGAGACACTGAGTTAGTGAGTTGCCTCTACGTTGTTAAATGAACAACAGCATGTAACGAGTTGCTGGTCTGAACTTATGAGTTCAGACCCCAAGTAATTCCAAATGAACTTTTACCAACTGTAAGAAACGCTTTTAAGCCTGCCTTAATGAAACTGCATAATCTGAGTGAGTAAATGTTATTTTTAACTTTTACAAGACTGTGTCTCTGATTATTGTTTTGCGGGAGAGAAAAGGGGGCAAAACCAGAGAAATCCAGTCTGCCTTAAAGCATCCTGGATTACCAAATGCTAACTGGCTAACACTAGCCAAATCTAAGCTTCTTTTAAGCTGGAAAGGGACTCTACTCTGCTGATCTCACTAACGTGAGATAGGAAGGATAATATTCAACAATATATCCTCTCCTAGCATCTTTTTCAAGTCCCAACAGTAAGTGCTGAGATGGGGAAGGAAGCTTCAGCAAGTGTTTGATCAACCAGCCGTATATAATCTGGCGCTCTTACAGTGTGTGCACTTTGGTCCTCTGAAGGAGGTGTTGATCTGATTTATTTATTACATTTATGTCCCTGTGCCACCCTTTTTCCTCTTGCAAGGAACCCAAGGTGACTTACACAGTCCTCCTCCTCTCCATTTTATCCTCACAAGAACCCTGTGAGGTAAGTTAGGCAGAGAATCAGTGACTGGCCCAAATTCACCCAGTGAGCTTCATGGCCGAGTGGGGACTAGAACCTGGATCTCCTGAGTCCCAGTCCAACACTCTCACCACTACACCAGACTGGCTCTGATTTGGTAGCACAGGAAAGTTATTTATCTTTCCTAGATTTTAGCACTTACTTCACACTTGGACATGGCCCTGGCCCAGTGTAGCCCTTTGGGGATAGCAAACATAAATAAAAATGAAGCAAGCTTTGTTGCTTTGCTGTCTGATTTGAAGATGGACGTTAGTTGCCCCCACTTGATTCAATAACATGTTGGACTAGTGGAGATGAAGGTTGCACTCTTAAAAGTGCCATGTTGCCATATCTAAGCCATGGGGTGTCTTTGAACCCAAATAATAGTTCCAGGTAGAACCAATCGTGTTGATTCTTTTAAAGATCTCCTCTCCCTTAAAGCAGGGAATTGGATGAGATGCTGAAGGGTCTTCAGTGAACATCTAGTGCTGGATCCAGCCTTTTATAGACAGAAGGGCTCCACTCATAGAAGGTGCCTCCCCTGGATTTTCAGGATCCCACTTCTCACACCCCCCCACGCAGCTCACCCCATTCAGCAGAGTCCACCGACCCTCTTTGTAGCATTTTCAAGAGGCTGGAGGGGCTGCCATGGGCAGGAGGGGGTGGGGAAGTTTGCTTCCACCAGCTCAGTTGCACTCGCCTAACTGTGGATCCCCTATGTTTCATGGCCAGGTTTATTTGCACCAACGAATGGCCAAGAGTAATGCCGGATACCCATTCCTTGGGTTCGCAAGGAGCAGAACATTCTGTCTTCTTAATAAGGAATGGAGTGAGCCCTGTGTTCTCTCTCTCTTTTATTCTGAGAGAACCACAGAGGAACCATGTGTTTCTTTTCATGTATGTGGCCTGACTGACCTTAAACATGAAGCTATGCTACCTTTCCCTCCCACCCTACTGCTTGGGTCCTACACATACCCACACTTTAAAAAAAAAAGAAAAAAAGGATGGGGCCTTGATGTTGAAAAGGTTCAGCAGAATCTCTTCTACAGAGATGTTCTTGCCCGTTTTGTGGTTGCCAGCTGTTCACTTTTCATGTTGACCCTGCTCTTCCCTTGAGCTGCATCTTAGCTTGCAGCCCAAAGGAGAAGAATTAAAATAATATCCATCTAGGAAGAAAGCAAGCCAATCTGGGTTTCCCATGGCAAATGGGTAGTTGGACTGGAAAGTGTTTACAAAGGAGCTTTGCAGGACAGCTGATTGAGCATTGTTGAGCTCTGCACAATTCCATGCATCTCAGTTTCCAAATAGCAGGAATGCTCTCTGGTCAGAAATGCTCAGTGTTTTCCTGTCACTTTAAATTTAGCATCTTTGCTGTATTCTTCTAATATTAATGGCCTGAACACATTTAAGCATCACCAGAAACACTTCCCAAGCTGCTCCTGCCTTCTAATCTTTAATGCTTTAGCAGCCTTCTCCAAACCGGATCCCTCCAGAAGCTGTGGGTTACAGTTCCCATCAGCCCCAGCCAGCATGGTCAATAAGCAAGGATCATGGGAGTTGTAGTCTGCAACTTCTGGAGGAATCAAGGTTGGAGAAGGCCATTTTGTTGTCTCTTCTGCATGTAGACTGTTATTTATTGTTATGGGCTGTGATGGACTGTTTGTGAAATCCTAGAATAGTGATGGCAAACCTTTCTGAGCCCGAGTGCCCAAACTGCAACACAAAACCAACTTATTTATTTCAAAGTGCCTTAAATTTGGCAGGAAGGAGGAGGGGGCACTAGCTAATCGTGCCCCGCTCTGTCTCAGGGCATGGCTCTTCACCAGGCATGCAAAGATTTGGGTGCGCGCTGTGCTTCTGAGCTGTCTGTTTAGTTAGAAGGAGGGCTGGGTGCCTGCGCAGTCCGCTTCTGGGGGTGGAGATGTTGGAGTGTGCCTGCCTGTGGAGGCCAGCAAGGAATGAGTGGAGAGGAGTTACTATGGAAACCCGACGCTGAATGCAGAAGGGGACGGTCTTTTCGCGATCTGGCGACCAATGGCTCGAGTGCCCACAGAGAGGTCACTGCGTGCCAGCTGTGGCACGCGTGCCATAGGTTTGCCGTCACTGTCCTAGAAGATGCCCCAAAAGTAAAGCAATTCAGATTTACATGGCAGACCAACTTCAACTCCTGCCATCAGACTCTGACTTATTATAGGAGCGACAAACCAGGAGTCCCAGTTCGGATGTTTGTCACTCCTCTAATAAGCCAGACGTGAAGCCAGGAATTGAAGTTGGTTTCCAATTCCTGGCTTGTTTGGAAGTGACAAGCCAGGAGTTCTGGTTCGGCTGTATTGCTACGCTTTTTCGTCCTGGTAAGTTCCTGGTTATTGTCGCTGCTCTCAGTGTTGGGAGGAGTCAAGCGGGAGGATAGGACAGTAAGCACGAGCACATTGATTGTCAACGATGAACCAGAATATTCTGGTTTATAGTTTTGTTTTTGTCAATGTGGCCTAAGGAGTGGTTTCTTGATAGCTGCCTTTAAAAACTTTTTGTAAAATTAAAAAAGTATCTTCCTGGTGAGTTTCTGGTTGTTGTAGCTACTCCCACTGGCGAGAGGAGCCAAATGGGAGAGATCAGGCAACATGCACTACCATGCTGCTTGTGAATGATAAACCAGGTTTCTCTGGAATCCTGGCTTACCATCTTGTGCAAACACAACCTTAGTGTGACAGTTAGCATCCTGAGGGGCCTTGTCACAGACTGATGATGCTGTCACAAGCCTTGGTCATTTTTCTCCTATTGCAGCTATTTTTTCCTCAAAGCCTTATTGAAAAATGACATAGTTAGGACATAGACACATACTTTAGCTGTGTAGGTTTCAAAAAGTGATGTGCATAAAACTGTGAAAAGAATAACATCTGGATCTAAGGAGCATAAGGCGAAATAAAAACTGGATAAATCTTTAAAGGCGCAATCCTATGCATGTTTAGACAGAAAAAAGGCCAACGATTCCTAGCGTGTCCCAGCCAGCATGGCTGGCTGGGACATGCTGGGAGTTGAAGGCCTTTTTTTCTGCCTAAACATGCATAAGATTGCATCCAGTCAGCGCAATCCAATGTGGCTGCCTGTAACCCTCCAAACTCAGAGGATTACAGGCATCCAATGGAGGGCGGAAGGAGCGTGGAGGTGAAGGTCACCTCTATGCTTCTCCCACCCTGCAAAAGACTTAGACAGATGATTTCAGCCATCTAAGTCTTTTGCCCCTGCTCATAAGGAGGAGAGGCTGAGGCACAGCCCAAAACATCGTATCCTGGCGGAACCTACTCCTCCCCTTCCTACCCCCTCCCCACCCACAAACCTCCAGCTCTGAGGTCGGTCTTCCAACCTCGGAGCCATAGCCGGCGTGGCTCTTTCTCTGCTGGCTGCGAGGGCAGAGGGAGGGCACTCCAAGGTCGGAGTCCCAGCTCCGACCTTGGAGCAAGCATCCGAGGTTGGAGCTGGGACTCCAACCTTTCCTATGGCCATCTAGACCCTGTCTAGCATCCATAGGACTGCACCCCAAGTGTATGAAATGCAGATATACATCAAGAATGCTGGTTTGCTTTAACCGTTAAAGATTAATGAGTGATGGGTGTCATCAAAAGGTGGGTTTGATGATACAAATATCCATTTTCTTATAAAGGTCAAAGAATTTCGAGAATCTTGAACCTTTCATTTTAACAATGGAAGGTTTTTTTAAAAGAGGTTTTGACTACTGCAGTGCACTGCATAACATGAAATACTTTATTTACCTTTGTGTTTGTTCAAATTATGTCATAAGTCATTTGTAGAATGTGTTATTTTCCTGAGAATGGCAGAAAACGCACTGAAATCTGAAAAAAATAAGGTACTGACTGAAGCTTTCTCCATCCATAAATATCTGTCTGCTACCTCAGGTGACATTGGAAGGAGGTTGTCAGTGCACTCTAAAAAGCAACCCTGATACTTCTTTATCAAGGACAGTAACTTGGAAAAGTTGACACAGGATTTGTATGTGTTGTTGATAATATGAATAACAAAATGTTGCAGTGTGAAGGGTTCCCTGTCGTGGAATGCAGCCAATCCATTCTGTCCATTCACACACACACACACACACACACACACACCACTGTTTTCTGGTTATTGTGTGTGTCCCCCCCCCACCAGCATTCTGTGACTACTGGGCATACTCAGCCCCCATTGGGCTGTTTTTGGGGTTCCCCTCATGGTGGGGGTGGTTCTCAACATTCTTTTTGTTTGTTTTGGTACTCCTGCAAACTTTGGGATTCCCCCAAGCCTACTCACCCCTCCCTCATGTGAGTGATATTGCTTTACAGTCTGAACATCAGGAATAGAGGCCCAAGGAGTTTAGAATCTAAAATTTGCCGCAAGGAAGGCAATACGGAAGATAAGACTATCAATGGCTACCAGTCGTGATGACTGTTCACCCAGTATCAGAGGTAGTAGATCTCTGTATCCCAGTTGCTAAAGAACGTGAGTGGGAGGTTGCTGTGGCATTCACGCACCGTTGTGGGCTTCCCATCCCAGGGGCATCTGGCTGGACACTGTGGGAACAGAATGCTGGACTAGATAGGCCTTTGGCCTGATTCAGCAGGTCTCTTCTTATGTTATTAATAAATATAGGTACAGATAAACAGGGAAAGATTATATGTTCAGCAGGGGATTAGGGTTAAGGGAATGTGCCAACAGCTTTGCAGCAAAGATGAGATTCAAAGAAAAGGAAGGAGGTCACATCACACAGAAAGCATTATTTGAGGAGCAGGAGACCTTTGAACAGCTGCTGGTGGTGTGCATATGGCTTGCAGAATTTACCTTGGAGTAAATTGTCCTGAAGACTTATGTAAATCTTGCAGAATTTTTGGTCTCTCTTGTTGGGTGGGCATCTTTTTTGTTTTTTACTTAGAAAACAATAAGTTTTAACACTTGGGGCTGATGTACACATTCTATTAGTGTAGTGTGCCCTTGGTTTGTCTGTTTCCTCACTCCACCCGTTCACAATAGCAGCTGTGGGGTGGGGACCGTGGGGTGGGGACAGGATTAGGGTAGCAAGAAGGAGGGGGTCTCCCATGGCATAGTCCCAACAAAAATCCCCTTCCCCAAAGCTGGCATAGGAAGGGAGGGGTGCATCTTCCAATGCGTGCTTCTCCACTTTGCCCTGTTTAACTGCTCGACATGATGAAGCAGTGGAAGAACAAGTGAAGTGGAAGCAGTATTTCAAAGTGATGATTAAAAACAAAAACAAAAAAACATGCTCATCATATGCTTTAGCAGCATGGAGGGGGGTGTTTTTCATTGGGAAAACGTTGTGCCCTGCAGTCCCAATGTTCTGGTGCCCTGTAGTCCCAATGCTAATCTCTCCCCGTCTTCCCTTTCCCACCTACACACAGTGGTTGCCAGAAGTGGTGTCAGAGGATGGCCAACTAGGGCTGGAGCCCCAAATCTTTCATTTGGAGCCCTGAATCTCTGGGAGGCAGTCTGCCCCATCGCCCTGCTGTCCATGGGGACTTGCAGAAATAAAGGTACAGGGACCCTGATTATTTCTGATGCATCTGATCCCCCTGGATTAGCGGGGGGGGTTTGCCCACATGCACTTCATCTCCTGCTCCCCCCCCCCCCGGAACCTTTTTGCCTGAGGTTTTTTTCTAAAATAAAATACCCTCCTCTTCCCTGTCCATACATCCCTTTTTACAGCTAGGGGTGTGTTTAGGAGACAGGGTCCTTTAAAGACAGACAGAGAGAGACTTTAGAACATACGTAAATTAGCATATGCAAACTTGTACATTATTTTAATTTTATTTTTTTGTCCTGTGGGCCTGAGACCCAGATCTTTTTGGTACCTAGCACCGCCCTGGCACTGGCTGCTATTTTAAAAGCAGTAAAACAGAAACACAAAGGCAAACTGGGCATTTAACATAGCGTGCAGTTTGGCCCCAAATATAGTAATATTGGAGAAAATGTCTACACTTTTACCCCCACAACATATGTAATGCAGCCTTCCTCAAACTGGTGACCACCAGATGTGTTGGACTATAACTCCCATTATCTACTGGGGATGATGGGAGTTATATCCCAACACATCTGGAGGGCCCCAGGTTGGGGGAAAGTCGATGTTATGTATATGATGAGGGGTTTTGTTTGTTTTTAAAGATCACTTCAAAAAAATGCTTTTTTCCTTTTTCTCCTTCCCTGCCTGAGTCTTCATAAATTACTGCTTGAAAGGTGATTGAAGTTGGCCTCTACTAGAGCATGAGCAGGTCTTGGTAAGCCTTCTTTAAACTCTTGGAGAATGTGGGCGAGGGAAGCTGACGGTGGTTTGTTTGGCTGTCGGCCATGGTCAGCCTCAAGAGCTCTCCATCAGTGGTTCAGCATCCTCTGCATTGTGTACCTGAGTGATTACCAAGCCTGGCTGTGCGAGTGGCTGGTGCAGCATCTGAGTGAGCACCCAGAAGCTTCCCAGGGATATTTCAGCCTTGTTTGTCTTCTATTTCTTTTCTTTTTTCTTTTTAAACTCCAGCTACTGCAGGCAGCTGCGTCAATACCAAGACAGGCGCAAATAAAAGGCCCTTTGTTCTCCAAAAGGCTTTAGCCCTGGGGGAGTTTAAATATAAATCATTACCACAGTCTGTGTGATGTGATAACTATTGTTGGGCTAATTACTTTTCTGCATGTAGACCACTGTAAACCATCTTGGGGCTTTTCTCTTTCTGAAATAAGATGTTGTCCAAAGGGCAGACTCTCTGGAAATGCGGTGCGGAGCTCCACTGCTATTCAGGCAACTATTTGCCATTTGCCCATCACAAGTGCTGGGCTAGTCAAAACTGGTGTTATCGCTACACACTGCAAATAGTGTACAATTGGGGGCAGGTGGGTGGAATAGCCAAATGTTTTTATTTTGCTTTTTAGGGAGGGCAGCAATTTGAAACACTTAAAATCTGTTCTAATTTGAAACAAAGGGAAGGTGGAATATAAATGGGTCAAATAAATGTTGCTTTCATAAAAAAAGAAAAAGAAGAAGAAGAAGAAGAAGAAGAAGAACAAGAGAGAGAGATAACCATTAAACAGCCAACAGCTGGTTCCAGGATACAAAAACACTCCCTCGGTGTCTTTGAGGGCAAATGCCTCCTGATGCATGACGTTCAACCATGTGCTGCATGTTAGTTTGCTCTTTGCTGTTTGGTTTTCTTTAGAAACTCAGTATTACTCTTGGCTTTCCAGTTGCAGGGAGTTTCCTCAGGTAAACTCAGCTCAGCAGGGGCGTAGAAGACTCTGTGTTCTAACCCTTGTCTGTGAAGAATTAATTTTATCTAGTCCCTTGTAATTGTAGCATTATGTGAAAGGAAAGTAACTGCATCTTTTATTTCCCCCCTTTCCCTTATATACTTCTCTTGAATCTCACCTTAGTCATCTATCTTCTTTAATGAAGCATCCTAATCTTTTTAGCTTTTCCCTATAGATATAGATATTTGGGGAGGGACTATACCTCTGGCTGTTTGTTATCTGAGGCCTTATTCCTTCGTTTTCAGTTTCTCTTCGAAAATACCAACTTTTTGCTCTCATTTTCATCTACAGCAGGGGTGGACAACGCATGAGCCACGTGTGGCCCCCCACCACTCCCAGTGGGGGCCCCATTACCCCCTGTTGCCCCTATTTATTTTAATATTTTCAGGATTAAAAAGAGGCGGAAAGTTGTGGTTTGTCACCAAAATTCAGCAGCAAACCAATACAGTGGCTTAAAATGGACATATTTTGCTCGAAAAGAAGCTAAATTTGTCCATTCTAAGCCTCTGTACTGGCTACAGCCTAGATCAGGGCTCTCCAACCTTGAGTCCCCAGATGTTGCTGGCCTATTGCTCCCAGCATACCCAGCCAGCATGGCTAAGAGAGAGCCAGTGTAGCGTAGTGCTGACTTTGGGCCAGTCACTGACTCTCAGCCTAACCTACCTCACAGGGTTGTTGTGAGGATAAAATGGAGAGGAGGAGGAGGATTATGTAAGCCGCCTTGGGTTCCTTGCAGGGAAAAAAGGTGGGGTATAAATATAATAAATAAATAAATAAATAAAATGGCAAGGGATTCTGGGAGCTGTAGTCCAGCAACATCTGGGGACCCAAGGTTGGAGAGCCCTGGCCTAGATATACCATGTTATATCTTGTGGCAAGCATCCCTGTAATCTCACTTCCACTTTCCTTTCTCATGTGCATCATTTCCTTGTGGTAGATAACCTTCCCTCCCACCCCACCTTTTGCATCCCCTATGCTTTTCTCAGTGCACCTGTAATTTTCCATCTCTCTAAGCAATCACATCACATTAACTAGGAAACAAGAGAATTTTTGCAAGAGAAACCAGTAGCCATATGGCTCATGTTTTAAAATCTCAGCAATTTGAGAAGATGAAAGGGAGGGGGAAATGCAGCAAGATACCTCAACATTAATACTGTGAGTGGGTGGCAGCTGTTAGCAAACGGAGAAGACAGAAAAGCGTAGTAGAGAGGAGCGGAATACTAAGCACCCCCTGAAGTCAAGAGTCCCTCTCATCTGGTAAGGTGGCTAATAAACAAGAACATCTTTGAACATTTACGGTAAATTTGTTTTAGAGAGATGCTTTGTTCTTATTAATGAAGTGTGTGTTTCCTCAAACAGGTATAGTGCATAATGAGTGCTATATTTTGTTCCTGTTACAAAAGTGAAAGATAGAAGTGGGGGGGGGGAGAGGGAGAGGGAGAGAGAGAGAACTTAAACATAAGAACATGAGAAGAGCCATGCTGTGTCAGACCAAGGGTCCATTGAGTCCAGCATTTTGTTCACACAGTAGCCAGCCAGCTGCCCACAGGATCCCACAAGCAGGACAGGAGTGCAACAGCACCCTCCCACCCATGTTCCCCAGCCACTGGTGTACGTAGGCATACTGTCTCTGACACTAGAGGTAGTGTGCAGTCATCAGGACTAGTAGCCATTGATAGTCTTCTCTTCCATGAATTTGTCCAATCCCTTTTTAAAGCCATCCAGATTGGTGGCCATCACGACATCTTGTGGAAGTGAATTCCAGAGTTTAACTATGCGCTGTGTGAAGAAGTACTCCCTTTTCTCTGTCCTGAATCTCCCACCAATCAGCTTCATGGGATGACTCTGGGTTCTAGTATTATGAGAGAGGGAGAAAAATGTCTCCCTATCCACTTTCTCCACACCATGCATGCATTGATGGATGGATTGATGCCAAGGATCAGCTCTTCTTCAGAGCACCTGTCAATGTGAAATAGCTTTGCTATCAGCTTTATATGTTGCAGGTCAGGGCATCCAAAACGGATTTGATCATTAATATAAGCTCACTATAACATAGGAATTTCTGAACTGGTATGTCAGAACTCTCCAGGCCTTCTCACTGCATGTCCACCTTTCATTGCCCTCTAGTCTCTCCATCTGTAAAGTGGTGGAGGAAGATAACTCTCATTGGATTGGATCTAGACTAAGTTATGGCACTATGCTTGTTTAGACAGAAAAAAGGTGTACCGCTTCCAGCGTTCCCCAGCCAGCACTGCTGGCTGGGGAACGCTGGGAGCGGTAGGCATTTTTTCTTGTCTAAACAGGCATAGGATTAGTCATGCTTTAGTCCCATTAAAACCAATGGGACTTAAGGTAAGCACAGCTGGCTGGGGAATGCCAGGAGCAATAGTGTGTGGGTTCAGTGTCAGTAATACGGTGGGCCTTCTAGTTCATAGCCAGAGACTGGTCAGCAGTCGTTTCGAAGGGTTTAGGACCTAGTCAGTCTGTGGACTGTCAAGACCAGTGTGAGCGTATCATTGTCAGAGTTCTCAGGAGAAAGCAGGCAGGAGTCCAGTTGTCTCCCCCATACAGCTGCAACTTGGACCTTGCAGAGATAGGAGCTGGCAGTGGCAGCCTTCTCTGGGAACTTCAGGAGCGGGGAGGGATGGTTTGAAGAGGTGTCACTGGTTGAAGCCTCACCCCTGAAGGGTAGAAGGGAATCACCCAGGTGGGATAGGGGCCTTCCAGATGGGCCAGTTCCCTTGTCAATTAGTGGTTTGGAAGGAGGGTAAAGATGGCCACACCTTCGCTTTTAAGTCAGTGCTTAGCCTCCAGAGCCTTTGCTAGGAACATCTCTCTCGTCTTCCCCGTCTGCATCCTTCTGTTTGGATCTATCACCGACTGAGCTATTGGGAGCACTCTGCACATGGTCTCTACCTAATTTGGACTTTCTTCTCTTTAGGCTTTTACTGTCAAGACCCTGACATGACAAGGACTGTCATACTTTTCATAGTCTGTGCATTTTTATGGCTATGGATGTGTCTTCATCGAGGAGCCCAGAGCCCAGCTGTCTTCTTGGGGCTAATTCCTAACTTCTGGACATTCCTATGCCTCTACCCATGTGGCGTAGAAATCCCAAAGCAGGGAGCTTTGGATGTTGGAATCTCTGCATGTGGCGAAGTACTTTGGACTCAAGTCTGATCTTGTTTTAGATCCTTGCTGTTGAGAGGCCTGCACAGTACCCAGAGGAGCCAACCGAAGTGGTAGGGTTGGTCTCAACCTGTGGAAGTATGCATGCTGGTCAGGTCCTCTTCTAGAATCCCCTCCCTTGTCTCATGAGCAATACAGCTCAGATCCCCTGTCGGAGCAGCAGCTAGGACTTGCTCAGATCCTAAGGCTAAGACGTACGGCACCCCGGACGTTCCAACTCAGTGGCAAGGTTAGTTCTGCTCTCTATGGGGGGTGGGGAGTCAGGCCTAGTTCTAGGATCCCTTTCCCTTGTCACAGGAGCATCTGGTATTGGCTCCGATCCTTTCCTTGAACCCTGATTGTGGAATGTCTAAAGGAGACATTTGAGTCCCTTTTCTTGGTGTGAGATGCCTGGAAGATGATCTCCAAAAGACCAGGGATGTTGAAGAGTCCTTGGGCTCGAGTCACGAGTCAAGTCACGAGTCTTTGGACCCAAGTCTCGAGTCTGAGTCCTTGGTCCAAAATGGTGACTCACGAGTCACGAGTCACGAGTCACTCCCAAAACTGACTCCACGAGTCCCTATTAAAATCAATGGGGTTTCCCCCCAACAAAATAAGGCTACTTCAGATGTGTGGCTTAAATAAATTCTAGGCACAAGTGTGCCTTTTTATTTCAAAACTCTGCTACTGATTTTGGCAAAAACAGACCAGGCAGACAAACCCAAAATAGCCAGGCAGGCAGAGGAGGCAGGGAACCCCAAAGCAGGCAGGCAGAGGCCTTTGTCTTGGACACTTCAAACTGTTGAACTGGTCAAGAAGAGACCAGGCAGGCAGAGGAGGCTGGGAACCCCAAACAGGCAGGCAGAGGCAGCCAAACCCAAAATGTCTGACCCTAACCCTAACCCCCCACAACAACACATCAATCAAAATAAATCTCAACATATTGCTGGGGCTGCGCTCCTGGTAGCTGTCCATAGTGGCCGAGCAGCGACGCGCCTCGCTTCCATACGCTCTTCACCGGTGATCGCACTCCTCTCCACTCCTTCTGACATAGCCCAGGGATGTTGACGAGTCCTTGGTCTCGAGTCCCGAGTCGAGTCTCAAGTCCCATTAAAAATATTGGGACTAGAGTCAGACTCGAGTCAGAGGGGGGACTCAGTCCGACTCACGAGTTGAGTCCTCAAGTCTGAGTCCCCATCCCTGCAAAAGACATTTGAATCCCTTCCCCTGAATGTTAGATGTCTAAAAGAGACAGTTGAGTCCCTTTCCTTGGTGTGAGATGTCAGGGGAAATCATCTACAAAAGATATCTGGAACCCTTTCCTTAGTGTGGAATGTCAGGGAATTTGGTCCCTAAGAGACATTCCACTCCCCTACCTTGATGTGGAACGATTTCAAGGGTCTATAGCAAAATGCCATCAGTTATATGATTTCTGAAGACTGTAACCGTTAAGCTTATGCCATGGGATTTGCTGTAATAAAAGGATCTCACTGATTTGGAGTGTCAGAGTCAGAGTGCTAGAATGTGTGATTGCAGGACCGGCCCCCGACAAGTAGTCCTTTTTTGTGTGTAAACATGCATAGCATTGCATTCTTAGTCATGCTTTAGTCCCATGAAAATCAATGGGACTTAAGGTAATCATAATAACTAACTTGTCTCATTGATTTCAATGGGACTAGGAACAACATAAGAAGCTGCCTTATGCTTAATCAGACCATTGGTACATCCAGGAACGGTGCAGGGCTGTTTGGCGCCCTAGGCCAAACTATATTTAGCAGCCCCCCTCTCGTGCCGTGGGGGGGCTCCGGAGCAAAGCAGCCCTGCTCTGCAACCCCCCCCCCGCGCCGCCGCCCCACCACCACCACCTACCTTCCCCCCGCCCCCGCTGCTGGCTGCTGCCACTGCCGCCGCTGCCGCCGCCTCCTCCGACGCGACGGGACCCCCACACTTTTTTTTTTTTGCCGGGGAAACCAGGGCAACAGGGCTGTTTAAGCCCTGTTGCCCTGGTTCCTCCTCCCGCCAAAACAACGCCGGCGGGGCTCCAGAAACGACGGGAAGGTAGGTAGGTGGCTGGCAGGCGCGCGCGCGCGTGCGGGGGGGGAGGTGCGGCGGCGGCGGCGGCGGCTGGCAGGCGGGCGGGGAGGCACGGCGGAGGCGGCAGGCGGGGCAGGAGCGCGCCGGAGGCGAGGAAGGGGCGCAGAAACGCTGCGCCCTCTTCCGCCACACGCCCTAGGCAGCCGCCTGGGTCTGCCTAGCGGTAGCGCCGGCCCTGGGTACATCTAACCCAATATTGGCAGCACTGGCAGCAGCTCTGCAAGGTTCCAGACAGGAAGATTTCCTGCCTGGAGATGCCGAGGATCGAACCTGTGTGTGCCTTTAAAGGACCCTGTCTCCTAAGGACACCCCTAGTTGTAAAAAGGAAGGTATGGACAGGGGAGAGGAGGGCATTTTATTTTTTTTAAAAAAAAAAACCTGAGGCAAAAGGATTCAAGGAGGGGGGCAGGAGGAGGTGAAGCACATGCGGGCAAAAAGCCAGCTAATCCAGGGGGATCAGATGCAACAGAGATCACCAGGACCCCTGTACCTGTATTTCAGCAAGTGCCCATGGACAACAGGATGGTGGGACAGATGCCCCCCCCCAGAGATTTGGGGCTCCCAATGAAAGATTTGGGGCTCCAGCCCTGGTAGGCTGCCCCCTAACACTGCCTCTGCCCACAATGCCATTTTTTAAATGAGAAAACTGTGGGTGCCGTTGAGGTGGTCTTTTCACATTCTGTGTCAAAACTTATATAATTAGTTTTGACAAGGAAATGTCTCTGCAAGGATCGCTCCCCTGTCGGGGCCATCCTCATAAATGAGCCCTGGTGGGGTGAAAAGGAGATCATCTGACTCCGTGAAATGCAATGCTTCAAACATTGCCCAAGACACGAATGAATCTCAGTTTCACCACATGGGGGTGCATTTGCAACGTGCTGGCACATTAATTGAGAAATGGATGCAGAGACTGGCTTCTGATAGAAAACAAAACCCAGTGGCATAGCTATGCCAGGCTACAGCATTATACCGAATGCATCCTAACACCTGAGCATGGGCCTGATGGTAATGCAGGAATCTGCGCTGGTGTGTACTAGATATTGTTGCAATGCTGGAACAGCCTGTGACATTGTGGGGAAATGCCTGAAATACCGTAATCCCTTCCAAAATAAATGTAAACATGTGTGGGACCATCGTCTTTCCCTTTCAGATCTTAAGCTCTTCTGTGAAGTAACTCTGAGAATTTTTCAAATAACCATTTGTGTTCATTTCAGCCTTATTGTTCAAACTTCCAAAGGATTTTTCCATTGCAGCAACAGCATCTTTGCATATCTCCACAGCATTTTGTATATTCTCCCGTCAATATGCATAGTCTTCAAGAAACATGCCCTGTGTTTTACCTTTAGTTCAGAATTGGTGAAGTGGGGGGGGGGAACCTCACACACACACATCCATCCATCCATTGATGTGTGTGTGTGTGTGTGTGTGAGTGTGTGTGTGTGAGAGAGAGAGAGAGAGAGAGAGAGAGAGAGAGAGAGAGAGAGAGGCAGGATGGATGGATGGATGGATGGATGATGAGAAAGGAGATCACCACCATTTTCTCTTTCTTATATACACACTTTGTGTGAATGGATGGATGATGTGTGGTGTGTATGTGGATTCACACACAAACCCGACACACTCATCCATCCATTCACACAACTTTATCTGCGCCGCTGCTCAGCTTTTCCCTACCGTTCAGTTGAGCAATGTAGAGTTGGTTTCCCTCTACTGTAATCCCAAGGAAAATCATCCCCCACACTGCTATTCCGGTAACTTGTTCCTAAGCTTTGTAGCAGCACAATAGGATATTATTTTCACCATTTTTGCTGGGAGGGAGGAAAGGGTTAAACCTCTCTACCCCATGACACACACACACCCATGCTGCTCAATTGGTTGGTAGCAGGTAGCAGGTGAGCAGCAGGGGAAAAGAGGCTGCAGCCATATCCCTTCCCTCCCCCCCTCTGCACGGCCAGTTGGCAGGAGGGGACGGGACACCGCAGGTTGCATTAAATTAGACAGCAGGCTATCTCTGAACTAGAGATATGCATATTGCCCAGAGACGGTACAAAATGCAGTCAAGATATGCACATTCACCAAGGCCTGTTTGAGATGCATAAGGCCTGGAGAATGTATAAAATGCAGTCGAGATGTGCACATTCCCCAGGGGCCTGTTGAAGAGTATGTACGGTATATTGACCAGGAAATGTACACAATTCCCCTCATCATGGACCGATTATGTGCACATTCTCCATGAGGCATGGTGAAAGTGCACAATGGCCAGTTGTTCTGCACATTAACCATTCAGCTCAAGTTACCCCAACATAGATCAAGTGGTTTACTCCATATGTTATGTATTGGATTGTTCTATGTTTAGTTCTATGGTGTAGAGATGGAATTAGTATTGAACCACAGTACAAAATGAGCAGGGGGGGGGGATAGCTCTGGACTCCAGGGCCCCAAGTGGCCCTACCATTCCCTGGTATGGGAGAGCCATGTGCTCACTTCCCAGGGCATCTGGATTTTCTCATTCTTTTTGCTTCACAGTTCCCCACCCCCCCAGTCCTATTGTTTTCCAAGATGACTACTTCCCTCTGTTCATTTGTTCTGTTACCTTTGACATATTTATAGATGACAATTACAACTTCCCAAGTCTTCCCGCCTCCGTCCCCCCCTACAGACTGCAAAATTAGCTCCTTTGTCTTTTCTCATAAATTGACTCTGTGCCTTCTAGAATTTTTGTTTCTTGCCAGATTTTTTCTCACTGTTGTTCTTTTTTCCATCTGTGTTTCCCCTAAAGTCTGGAGACCAGCATTGCAAACAGCATCCCAAGGGCCAGTACAAACTCAGATGGGTCACT
Organism: Shinisaurus crocodilurus; assembly: GCA_021292165.1. NCBI lineage: Eukaryota > Metazoa > Chordata > Lepidosauria > Squamata > Shinisauridae > Shinisaurus > Shinisaurus crocodilurus. The sequence goes on from CM037876.1 coordinate 274,418,661, forward strand.
ATGTAATTTATTTATTTATGTGGTTATCATATTTATATCCTGTCTGTTTTCCTGCAAAGAACCCAAGACAGTTTACATAATCCCCCTCCTCTCCATTTTATCCTCACAACAACCTTGTGAGGTAGGTTAGGCTGAGAGTGAGTGACTGGCCCAAAGTCACCCAGTGAGCTTCATGGCCGAGCGGGGACTAGAACCCGGATCTCCCGAGTCCCAATCCAACACTCCAACCATTACACCACATGTCTCCCTTGGTTTCAAGGGAGATCATGTTATGCTATGCCGCAAGCGTGACTCTGGCTTGTCTGCTCATACATTGGGACAGGGCAGCACATACTGTAAACATTGCTTAACAGTGGCACCACCATTGCAGCTGGAACTTCCTCAGATTCATGGAGAAATCTACATGGAGGAGAAGGCTGTGATGTTATGTTATTGGGGGTAATTTAAAGCTTATATAAGAGCCAGTGTGGCGTAGTGGTGAGAGTGTGGGACTGGGACTCAGGAGATCCGGGTTCTAGTCCCCGCTCGGCCATGAAACTCACTGGGTGACTTTGGGCCAGTCACTGACTCTCAGCCTAACCTACCTCACAGGGTTGTTGTGAGGATAAAACGGAGAGGAGGAGGAGGAGGACTATGTAAGCCACCTTGGGTTCCTTGAAGGAAAAAAGGCGGGGTATAAATATAATATTATATATATATATATACGTATATATATAGTAAGCATGACAATGTGTTATTGTATTGTATATGATTAGAAGTATGTATTCCTGTTGCATCTATATGTGTTATGTTAGGTAAGTGAGAAATGATGGGCAGGAAGAATGGTGTATTTGCATACGTGTCATGATTGGCTGGGAGAGTGAGAAGGGGGGTAAAGCCTGTGTTATATAAACTGTCGGGCAGTGCTGCTTAGGCCGCAGTGTGTGGGGAAGAGAGCGGAGTGTACGAGGAGTGCTGGAGTGCTGTTTAGGAGTCTGCGAAGCTGACTGCAGAGAGCTGAGCGATTACGTTAGGATTGCTAGGAGATTAGCTAGTGAGTGCAGGGATTGATATTTTGGGAACAGTTGGTGAGGGAGGATTGGTGATAGGATAAGATAGTAAATTACTTAATATTGACTGAAACTTACATATGAAACATTTCCAGAAACTGTTGTATTTTAAAATAAATTTTACATTTGTTTATTGAAGCAGCCTGTGTGGGAAGCTGTGCTTTATATACTGGTCAAAAAAAGTATACGGTAGGGATAATAGACATCCCAAAGTCAGTGTGAGAGGTGAAAGGGTAAGGGTTAGAGAAAGAGAAACCCTCAGCCTTACGTAAGCGCACCCATAGCTCCAAAAAGGAGGGCAAGCTTGAGGCCCCGTGAGGGGTGACAAAGGCCATCAGTGGCTACTAGTCCTGATTGGCTCTGTGCTTCCTCCAGTATCAGAGTATATGCCTATGTAACTCCAGTTGCTGGGGAACATGGGCAGGAAGGTGCTGTTGCACTCACGTCCTGCTTGTGTGGGTTTCCCATGGGCAGCTGGTTGGCCACTGTCTGAACAGAATGCTGGACTGGATGGACCCTTGCTCTGAGCCAGCATGGCTCTTCTTATATGTTCTTACACATCTTCAAGTAGAGCAATTTTGTCCCATCTTCAGGGCAAAAAGTGGGACTTTGCAGGCAGTGTGTGGACACATAAGACCAGAGAGCAGGCAGCACATAGGATAGGAAAACATGGCTAGCTGGGGCATGCTGGGAGTTGTAGGACTTTTTTCTGTCTAAACATGCATAGGTTTGTGTCCTAAGTTAGTGACGGTTACAAGAGTTTACCTTTTTTCTTTTTTTTAATGCCCAGCCATGTGCTTCTCCCACCCTTGTGAATGAAAAGGATAGAAAGAACCTTGCTGATGGGAGGGGTCTTCAGTGGGCTTACAGAGCAGCAGGGGCGTGTGGCTGGAGAAAGAGCTTGGCTGATGCTACAGAGACCCGGAGTGGGTTCAGGTTGGGGTGGAACCATTTGGCGTGGCACGGGGGAGGAGGAGTTCAGAGCAGTTCCTGCTGGCTAGTCTGCCCCTCATCCCATGGATTCATGATGGAATACTACAGCAGCCTGATCCCGATGACAGAAACCACTCTGGGGTCCCTCCCCTACCAATCCTGCAGCCGGGGGAGAGGCAAAGATGGCTGGAGGAGGTGAGTGTAACAGGACAAGGAGGGAGCCCACAATACAAACCATCCTTCCATGAATGCTTTCAAGAATCCTGAAAGATGGCAAAAGGGGTGGAAAAAGAAAGCTTCTTGCTAACCAACATAAACAAAACAATGGGGGCATTGGGTGCCATGCAAAAGGGCCAGCACTGGGAAGAGCGGCCACTCCTCCCAGCATGGGCCAAGTCCCTGGCTTCATGTGGCACGAGTTCTTCCCACGGGGGTGGTGCATGCTGTGCAAAAGGACTTGGCCAGCGCTTCCCAATGCTGCCTGGGTCCCTTGCTTCATATGGTGCACACCATCCTCATGGGGGTGGTGCATGGCACGTGAAAGGACTTGGCTGATGCTGGGAAGAGCAGCCACTCCTCCTGGCACTGGCCAAGTCTCCTGCTGCCCACATCCCCGCTGTTATCTCCAAACACAGATCAGAGATAACAGTGGCGATTCCTCCAGAGGGCAGGGCTTGGGAAGCCAAGTCCCGCCCCCGGGTGGAACCCAAGAAGGCTCCACAAGCCATATCTGGAACCTCTGTGGGCCGGAGGTTCTGCATCCCTGCTGTAGAGGAGTTAGATCCTCAGCCCACAAGCCCTCTGTGTCTGGCTGATTGCTGTTTTCTACCCCTTGAGGCCTCCAAGGCAGTTCACAATCATACAAGACAATGACATAAAGAACAATGCCGCACCACAGTGTTATCATTTTAAACTATCAGTAAAGAAGAGCAGCAAAACTACTAAGGCTAAGCTCACTTACTGGGACCTAAATCCCATTGAACTCAGCGGGACTTACTTCTGAGCAAACATGATTAGGATTGTGCTGCACAATTTCCTTTGGCAGTAGATTCAAACAACACTTTCCTTGTGGCTCAAATGCCTCCCAGCAGAAGAAGACCCAATCAATCTGCTAAAAATGCTGGAGGGACTGAGTATGGCAGGTCTTCCTAGGAAGAGGATTTTATGGGCTGGATGCCACCACTGAAAAGACCCTGCTTCTTGTAAGAAACTTTAAATTAGGAGTGGGGAACTTGCTGGCTGCACTTGGCCTATTTTCTTGTGTGTGGCAAGGAGGGAAAAGGGGGAAGGGGTGGCAGAAAGAGAGAAAGGAGGATTGCACCACCAGCTTTGGATCCTGCTGGCATTCAGCCTCCAACAGATTAATCCTGAGGAAATGAAGCCCTTAACAGAAAAAACAAACAAACAAAAAGAGTTCCCTACCCAGTCTGATGGAAAGAAAACCCTTTCCTCCTCAGTTTCTGTGAGCCTGGAGCAGAAGTCTGTTGTTCATTTTCAGCCTCTCTTCTGACACACTGGCTGTGCGCTTCTTTCCCTTCTGGTGTGGAATGACCGGTATGCCCAACAGTTTCAGCTGATGGGAGCTGTAGTCCAACACAGCGGGTGGGCACATGGTTGAGGAAGGCTGGTGTACACCTGTGAAACCTAATGCTGCATGCCAAATTAATTTTGCAGGTAATATTTGACAACTGTATAACAATATGGTTGGAGCCTTATTTGTCAGCTCTTAGCCTCCGAGGAAAGGCTGTCTTTGGAGTTAACAGATAGTGACTTTTTATTTCTCATTTCCCTGTGAGGGATTTCTGTAAATGCCCCCCCACCCCTCTACTTCTAGCTGAGGGTTTGTCGAGACCCGAGAGCTTGAGCAAATTAGGAACTCCGACAGCTATGGCTCCCGTGGGGCGTACAACTCTGAGGCCTTCAATGTTATTCTCCAGAGAGCTGACAAAGTGACAGAGAACCAGACTAGCCTGCAACATCATCAAGCGTTTTACATGTCTGTACAGGGAGGTTATATAGCAGGGGTGGAAACGCTTTTTTCCATACAGGGCTGCATTCCCACAGGGATAATCTGTTGGGGGCCGCATGATGGCACGTGAGTGACAGCAGAGCCCCGTGTGTGCGAGATGGGAGATTAAAAATCCTGTTCGTGTGTAGAGGCCCATTTATCCACACAGAAATCCAGATCTTTCTCCCCCTCTCTCTGCGCAGCGTGCAGCGTTTCGGTTGCAATCAGCCAGCCAGCTTTCCAGCCTGTAATCCGATTCCAGCAGCCAGCTCCCTCGTTTGCAGATAGCAAGGAAAAAACTCTGTAACTCCACAGGTCTATTCTACCTGTTTATTTACTTAGCAAAGTAATATTCTACAGAGTATACATTTCCTAGTTACAGTCCATGTGCAGAGTACAATGCATAGCAAGCATTTATTCCAGTGGAGCAAGTTGAGCTTTACCCCACCTCAGCAAAGACGCTACATTGTTGCATAAGTCCAGCAAGCAATAGTCAGAAGAAAAGAGTGAAGAGAGAGAACAGTCCTGCTCCTCTCTAAAATGGCTTCAGACAGACAACAAGTTAATACGTCACCAGAACATACAAACCATGTGACTAGCTCATATTGTTCTCACACTTTAGTAACCCCTGCGAAAACACGAGATTCTAGAGAGACATAATAAACCTGTTTACCTGCCATTCTGTCCCTTCCATGTGTAAACAATGTGCTCCAGCTTGTGAATGTGATACATATCACAACACCGCATGCCATCAGTGGCCGGGTCTGATGTTGGTGATTGATGGGGGCAGGGCCGGTGCTACCATTAGGCCAACTAGGCAGCTGCCTAGGGCGCAGGGCTAAAGAGGGCGCCAGAAACGCCTTGGAAAAAAATACAGCGCTCTCAAGTGGGAAGGGGGGGCGCTAAATATCTGATCTTGCCTAGGGCACCAAACTGCCTTGCACTGGTCCTGGATGGGGGCCAAAAGCTAGGGGTGTTGGAGAAATCTGCAACAGATTCAAATGAGTCCAGATTTCTATGAATCTGACCTGCAGATTCCGCAGCGGACCGGCTTTTTCCACAGACTTGCAGACAGATTTTTCACTTTTGCAGGGGATTTGCAGTAATTTGCATTAACAGTAATGCACGCTTTCATAGATTTCATAGATCATAGAGTTGGAAGGAGCCTACAAGGCTGTCGAGTCCAACCCCCTGCTCAATGCATGCACTTGGGCAAACACACATTAGTTAATGTGCATTAGCGCAAGCAGAACAAAATTCTGGTTTAAAATATCCAATTCTGTCAATACATGGAACAAAAGACACCTGGCAATCCGCGAATCACAGATGGAATGGATTTAACGAAATCCGTACCTCCGTAGCCACAGCCAAAAGTGGTTGTGCCAAACTTTTTCTCTCTTTCTGTCACCGCCCCCCTTGTCTCACCCCCCTCCGTCTTCCTTCCCACTCAGTGGGCTGCTGTGCGAGGGGCTGATCCCTCTTCCCAGAGGTCTGAACCGACCACTTGCAGAGGGTTTTTGCAATTAGACCAAGGGCTACAGGTTGATCAGCCCTGCTATACAGGGGAGCAGGGCTGAAAAAGATCTCTCCTTGGGTCCTGGAGAGGCACTGCCAGTCAGAGTAGACAGTACTGGGGTAGATCAAACAAGGGTCTGTGGCACAAGGCTATAACAGGAGTGGGCAACACACTGCTGATGGGCTGCCTGCAGCCCCCCACTGTCCTCCACCACATCCCCAAATTTTAAAAAATATATTTCGAAAAAAGAGAAAGAACACAAGAAGAGCCCTGCTGGATCAGACCAAGGGTCCATCTAGTGCTGCATTCTGCTCACACAGTGGCCAACCAGCTATCCGTGGGGTATCCACAAGCAGGACATGTGTGCAACAGCACCTTCCCACCACACCCAAAAGGTGTCTGTAGTGTTATGGAGCACTACAATGGTCAAAGTAAGCTTGTTTGCAAGCTCAATTTGGCCCTTTTGTTGCTCTGTAGCTGCTATGGAGCACCAATAGGGTTAAATTTAGCTTGCTCTGTAGTGCTACTGAGCAGTTTGCTGCCAAATGTCGGTGCCTAACCAGCAATTTAAAAAGATAAATAAAATGGGGGGGGGGTTTTCCCCTGACTCAGGACTGCATGGTGCCTCGTGGGGAGGATTGGGGGGTAAAAATGGCCCCTGGACCTCCTGCAGTTGCCCACCCTTGTTGTATAAGTTGGATCCATGAGTGTATCAGAAAGGATATCTAGTACAAAACAAACAGTACCAATGGAAAATCTGTATGAACTGACCTTGAGGGGAAATGTGGAGCTGTCAAACAGCAACATGGTTGTGATTCATCTTTTATGTCGTGTTTTTCATTTGCAAAGTGCTTCACAGTCCTTACTGCTTCACCAACACAGTCGCATGACATAGGTGGCTGTTATTTGGAAATACTTGTTCTCTGCTTCCCCAGAGGCCAGGACCAGTTTGAATGGGCTTAAGTTACAAGTGGGTAGATTTTGGTTGAACATTAGGAGAAATGTCTTAACGGCATTTGGAACCAATTACCTAGAGTGGTGGTGGTCTTTCCCTCGCTGGAGATCTTCAAGAAGAGGCTGGACAGCCATCTATTAGGGATGTGCTAGCTCTGGATTTCCATTGAGCAGTTGGTTGACCTACAAGTCCCACCCCCCTCCAACTCTATGATTCTATGACTGTGGTATACCAAGTTTGGTGAGTGTAAAAGTGAAGCCTATGCTACTTCCTCTCTCCTCCCGTACCAACCAATCTCTGCCACCATCACCCTACATCCCTCCCCCTCTCCATCACTTCCATTCAGTGATCTCAGTCTTGGGTAAATTCCAAGGTTCCCCATTGCACGCAGGTGTATTATGATTATATTCCTATTTATTTTAATACTCTATATATATTTTTTCCAGAGAGCACTTGCTGTACAATTCTATACAATTATTCACCAAGCACACAGGAACTCAGCCAAGGCCAGTCAGTGCAGTGTAGTTGAGAGAATGTTGGACTTGGAAAAGAGAGATCTGGATTCCAATTTTTCCCCAAGGCCAACCTACCTTACAGCGTTGTTGTGAGTATAAAATGGGTTTGCACTCATGTACAACACTCAGTACTCTGAATGGTGGGATATAAACGTAATAAAATAGTAATAAATGTAAATTTCATGGCTGAGCAGAGATTTGAGGAATCTTAGTTTGCCACATATTCAGTATCAGAGGCAGTATGCCTATGTACGTCCAGTATCAGAGGCAGTATGCTTATGTACACCAGTTGCTGGGGAACATGGGCGGAAGGGTGCTGTTGCACTCGTGTCCTGCTTGTGGAATCCCGTGGGCAGCTGGCTGGTGTAATGGGAGTTGCGGAAGATGGTGAGGAGTGCAGTGTTGCACAACAGTCCTGCCTCGATGCTCTGTATTATGCTCTGTATTACACTATACTCAGTATTATGCTCTGTAATAGCAAGGCATGACCTTGCTTGAATTGCTAGCATGTGAGTTGGCTGCTACCCAGGAGTTGTCAGCCGACAGGCTGATGCAATCTCCAGTAACGTGTGACCTGGCTGCTGGCCAGAAGAATGACACTGCACAACAGCACAGGTGCTATCATTTAAACACAAGGTCTGCAGCCCATGGAATTTGGTGCTAGAATTGTATATAAGACTAGCAAATGCAGTCTAAAGGTGTGGGTGGGTGGGTGGGTGTGTGTATATAGTGGTAGACTGCTGAAGAATCGGAAGGAGCAAGGAGGAGCAGAGGAAGCTGTTCAGAGAGCCCTGCAGAAGCCCCAACGCTGAAAGCTGATACCCAGGCGGAGAGCTGCTGGAACTAGCATTCGGGTTGGTTGGAAATAATACAGTGACTGTGTAGCTAAGGGGTGGGATTTCCACCAGGGAACTTGGAGGAAGGCATAGCATTGTTGTTGTTGTTGTTTTAAATTTTATTTATTTTTCAAAACAAAATATAGCAAAATACAAGAATAACACAAAAATATAACTTAAACTACATACAATAAATCATAAAGTGCACCCCCCACCCTCCTAGGGACCAATTTATATACTTCCATCCCCTTGATCAAATGAATTCCAAATTCCAAAAATATAACATATCCTGACAAGGCATACTCCCCTTCCCCTTTATTAATACATAGTCTAATAATTGATTCCATAGCATTGTTGTATTTCATGCTCAGCTTTGCAATAAATATGTTTGACTTTAACTTCCTGGAGGAGTATTTATTATGGTCTGAAAATCCTTCAAAGAACCTTTGCCAATCCCTTTTGAGGAACCTGTGGCAAAACAGCTGGCCACTGTGTGAACAGAATGCTGGACTAGATGGACCCTTTGTCTGATCCAGCATGGCTCTTCTTATGTGTTGGAGGATATGGAAAGGAGTCAGTCCTATACTGGTTAGTACGAAGCAGAGTTTTTCCCCCTTATGCACAGCCTGGTTATTGAAACTGGTTATCATCACGTGGGTTGTTAAACCCTTGCTAAAAGGCTCTTAAAAGGAAACGGATTGTCCAAACAGGGTTTAAAACTAATAAAGACATTTATTAGTTTTACTTACAGTCCGTTTATTCATATATGCAGGATGCATATACTGTAGGCAGATTAGAGTCTTGGGTGTTAAGAGTCCACTTCATTGGAGATCACTGGCTGGAAGCCAGCTCAGACCGTGGGTCCATCAGGTTGGAGAGAGAGAGAGAGAGAGAGAGAGAGAGAGAGAGAGAGAGAGAGAGAGCTGGCCACAGAGAGGCGGGAAGTGGGGAGGAGGGGTTACAAAACATGCACCCTGGGGATTGTTCAATTAACCCTTTCCTCCCACTCTAATTAGTGGTTACATTACAATTTCCATCATCATGTCCACATCCAAACCTAATACTTCTCCACACTATGTCCCCACCCCCACCCTTGTACAAGCTACTTCCATAATGTATACACCAACCTGGTGCCTTCAAGATGAACATAAGTAAAGAGCTGCTGCATCAGACCAAGGGTCCATCTAGTCCAGCATTCTGCTCACATAGTGGGCAACTAGCTGCCCCTGAAAAACCCACAAATGGAACATGAGTGCAATAGCATCCTCACACCCAAGTTCCCCATGGTGTAATAGTCATGCTGCCTCTGATACTGGAGGTAGCATAGAGTGACTGACTGACATCTTGCGGGACCGGGTGCTGGTATGGCTTGGGTGTGTGGCCATTTTCTGTTAAGAACATAAGAGCCGTGCCGGATCAGACCAAGGGTCCATCTAGTCCAGCATTCTGACTTACACAGTGGCCAGCCAGCTCCCCACGGAATCCCACAAGCAGGACAGGAGTGCAACAGCACCCTCCTGCCCATGTTCCCCAGCAACTGGTGTACATAGGCACACTGCCTCTGATACTGTAGGTAGCATATAGCCATCAGGATTAGTAGCCATTGATAGCCTTCTCCTCCACAGATTTGTCTAACCCCCTTTTAAAGTTATCCATATTGGTGGGCATCACTGCATCTTGTGCTTTGAACTACAACTCACATCAACCCCAGCAAGCATGACCAAAGGTCAGGGATAATAGGAGTTGTATTTCAAAACATCTGGGGGGCACTGGGCTGGCTATCCCTGATCAAATGTTTGCAGTGCAAACTGGATACTGACTGCATGTTTCCTCAGAATCAATATCAAGAAATGGGGGGTGCGCTTCTCCACACCACCACCCTGAACCAAAATATGGAGCTGCTCCTTCCATCATGAACATATGATGCCTGATTAGAATCCCACATATCGCTGCAATAGGCCCGCTAGCAGCCAGTAATACATCCTGCCCGTGACTGCAGATTCAATCAAATTTGAAGGACAAAGGACAAGAATCCTATACATTTGTGTTGATGCAAGATCGCTACTGGCATGAGGTTGGGGGTGGAGTCTGCCCCTTTTAGGAGTGAAGAAGAAATGAAAGGCAGTGCAAAGACAAAATAGAACACTGGCTATGACCATATCCAAGGTCAGGTACACAGAGCAAAAAGCTGATTCACTCTTCCATGATGGTGGGATGACAAATCTCAAATGCTGGATTTCTGAATACAAAAGAAACGCCAAATGTCATAGCAAATTACCCCAGAAAGGGCATTGCATTCCAATAAGATGATTAAATGTAAATATGAAACATAATAATATCCCCCAGTAGGATTCCCTATGGCAGGATTGGGCAGAAGATACATCTCCAGATGTTTGGGACTTCAACTCCCAGAAGCCCCTGCCAGCATGGCCAATGGTCAGGAGTGATGGGAGGAAGTCCAAAACATCTGGATTCTGGAGATCTACTTTCTGCCTGTGCCTGCCCTAGGGAATGGGAAGTTTTACTTAGGGAAATGCAACAGGGTGGCTAGTTAGGGGTGAGAGTGGGAGGGCTGCACTAGGATATTTGGCAGAGCATTCTCAGAGTGTTTTATTTAAGGGTACCAGTGCTTAGTCTCCTACATTTCAGATATGTGGGAGCTGATTGTGGACATGCAGTGGTAAGGGAAATAAGCACATGCTCAGAATCATGGAAGGGATCTCAAAGGTCATCCAGTCCAACCCCTTGATAATGTAGGAAATCCACTGCTACAGCATCCCTGATAGGTAGCCATCCAGCCTCTGCTTAAAAAATTTAAATCAGGGATGGGGAACCTGTGGCCCTCCAGATGCTGTTGGACTCCAGCTCCCATCGGTCCCAGCCAGGATGGCCAATGGTCAGTGTTTTGTATTCCAGCAACATCTGCAGGGCCACAGGTTCCCTACTCCTGCCTTAAATGAAGGAGAGTCCATCGCCTTCCAAGGCAGTCTGTTCCACTGTCAAACAGCAGGTAAAACTGTGTAAAAAGAAAAAAAATTCCAGAGAGCATAGAAATAGCTGACCATTCGGCAAGCCAAGTGCCAGCTGAAAGAAAAAGGTCTTCACAAGATGGTGGAAGGCCATCAAGGAGGAGGCAAGGGTTCCATCAGCAAGAAAATCCACCGCCTGGGTCTGACCACAGAGAAGGTCCACTCCCATCTCCTAGCCCAGGGATTCAGATCATCAGGCCCAGAGTCCCAATCTAGCCCACCTGTAGTCCTGATCCGACCCTCCAGAGTTCCCAGATGGCCACGCCCACTTCCCCTAGCCCCGCTCTGTCTCTCCCAACCACCATTTTTTTTGTGGTTTTCCTGGCTTCTGTGCCATTTTTTCCCCAATTCTAAAAGGTTGAAATGCCTCTCCTAAGGTTTAGTGTCTGTCAGTAGGAGCTTTCAGCTAAAATAGGCCAGTGTTTTTGGCCCCACCCCTTTTGCATTTGGCCCCACCCACCACAGGAATGTAGCCCCCGAGAGCTTCTCTGAAATGGAATTTGGCCCTCGGGCTGAAAGAGGTTCAACACCCCTATCCTAGCCAAATATAGCTCTGATGCTGAAGGGGGAAATGTTGAAGGAGAGACTCTCCAGCAGAACTTAACAAATGGGAAGACTTAGAGCAGTGTTCTCCAACCTTGGGTCCCCAGATGTTTTTGGCCTACAACTCCCAGCATGCCCCAGCCAGCATAGCTGTAGGCCAAAAACACCTGGGGACCCAAGGTTGGAGAACACTGGCTTAGAGCATCCTTCTCCAACCTGTTGCCAACCAGCTGTGTTGAACTAAAGGGCCCATCATCCCCAGCCAGCTCTCCCATTGACCATGCTGGCTGGGGGTGATGGGAGTTGTGGTCGAACACATCTGGAAGGCAACAGGTTGGGCAAAGTTGGCTTAGAGAGGTCTTTGGAAACTCCCAATGTAGAAAGATCTATTCCAGGTTGAACCGTCTCATACTGGAAATTTAGCACCCCATAGGACAGAGGCAGAGAGAAACCTGCAGCACCCCCTAGATGTAGTTGTACTACCAATCCCATGCTGCCTGACCATTGGCCATCCTGTCTGGGACTGATGGGAGTTGGAGTCCAACAATATCTGGAAGGCTACAGGTTCCCCACAGGACCTTGTGTATGTGTGCTTCTAATATAAGAGACTGAGGGTGCAATCTTATGCATGCTTAGACAGAAAAAAAAGTCACACAACTCCCAGCATGCCCCAGTCAGCCAAAATGAAAGTGAAAAGCAAAGTGGTTACACAGGAGCCACACTGTAGAACTAGAGTAGAGTGGGGGAACGGGGAATAATAGGCTCCTTTCCCTGATTCTTTTTGTGTATGGCATTTAAGGATGCCAACGTTCCAGTCCACCCTCCCCCGTTTCCTAAAGAAAGAGTTCAAGAGTTTGTGCAAAATCCCAAATCAACTCTAGAATAAAGCACATTGAACTGAAATGGGGTGACAGCTTTTACTTTTGTTTTCTTTTATAATAAGGCACCTTCTACTATAGGGTCCTGGCAAGGAAGAGACAAATGTTTTTTTAAAAAAAAAAATCAGTACACTTTATTTGTGAAAATACAGCATATTAGATAGGTAGATAAATAAAGATGTTTTCATGCAAGCGCATGTGTTATATAGAAGGCCTGTTTTTCTACATGTGCTCTCATCTATGTAACCTGTTAGTAGTTTCTTCTTTAAGAGGTTCTCACAGTCAAAACACCTCTTCAGAATATGTGATATTTCCAGTGTGCGCATGTGGCACCTCCAAGAAATATGGACCGAGAACATCATGGAAGGAAGAAAAAAGATCCAGCACCCGCTGCTTCGCTGTGGGTCCTCCAGCCAACTGAAGGACAGCAATGAGCTTGCCTTTGGTTGACTAATATGAACTTCGCATAACAATAAGCCAATTGGGAAGGTTGAAATGAAGTCTAGGGGAAGTTTTGAATCCAAATTCTGCACAGATTGGGACCTGGGTATCTAAAGGGACCTCTACTCCCACATCAATCTGTCATACACTTTGGTTACCTTTGGAGGCTGTCCGCCAGGTGTCCCCCCCCACCATCCGAGGTGAGATGGATAGTGACTGGAGAGAAGGCCTTCTCAGTTATGGCACCACATCTGTAGAATGCTCTCCCCAGGGAGGCCTGCCTGGTGCCCATCTTATATTGTCTTGGCATCAGAAGATGATCTTTTCATTTCCCCCAGGATTTAAAAAACATTTATGCCGCTTTTAACTTTTTAACTCCTATTATGTTTTATTCTGCTCATATATTTTATGTTTTTATGTTGTTTTAGTTGTTGGGAATTGCCTAATCTTATTTTTTACTGTAATGGTTAGTTAATTGCCCTGGCTGGAAGCACAGGTATTGAAGGATGGAATATAATTGTAAATAAATTGTATTCTTATACAGAAAAGGGTGACATGTATTTTCCTTTTGTTTTGGCCCATTTGTGGGTGGATTTCAGCATCTGGCGTGTTTGTGCCTGTACTTAGATTTGAATTTTGCTGATGCGAGTGCCTGACCAAAATAAAAAGTGGATTTTGAAACATAAAATTTCTGTTTTGTCTGTTTCGAAATTTTGAAAAGGCGGTGGATTTTGAGTTTGTGCAAAATCCCATATCAACTCTAGAATAAAGCATGCTGCACTGAAACTGGGTGACATCCTTTTCTTTTCTGTTTTCTTTTAAAATAAGGCGCCTTCCACTATAGGTCCTGGCACAGAGAGAAATGGAATGTGTGCCGAAGATGTATGTCAGAGGATCCAGCTGATTGATTCCTGATAACTAACACCTGCCTCTATGCAGCTGAATGAATACACAGATGAAACTATAGTTCGAGCCCAGCCTTCCCCTACCCGGTGCCCTCCAGAAGCCTTGGACTACATCTCCCATCATTCCCAGCCATTGGTCATGCTGCTTGCAAATGATGGGAGTTATGGATCAAGAGATCTGGAGAGCACCTGATTGGGGAAGGCTGTTCTAGCCTTATATGGGTGGGGGGAGTCCTAAGAAGCCATCATGAGGATGAGGCAGGGTATGTAATGAAATAAAGCTTGGTTTGTGGAGGGCATTAAAATAGATTTCTAAAAAAAGAGAGAGAATGAAGGATTTTGGTCCTTGAAATGTCTCTTATCTCCCATGTATGGTAAGAACCCTTCACCCTATTAATCATGGAAGAATTATTTATTGCAAAGTGCTAATTCAAGGTCCTGCATTCAAGGGCTGCTACTTACAGCTTTCCTCCTCAATAATTCAGTTTGCTATCTCCCTTGGTTGCTCTCTGACACATGCAAAATCATGCCTCTCTCTCTCTCTCTCTCTCTCTCTCTCTCTCTCTCTCTCTCTCTCTCCCTCCCTCTCCCTCTCCCTCTCCCTGTCTCTGGCTGATCTGCTCTCAGGCTGGAGACTGGTGGTCATTTTGAAGAGAGCTGCTGCAAGTGACACAATGCAGGCATAGATGTTCAAGTCAACCCTTCCATTCACGCCCTATTGCCAACTTTCCCTGGACCTTTTGCCCTCATTGTGCTCAACCCAAATAATCTTGCTCGTTGATCCCGGGAGCCAGATGGGCTCCAAACAGCCCTATTAGGCAGGGATCAAGAGCAGGAGGCCAGAGAAGGAGCCTAATGTGACAGGCCACATGGTCAGGTTATTAACCGCTCTTCCTGCATAATGGAATGAAGGGAGAGGTGACAGGGAAGCAGGCAGAAATAAGTGCTTTCTCCCCCCCCCCCCGCCCCGCTGCTCCATTTCTGAAGTGTGCAGGCAAAGTCTATCTGCCTTCCCAGCACTTTTCATTCCTTGCACCGCCAAGTGCTTAACCGACCACACGCCACCGTTCTTGTGAAACTGGCTCTTTTCTATATTGGGGTCAGTCTAAACTGCAAAAAGCTTCAGCTTTCACATTTGGGCAAATCCTATGGGAAACCTATGCTGTGCTTATCACCAACTCACAACCACAAAGCAGACTATCTTTTAGATGGCGGAGGGTGCTGCTGCTGTTACTACTGTAAGTTAAGCATGAGAGGCAAGGGGAAGGGGAGGGGGATATTGTGAAAAAACGATCCAAGGAGGGCGGGGTCAGATTAAGACTGTTAGCAAACCAGAGATTACTGCCATAGCTTTATCTGACTCATTGTCCATGTTCCTCCCCTCCCCTTAGCCCAGTTAGCTTGATAGTTGCCTCTCTTCTTCTGGGTTGCAAGGCTGAGAGATGTGAAAAGCACATGTACCCCAAGTAGTGCAGTCCATTGTGGCAAGTGTGCGCATGTGTGCGCATGGGTTGTGTGTGCCCATGTGCACATGGATGTGTGCTGGGGGGAGGTGTCACTTCTCCTTCTGCCGGTGATAGTCACTTCCTACATTGAGCACGGGAATGAGAAGTCCCAGCAGCCACCTCTTGCCAAAGACCTCCTCGAGGTTCTTCTTCCAGGGCTGCGCTCGGGCAGCCACCCCCTTCCGCACCTGGTATCGCGTTTGCCCACGCACAATCAGCAGTATTTGGTGGCAGCAGAAGCCGGCGCAGGCAAGTCCAATTCCCAGCCAGAGGTACAGCATGAGGATGACGAACATCTCCGAGCTAAGAAGAGCTCCTGCAGACCCACAGGTGGGGAGGGAGAGGAAAGAGAGAAGAAAGGGGAATCTCAGAAGTTCTCTCACACACCACTGTGTACATGCATCCAGGGGCAGCCAAACTGTAGATCCCTGGAACAGAAGTCTTGTGCATACATTGCACTTTAAATCAGGGATGCTGAACCTCTTTCAGTCTGAAGACCGGATTCAGTTTTAGGGAAGCTCTTGGGGGCTGCATTCCAGCGGTGGGCATGGCCAAAGGCAAAAGAGGGTGGGGCCAAAGGCAAAAGGGGTGGGGCAAAAATACACCAATTGTCCAGTATGTTTGAGCTTAAAGCTCTTACTATCAGTAGGAAGGGGCATTTTTAGGAGAGCATTTAACCTTTTAGAACAGGGGGGAAACTGCACAAAAGCTGGGAAACCA
Source organism: Shinisaurus crocodilurus (assembly GCA_021292165.1). NCBI lineage: Eukaryota > Metazoa > Chordata > Lepidosauria > Squamata > Shinisauridae > Shinisaurus > Shinisaurus crocodilurus. The sequence goes on from CM037876.1 coordinate 274,434,494, forward strand.
CCAAATGGAAAGGGAAAGCAGTGGAGCCAGGGGAAGGCATTCCCTGGGGAACCCTGGAAGGCCAGACTGGGACTCTATTTGGGCTGGATTTGTCCCATGGGCCTGAGATTCCACAATGCTGCTTTAAATGCATAGAAATGTCCACTTTCCGTGGTCTTGGGAGTATGGGAAGTGTGTCCAGCAGAAAGGCAGGTCAATTTTGCCCTCACATTCACTGCCAGACCGAACACCGAACACCCATCCATGTCAGTCACATGGACCAGGCTCTGAAATGCCACACGCACTCACACGAACAGGTCCTAAAGCGATGCAAAGATGTGCCCAACCCTGGAAATGAGGGCTCCCTGGATGTTCCCTTTATAATGAGTCGTTGGCCCTCACATAACACTGGTGCAGACTAGGTGCCCTCCGGATGTGTTGGGCTGAGATGGGAGGCCCACTGCCCTTCCATCTGATAAGCTTGTTTCCCTTACCTGAACCAGTGTGTCTGTTACTCACCTGACCAAGAGAGAAAACAGCGGCTGTATGGGCAGACCCTACTCAGCAACAGATGTGTAAATCATAGCTGAGTGCTCTGGGCTTAAAAAAATTAATGTATGGGTTGTGGTCCCTGAAACACCCCTCAAGTCAGATAATGCAAAGTGGTACCACAAAATACCGTATGTAGTGATTGCTCAAACAGTATTAGAGAACAAAAACACTTTGCAATCAGGAAACAAACTAAACACATTACTATGTACAGGCCTGTGGCTCATGCTGGCTCAGCTTGTCTGAGTGTGAAAAGCTAAGCGGGGTCAGGCCTGGTTATTACTTGGATGGGAGACCTCTAGTTTCCTGCACTGAGCAGGGGGTTGGACTCGATGGCCTTGTAGGCCCCTTCCAACTCTGTGATCTATGAAAGTCTATATATAATGCAATTAGGATGATTAGAAGTGAAATAGAAATAGTGCCTAGCGTATATTTCTTAATAAAAGTAAAGTTCTGTTCCTCTCAACCAACAAAGCAGTCATTATTAAGATCTTATAGTTACCTATCTGGCAAGCATGGTTGGCAGAGCTTAGGTCATCATGTTTGGTATAAGCTTCTCGTTCTCCCCAGATCTTTCCAGTCAACCATGTCAAAATCTTATTATAAGCACTTATAACATGATGGCACAGCAGAATAGCAGCAGCAGAGTTCACCTCAACAAACACATGCACATACAGGCTTGTTTCTAAAGTAGATGCTTTCAAAGTAAATAACAGTAAGATAAGATTTTCAGGTACTATAAGCTTGATGGTTACAGACTTTGTAAGTTCAGTTTCTTGAATGTTACTTATTCTGCAAGGAAAAGAAAAACACAGGACATGTCTCCTTGCTAACCCTAGCAAGTGTCACTTAAGTCAGTTAATTTTAGAATGTACTAACTGTCAGAGAATTATAGACAGGAGTTCTAACCTGTTGCCAAGCAACATCCAGAATTCCTTCCCCTGCTACAATCAAGTGGTTCAGTCCACTGAACCCTGCCCCCTGACTTCACAGAGAAGCTTGGTTTCTCCCTTTGCCCTTCAGCCAGACTATACAAGTATGCCTTAACCCCTTGATGGGAAATTGACTTAAAAACCCTCCCTGCACAGTTGATATCTTCTCATTAGGTAATCATGTTTGGTAAGCTTCTCGGTCTCCCAGGATCTCTCCAATCAACCATGTCAAAATCTTATTATAAGTACTTATAACATTCTTCCTAGGAATTGCTCTAGTTTGTTTATCTTAAACACACATCTGTGCACTTTGGCTTTTTGGACTTAGTCATAGCTCCTCCTTATGACCTCAGGTGGGCCTCTCCATAATGCAGCCAGGCTTACAGCTAACTTCAGAAAAACCTTTGCAATGGTCCATCTCCTCCTGAGGTAATAAGCTTTTTTACTTCCAAGATTTAACCAGCCCACCTGTGGCCAGCTTCTTTGCCCCAGTTCCAAGAACTCGTTTTTGCACAAAGCTGACTTATCTATATATATAAAAGAAAGTGTCCTGACTGACTGATTGACTCATCAACGCCCAGCTCAAACCGTTTAATCTAGAAACGGGAAATTTTGAGGGAATATTGTTTTTATGACGTAGACACCCACTAAAGAAGGATTTTTGGAAATTCCATCCCTAAGGGGGTGGAAAAAGGGAGCAAAATTGCCCCACTCTCATATCTCCTATGGGCAAAACAACAGGGGAGCAGTTATGCAAATCGGCCTCACCTCAGAATTGCTGCAGGAGCCAATAGGAGCAGTTATGCAAATAGCCCATACGACACTTAGAATGTTCTTATTAATTCCTGCAGGGGCCAATAGGGGTGGGTATGCAAATCTCCCCTAGGCCATTTAGAATATTCTCTGAGGGGGTGAAAAGGGAGGGAAACTTTTTAAATGACTGAATGACTGTTGTGTGTGTGGGGTGCGTCGCATAGGCTCCACTCCATCATGTTTTGACGGATCTACCCCAAACTTGGCACGGTCACTCTTCATCACCTGTAGACTCTCAGGATTAACCTGATTTTTCTTTAAGATCAGATATTTCTGTCAGAAAACTTTTCTGCTGCCAGCATCCAGCCTAAAAGTTACACTTTCAGTCAGAGACACTGTATCTTTTCCATTGTACCAAATCCTAAAATCCACACGAGCGCAGCCGCGGGCAACCGCTAGTAGCATGTATAGCTAATCACGCTGCGCTTCCAGTTAGCATGCACAGATTATTATGAATAGCACTTCTATGAAATACAATGAATTCTTATCAACAATACATGTTACATTCATACTTTGTGACAGGATTGCAACTCCCATCAACCCCAGACAGCATGGGGATGGAGGGCACTAGCTTGGGGGAAGGCTGCACTAGAAGAAAGTTGCAATGCCGCTAGTGTGGGACCTTGCCCCAATCTGGGGGGAGCGATAGCCTCAGATACCAATTCTGACTCAGAGGGAGAAGTGGTAGAGCCAGGCCCAGCTGTGGGAAACCAGAGGCCTGAGAATTCTGCTCTGCCAGGTCTCCCATTGCCTAGCAAACCGGGGGGGGGGGGGCACTGGAGACTGAGTCAGCCTATCTTCCACAGCTGGAAGACTTGACCTTGAAGGAGGCCCCTGCATCTCAGCCAGGGACACCATCCCTGGGAACAGGGCAGCAGGAGGAGGTCTCTGCAGGAGAGGGTGCTTTGGGGGTGTCTCCTTTGGTGAATCATCAGCAGAAGAGGGTGGCACAAAAACACCTGGTGAGATGCAGCAGCTGCTTGAGGGCCGGGTTTTCTTGCCAGGAACGAATGTCCAATAGCAATCCTTAGCAGCCACTCCCCTGCATTTAAACCAGTGCAGCTTCCAGTAGCCTTTGAAGGAAACAACGCACTGAACACCTGGAAAGCACTCTGCCTTCTTTGGAACGGTGAGCTTTATGGGACTTTTTCTGGGGGCTGCACTCTGCGTTATTGCCTCTTTGTCCTGATGTCCCTGAGATGACTTTCACCTGGGAAATTGCTGTAATCTGTCTGTTTCTGTGGATCTTTATGGTGACTGTAAAGGCTAATAACTAATTATGGAAATTACTGCAATAAAAGGTTTTATTGGGACTCTTGCCTTGACTCCGGGAAGCTAGGTTCCGACACCTAGAGATGGTGGTGGTTGGTGATTCTGAAGCCCAGTCCTCTTTTGCATCTGGCCACCCTGGAGTGTGTCTTGTTTTACAGAAGATTCCTCTGTTTGAAGGGCTATCAGAGGACAGTCCTCTGTTTGAAAGTGTCCTCTGTTTGAGTCCAAGTCCGGTTTAACGAGGAAGAAGAGAGAGAGCAGGAGGGGTCTTAGTTGAGGTTGCCCATCAACAGCACCTGGACAGCAGACTGAGTAAGGCACACAGCCAGGTCACCTGGTCACAGTCTACCCTACTATGGGGAGATGTACTGTAGTCCTATTTAGATTATTGTAATGACTTCTAAATGTGCATCTGTGCATATACATATGTGCACATTTTATACAATTTTATACAAATGCAAGTGTGTGTGTCCCCTTTGGGTGGGTGGGGGTGATGCGTAAGTGGCCATCCATATAACGTTAAAGGGCAGGATAGAAGATTCACAATGTCCTAGAAAGGGCCTTCTAAATCTCTAGAAAGAATCCAAATCAGAACATGTCAGCAGATGACTTAGGGCAGGGAGCTCCGTCCCATCTGAAGCGATAAGAAAGCAGGGGGCTTGCAATGTTATTGCATTTAATTCCTCTCTTTGGGAGTCAGCTGTCTTGTCAGATATGCCAAACTCTTGACAGTTTGAGGTTGAGATATTAATTCCAACACAGAAGCATGTGGGCTAGTACAGAGAATACTGGCAGGGCTGGGACTGGAGGCATTTGGCACATTAACGTTGGCTCTGCATGAGTGTAGCCAGGTGACCTGTGTGCCTGCTCAATCTACAGTCCAGCAGCTAACCCTTGATGGGCATCTTCAAGGCCCCTCCTCTCCTTGCTTACAGTTCTTTAAATTGGAGTTGGACTGGACATCCCTTCAAATAAAGGATGTTTCCAAAATGCAGAAATGCAGCACAGATGTCTTCATAATGTTTTCTTTTTCTTTTTTTAATTGTCAGTCTTTTGGAATTGTGCATGTGCACACTTACTGCTGTCAAAAATATATGTAGTCTTGCTTGGTCTATTAACTTCTCAGTTATAGCTGTCAAATGGTAACAGAGCAATGAGGCAAGATTGTGTAGCTACAATACGAACAGTTGACAGCAATCAGTTGTCTAGTAGTCAATTGAAACACACCGGCAAACGGGAAAGAAACTGTGAAGGTAAGTGCACCAAAAGCGGGTGGCTTGCAGATCTCCCCCTTAGAAAGGTAATCCTTTGGGTTTTGTTGTTGTTGTTGTTGTTTTTAAGTGTCTGGGGAAATTTGCACTTTTTAAAAAAAACTTTTTTTTTACAGGGAAATATACGCAGATCTCATGGCTGGGCAGTAAATGGAAAGGAGATTTCACTGTGTGAAATCATTGGTTTCACACAGTGAAGCAATCCAGGACTTTGAAGTCAGGGCTCCCCAAGACTAGGGGTCTTCTTGGGAGTAGGAAGCCTGGTGGACTGGGTTTATTTATTCATTTTATTTATATATGTATTTATTTATTGCATTTATATCCTGCCTTGTTCCTCCTGCAAGGAACCCAAGGTGGCTTATATAATCCTCCTCCTCTCCATTTTATCCTCACAACAACCCTGTGAGGTAGGTTAGGCTGAGAGTCAGTGGCCAGCCCAAAGTCACCCAGGGAGCTTCATGGTCGAGTGGAGACTAGAGCCCAGATCTCCCAAGTCCCAGTCCAACACTCTAACCCAGGGCTCTCCAACCTTGGGTCCCCAGATGTTGCTGGCCTACAGCTCCCAGCATACCCAGCCAGCATGGCTAATGGCAAGGGATTCTGGGACCTGTAGTCCAGCAACATCGGGGGACCCAAGGTTGGAGAGCCCTGCTCTAACCATTACGCCACACTGGGTTAACTATTGCAGCTGTGTCTGGGCAGGACTCTGAAGAGCAGACTTCATAAAGCCTTCAATTCCAGTCTATTCACTGCTGGAAGAACACAGGTCCTATGACCTGCAGCTACCTTGCTCCAGGTGTGTGCTCAGGACACTGTCCTCTGACTGCCCGTCAAATGTAAAATAGGACACATGGTCACCCTAGGGTGCAAAAGAGGAGAGGTTCCAGAATTGCCAACATTTCCTTAGAGCAGTTTGCAGAGGACCCTTTCCTGTGCCCCCACCAACTGAACCTCCACAGGGAAAGACTCACAGGAGGGTTTCACTAGATCAGGGGTCTGCAACCTTTAAGACAAAAAGAGCCACTTGGACCCGTTTCCGAAGAAAAAAAAAACTGGGAGCCGCAAAACCATTGTGACATTGTGCCCCACATATAAAATGTAATAATTTCCCCTACCTATGCACCCAACATAATCCACCAGCAAGAGCTGGTTGATTATGTTGGGTGCATAGGTAGGGGAAATTATCAGCTGACGGATGATGGGGGTGTTGCTGGTGGATGATGGGATGCCACCAGCAACATCCCCCCCCCCAAGCAGTAGCATCCCGTCATCGGCACCATCCAGCAGTAGCACCCTCATCATCCACCAGAAACACCCTCCATGTGGTAATAGCACCCCTCATCATCCATCAGCAGGATTTGCTGGTGGATGATGGGGGTGCTACTGCTGGGGGGAGGGTGTTGCTGGTGGATGATGAGGGTGCTACTCAGGCCTGTCTTTAATGTGGGGCAAAAGGGGCAGCTGCAACAGCTGGAGGCACCCTGATTGGGAAACAGAGCACTTCCCCCTACCCTGGGGCTCTTTAGCTGTTGCACAACTACAACTCCCAGCATGCCCGGATAGCCAAAGGCCTACCTGCCTCCTCGCCTGCTTGTGCTCTCCGCGGCGAGCCGGCCGCGCTGGTCCCTCGACACGCTGGAGCCCACGCTATGTTTTTGGCGGGGGGGGGAACTTTGGCGCGTGCAGGAGCCCTCCTCTCTTCTGCCGCTCACCCGCTCGCGTCCCTGCTGCCCAGGGGGGGGTGCTGCCGCCGCGCCAAAGTTCCCCCGCCCCGCCAAAGTTCCCCTGCCAAAATCATAGTGTGGGGGTCCAGCGCGCCGAAGCAGCTGGATGTGACGCGGCGGCGGCTTCAGCGGCTCCGGCATTGACTCCAGCGGCGGCGGCAGCTAGAGCGGCGCGGAGAACGCTCCGCGCCGCTCAGAAGAGCGAAATCGGGCTGCCCCCGCCAACAGAATCAGGCCATATGTGAGGCAGCGGCAAAGTTTTTTGCGGAGCAGGCAGCCTTGTCCTGCTCTCCTCTCTTCTGCTGCCTGCCTGCTCGAGTCCCTGCTTCCGGGGGGGGGGGGGTGTGCCGCTGCCACTGCCGCTGCCAAGTTTTTTTCCCTGCAGGAGCCCTCCTCCTGTCTTCCACTGGACCGGTTGGAGGCACGCAGAGGAAGGTAGGGGGAAAAATATTTGGTTTTTTCCCCCAGCATTCACTCAATAAGACGCACAGACATTTCCCCCTCCTTTTTGGGGGGAGAAAAGTGCGTCTTATGGTGCGAAAAATACGGTAAGTGACAGGCGCCCAGGCCAGGCGGCCAGCGGAGTCTCAGACTGGAGCGGAGCCGCGGCAAAGGTTTGAAAAGAGCCGCATGCGGCTCCGGAGCCGCGGGTTGCAGACCCCTGCACTAGATGATATCTTAAGGCAGGCAGATCCATATGGGGGGGGCAGTTCTTTAGGTATCATAGTCCTACCTAAGACATTAAGGCAGCCTCCTCCAACGTGGTACCCTCCAGATGTGTTGGACTGCAATTCTTATCAGCCCTAGTCAGCATGGACAATAGTAAGAGATTATGGGAGTTGTAGTGTAACATTCTGCTTTCTATTCCTCTAAAGCAGGGGGGGACTAAGAAGACTCTCCCACTGAGGTATCTTACAGTCCAGTTTATTTGGACCCTGAAGTGTGCATTTTGCCTCCAGGATGTCGGATGGGTTAAGAAGAATGCTTCATCTTCATTCCTGTGAAGTTATGTAGCAAGAGAGGCTGTTTCCAAGGTCTCCCAAGTTCCATGTTGGGGCATTTGTCATGTAAAATTAGGAAAATGCTGTCTGAAATTGTCTGAGCTAAATTATAATCCTTTTATAATTTGGGACCTACATAGGTGAGAGAGTACCTCCATTATCAAGTGGCCCAATCTGCACATTGCTACTGTTTGCTGATACACCCAAACAATTGTAAAAATGGCTCCAAATGTCTATTATCTTGCTAGGATAAGCCTGAACAGGCCAAGGACTATGTCTGCACTGGGGAACAGGATGCCCCACTCTGGGAGTTGTGCAACTTCAGGTTGCCTCTGTTGCAGCAATGCAAATGTAAGAGCCTTCAGTGGGGGAGTCCTCTCATCCCTCTACCCACCCCCAGTCTATTATTCTACCTTCCTTCTTTACTTTATACCCTAAACTGGGTTTAGCCAAGGTTAATCTGGAGTTGCTGATGAAAGGTACGGTACATTGATTACATTCATTGATTTCAATGCTGTGGGGCTACACAGAAAGCATGTACAAACATGTCAGGAGATCTAGATAAAATGGATTGAGATAATGGAGGGCTTGCTCCGCTACATCATGCTTGGTGCCCTTTAAAGGGTTTTCTGTGACAATCGTCATGGTACTTATTACAACCATTAAACACAGCATAAGGAATTCCTTCAGGGTTTTCTAAAAGACCTTTTGAAATCTTGCTATATGTCAACCTGAAGAGGATCTTGCCAGGAGGATGTCAATAGGAAAGGTCAGTTATTCGCATCCAAGGTTCTGTCTATAAAAAGTCAGTGGAGGAAATAATGCTAAGCATATCACACAAGCAGTCTCACTGTTGTGCCTCCATTTGGGATGGAGGAGGGGAACATAGGGCAACCGAGCCAGAGTGTGTTTGGGGAGGGGCCAGGCACGTGTCATCTGCAGCCTGGCCCAGCTGTGCTGCCTTGCCAATCAGCGCTGGCTTAAAAGGCAGGCCCCAAACACACTTCTGCCGCTGGAAGCAATTGTTGCAATCAGCCGTAGCCAGACGCTCTTGCCAGCTCCTCCCAGACTAAGACCTGTGCATTTTGACTCCAGAACGACCTAGACGACTCTTCAGCCTGCTCCTAAACTGGTTTGTGTTTTCTTGACATCGGATACTTATTTTGGCTTCTAACCTTGGACTGTGATAACAGCTACAGCTTATCTCTGACCGGACTAATTTACAACACTCACATTCTCCTATCTCAGCAGGGAATGCTACAGGTGTGTGTGTATTTAATTCTGGAGTTCTTGCTGTAAAACACACAATGGGTCCTCCAATTCCGATTACCCACCTAGAAAGGCAATAGGCATAGTGGTTCTTCAGAACTACATTCCAGATTCATCTGCATTCCTAGATTTGCCTCAAAGGGAGCATGAGTATGACATAAGAACACAGTGGGAGGGTTTGCATGATACCCTAAACTCCTTGGGAATTTAAGCCACACACGGTGGCTTAAATTCCCCTGTGCCCCCTCTTTCCCCCTTGGTCGTCCCGCAGGGGACACTGCGGGAGCACTGAGGGGAACAGAGAATGATGACAACTGCTGAAAACTACCAAAGCGGCATGTTTGGACAGCTTTCAGTGGCTCCCTGGCTCATCCCTTCCCATGGGTAGCTTATAAACCACCCTGTGGGAAGCATGCTGGGTTCAGACAGCACACTAACCTGTATTTCAAACCTGCCTCGCAGTAGAGAAATTACATATGCTTGTCCTTAAAGAAGCCTGTTCCATGTTTTGCTATTTAGTGTTCATGATGCCTTGAGAAACAAATGGGACCTGGCATGGCTGCCATGGCTCAGGGTGTCATGCGAACCCAGTCACTAAGAGCTCTGCTGGATCAGACTAGGGTCCATCTAACCCAGCACCTTGTTTCCAGTGGTGGGCAGCTGACAAACAGGGCGTGAAGGCAATATATTGCCTCTAAACACAGAAGGTTCTTTTCAGTTAGCATGGCCTAATAGATATTGATAGCCTTGTTTCCATGTATGTCTAGACTTTTTTTTACTTTTTTTTTTGAAGCCATTTAAGTGATAGTGGATTCCATAAGATAATTGCATGTTGTGTGAGGAAGCACTTCTCCTTTTACCTGTCCTGAATCTGCAGCTCATCCATTTCATCAGGTGACCCTGAGTTCCAGTGTCATAAGAGACACTGGAAGGAAAGGGAGAGCGAGAGAGACTGCATCTCTATCCCCACTTCTCATGATGGTGAGTGACAGCTTGTTATAGTGTAAGGAGACTGTAGCAGCTGGTTATTCCAAGATTCTCCTGTAAACTTGTAAAGGACATTAAGGGGATCCGTTCAACCTTGCTTTCTAAATGCGGTGTCATGCATCCATCCTTGCCAGGTCCCATTTGTTTCTCAAGGCATCATGAACACTAAATAGCAAAACATGGAACAGGCTTCTTTAAGGACAAGCATATGTAATTTCTCTACTGCGAGGCAGGTTTGAAATAGCTGGTAGGGAGTCTGGAGACAGCTATTAATTGGAAGCCTCTGTTACCCCTCTGCCCACTTTCAACCTCTGGAGGGAGATATGCAGATATGTTTTTCCAAGAAAGGCTGTGAGCTTCTCTTTGGGGTCATGTTTCTAACGTTTGCCAACAGGGGAATCGCTTTTTTCTGTGTTTCCTCTTCCAAGTATAAATCTCCTCTAAGCCACTGACTTAAAAAAAAAAAAAATACATTTGGTTGCCTAATCTCCTTCTAGAGGTAAGCAAATAAACAGCTGAAATTGTCGTTTTGATTATTCATTCTGAGCAAAGTTTGCAAAAGCTGGGGGCTGACGTAGGCTATACAGCTAGGCTATACAGCTCCCCCACATTTTAGCACCTGAATTTATTTTTCTTCTAGATGGGCGTAATTCACGACTATTGTTGTTACCCGAGTGTGTCCGAAATGCTGAGTCATGATCATGATGTTGATGTTTTTGCAGACCGATCCACTCCAGGCTATCGAAGCTATAAGCCTTCTGCCCATAACCATAACTAATCAGTTGAGGTAGGCTATTCTATGACGGATGCACCGGTGTGAAATGAAACATTCCCATCTCTTTCCACTTCAGGCTATTCCCTGTCTCAAATATGTGGGAGAAGCTGCCTCAGGGGGGAAAGCCTGTAGCAGCTTATTCATTGCAGAATTTTGCTCTCTTCACTTCACTTTCCAGACTTTTCATGTTATCAGACCCTTGGGGAAGATACATCATTGTCTTAAATTAAAGCAGCCCTTTAAATTATGTAAGTTTGTTCAGATTCAAAATTAATGGTGAGACTTCCCAAAACAAGACTAATGTGTGGCAACAGGGACACTCCAGTATCATGGATTAGCTCATGGGTGGGTGAGCTGGTGCCATCCAGATGTTTTGGTCTACAACTCGCATAATACCTGATCATTGGCCAAGCTGGCTGGGTCTTACGGGAATTGTAGCCCAACACATCTGCAGGGCACCAGGTTGCCTATCCCTGGCTTAACTCGCGGGAGGGCTGATAAAGAATGGACCACAGAATCAAGGCATCATAGCCAAGATCCCTGATGGAATGACCTTTTCAGTTCCTCTTTCCCTCCACTTTGTAATGCTGAGCGGAGTCCAAACATCAGAATCAACCTGGCAGGCTGTTAGCTTAAGAAATTGATCCAACATTTATCTTTAAAAAAAAACAAAAAACCACTCTCCTTGGAGGAAATAGCATCTTAAAACAATATTGAAAGGAAGGGGCTCTCTTTACACAATGGTCTAAACCAATGTTTACCACCCTACAAACGTATCCTGCTATCAAAAAAGACCAAGCTGGGTTCATTTAGCCTCTGTCAGTATAAAGTTTATAACGGGTGGGGAGCCTGATTCAGGGCCCAAGGGCTGAATTCAGTTTTGGAGAAGCTCTTGGGGTGGGGTGGGGGGATTCCAGTGGTGGGTGAGGTTGAAAACAAAGAGGGTAGGGCGATAAGCAAAATGAGTGGGGCCAAGGTCATGAAACTCACTGGGTGACTTTGGGCCAGTCACTGACTCTCCGCCTAACCTACCTCAGAGGGTTGTTGTGAGGATAAAATAGAGAGGAGGATGGGGATTATGTAAGCCGCCTTGGGTTCCGTGCAGGAAAAAAGGCGGGGTATAAATATAATAAATAAATAAATAGATAAATAAATAAAATACAAACAATACCAGCATGTTGTAGCTTAAAGCTCTTGTTGCCAATAACTAAGCCTAAAGAGAAGCATTTCAGCCTTTTAGAATGGGGGGGGGGGGGACTGCACAAAAGCCAGGACACCACGAAACAATCAGGGGTTCAGGGGAAAGGAGGTGGGGAAAAGGCCACCCATAACCTTTTCCTAATCCTTCCTTTGTTGTACAATGCTAGCAGCAGTAAATTGTATCTATTCTCCTAGCTCCCTTGTAAGCCTTTTTAGTCAATAAATGAAGGAAACGCAATACATTCAGGCAGCAAGTCTGCTGGGTGAGAAAAATCTTATTTTATGCAGTCACTTCCAGAACTGAACTACAGAGAGTGTTGCATGTGGTGTCCCTCGTTTTCACTGTCTTTTGTTTGGTTCTTGAAAGCAGTGGTGGGAAGAGTTTGAAAATATGTGGAGGAAAAACCAGAAACTGGGCACCAGCAGTGGGGTATAGAAGGAGAAAGCTCAGTAAAATGGAGAAAGAGAGAGAAAACACACAGAGAAAGCACAGGCCAATTTGATCTTGGCCCAAAAGGCCAGAGTCTGAATTTTTTTCAGGTTCAGACTGCTTCCAGGTGTGGCTTTTATGACACCATTGCCCTATGTTATTCACAGAATTTTATGGGGGCTCCAGACAACGTTGTCTTCTATTTGCAGTCCTCCTGTGTTTTCCTGCCGCTTCTCCCATTCCTTACTGTGGAAAATCCATTAAGGAAAGAAAAGATGAAATTGCTGCACAATACCTTACTGATTGTTCATGCTAGGAGCCCTCTGTCTGGAAGCACCCTCAGCCAGCAGAGCACTTGCAAATGCCATATAGTCAGATATGCCACATTAATTCTGCATCTTCCCTCCCTCTGCTAGGAAGCACTCGTGCTGTAATCCTATGAGTGTTTACACTGGAGTAAGTTGTACTGCACTCAACAGGGCTTACTCTGAGTAAGTGTGTTTAGAAGAGCAGCCTAATTAGATCATCCTATGCATGCTTACTCAGAAGTAAGTCCCACTAAGTTCTGCTGGACTTACTGCATAGCTCAACTGGGTTTAAGATTGCCAACTAGGAGCCCAATCCTATGCATGTTTAGACAGAAAAAAGTCCTACAACTCCCAGCATGAGACAGTTAGCATGGCTGACTGGGGCATGCTGGAAGTTGTAGAACTTTTCCCTGTCTAGACATACATAGGATTGCACCTTAAATGAAGTTTAAAATTACTGTTTTCTCATACTAATTTTCTTCATATCTAATTCCTGTACTTGCCACAGGAAGAGACATGATGGTTCAAATGGGAGGGACAAAAGCCCAGATGGCCAGCAATGGCTATCTATGAGCAGGACTGGCTCAAGACATCTTATTGCCTGAGTCAGAGCAGTAAATGCTGCTCTACCCCCTGACAACAACTAAGCCAAGCCAAGTTGTTTTTCCACCCAAGGCAGAAAATACCACAAGCATCTCTCTCTTTCCCTGGCAGTAAAAATAGAACAATCAGTTAAATAACCAATGATTTGCTGCCCTTTCAAGGTACCCAGATGAGCCTGTCTGAGGCAGCCTCCTCACACATTGCCTAACAGTAGGGCCTGCCCTGTGAGAAAACCTCACTCTGGGAAACAAATCTTCTTTGCAAGCTGTTCCATCAACCCCTCAGTAGCTTAATACAATAAGGAAACTCTTCTGCTGTCTTTTGATGTACACTAAACCTTTTGAGCAGACAACAGCCTTTGCTTGGTTCTCATTGGGTTGCCCTTAAGTATTGCTGGGTGCTTTACTTAGAATTTGATCAATTATACATAGGCAGGATAGGCTGTAACCTGGAGCAGATCCTAACCTCTGCTTCAAGCTGGACTTTGTTCAGTATCCTAAGAACATAGGAAGCCAGTACCATAGGTTATTATGCACTGTGTGAAGAAGTTCCTCCTTTTGTCTGTCCTGAATCTCCTACCATTCTGCTTCATGAGATGACCCTGGGTTCTAGTATTATGAGAGAGGAAGAAGTTTTGTCCACACCATGCATAATTTTACACATCTCTAATATGCCCCACCTTATGTGCCATTTTCCTAAGTTAAAAAGCCCCAAATGTTGTAAGCTTTCCTCATAGGCGAGTTGTTTGAGCCCCCTCATCATCTTGGTTCCCATGATCTGTGATGGCTATTAAAATAAGCAGTTCAAATAAGAGATCAGTGAACAAACATAGGAGCCCACATAGAGATGTGAAGGCCTGGGGCAAAAAAACTGTGTGTTTGTTTTTAATTCCCATTTTTTCCGAAGGATTTTTTTTTAAATAAATAAATAAATAGGGATGGAAATGGGTTCCCTCCCCCCAATTTTTCTCATCCCCCTCCAGTTTTTTTCCCTTCACATCTCTAAGCTCACATAGCTGCATTCAGATCCCCACCTTCCCGTTCTAGCAATTCTGGCCTGAAGGAGAGGAAGTAGTGGAAAAGGAAAACTTACAAAAGAGGGATTGGTGGGAGGAAGGGAGATAAGAGGGGAAGAAGCCAGAATGCTCCTTCTGTTAGATGGAATATACTTACCTGAGAAGAACTGGCTGATGGAGTGAGGCAGGAGGGTAAGGAAAGCCAGTGGGTTGGCAAAGGAGGTGGAGAGCACAGCAGAAATATAAGCCACCCCAGCTACCAGGGAATCTAGGCAAGCCAAGGAGGTATATAGACAGAACATAATGAAGTTCCGCATGTTGCTGCTCCCAATGCAGTTCCCTGTGAAGAAACAGTGGTGGTCATGCCTTTGGGTGACCCTGGCACACAGTCTGCAGAAGTGGGTGCCAGGCAAGGCTGAGCCCAGGGGGGAATGGCTTCCATCCAGCCAGTCGGCCACCACTTTGGCTCCTCTGGCCTTGTCTAGGTCCTCGGGGGAGTTCTGTATCACCAGGACGTAGTTGCCCAGTGCATTGGCTGAGAGGAAGAGGAAGAGGGCCCCATGCAGCAGAGCAGAGGAGAAAAGTGGGGTGGTGCCAGAAGGGTCTTGGAACATGCTGGGGATGAAGAGGAAGAGCTGGAGGGCAAAGGTCACCAAAGCGATGCACAGGAAGTAGGCTGGAGCGACCACATTGAGAAACCTGAGAACTAGCATGGTGGTGTGGATGACATTCCTGCAGGGCAGAGAGAGAAGATTGCAAGGGTCACCAACAGCAGCTGGGTCTGTGGACATGCTCCTCATCCCCTTGCACGACAGGATCCCCCACTTCCTCTCCCGTCTGCTGCTGGAAAGTACCCTGCCCACCACAGCTCCTAGCCCTCACTCACCCTTCACCCATCCAGCCCTTTCGGCTTCATTGTCCCCTTGCCAATGCAACCCCCACCACTACCTTCACCTCCTAGCTGAGCGGTGCCCAGGGAGAGAAACTCCAAGGGGAAGGCTCTGTCTTCATCGCTTAGAATTATGTTGCTATCAGAGCCCGAGGTCTGGC
This sequence comes from Shinisaurus crocodilurus, assembly GCA_021292165.1. Classification (NCBI taxonomy): domain Eukaryota; kingdom Metazoa; phylum Chordata; class Lepidosauria; order Squamata; family Shinisauridae; genus Shinisaurus; species Shinisaurus crocodilurus. The sequence continues at coordinate 274,449,672 of CM037876.1, forward strand.
TCTAGGGACCTACTGGCAGCATTGCCACTGAGATGCCAGGGGCTGCAGTCTCTAGAGTGTCTCTCTCTGACTGTCTCTCTCTCTCAGCTTCCCCGCCGGCTTGCCTGTCTGCCGGCTGCATCGCAACCAAGCTGGCTCTGCCCCCCCCTCCTTGGACTCCAAGGCTGCAGTCCTATACACACTTACTTGCTCCGGAGTCAGTCCCGTTGAACTCAATGGGGCTGACTTTTGAGCAAGGTTGTACTGTGATTCAGGAGTTCCTCTTACATGCAGGTAACACGTTGTTGTTGTTGATTATAATTAGAGAGGGTGGGAGGATCTGTTCTAATCTGCAGCAATATGGATATAAAAACAACAACAACCAATGCTCTAATTTAGCCTTTTAAGCCGCAAATCTGCAGATTACCTCATCGACTGTTGTCCTCACATGCACATCATTAGGGAATGCTGAAAGCAGCTGCTTAAGTGCTGCCCACCCTCCAGCCGTGTGCCAGGAAGGAACTCCGAAACAGAACCCCTCGTGTGTGTGTGTGTCTGTCTCTGTCTGTCTATCATGGCTGTGCAGCCGATTCACATTATAAAACGAAGCAACCAAACATTCACTCCTACACCCACCCACACCCGTCGCTGGGGGACTCAGTCACCCAAACATGATGGAGGTGTTCCTAACAAGTCTTCCCACCCACCCCTACTTCCTTCCCACCCCACCTTCCTCACAATAGCATCTCTCCAAAACAAATCCATGTACGACACATACTTACAATGTAGAGAATTTTTTAAAAAGAAAAATAAACAAACCCATGAACGAAGCAGTCTGTTCTCCGGCAGCAGCAGCCGCCGCAACCGCCGCAACCGCCGCCGCTTCTCTCTCGCTCCCTCCCCTGCCTACCCACTGTTCTTAGTGAAATGCAAACTTAGGAGCTCGCATTTGTCTTGAGGAGATTATTAGCTCTTGACCCTCCCGTGATCCGGTAGCCGCTGGGAACTTTTCTGGGCCCGCGCTTCAGTCCCTCCCCGCAGGTGACATCGGCGGGAACCTGCGATGACCAGACTCCACGTCCCAACTCAGATCCGTCTCGCTCTCTGGCTGCAAGGACCATTCAATCGTAACCTTGAAGTCCCCTTGCTTGCCGCCTTTATGGATCGCCACACGCACACACCGCTCACCCCATATTCACCTGGGCTCCTAGAGCTCCTCAGAAGCTGCTGTTCCTTCAGCACCAGCCAGCGCTGTGAGTCGCCGAGCTCCAGGCCAGCGGCTGCCCGCCCACCCCCTCCCGCCTTTTCTTCCAGCAGCGGCAGCGTGAACAGCAGAGGCGCTCAGAGAGCTCCCGCTAGCAGCAGCGCCCCTACCAGCAGCCGCCCAGGGCTCGGCGGGGAGCCCTCCCTCCCGTAGCCCCGGCACAGGATCCGCCTTCGCTTGCATAGGGGAGCTGTCCGCCCCTTCAGCGCCCCGGATGGGGAGTCGCTCGCAGGAAGCTCCGCGGGGAGCTGTCCCTTCAGCACCACCCAAGAGCAGCCCTCTCGGGGAGCGGCGGGGGCGTCAGCAGAAGCACTCGGTGGAAATCCCAAAGAGCCGCACTTCTTACCTGCTGGAGCCCCTCCTCTCCAGACAGCCGCCCCCTGCAGATGTCCGGGGCAATCTGGTCCTGGAAACTCAAGAAGGTCATGATGAGCCTCCGAGTGGAGGAGGAGAAAATTGGGCTCACTCACCTAGAGCTCCTGCTCTCCCTCCTGGCATGTCCTAAGGCGGGGATGAGGAACGTGTGGCCAGCCAGCCACACATGTTGGCTGTTGCACTGCAACTCCCAGAATCCCTCACCATTGGCTATGCTGGCTAAGGCTGATGGGAGTTGCAGCCCAACAACATCTGGAGGGGCACAATCCTGCCCTAAGGATATAAAAAGAGCCCTGCTGGATCGGACCAAAGGGCCGTCTAGTCCAGGATCTTGTTTCCCACAGTGGCCGAGCAAATGCTTCTGGCAAGCCCACAAGGAGGCCCTGGGGGCAATAGCCTTTGCCCACTGTTGTCCCCCCACCCCCACCTTGGCAAGTTGTATTTTGTGCCACACAGCCCCTGGACATAGCGGTTCCAGCTAGTTAGTCTCCCTAATAGCTGTGTTTCCCCTCAGGGCTGGCAAAATGTAAACACCTTCCAATCTCTGCCTCTGCCTCCCCCTGGAAGCTTGTGGGATCAGCTGGCCTCTCCATCCACAAAGGAAAGATTAGTGAAAATCATCATCCCCTAGGAGGAGAGGTTACAACATCTCGGATTGTTTAGCTTAGAAAAGAGGCGAGTAAGGGGAGACATGTCACAGAGGTGTACAGAATTATGCATGATGTGGAGAAAGTGGATAGGGAGACATTTTCTTCCCTCTCTCATTATACTAGAACCCAGAGTCATCCCATGAAGTTGAGAGATTCAGGGCAGATAAAAGGTACTTCTTCACACAGCACATAGTTAAACTGTGGAATTCACTTCTGCAAGATGTTGTGATGGCCACCAATTCGAATGGCTTTAAAAGGGGTTTGGACAAATTCCTGGAGGAGAAGGCTATCAGTGGCTACTAGTCCTGATTGGCTATATGCTACCTCCAGTATCAGAGGCAGTATGCCTATGTGCATCCATTGCTGGGGATCATGGACAGGAGGGTGCTGTTGCACTCATGTCCTGCTTGCGGGTTTCCCATGGGCAGCTGGTTGGCCACTGTGTGAACAAAAAGCTGGACTAGATGAATCCTTGGTCTGATGGATCCTTGGCTTTTCTTATCATAAATGAAACACTGAAGTGCTGGGCTGTAGCCAGCTGTAGAGCCAGGAGCCTGATACCATGGATACTGCCTGGGGTCCACAACTGGACCCCTGGAGTTTCCCATGCCCCATCCTCTTGGCCCCACCCCCTTCCCCAAATCACCAATCTTTTCTTGGCGTGTGTGTGTGTGTGTGTGTGTGTGTGTTTCCCCCCCCCCATTCTCAGAGGTTGAAATGCCTCTCCTAAGGCCAAGTTATTGGCAGCAAGAGCTATCAGCTAAAATATGCCTGTATTGGGGGTATTTTTGTATTTTGGCCTCACCCCTTTGCCTTTGCCCATGCCCACAGCTGGATTGTGGCCCCCAAAATCCTCTCCAAAATTGAATTTGGCCTTTGGGCTGAGAGAGGTTTGATGCCACACTGCTTTCTAGCCTTTCCAGGTTATAACTTATGGGTAGCCAAAGACAAGCCTGGGAGGGCAGAGTCACCCTAGAACTTTGCAACACTTTATTGTCCTGGGAACATCCAGCTCAGAGCCTAGATGACACAAGGAGCAGATCAGAAGCACAAGGCTCTCTCTGCGGATTCCTGTTTCTACCCCCCCCTTACTCCCAAGAAACTTATCTTGAAGTAGCAGTGATTACGATTACGAACATATGAAGCGACCTAATACAGAGTTAGATAACTGGTCCATCTAGCCCACATTTACTCTGACTGACAGTAGCTCTCCAGGGTCCTGCACAGAGGTCTTTGCCATCACCTGCTATGTAGGTAATCCATTTAGCTGGAGGTTGAATCTGGGACCTTCTACATGTAAGGCAAGTCTCCTAACACTAATATGGTCCCTCCTCAATTGGGCAGGTATTTGCAGCATTTAAAAAAGAAAGAAAGAAAGAAAATGAGATCTTATGTTTTATTCTGATGGGTTATATTTATAGAGTTTGTACATATCTTTTCACTATGTTGAAATCTGTGCTGAGCGCTTGGGGGTATGGAGGAATTTTGAATGTCTAAATCAATCAATAAAAGGACAATATGTCCCAGACATTAAACCAGGTTACCTGTATTGTTACAGTAAAATGCATACAATGCTCTTGATGGCTGACCAGGTAAGAATGTAGCCTAACTGCACTGAAGAAGCCATTGCATGGTTGGTTTAAGGGAAATGAGAAATCAATAACCAAGCAGAATCTATATGTTCTACCTGGATGGCCTGCCCCTAAGCCACTAAATTTCTTCCCATATCAACACATCAAGAAGAGACTTACGGCTGCCACCCTCCCAAATCTAAGAAGTACTATAAAGTTGTACACACAGTCACACATCTTACACATGCAACACTGGGGAAGACACACACATGTACATGCAGGCAGGCAGGCAGGCAGGCAGGCACACACACACACTTTGTAATAGCTAGAAAGACAGCCCCTCACAATGACTGTATACATGCATGTGCACATAAGTCCGGGGTGGGCAAATTGTGGCCCAACAGATGTTTTGGCCTACAATTCCCATGATCCCTCACCACTGCCTATGCTAGCCAAGGCTGATAGCAGTTGTAGGACAAAACATCTGGAGGGTCACAAGTTGTCCACTCCTGACATGTCATGCCTCCCCACAGAGGGGGGGGGGAGCGAGAACATGTCAGCAGGTCAAAACACCTCTAGGACTGGAACCTACAACGTGATATATTTCTGTGCAGAGGAAATAACTAGTCTAGTAGTTCTAAATGTGTCTTAATCAAAAGGTTAAACATCATGAATCATTAACCAGAAGGGGCAGACCAGCTAGTCCACCATCTTGTCCTCTTTTTATAGACTATCCCTGACAGATGCCTACCCAATTTTTGCTTGAAAGTCTTCAGGGAAAGGCATTCTACAGTCTCCCAAGGCAGCTTGCTCCTGTACCAAAGCAGTTTGATAGTTAGAACATTTTGCTTACATTGTACTCACATCTGCCTTCCAGCAAATGAGCCTCATTTTTTCTACTTGTATCCTCATTGAGCAAATAATCTCCCTTTGGGGGGTTTCCTTCAAATTGTCTTAATGTCTGACATATGTTCTTTTCTCATGCAGCATGAACCTAGGTATGCTTACTAAGAAGTAACTTCCATTGCATTCAATGCAATTTACTCCCAAATAAAACAAAAACTGTAGCCTTCCTCTTCTTTTGGCTAATAATCTGTAGGTTGCTCAAACTTCCCTTCAAGTATATGTTTTCTGTATCTTTCTCAGTTGTCTCTACCTTTCTTTAATTATGGTTTCCCTGGGACTCATCATTATAGTACACAATCCATAAGGAAAACTTAATGGGTAATAAACCACTTGGACATGGCCCTGTGCAAGCCCCATTGAAATGAATGGAAGCTTGCAAGAGCATGGCTATGATTCATAGAATCATAGAAAAGTAGAGTTGGAAGGGGCCTACAAGGCCATCGAGTCCAACCCCTTGCCCAATGCAGGAATCCAGGTCAAAGCATCCTTGACAGATGGCTGTCCAGCTGCACCTTGAATGCCTCCAGACTGGGAGAGCCCACCACCTCCCTAGGTAGTTGATTCCATTGTCTTATTGCTCTAACAGTCAGGAAATTTTTCCTGATGTTTAGGTGGAATCTAGGTTCCTGTAACTTGAGCCCATTATTCCGGGTCCTGCAAACTGGGATGATCCAGAAGAGATCCTAGCCCTCCTCTGTGTGACATCCCTTCAAGTACTGGAAGAGTGTGATCATATCTCCCCTCAGTCTCCTCTTCTGAAGGCTAAACATGCCCAGTTCTTTCAGTCTCTCCTCATAGGGCCTTGTTTCCAGTGCCTTTATCATCCTTGTTGCCCGCCTCTGAACCCTCTCCAGTTTGTCTATGTCCTTCTTAAAGTGTGGTGCCCAGAACTGGACGCAGTACTCAAGATGGGGCCTGACCAGTGCTGAGTAAAGAGGAATTATCACTTCATGCGATTTGGAAGCTATACTTCTATTAATGCAGCCCAAAATAGCATTTGCCTTCTTTGCAGCCACATCGCATTGCTGGTTCATATTCAGTTTGTGATCTACCACAATTCCAAGATCCTTCTCACGAGTCACTTGTAGTATTGTTGAGCCAAGTGTCCCCCATTCTGTAACTCCGCATTTGGTTTCCTTTCCCTAGGTGCAGCACTTGGCATTTATCCCTATTAAATTTCATTCTGTTTTTTTCGGCCCAGCGCTCCAGCCTATCGAGGTCGCTTTGAATTTTGTTTCTGTCTTCCAGAGTATTAGCTGTTCCACCCAACTTTGTGTCATCTGCAAATCTGATAAGCATTCCCTGTACCTCCTCATCCAAGTCATTAATAAAAATGTTGAAGAGCACTGGGCCCAGGACCGAGCCCTGTGGTACCCCGCTCGTTACCTCTCCCCAGTTTGAGAAGGAACCATTGATAAGCACTCTTTGAGTCCAATTCTGTAGCCAATTGTGGATCCACCTGATAGTTGTTCCATCTAGCCCACTTTTAGCTAGCTTGCTAATCAGGATATCATGATTCATGAGGCACTTTGTTGAAAGCTTTGCTGAAGTCCAGATATATGATGTCCACAGCATTCCCACAGTCCACAAGGGAGGTTACACGATCAAAAAAATGAGATCAGATTAGTCTGGCAGGATTTGTTCTTGACAAATCCATGCTGATTTCTAGTAATCACTGCATTGTTTTCAAGGTGCTTGCAAACTGACTTTTTTTATAATCTGCTCCAAAAAATTTCCAGGGATTGATGTCAGACTGACTGGCCTATAGTTCCCAGGTTCCTCCTTCTTACCCTTTTTGAAGATGGGAACAACATTTGCCCTCCTCCAGTCATCTGGCACTTCACCTGTCCTCCATGATTTCTCAAAGATAATTCAACAGAGCTAACGCAGAGGAACTTCAACTTGGATTGTGCCAATGGTCTCTCTTTCATGAATGGGGGGGGGGGGATCTTGATCTGTTGATTCAATTTAGGATAAACCTTCAAAATAAGGAATATATGTAATGCATCAGTCTGGATTCTATTTTTAACCAGACAATGTTCCCCCCCCCCTCCATATCTTAACAGCTTTCATCTTTTGGAGAGAGAAAGAAACACACATAGAAGCCTTTTCATGTAATGACAGGCTCATAGACTAAAGAGAATGACAAACTTGAAAGGCATTAATCCTCCCATATAGGCCAACCACAAGTTATAGTTTATTAATGAAATGTATAACAGAAATTGGACAGCTTTCCCCAATGGAGTCATTACAGAGGCAAAGTAATTCATGCTCAGCTTTCTCATTAAAATGGTTGTCTCAAGTTTGACATCCATAGCAAAAATGATAGCTTCATAGCTTAGGAATTGGATGCAAACAAGTGGAACCTACAACAAAACATTGCAGTGTGGAGTGTTCCTGTTGAGGATACTCTGTTCCATTCCCACTCCCAACTGGTTCACTCATTTTGTGGTCCCTTCCCCAGTGTTGTTTCCTAAAGTGTCTGTGTCCTCTTGCAAAACATGGGATTTCAGCTCTTGTGCATGGATGGTGCCATTTTGATTACACAAGGATTAGTACTACGAGAACTGAGATCAGTATTAGTATATATCATGTTCATGATATACCATACTTTCCCCTCCTTTCATGTGCATGCTAATGAAAAGTAGTAGTGGTGGATTCATCTTTGGCATATCTCCATTTTATTTTATTTATTTAAAATACTTTTAACCTGCCTTTCAGGGCACACTGCCATCACAAGGCAGCTTACAACATCACAAAAACACGAATATACAAATTACAATTAAACACGCGCACAGCAGTAGAAGCATAATAACTCCACAATAAGGGTTGCCAGTGGTAGGCAATCTGGTGCCCTCCAATGTTGTTCGACTCCAAATCCCACTTAATATATTTTACATTAACTTTTAACAACATGGGCTTTGGATACTTCAGTGCAATGTGGGGGAATAAAGGTGCATAAGAAATTCTGGTTAGGTGGCCTCGCAAAGAGTCTCTCCAAACTGCGGGAATGGACAAAAAAAAAATATGTAGCTCAATGTAAGTAAATGTGAAGTGATGTAAGAACATAAGAAGACCCATGCCGGATCAGACCAAGGGTCAATCTAGTCCAGCATTCTGTTCAAACAGTGGCCAACCAGCTGCCCAGGGGAAACCCACAAGCAGGACATGAGTGCAAGAGCGCCCTCCTGCCCATGTTCCCCAGCAACTGGTGTACATAGGCATGCTGCCTCTGATACAATATATACATCTGATACAGTATGCAATGTACATTGGGGGGCAATCTTGACTTCACATATACACTGGCCCTATACAGGCATGAGGCCTGCTTATGCAAGGACTAAAGGAGTAGTGGGGGCAGGACGTGAAGACCAGCCCCACACACAACAGCCAAGCACACTGAGCTCCTTAAAGACCTTTGCTCATTTAGCACTAAGGTCTGAAGGGGGTTGTAAAAGCATTTGGCTGACCATACTTCCAAACCTACCCATGATTAGGAACCCTGTCCCTGATAAGATGCAAAGGTCCACACCTGGGGACACTGGGGTGGAGCTTGCATGCATCCCCTCTTCCCTTAGGATTTTAACCCTTTAACACAGTTTTAACCCTCCCAAGTGCATGCAATCACCCGCATAGGGCTACAGAGGTGGTATGAACTGGTGGTGACTAACCAGAAAAGAGATCTTGGGGTCATGGCATATCGCTCATTGAAAACACCCCAACCCAGTTTGCAGCAGCAGATAAAAAGAGGAATTCCACAATATGGAAGATTAGAAAAGAGATCATTTTTTTTTAAACTGCCTGTATCATAATGTCTTGCTACAGCCAAAGTCTGCATATCACCCCTATCTCAAAAAGGATATTACAGAACACTAGAAAAGAGAACCAAAATGATACATGGTCCTTTTCTATGAGGAAAGGCTACAATATCTGGGGCTACATTTTTTAGTAAAGGCGGGAAAGGTGTATAAAATTCTACAAGGTATGGAGAAAGTGAATAGTGAGGTTTCCTCTCTCTCTCTCTCTCTCTCTCATAATACCTTGCGTCATCCATAGAAACTGATTAGCACGAGTTTCAGAACAGACCAAAGAAAGAATCTCTTCACATAATGCAAAATTAATTTATGAAATTTGTAGTCAGAATATGTGGTGATGTCCATCTGCTTAGATGGTTTGAAACAAGGATCAGACAGAGGCTGCTTCCAGATGAGGCTTTTCTTGCACCATCACCCTGCCTCATTCACCGAATTTTACAGGGTGGCCAGACGATGACATCTTCCACTAGTAACCTTCCCATCGCTTCTTCCATCTTTTTTCTTCCTGCAGAAAATCTGTTAAGGAAAAAGATAGAATAGCTGCACAATGCTTTCTGATTGGTAGCGCTAGGAGCCCTCCAATCTGGAAACACCCAGATTCATGGAGGATAGGACCACCAGTCATTGTGGTAGCCATATGGAACCTGCAGTTTGAGAAGCTGTAGTGTGGAAAAGGCCAAAAGATCATTGTGATTTTTCAGGAGACAGTGGTATATGACCATTGTTGTGTCTGGGTCTCTACTGTATTAATATACCTGCTCTTTGTGTCTCCAGCAGGCCTGAATTTGCTGTTTCTTGCTGTCTCTTACTATTTAGTGTTTACCAGTGAGCTCATAATGTTTAGAGTTTGCTGTGAGAAGGCTGCAAAAATCTGTTTTTAGATAGACTTAAACCTAGCAAAGATGCCAACAAATAATTGGAGGAGCACTTGGTTATCAGTGGGCCTGACTTCAATGACTTATAATTGGAAGGAATTTTTTGGTTATCTGTTGGTCAGATTTCAATGGCTTAGGTAACTGGTGTTCATCATCTGGATGGGCTCAGGTGACCTGGGAACTGAGTGGTTCTAGGTGGCCTCTTGGCCAGCTTATAAGTGTTGTTTACCATCAGATGGTCTGGGAACCTGGTATGGGAGTGTCTAAGATGTATATGCCATCATCTATTCAGATTCTTCCCCAATTAGTTATGTGCAAAACATATTAATCATGTCCAGCTTAATGAGAACAGGTGCAATTACTGTAAACACAGAAAACCTATATAAGATTAGGGGATCCTTAGGAGAGTGGAACCTCGACACAGACCTAGCTGCAGGAGGTGCTGTGTGCCGACCAAGGAGTCTGTCCGTTGCCATTTCTTTGAGCGGTTCCCGATAACAGAAGGGACACAAGCATTGTACTCTGCATCTATCTTGCTTCTGTAATCTCTTTTCTGTCACTGTCACTGGGAGAAATAATTTACAGACAGCCCAATGAGTTCCATGCCCTCTGGCTTTCTCCCAGGAGCCATCTATTGGCAACCATTTCTGGGACTCCCATTAAACCTGCATTCAGGATGTAGCTAGATCTCATTCACAATGAATGGTTTAATAACTATAAATTGGATCCAGCAGTTTGGGTGAAATGACTCCCTTCAGTGGTATGTGCAGCAGTGCATCTCTTGTGCGCCATAGAATAGATAAAGCATAAAATGTACAAATATGTTCTGTTAATTTCAACATAGGAAGCTGCCTTATACCGAGTCAGACCCTTGGTTCATCTAACCCAGTATTGTGAACACTGACTGGCAGCAGCTCTCCAGGGTTTCAGGCAGGAATTTTACCAGCCCTACTTGGATATGCTGCCAGGGGTTGAACTTGGGCCTATTTGCATGCAAAGCATGTGCTCTACCACTGAGCTGTGGCCCTTCCCCTTAACATCTGGGTAGCTATAGAATAGCATAGGCTAAATAGCACTGGTCCCCATATGGACTTATATCAAGAGTGACTCCACTGATCTCCTCTAGTGTGAGAACTGTCCATTTATTATTCTCCTCTCCTTCCTTTTCTTTAACCAGTTACCAATCCATAAGAGGACCGCCCCACTTTCCCATGATTGTTAAATGTACTCCCGGAGACTTTGGTGAAGGATTTTATCAAAAGCTTTCTGGAAGTCCAAATACAGTATGTAGCAGATCACCCATATCTACAAATTGGAGAACACACCTGAAGAATTCTAAAAAGCTGGTATAACAGGACTCTCCTTTGCAGACACCACACTGATTCTTGATCAGCAGAAATATATATATATATATATATATATATATATATATATGTCCTGACTGACTGACTGACTGACTGACTGACTCATCAATGCCCAGCTCAAACCGTTTAACGTAGGAATGTGAAACTTGGAAGCAACATTGTTTTTATAACGTAGGCACCCACTAAGGAAGGATTTTTGGAAATTCTGTCCCTAAGGGGGTGAAAAAGGGGGGAGAATTTTTTAATGACTGACTGACTGACTGCTGTGTGGAGTCCATCCAGAACATTAAAAATATGTTATTATTAGTCTGTTTACAATTTATTTATATATATAAAAGAAGAAGTCCTGACTGGGAAAATTTGTCTGTGGGGGAAAAACTCTTTTAAAATACTATTATTGTTTATTGTGGTGTTTATGCTGGGTAGACATTGTGTACCTTTCTCACTGGCCCCGAATAGAATTTATTAACTCCCTATCTCTTTCTCTCTCTGCTTCATAGATTCATAGATTCATAGATCATAGAGTTGGAAGCAGCCTACAAGGCCATCGAGTCCAACCCCCTGCTCAAGCTTTCTCATTTTCATCTCTCTCTCTCTTTCCTCCTTTTCTGCCTCAAGCTCCATTTTCCTAAATTCTGATTTGTTTTCCAGTTCTGGCCAGGGGGAGTTGGTGTTCATACCATGAATACCTCTTATACCTTCAGAATATCCGTTTAAATTCAAACACTTCAGTTCCCCCTAAAGGTTTGTTTCACCATGACCATCAAGAAGTCGCAGGGACAGACTTTGCAGGTAGCGGGGATTGACCTAAGGGAAGACTGCTTCTCACATGGGCAGTTTTACGTGGCCTGTTCCAGTGGCTTTCGCTGGCTCAGCTTGTCTGAGCGTGGAAAGCTAAGCAGGGTCAAGCCTGGTTGTTACTTGGATGGGGGACCCCTCCTCTAGTTTCCTGCATTGAGCAGGGGGTTGGACTCGATAGCCTTGCTCCTTCCAACTCTATGATCTATGAAATCTATGAAGCTCTCTGGTCATCCTAGCACCTGAAGGGAGAACCACTAATGTAGCTTACAAAGAATTACTGAAATAGTTTATTTTATTTTATTTTTGTAGGTTGCAGATGCCAAATAAGCAATTTTTAAATTTTTGGTCTGTCTCATTGTCTGTTTCTAATAACACCACAAAAAAATTCATAGACGCATATGAATGGAACAACTATCTTTGTTTTGTAGCCAATACGCCCCAACTAACATCTGCAATAAACATTGCTTATTACATTAAGACATTAACTTGTAAATTATATTTTGTACAGTTTGGACAAAAAAAATCATGTTTCTTTTAAAAACAATTGTACCATATCCTAAAATCCACACGAGCAAAGCCGTGGGCAACAGCTAGTTCTCCCATATTTCTAATAATTCTAGATTTAAGGATGCTTTACACCAATTTATTGGGGACAGAAGTTATGCTAAGAGGCCTCTATTCTCCTGGCTCCCCACTATTTATTATTTATTTATTTATTAGGTTATTACATTGGCTACCTTACCATCATTGAGTAAGGAGCTTAATTTTAGTTGCATCTGCTTGTTAGGAGATCCATAATTTCTGGATGGCATTTTCCTAAGAGCCCTAAACTCAGGGGTGGGCAAACCTCAGCATCATGTGGTCTGCTGTGTTTTTTACTAGAAGCCTGAGATACAGAAACCTGAGTCAGGTGTGAAACAGTGGAGGATGAGCACACATTTAGAATTAAGGGACATGATGATGCCCCTAAGCCACTTCAAGTCCCCTTCAAGTCCCCTGCCCCCGTTCTCCTTTCTTATGGTGCTTCATCTTTAAAGGGTGCAAACCTATGGCCACTAGACAGAGTCTAGATGGCCATAGGAGAGGCCGGAGTCCCAGCTCCAATCACAGAAATGTGTTCCGAGGTTGGAGGTGGGACTCCAACCTTGGAGCGCCCGCACTCCGCCCCCTGCAACTGGCACAGGAAGAGCTGCACCAGCTGCATCTCCGAGGTTGGAAGGCCGACCTTGGAGCGGGAGGTTTGTGGGCGTTCTGGGGGGTGGGGAGGGGAGGAGACAGGCTCCGCCAGCATACCAAGTATCCTGGCGGCGCCTCAGCCTCTCCCCCTCGCACCCTGGGGCAAAAGAGTTACACAGCCAAAATCAGCCATCTAAGACTTTTGCAGGGCGGGAGGAGTGCAGAGACAACCTTCACCTCCACGCTCCTTCCACCCTCCATAGGGTGCCCATAATCCTCCAAGTTCAGAAGGTTATGGGCAGCCACATTGGATTGTACCGCCCACCAGTCTTGGACTGGACAGCCATGAAATAGAGGACATCTTCAAATACAAGACTGTCCTCTGACAGCACCTCAAATAGAGGACTGTCCCTTGTAAAGTAGGACCCATGGCCACCATACATCTAATTGCCCCCTTTGTTACAGTCATTAGTAGTCATCACTTATTACCAAGAGGATGGAGATGGAGATCACCCTTTCACTCTCATAGGGTCTAGTAAGTTGATAGATTTTCATAACTCTTTTTCAGTCTCACTCTGATTCAGTCAGTTCTGCTCACCAACCCCATCCCTCAGTATTAAAATGTATGTTGAAATCTGTCACATTAAGGCAGTACTTTCCTTCTTTAATGAACCAGCCTTTAGTCTGACATTTGTTTGTTTGTTCTCTCCTTGCAAACATCCTGTGTTCCTGAGTTTGTAGCTCAACTGTGGAGAACTGCTATGGGCAACAAAAAAAAATGTCACCCAGAGCAGCTATCTCAAAACACATTGTGTTTTACACATTGTCACATACTGAAAATCACCCAAGACAGCTTTAAGGAACTGAAGCGAAAAGTAAGGCAGGCTGTTGCCATGGTGTTACTCAGGTAGCCATATTTTTGTATTAAGGAATAATTCTGGCAGCATCAGTTGTAACATGTGGGATATATTTGAATTACCTATCAGCTTGGATTGGGAAAGGGAAAAAAGAAAAAGAAAAAAAGAACACATACTAAGCAATCCTATAATCCCCAGGAGGGCAGGGAGACATTCCACCAGTCACCTGGTGGAAACCCCACCAAACCCTACATGGCCCTGGGCTGGTAGCAGAGGAGGAAGCTAAGATAAAAGAAAATAGAAGTTAGCACAGAACAGCAGTCACACACACAACACCCCTGGAAGACACACCAGTGGCAACCGATCAGAAAGCGATCAATGCTGCTCTTAAATTCCATTTTTTGTGGTGTGTGTGTGTGTATGTATGATGTAAGCAACACGAAGAGAAATCATTTAAATATGAGAGGCATAATACAGGAACTTCAGAACCAAACATCAGTTCTCACCAGGACATACCCATATGTCCTCATGAGAGACCAAAAACATCTGTCTCATTGACTTGTCTGCTCCATTTTGCTACAAGCTCAGAAATGTCATTGGATAAGATGCTTTAGGGCACAATCCTATGTAAGTTTAGATGGGAAAAAAGGCCTACAACTCCCAGCATGCCCCAGCTAGCATAGCTGGCTGGGGCATGCTGGCAGTTGTAGGTCTTTTTTCTCTCTAAACTTACATAGGATTGTGCCTTTAATCTTTGTTTAAAAAAAAAAAAAAAGCAATGCTGCTGGAACTAAACTTAAAAATGTTTTTTAAGAATGTGTTTTGTTTGCAACCACTTTGTATTTTGTATTTGTTCAATGTTCTTATATCAAATGTGAATCATGTAGAAACTACTTAAGATTTTGAAGTAAAAAAATAAAAAGATATGCCCGATCTCAGGGTCCTCTATTTAAAAACTGCATGTGTTAGTACCAGGAATTTTGTAAGCTTATCATTCCCTTGGTGACACTTTGTTCCTGGAATATGGCATGGGATATGTTACCTGCTGATCCGTGATCAAGCTAAATATAGAAATCCCACATCCCTAGACAAGGACAAATCTGTCACAGATAGACATAATGGCAATATCAGAACAACAACAATCAGTTGGATCAGTTATCCCTGGATATCAAGGGTCGTATCCAGTGTTAGTCCTATTAGAGTAGATACGTTGAAATGAATGGGACAAGTTAGACTAACATCGGATACAACCCAAAATCTACTGCAACAGAGTGGGTCACACTGATGGTGGTGTTGCTCTGTCCATCCAAGAGGGCATTGAGTGCAATAAATTAGAAACCTTATGAATGTAATCACTGTGCATATTGCCAAAAATATATATATATATCACCCACAGACCCCTGACCAAAGTTCTGGTGGTGATCTTCAGATGGACAAAGAAATCAGGGAGGCAGCCTATAGAGGAAATGTTGGGATAATGGGTGACTTCAATTATCCTCACAGTAGCTGCGTAAATGTTCATTCAGGTCATGACAAGGAAATAAAACTTCTAGGTAATGATAAATGATTGTGCAAAGCCTTAGTTTGTCATGTAGATAACAAGAGGGGAGGTGACCCCTTTGTCTTACTACTGACCAGTGACCAGGATCTGATTAAAGTTTAAAATTCTTGCTAAACAGCTTGAGAGCAAGCACTGTCAAATAAAACATACGTAAGTGGGAAATGACCTAGGAAGTCCAACATCGCCAAGTCCAATTTTAGAAGAGAGAATTTCTCAAAAATGAGATGACTAGTTAAAAGGAAGTTGGAGAGGGAAGTTGGGAAGGTGAAATGACATCAGGAAGTTATAATAGAAGACAAGATAAAATGTATTTCAAAGATTAGAGCGCATATGAACAAGTCTAAGAGGATGCCAGCATTGTCAGTGCTGGCTCCAGGTTTCTGAGGGCCCTTGGGAAAGACACGCTCAATGGGGGCCCTCCCTCAGCCAGTCTACCTTCTCACTGCCATTGTTACCAGCTGCTATTGCTTCTCATTCTTTTTTCTTATCGTTGCTGTCACTTGATTCCTTGACAGACAGAGAAGCTGGTGTGCAAGAAGTGGCATTTACTACTGAGAGTCAGTGTGGCGTAGTGGTTAAGAGTGTTGGACTGGGACTCGGGAGATCTGGGTTCTAGTCCCCACTCGGCATGAAGCTCACTGAGTGACTTTGGACCAGCCACTGACTCTCAGCCTAACCTACCTCACAGGGTTGTTGTGAGGATGAGATGGAGAGGAGGAGGATCATGTAAGCCACCGTGGGTCCCTTGCAGGAAAAAAAGGTGGGATATAAATATAGTTAATCTACTGCTCCTCTTTCTCACCAACACCACTGTAGGTGAACAAGCAGGTTGCAATGGTGAAGCGGAGGAGGAACAAGTCCAGGGGCCTCTTGTCAGTGTGCCCTTGCTAGGGTGTGGATCCCTGGCAAGTGCCAGCCATGCCTTCCCTTGACACCAGCCTTGAGCATGGTTAACTCGTGGTGTAAAACTGAGCGTGGAAAGCTAAGCAGGGTCGGGCCTGGTTATGACTTGGATGGGAGACCCCTCCTCTAGTTTCCTGCATTGAGCAGGGGGTTGGACTCGATAGCCTTGTAGGCTCCTTCCAACTCTATGATCTATGAAATCTATGAAATCAAGGGCCAGAACGCTTCCGATAAAAAGTAGACATCTTGCCCAAATGCAAACTTATTTATTTATATTGAAGTGAAGATACTGTCAAAACAAATGTAAGTTGATAATAAGGCAAATGAAGGAGCAAATTGTGAAAGGCACAGAAACATCCCAACCCACACTTCTTTAAATGTATTAGGAGCAGGGAACCAGCCAGGGAGGGGAATGGGAGGCCCTTTGGAACAGGAGAAGGTGGACCTCAGGCTTGCAGGACCAACTTTATTTTTTACTTGTTCCCTGAGGTCCACCAACTGCAGCCAAACAGTGGCTCAGGTGGGTGGACATTAGGCGTGTGTGGATTTTGTTAAATCCATTCCATCTGTGTTTTGCACATTGCCAGCCGTCTTTCATTCTGTCATCTGCTCATTGAAGGAATCAGATTTTATTAGGGATGTACATCCCTAAAATAAAGGGATTTTAGGGATGTGCGTGCATTTGCACAAATCCCCCCCCCCAAAGTAAAAAATAAATAAAAATGGTCCGCTGCAGAATCCTCAGGTCGGATTCATAGAAATCTGAACTCATTTGAAGCCACTGTGGATTCCTCTGACATCCTGAGTGAACATACATTGAGAATTAAGGAACAGGGTGCTTCTGAGCACACATGTAGCACAGGAAGTTGTTTGTGATCAGTATCAGAACTCAGCTCACAAGTCCTTTCACACAAAAATCCACTCCTGGTTTTCCTCCAAGTCACCAAGTGTTCTTTTGCAACTACCTAATTTATGAGGTGGGGCGCTTTTTAATTTAGGCTATCCTTAGACAATTGGGGGTCAGAAACCACTGCTGACCACCCAGAGATCTACCAGTAGATTTCAATGTACCTAAATTCTGCCCACCCCTGCTTTGGATGACAAATATGTGAAAGGAATACTAAAGGAGGGCAGGGAGATTGCAGAGAGACTAAGGGCTCAAACCTATGCATGTTTAGACAGATAAAAGTTCTAGGTTGTAGGAATTTTTCTGTCTAAACATGCATAGGATTGCACCCTTAGGGCTTTAACAGTGCAATTCTATGTCCAGCCAGAAGTAAGCCCCACTGAGTGCAATGGGACTTCCTCCCAGGTAAGTGTGTATAGGATTGCTACCCAATGGCCATAACTAGTACTTTGAATTATGCCTAGAAATGTATCAGTAATCAATTAAGCTGCTGCAGAGGCGATGTTAGGGGGTCGGCCTCGGCCCACTAGGGCTGGGGCCCTTAATCTTTCATTTGGAGCCCCGAATCCCTGGGAGGCCAACTGCCTCACCACCCTGCCTGCTGTCCATTGGCACTTGCTAACATAAAGGTGCAGGGGCCCTGATCATCTCTGTTGCATCTGCTCTCCCTGGATTAGCGGCTTTTTGCTCACACGGATGTGCTTCATCTCCTGGTGCCCCTTCCCCCAATCTGGAATCTTTCTGCCTGCATTCCCCCTGAAATCAAATGCCCTCCTCTCCCCTGTCCATACATCCCTTTTTACAAATGAGGGTGTCCTTAGGAGACAGGGTCCTTTACAGACACACACACACACACACACACACGAGAGAGAGAAAGGGAGAGAGAGAGAGAGAGACTTTAAAGCATATGTAAATTAGCATATGCAGATCTGAGTTTTTCTCTTCTTCTTCTTCTTTTGTCCTATGGGCCTGAGCCCTTGATCTTTTCGGTACCTAGCTAGCATCACCCCTGAGCTGCAGGGCCGGATTAACATAGGGGCGATTGGAGCGGCCGCTCCAGGCCCATAACAGACAATAGGCCCACAATATAGGGACACGCGGCACGATTTGAGTTAGCTCTGATCGTTATCATTCAGCATAATTAATGATTTTTTCAAGATTAGAAAGGTGTTCTAAGCACATCTGCATTACAGGCTTGAGGCAAGACCTAGCAAGAACTGTTGTTCTCAAATTAGCATTTCGGTAGGTTTTTGCATTTCAATCACTGTTACTACATTTCTTTGAAGTACATGGGGGCTTGCTAGGGTCTATAATATTCAGATTTAGAAGGGACCTCTCTCTCCAGCCTCGAGCAAAAGATCTTTCTGATTCGCAGCTCAATTGTTCAAATGCTAGTTTAACAAAAAAACGAAAACGAAAAAAAGCAACAAGAACAACACAATTATTCTTGGTCAAGCAAAGCTTCCTGGCTTTTTGTTGTGGCTGCTTTTTCTTTTTTAATAAATAAATTTGGGGGAAATTGGGAAGACCCTTACTGATGAGCTGCAGGAGTTAATTTAATGGTAATTAAAATATTTAATTTGTTTTAATATAAAATTGCGTCTTCATTTTATTTATTTCCATAAAAAGGCCCACCAAAATCCTCAGCACCAGGCCCATAATGCTCTTAATCCGGCCCTGCTGAGCTGCTGTAACAAGGGAGCCACCATGCTGGCTGGGGAATACTGAGAGTTGTAGGATTTTTTCTGTCTAAATATACAAAGTATTGCAGCCTAAATGAATTATTTGATTGGCCTTCACTGTGGAAGATCTTAGAAAGATACGCATGCCTGAACCATTGTTTTCAGAGAGGGCATCTCAGGGGTTAGGAAGGTCAAAGACAAGTTTACAAAAGATGAAGTTTTAGAGTGATTTGACAAGTTACAAGTCAACAGGGCCAGATGGCATTCACCTGAGAGTTCATAAAGAACTCAAATGAGATATTGCCGATCTTTTAACAAACATATCCGATTTACCTCTTGATTGGGAACTAGCCAATTTTTTAAAAAAAAAAGAAAAGAAAAAGAAAATAGAAAATAAATAAATAAATAAATAAAGTTTGAGGAGATGGCAAGGAGGATCTGGGAAATTTCAGTCTGTACCAGGTAAATTGGTAGAAACAATTAAATGTCTAGAAGACCACACCTTATTGAGGATGAATCAGCAACAGGAAGTGTGCAACAAGAAGTCCTGCCTTGCTAGACATTTTCAGAATGTGAGTGTCAACAATAGGGACAATCCAGTGTACACATTATGTTCTTGGACTTCCAGAGAATTTTTGACTAAAGGTGCAATCCTATGCAAGTTTAGACAGAAAAAAGACCTACAATTCCCAGCATGACCCAGCCAGTAACCTACCTCACAGGGTTGTTGTGAGGATAAATGGAGAGGAGGAGAAAGATTATGTAAGCCACTTTGGGTTTCTTGCGTGGGAAAAGGTGGGATATAAATATAATAAATAAATAAATAAGAGCACAATCCTATGGCCCTCTGACCTTGCCAGGGGGGGGGGGGCATGGGATAATTCAGGCTCCGCACTGCAAGCTCAGAAATCCCTTCCAAGTGGGCAGTCTGAGTGCAGAGCGCCCTCTCCCCCCACCTCACACCTGGCATGATGCTTTCCGCACTGGCAGGGAACCAAAGACGGGCAGACCTTTGGTTCCCCTGTGTGGAGGAACATTCCTGGGGGCAAGGTGGGGAGGAGCGAGGCACTGCTGTCTTACGACGAATCCAGGCAGTGCCTCAGTCCCTCCTCCTCGGGAGGAGGTGTAACACATCTAGATGGCCAAAATCGACTGTCTAGATGTTTTTGAGGGTGAGGGGAGCATGGCAGCAATCCTGTCCACCATGCTTCTCCTGCACTCAATAGGATGCCCGTAATCCGCCGGGTTTGGAGGGTTGCGGGCACCCACATAGGATGGGGCTGCCCAATGAATAATAACAATAGAGTATTGAGTGTTGCAGCACACCTGCCCTCTGGAATGCTATTCCAATTTATACCAGGCAGACATCTACAATCTTGACTTTAAATGTCTCCTTAAGACTTATTTCTTTATATAGGCTTTCCCTCGGGTGTGACCCAGCCAGTTATAGTTATAGTTTTATTTTTGATTAGTAGAATGATTATTTCTTCTTGTATTTTATTGCTATATTTTAGTGGTGAAGTTGTTATGTTCACTGCTTTGTTAATTTTACTGGGAAGCGGTGCATAACAATGTGTGAAAGAAAGAAAATAAATAAATAAATCCTATCATGTCTTCAGTGTGGTCATGGAGACAACTCCTTGGCTGTATAGGGAGATTGTGATATCACCACACTACATCATAGTTAGGTAAGCAAGTTTCTCTCACAAGATTTTTTTGTTTTGCTTGCCTGGTGGAACACAAAGAAGAGGCTTTGCTCTCTATGAATTGACTAGGTAAGCTTATGGACTTCCTATCTTTAAGTGTTTATCTTGCTCTAGAGCATTTTGGATCAAATCTAACTCATTTTATTAGTTAGAATGCTATTTTTATGCCTTTTTATATGTTTGAATTTATGTTCTGTTTTCCTACATAAACCTTATTGTTTAACCATCCTGGATTGTACATGATGTAGCCTTAGAACTACTCAGTACATGTTACTCATGATATATCAGAGAGGATGGTTAGATCAGAAAACCATTCAATTTAAATACAAACATTTACTTATGTTACTTTTACTTCTGACTCTGTAAATCCCCAAGAGCTCATAACCATATGGATGTAGAGGAAGTGGTTCTACCTAGGTTAGGCTTCTGCATGGAATATGGTTTACCTGTCCTAGCTTCTCTCATGAATATTAAAAGTCAACTCAGAGTGGTTCTGTGTGACTAACATGTTAAGTCATCTAGAGAAGTCTCTGGACACAATGGGGTACCAATTTTCATTTTTAAAAATTCAGAAGTGGAATGTAGTCATGAAAGGGCAAGTTATTTGGAGCATCCTACACAATCTTTGAGGACAGCCTTCCCCAACTTGGTGCCGTCCAGATGTGTTGGTCTACAACTCCCATCATCCCTAGGCTGGGGTGATGGGAACTGTAGTCCAACAACTCCGGAGGGCACCAGGTTGGGGAAGGATGTTCTAGGAACAAATCATGGAAAAAATATTCTGTACAGACGTAATCTAAGGCTGCCTGTGGTATGATGACCAATCTCATCCCATCTCCAGTAGGTGAGTGTGTGAGCTATCCATTTATACACAGATTCACTGGGTTGTATCCAGTGGTGTCCTTCCACAAGCAGAATGTCCACCACTGGTGGATTGAATTCCCCCTGCCCCATGTAGCCCCCTGTGTGGCCCCCAAATCTGCTCCAAATCAGGGGGGGAGCAGGAGTCTGCAGAGGGGAGAAAGGGAAGGGAAACTCCCATTGCATGAGTGCAGGTCCACTCATGTCATGTTTGATTGTAATATCCACTTTCCTCCCAGATTAATTCATCAAAATGTGTCCTCCTAACCTTGCTTCATTGTCTCAGAGGAAAATGAGACAGAGTGCAGGAGAATGCTGTGACCTTTTAGTTGTGACTGGGAAAGGCTGAAGAAAATGAAAGGGGAATGAAATTAGAGGCAAATATACCAAGTAACAATTTATTGAGCATCCTTATGTGTCATGAAAGCTGTTGCCGAAATTAACATTTGAATCATTTGCTTCCTGCTGCGAAACACCTGCTTTCTGCAGTCAAATACACTTCTGCTCTCCAGTAATTATGATAAAAGGCAAATATTTGGTGGAACGTTCCACATAGATAAAGATGGGACAAGAACCTTAAATTAAAAGAAAGGTATCTGTTTTGGGTCTGAATTGTAATGATGATGTATTATGTATAACTGAACCTGAAGTGACATGCAGTGAAGGAGTAGACTGGTAATTCAGGGTCAAAAAAACAAATGACACAGGATGGCTATTGGAATGCATTGGTTTCTTCTGAATTGCTGTAGGAACACAATGAATTTCCAAATAGTCCTTGGAACGCAATAAATATTACATATATATTCAAAGTTCTCCCATAGAAATGCAATGGGATAAGTTGCGAAGCATCCTGACTTGTTGTTGCTACAGGCGTTCACCTCCCCTTATACATCACTGCGTCCCATCAATTCTCCATTTCTAACTAGTAATGGGCAGACTTAGCCCAAGTGGATTTGTTATTTACTTGGAAAGTAACATTATACCATATTTGTTCATGTAAGCTCAGACGAGACCTCTCCTTTAATATGGAATGTCATTCTGTGTATACGAGTTTTTACGCATGTGCAATATCAAGGTGCATCTTGGGAGCTTAGTTTGGAATTGCATAGCATGGCATGACATCATCTGTCACCACATTATGTGGCCTCTTTCTGACTGGTTATTTTCAGGTGGCTTGCCTGTGTGATGATGTCATATGATGTTTACTCACCATCGCCAATCGCCAGTATGAAGATGGTCCTGCAAAATCTTTGTCCTCCTCCTTGGAGCCAGAGCTGCTTCAATTAAGTTTTGGGGCAGTCTAGATGGTAGGATGACTGAAAATTTAGGGGTAGGAATCTGTGTACTACTTTACTGCGCAATTCCGAACTTAAGAGCAAATTCATAATACATGAATAATTCATAATACATCGAGCCAGGTTTGCTACAAATGGACACATTTCATCCAATGAGCTGACTAATTATGAAATTCAGCAGCATTATTACTTCTAATGTCTCTATACTAATGCCCAGAGTATGGGCAACAAACAAGACGAACTTGAACTCTTGATACATGAGGGCAAGTACGACTTGATAGGGATAACTGAAACCTGGTGGGATGACTCCCATGACTGGAATACAGCAATTGAAGGGTATAACTTGTTCAAAAGGAACAGAAGCAACAGAAAGGGAGGTGGAGTTGCACTGTATGTTAAAAATACGTTCTCTGCACAGAGATACAGGAAGAGGAGCTTGGCAGCCCCATTGAGAGCATCTGGGTTAAAATAAAGGGGGCAAAGAATAAAGCGAACATGGCGGTTGGAGTCTACTACCGACCACCCAATCAAGGAGAAGACGAGGATGGAACTTTTGAAAAACAAATTGCCAGTGTTTCAAGGAGGCACGATGTGGTAGTAATGGGAGACTTCAATTTCCCTGATATCTGTTGGGAGACTTATTCAGCCAAACATGGCCCCTCCAAGAAATTCCTGAGCTGTGCTGCTGATAACTTCCTCCTACAGAAAGTGGAGGAAGGAACTAGAGGATCGGCTATCCTTGACCTGATTCTAACCAACAGAGACGAGTTAGTGGATAAAGTGGCAGTTTCGGGAACTCTGGGGGAAAGTGACCATGTTATACTTGAGTTCTTGATTCTAACAGAAGCAAAAGCTGAGTGTAGCCAAACACGTACCCTGGATTTTAGGAAAGCCAATTTTAACAAACTCAGAACAATGATTAGTAAGATCCCATGGCAAATGACTCTCACGAGAAAGGGAGCCCAGGAGGGGTGGGAGTTTTTAAAAAAGGAAATTTTAAAGGCACAATTGCAAACAATTCCCACAAGGAAAAAAGGCAGAGGGCAACAGAAGAAGCCAATGTGGCTTCACAATAAACTCAAAGATGACCTGAAAACAAAAAAGGACACGTATAGGAAGTGGAAGGAAGGACAGGCTACAGGGGAAGAGTACAGGCAGGTAGCACAGAACTGCAGGAATAGTGTCAGGAAGGCTAAAGCTGAGAATGAGCTAAGGTTAGCGAGGAATGCTAAAAGCAACAAAAAAGCTTTCTTCAGATACATGCACAGTAAAAGACAGAAGAAAGAACTGGTGGTTCAACTACGCAATGAGGATGGCAAATTGATAACAGAAGACAAAGAAAAGGCAGAAGTGTTCAATTCCTACTTTGGCTCGGTCTTCTCCCAAAAGAGGGTCTATGACCCCCCTGGCAAACCTGAAATGCAGACTGAAGGGGCAGAATTGCAGCTTGAGATTGATAGGCAAATGGTCAAGGAGCACCTGATTACTCTGAACGAGTTTAAATCTCCAGGGCCTGATGAGCTGCATCCTAGAGTAATAAAGGAACTGGCAGAAGAACTCTCAGAACCACTGTCTATTATCTTTGAGAAATCATGGAGGACAGGTGAAGTGCCAGACGACTGGAGGAGGGCAAATGTTGTTCCCATCTTCAAAAAGGGCAAGAAGGAGGAACCTGGGAACTATAGGCCAGTCAGTCTGACATCAATCCCCGGGAAGATTTTTGAGCAGATTATAAAGAAGTCAGTCTGCAAGCACCTTGAAAACAATGCAGTGATTACTAGAAGCCAGCATGGATTTGTCAAGAACAAATCCTGTCAGACTAATCTGATCTCATTTTTTTGATCGGGTAACCTCCCTTGTGGACTGTGGGAATGCTGTGGACATTATATACCTGGACTTCAGCAAAGCTTTCGACAAAGTGCCTCATGATATCCTGATTAGTAAGCTAGCTAAGAGTGGGCTAGATGGATCAACTATCAGGTGGATCCACAATTGGCTACAGAATCGGACTCAAAGAGTGCTTATCAATGGTTCCTTCTCAAACTGGGGAGAGGTAACGAGCGGGGTACCACAGGGCTCGGTCCTGGGCCCGGTGCTCTTCAACATTTTTATTAATGACTTGGATGAGGAGGTACAGGGAATGCTTATCAAATTTGCAGATGACACAAAGTTGGGTGGAACAGCTAATACTCTGGAAGACAGAAACAAAATTCAAAGTGACCTCGATAGGCTGGAGCGCTGGGCCGAAAACAACAGAATGAAATTTAACAGGGATAAATGCCAAGTGCTGCACCTAGGGAGAGGAAACCAAATGCAGAGTTACAGAATGGGGGACACTTGGCTCAACAATACTACAAGTGAGAAGGATCTTGGAATTGTGGTAGATCACAAACTGAATATGAGCCAGCAATGCGACGTGGCTGCAAAGAAGGCAAATGCTATTTTGGGCTGTATTAATAGAAGTATAGCTTCCAAATCGCGGGAAGTGATAATTCCCCTTTACTCGGCACTGGTTAGGCCTCATCTTGAGTACTGTGTCCAGTTCTGGGCACCTCATTTTAACAAGGACATAGACAAACTGGAGAGGGTTCAGAGGAGGGCAACAAGGATGATAAAGGGACTGGAAACAAGGCCCTATGAGGAGAGACTGAAAGAACTGGGCATGTTTAGCCTTCAGAAGAGGAGACTGAGGGGAGATATGATCGCACTCTTCCAGTATTTGAAGGGATGTCACACAGAGGAGGGCAAAGATCTCTTCTCGTTCATCCCAGTTTGCAGGACACGGAATAATGGGCTCAAGTTACAGGAACCTAGATTCCACCTAAACATCAGGAAAAATTTCCTGACTGTCAGAGCAATAAGACAGTGGAATCAACTACCTAGGGAGGTGGTGGGCTCTCCCAGTCTGGAGGCATTCAAGGTGCGGCTGGACAGACATCTGTCAGAGATGCTTTGACCTGGATTCCTGCATTGAGCAGGGGGTTGGACTCGATGGCCTTGTAGGCCCCTTCCAACTCTACTTTTCTATGATTCTATGAATTACCAGGCTAGAGGCTGTCATTACTTAAAGTGGACAACCTGTAGTTTGGGATAGGAAGAAAATACTTTCATGAGACAGGTTACAGTATGGAGAGAGACTCTTCAACAGGGCAAATGGGTATTCTGGGAAAGTGAATGGATTTTTGTACCGACCAGGGCAGAAGGGTGCATGCATGTATCTGTCGCTGTGTGTATACAAACACACTTTATTGATGGATGAAGTGGTCGATTGATTATTTGATTTGTACCCTGCCTTTCTACCAAAAATGGCACGCAAGGCAGCTACCAAACGAATGGCACAATGGCTAATGGCACAAACACATAGTGGCTAATGGCACAAATACATTCAGCAAAGCAAAGCCTATTTGGGCCTTGCTACTTATCCTGCTGGGTTTCCACTAGGAAAGCACTGTGGACCGTTATGAAGCAGCTCTACACATAATAACATATTCTTATATTCAGCCACAACCCAGTTGCTGACTGAGCGTTGAATATTCAGCACCCAACAGATGGTCCATCATTTTCTCCCTTCAAAATGGAAATGACCATTTACTAAAGATAAAATATTCATTCCCCTTTTGTTTTCTCCCCCAAGGGTCTCCTTACGAAACATGCCTCTCTCTTTTTTTTAAAAGAAAACCCACAGTAAGATCCTAAACAGCCACTGTTGTATAGGGCAGAAGCACAAGTTACAAAGGAACATGTGTAACATCTAAGTGACGTGATTCCTTGCAATGTTGCAGTCAGGAGATGCTGGAATACAACTACAGGAAGCACCCACACACTGGGAAGTGCACCCTGGGTCATGCTGTTCTGTTGCAGAAGCGCACTGGGGCATAACTCTCATGTGATGTGCTGCTTCATTTATGGTTGCTTAACCATTTATGGTTAAGCCAAGAGTAGCAATGCTGCAAGCAATGCTGAGAGCCAGTGTGGTGTGGTGGTTAGAGTGCTGGACTGGGACTTGGGAGATCGGGGTTCTAGTCCCCACTCAGCCATGAAGCTGACTGGGTGACTTTGGGCCAGTCACGGACTCTCAGCCTAACCTACCTCACAGGGTTGTTGTGAGGATAAAATGGAGAGGAGGATTATGTAAGCCACCTTGGGTTCCTTGCAGGAAAAAAGGCGGGATATAAATATAATAAATAAATAAATAATCCTGGGGCATGGCTCTCAGCTGATAGATGGCAGCCAAGTGAGGGAGCTAAATACATATGTGGTGCTGGCCCTTAGTGGGGAAGTTGAAGAGAGAGAGAGAGAAGTGTAGGGCATTTTCACACACGACTTCCAATTGCCTTTGAGCCTCTGCTCTGCTCTGCTATTTGCATTTCTGTGTGATCATCACTCACGAGGAACAGAAAACTGCAGAGAAGCATTGGTAGCAGTGCTGCTGCTAGGGCTGCTCCTCAGGGCTGACGTCTGGGTCTCCAAGCCTGGGGGGGTCTACATGACCAGCCACAGAATCGCAGGCGATGGGAAATTGTCCGTCATTTTATTTCTCATTATTGTATTTTTACTGGCAAGTGAGGGAGAGGCGCTTGTGGGCTTTGCAGCCACAAATGGTAAAATGATTTGGCTAGCCATAGGTACTCTGCCTTGACTTGGGGGATGGAGGTGCCATTTGCCAAAATCTGCTGCCTGAGGTGGCCACTTCACTCTGCCTAATGATAAGATCAGCCCTGCCATAACCCTATATTAACAGGAAAAGAAGGAGCCTTTCCAACCTCCCTCCAAGCTATGATTTACTGGGAACTTAGGTGAAAATTAGAGGAGATGGGAACAGAGACTACAGTTATATCTAGCAGCTACAAAAGACAAGGAGGAATCCAAGGACGGCAAAATTGCTGTGATGCTGCACTGCATAGGAGAAAAGTCATTAGAAATAGTTAAGATCCCTGATATCTATGCAGATCCAGCAAACAAGACACTAGCAGAAGTGCTTGCTGCGTTCAAAAATTATTGTGAGTCCAGCCTCATGTGCGAAAACAAATGAACTAAAGGGGAATTGGAAGTGAGAGAGAAGCAGCCTGTGCAATGCAGGTATTCTCAGGCAAAAAGAACTGCAATGGAAAATGGGGCAAGTGAGGGTAGTTGAATTGTGAGTGCAAAGGTCTCAGGCAAGACATAATTCTGGAAGGGAGGATAGGTGAAGGGCATCAAATGCCTGGAGGAGGCAAGGCAAGGAGAAAGCAGTTATTCTTTCTAATCTAACAGCTTTCCCCAACATTGTAGGCCACTTGTGTTTGACTGCAACTCCCATAATTCCCAGCCAGCATGGCCCCTGCCTTTTATACTACCTTCTGCCAGTCAGAGAGACAATGGGTTTTTTTTCTACACGAGGCTGTTAATCCACTACCTCTACTTTCAGTTTCATCACAGAACTGAGATCCAAGCACCACATGAGGAGCATTTCCTTTCCTGCTTTTCTGCTACAGAACCTCTAGGTGGCATGGTGGTATAGCAGAATAGCACAAATACACATGAGGAAATTGTGGTGTGTGTGGTTTTGCCATCAGAAATAGTACCCCATTTTCCCTGCTCTGGGGGAAAAAAAACCTCACGGAAAGTGCTGTTTACAAAGAAAAGTGAAACTGGAGGGTCACGACGTCATCTCAAGAAGCCATAAACAACCTTGAGTAGGAAATGATGAGCACTTCGTGGGGAAAAGCTCAGCACTGGGCAAAGTGAACAGTCTGACCTGGTATCAGGGTGCTTCCAATGTTCCACTGATTCTGTCTACGAACATGATACCTTTATACAAAGCACAGTTCTAATCCATTCAAACCCAGAAACATTTTCTCCCTTAGCGTGCAATCCTATGGTGTCTAGACGGAGTGTAGTAGTAGGCGATCACTCGTGACCGAGTAAGATTGTCTTCCAGGATAAAATTACAAAAAGAAAATTATAAAAAAGAGGGAATTCTAAAGAAAATTGTGTAGACTCTAGCGATGGGTCCGTAAGTGACTGTGGAGGCCAATTCTAGATCCACACAGCTTCCCACAGTGAGGACACAGGTTACCAGATGGAAGATGGTCCTGGAAAGGATTCGTTTGACGTGCTTTTCGCTTAGCACGTTTCTCCCTTTCACCTTGCACTCGGGCTTCTTCAAAGTCCATGGAACCTTTGTGAAAGGCCAACCTCCATTTAGATCGTTCATGGGCCAGAGCTTCCCAGTTTTCGATGTTTATATTGCATTTTTTTAGATTAGCCTTAAGAACATCTTTAAACCTCTTATACCGACCACCGATATTCCGCTTTCCATCCTTGAGTTGGGAATAAAGTAACTGCTTTGGGAGATGGCAGTCAGACATTTGAACAACATGACCGGTCCACTGAAGTTGGCGTTGAAGGATCATTTTTTCAACGCGAGTAGTCTTTGCTTCTTCCAGTACACTGACAGAGTGTAGACGGTCATAAGAGAAGTCGGAGTCCCAATTCCGAGGTCGGAGCTGGGACTCCAACCTCAGAGCGCCCTCCCTCCGCCCTCGCAGCCGGCGTGGAAAAAAACTGCACTGGCTGCGACTCTGAGGTCGCAAGACTGACCTCAGAGATGGAGTTCTGTGGGCAGAGAGGGGGGTGGCGAGGGGAGGAGTCAGGCTCCACCAGCTTCAGTAGTATCTTGGTGGCACCTCAGCCTCTCCTCCTCACAGTCTGGGGCAGAAGACTTAGATGGCTGAAATTGGCCATCGAAGTCTTTTGCAGGGCAGGAGATGCAAGCTTCGCCTCCTCACACCTTCCACACTCCATAGAATACCCGTAATCCTCCGAGTTCAGAGGGTCACGGGGAGCCACATTGGATTGCACTGCCCCCATCTTAAGTAGCAGCTAGAGAACTTAGCTCACACAGATATCTCCCCCACCCTTCTCCTTTCTTCTGAACATCCAACCTGGATAAAGGCTCCCCTTTTTTACCGCTTTGATGGCTTTTTAGCAAATAAGGTAGTATATGAAGGTTAACAATAAATAAATTAAAATATTGCATACTGCTTAAAGATGTGAAGGCCCTGAACAGGCGGGTGGGGAACAGAACGAGGGGTGGGGAAGAAAAAAACAGAAGAAAATTCCCAGGGATTTTTGGAAAATATGGTGGGGTGGGTTTTGAATTATTATGGTTTTTTCTCCATTTTTCCCAGGGTTTTTTTTCCTCCAGGCCTTCACATCTCTAATACTGCTCCTGTGAAAATTGCTTGGTCCTAATAACTTTTTATGACCCTGTAATTCTTATTTCTTGGTAGTAAGCTAAGGAACAAATCAAAGGACAAATAAATGCACAAGAAACAGCAATACATTTATATAATGGACATGGGTCCATCTTGTTGGAAAGTGGTTCTTGGCATTGTCTCTCCACACCTATCTCACCCAAATGACCACGGGGACATTGGGAATGGAGCAGATAGGGATACCTTCTTCCCTTACTCTTTGACCTCTACTTCCTGCTGCCCCTGTCATGCGCACTGATCCTCTTAGGGCAGTGTTCTCCAACCTTGGGTCCCCAGATGTTTTTGGCCTACAACTCCCAGTTGTAGGCCAAAAACATCTGGGGACCCAAGGTTGGAGAACACTGTCTTAGGGTATCTCTTTTGTTCTGTGGTCGCTCTGACTTCCTGTTCTCTACCCGAGCAGTCATGCTACTGCTCCTCATGCGCTCCTCCTGAGCACATAGCTTTCTAAATAGAACTAAGTGTTAGGCTTTTCTATCTAAATATATTTTTCTTAATAAGCCTTTTTTTCCTTTTTTTATACTAAGCTACATCTTCTGCCTGAGTCATGTGTCCCCTGAAACTGGGACACACCAAATGTGGGATTAAAAACCCACAGGGCAATCCGGTATGCTCACTCTGCTAATGGAGAATTTCTAACAGGGTTCTCCCAAACAAACACCCAACACATCTAACCCTATACTGTCTACACCAGTGTTCTCCAACCTTGGGTCCCCAGATGTTTTTGGCCTACAACTCCCAGCATGCCCCAGCCAGCATGCTGGGAGTTGTAGGCCAAAAACATCTGGGGACCTAAGGCTGGAGAACACTGGTCTACACTGACTGTCAGCAGTTCTTCAGGGTATCAGGCAGACATTCTCTCGTCTCAGATGTCTCTATCTGAATTATTTTTGTTTTAATGGAGCTAGCAGGGATTGATGCTCTGTCCTTCTACATGTAAAGACTACACACTACCATTGAGTATGGGTCCCTCACCAGAGAGACTGGAGATACCCATGGAAATGCCAAGGGTGCACCTAGAAGGCTTAGCTGAAGCCCATGAAATGAAAACAGTCCAAAGTGCAATGCAAGATAGATGAATGCCCAGGATGATCCATCATTTTCCAGGAGGATGAAACAAGATTAGACCTCCTTTCAGGGATTAGAACTGAAAATTTCAATGGAAGCCAGTAGATGGCAGTGCTAAATTAGATTTAAAAGTTCCCACTAACCTTTCCTCAGTGGGCAGGTGCCTGAGCTACATATTCAGATAGTGACCTGGTTTGCAGGACACAACCCACGGTGGGTTGTCAACTTTGTTTGTTTCAGGGTGGCTTGTCATGACATCCGAACCCAGCATGGTTTCTTCAGCATGGTTTGTTAACCATGCACAAGCCACCATGAGAACCCATGGCTTGTTGTTGGGGTTGTTCAGGGTGGCTTGTTTTCAAAGTGGCTTCTCGTGATAGCACTACAGAGTGGTCTGGCGAGATCGGCAAAAAACCCAGTTGCTCCTCACAATCTCTACTATGTCCTTTCTCTACTATGTCTTGAAATTATACTAGTCAATTTACTCCTCCACCGTTGTCTCCCTAGACAACAACACCTTTTTTTCACCTTTGGGGAGATTTGTGCAAATTTAACTTTATTTATTTATTTTTAACTTTCATGGAAGGCGGCAGGAGCAGGCAGAGGGAACATCAGGGCCTGCTCCGGTTGGACTGCCCCCCCCCCAGGGCTAACTGACATCTAGGGCCCTGTGGGGAAGAGGAAGGAGTGAAGGTGGCAGGAGCAGGCAGAGGGAACATCAGGGCCTGCTCCGGTTGGACTGCCCCCCCCCCGGGCTAACTGACGCTCTATTTTTTAAAATTATTATTATTTAATTAGACTGTACATCGCTCAGAGTGGCCAGGTGACTGGCCAGATGGGCGATTCAAAAATAGAATAAATAAATAAATAAATAAATAAATAAATAAATAAATGGAGGTTTACACAAATTCACTAAAGCAAAGCAACCACTGCGCTTATGTGCAGTAGTTACTGTGCTTTAGCGAAACTGGGCAAATCTCCCCAAAGCTTGATAAATAAATAGTTAAATTTGTGCAAATCTCCCTGAGAGTGGGGAAAAAATCTACGGAATAAACTCTACTCCACTAATGAGTATATTTGTGCTAATTAGCAGAGTAACAGAGTAGGCTGGTGAGTGGTGAGGTTGTGCTGCCAAGGCTCATGGGATTCGAGGTGGGAGCAGGTGGGAGGACTACACACATCAAGTCCACCAGCATAAAAATCTATTGTAAAGGCCAGCATAAAAGAAAATAGGGAGGGGTCTAATGTATCTCTTGAGAGAGGGAGTTCCACAGATGGGGAGCCACCACTGAGAAGGCCCTGTCTTGTTTTTTAAAACCTTTGCTTGTTGGGATCCGGTGTATCCAACCCATCATTGGTCAGTGTCCGCTTGATTATATCGTTAATCTCCTCCTTGGGGTCTCCCCCCCTTCTTTTTTAATCTTTA
The DNA here is from genome assembly GCA_021292165.1 of Shinisaurus crocodilurus. Classification (NCBI taxonomy): domain Eukaryota; kingdom Metazoa; phylum Chordata; class Lepidosauria; order Squamata; family Shinisauridae; genus Shinisaurus; species Shinisaurus crocodilurus. The sequence goes on from CM037876.1 coordinate 274,481,973, forward strand.
CACTATGCCTAGTTGTGGTAGGCATTTAACATATCATCATCATCTACATCCCTGCCTACACTAATTCACTTCACTTGGTTATGAGTCTGAACACACCCAAAGCCTTGAGGCATGATTATCTTTTTGTGGAGACATGCTATACAATCAGGGCTGGTGCAAGGCAGTTTGGTGCCCTAGGCAAGATCAGATATTTAGCGCGCGCCCCCTTCCCACTTGAGCCCTCCCTCCCTATTTCTGGTGCCCCCTTTAGCCCTGCGCCCTAGGCAGCTGCCTAGTTGGCCTAATGGTAGCACCGGCCCTGTATACAATCCTAAGCATGTTACAGTAAGGATTGTTTAGGACTGCAGCCTTAGTGGAGAGTGGTAGCTCCTGTTCAGGGTTTTACCAATTACTATATTTAGGGCACAGTCCAATGAGGCTGCCCATAACCCTGTAAACTCAGAGGATTGTGGGCATCCTATGCATGGCAGGAGGACCGCAGAGGCAAAGGTCACTTCCACGTTCCTCCCTCCCTGCAAAACACGTAGACAGCCAATTTTGGCTGTCGGAGCGGCCTCGGAGCAGGTGGGAAGGAGTGTGAGGCGTCGCCAGGATACTTTGTATGCTGGAAGAGCCTGTCTCCTCTCCTCCCCTCCTCGCCCCCTGCCCCACCCCCAAAAGCCCATCTCCAAGGTCCTTTTTGCAGTTCTTTCCGTGCCAGCTGCGAGGGTGGGGGGAGGGTGCTCCGAGTTCGGAGTCCCAGCTCCAGCCTCAGAGCAAGTTTCCGAGGTTGGAGCTGGGACTCCAAAAAATCCTACTGCCACCTAGACTCTGCCTAGCAGGACATATGATTGTGCTGCCTGGCTTAGTAAGGAATTTGCTGCTACCCCTCACCCTCCACAAAGCCCCCCAGCTCCAATCAGATCCTACTGATGCTAGTGATCCTTGAGTTCTTGCCTTCTGATGAATTGTAGCATCAGTGGTTCAGCTGGGGCAGGAGGACCCTTGGGCTGAAGTCCAGGGCCCCACAGCCCAGATCCCCCTCCCCCAAATAACCATTCAGAATGGCAGGTGATGGAGGCAGTGGCAAATGGGCCTGGTGCCAGGGTTGGGATTTGTTTGTTGTTTGCTCTGTCAAGAATGAAGAAGCAGTTGCAAAGCATGGAATGGAATGGCAGAAGCAGGGCCGGATTAACATAGGGGCGATTGGAGCGGCCGCTCCAGGCCCAAAGCAGACAATAGGCCCACAATATAGGGACACACGGCACGATTTGAGTTAGCTCTGATCGTTATCATTCAGCATAATTAATGATTTTTTCAAGATTAGAAAGCACATCTGCATTACAGGCTTGAGGCAAGACCTAGCAAGAACTGTTGTTCTCAAATTAGCATGGTAGGTTTTTGCATTTCAATCACTGTTACTACATTTCTTTGAAGCACATGGGGGCTTGCTAGGGTCTGTAATATTCAGATTTAGAAGGGACCTCTCTCTCCAGCCTCGAGCAAAAGTTCTTTCTGATTCGCAGCTCAATTGTTCAAATGCTAGTTTAACAAAAAAACGAAAACGAAACAAAGCAACAAGAACAACACAATTATTCTTGGTCAAGCAAAGCTTCCTGGCTGCTTTTTCTTTTTTAATAAATAAATTTGGGGAAAATTGGGAAGACCCTTACTGATGAGCTGCAGGAGTTTTTGAGTTTTGGCACTTTAATGGTAATTAAAATATTTAATTTGTTTTAATATAAAATTGCGTCTTCATTTTATTTATTTCCATAAAAAGGCCCACCAAAATCCTCAGCACCAGGCCCATAATGCTCTTAATCCGGCCCTGGGCAGAAGTGTTAAAAAATATTGCCAGGGTTATGGGGTGAGATACAGACTGAGACTCAAAACTTAAATGCAATTTTAGATCACCTTCATACAGATAAAATGCAGTTCATTTCAATCTATTCACACTTGTTACATTCACTCAAATAGTTACCGCCATGATGAAGCAACAGAGCCTGGTGGGCAACTAGGTCGGACTCTCAGAAGCAGGAGGTGTGCTAGCTGCTACTCTGGTGACCATGTCTTCCTTGAGTTCTGCTGATTTTGATGCACCTTAAATACTCTTTCCCCCAAGTATTTGCACAATGTGGAAAAACACATCTTTTGACTATACAGTAATACCTTGGATTGCAAGTAACTTGGTCTGAGAGCATTTTGCAAGACAAGCAAAAAATTTTAATAAATTTTGACTTGATAAACAAGCGATGTCTTGCAAGACAAGTCGTAGGGATGTAACCGCTCGCCTCGAGCGGGCGTAGCGGGCCGAAATCGGCCCCGCTCACGCCCGCCAGAGACTCGCTTTGATATAAGAGTGTTTTGGATTACAAGCACGGTTCAGGAACAAATTATGCTCTCAATCCAAGGTATTACTGTATGTCCTGACTGTACATTAATTATTGAGCTCATGTTATCACTTCTGGAAATTCCTTTTTCTGATGCTGTAGTACATTACCTTTCCCTTAGAAGTCTTGATTGCCAGTTTACCTGCTGGCAATCATATGACCTTTGTCTTGGGCTCTAGGTTTATCCTGGAAGTCTCTTTGTGCATAGTTTTCCTATTCCAAACTCCACTGATTGGCTGCATCTTGTTGTGCATGTTCCACAGTCAGCTTTGTGTGTATACACACACCTGTTTTTCAGCCTTTTTCTTCTGGTAATTTCATGCATTTCTTCTGGTAACTTTCCTTCATTCAAAATTCAGGAACCCTTTCACCCCAAAAGGTGATTATCTCACCTTGTAATCTTGGCAATTTGTGACACTTCTGCCATTCCATGCTTTGCAACTGCTTCTACATTCCTGACAGAGCAAACAACAAACAAATCCCAACCCTGGCATCAGGCCCATTTGCCACTGTCTCCATCACCTGCCATAATATGAATTTACATGACACAAGGGGGTGGGGAGAAGAAGAGAGATGCTAGTTGTGTACTTCACAACTGAATGTAATACACAAGGCCATCTAAAGCCCCACCACCACCATAACACCATTAAGTCCAGGGACTTAGATTACCTAGCTGCACCACTGTGTAGCATGCACACATGTGTAAGTCATCTGCTTTGAAGGCACCTCGGTAGGAATTAGGATACACCTTCTTAGGTGTACTCTGAGATACTCTGAAAGATGTCATGAAGCCAGCGCTGACTCCAAAGGTTGGTAAGATATTTGCCAGGACTCCAAGACCAGCAAAGTGCCCACCACCCAAGAGCACCATCATTCATTTTCCCTGGACTACCCGGAAAGGTTTGAGGTGGCACAAGAGAACATCCAGTTTGCTCACCCTGCCTGGGTAGGCAGGTCTACTGAGGCACTGCCCCCACCCATGCTTCTTCCAGTGACAAGTGCCATTTGACCAGATCCCCCACAATCGAGACTTCTGATATCTTTGCAACCCAAATATATCAGTAAATCAACATTACAAGAGGGCATGAAGTTTAATTAGTGTGCGTCTTCCTAAATTTCCCCAAGGAAAGCCAAGATGTTACTTACTTGTCCCATCATCTCTACCAGACCTTGAAAACATCAGTAGGGACCTAACTGGGAATTTAAAGAGATCAGGGGAAATGCACAGGTCAAAATAAGCAATTTAGCAGGCAGGCAATTAATGTTCAAGAAAATGAGAATTTTTCTACTTGACTTCCAGTAAGCCCTCCATGCTTGTCTCAGCAGAACTAGCTTCCTTCTTGAAAAAAGCAATTACGGTACTGTAACTGTTTGACATAAAGCTGAGAGATGATATTTTCTCAAATAATGACTTTTTTTCCTAGTAGAAGAAAATTGGATACACATTTTATCAGCTTTTGGATAGAACTCCAAACACACAGTGTGTGCACAGTTTACTTGGAATATCTCAGATATATACATCCTTCCACAAAGTTGTCAGAGAAGGATTCATATTTTTTTTTTGTCCTGTTAGCAATTTTGTCTTTATTTGCCCCCAATTATTTTTGTTTTCTTTTATATTTTTAGATCATAAGCCTGCTGGCAGGATTCTTTGTAAGGATGGACAGTTTCACTTTCTCGAATATCCAGTATTTCTTAAATCTTTTGCATCCTGCTTATGAAGAAATGTGCACATTTTGGTTCAAATTGATCAAAGAACAAACCGAACGAGATTCTTACCCATCTCTAGAACTTGTCATTTTAAATATACTTTGCATGAGTTCAGGCATTTATTGTGGTTGTTGTTGCTGCTGTTGTTATAAGTGGGGACCCACAAAAAAATATTGTGGGTCCTAATAGGAGCATTCCTATTCAAAACTCTAAGGACCACCAACAAGAGCCAGATGTAAGATGGTGGTTCAATGGGAAGAGCCAGTTGCCTCCTACACCCCATGAACCAAATGCTGGGGTGATCTGCATACATAAATGCAAATGTACAAGTGCGTAACTACAGATCAGGGATTCCAATTTAGACCTAAAATTGCTTTTATTAAACCATTGGGAGTTGGAGAGCCTTGCTGATCTACAAATTGTGGTGCCGTGATGCTCCCCACCACCACATGGACTTAGAATCATAGAATCATAGAAAAGTAGAGTTGGAAGGGGCCTACAAGGCCATCGAGTCCAACCCCCTGCTCAATGCAGGAATCCAGGTCAAAGCATCCCTGACAGATGGCTGTCCAGCTGCACCTTGAATGCCTCCAGAGTGGGAGAGCCCACCACCTCCCTAGGTAGTTGGTTCTATTGTCTTATTGCTCTAACAGTCAGGAAATTTTTCCTGATGTTTAGGTGGAATCTGGGTTCCTGTAACTTGAGCCCATTATTCCGTGTCCTGCAAACTGGGATGATCGAGAAGAGATCCTGGCCCTCCTCTGTGTGACATCCCTTCAAGTACTGGAACAGTGCGATCATATCTCCCCTCAGTCTTCTCTTCTGAAGACTAAACATGCCCAGTTCTTTCAGTCTCCTCATAGGGCCTTGTTTCCAGTCCCTTTATCATCCTTGTTGCCCTCCCCTGAACCCTCTCCAGTTTGTCTACATCCTTCTTAAAGTGTGGTGCCCAGAACTGGATGCAGTACTCAAGATGAGGCCTAACCAGTGCTGAGTAAAGGGGAATTATCACGTCACGTTATTTGGACACTATACTTCTATTAATGCAGCGCAAAATAGCATTTGCCTTCTTACTGTACAATGACAGGTTTTTGCACATGGGTTCTCTCTAAGCTCCAACTGCTCTGGAAATGTTTTTATATTGAATTGCCTTGCGCTTCCAGATATGCCTTATTTCCAAGGCTAGGTTTTGGTTTGGGAACTGCCCCCCCCCCCACCAGCATTATATGTGAGTGCAGTGATATTACACTGGGCTGTTTTAGTTGCCGATTTAGGGAGTGGGGGCATTGTTCATCAAAATTATGCCTGATCTCTTGTTCTTATAGGTTCATCCCTCCTAATACAAGGTGTAGCCATTATTTGCAAGAACCAGGTCATTTGTAGTAAGGGATAGATCTGAAATCATTAGTTGGTATATTGCATACTCAGTGATTAATTATTTTTGCAATGATTTTGTGTCTGGCAAGATATGCTGTACTAGATAAGACAAGGCAGACGGGTATTAGATGTTTTACTGCTTCTGATTAAACTTTGCATTTTCTATGAGTATCTTTATCTAAGGGTCTTTGCTAATTGTGTGTGTGGTTGTATATTTAATTGGAAGCAATTATACATTCTCAAATAGTAGTGATAAACTGACCTGCTTTTAGCTCTTTGCTGATGAGGCTACATTTACATTTTGGGCCGGTTCGCAAGACCCAGGCTGCGAGCAGGGAAGGCACCAGGGGGCCGTCCGTGGGGTCCAGCGGGGCACCGCAGACAACCTGTGCCCCGGGCGCGTGGGCGGACCCTGCAGTCCCCGCACTGCAGTGTGGGCTTCCCGGCACTAGGGGGTGGCGGCTCGGGATGCCCAGAGGGGCCGTTTGCCCCTACAGGCCAGAGCGGCGGCAGCTCCGGCTGCTCTGGGCTGCCGCCTCTGTGCGGGCCCCGTGGGATGGCCGCCCGCTGTTCACACAGCAGGGTGGCCACACACGGTAGGGGCTTACCCCTCTACCGCCCATGGTCACTTTGCATGCATCCCACATGCAGCCGTCCCGCAGGGGCGCCCTCGGTCGGCGTTCACACAACACGGGAACCGCGGGGGACTTCTGCTCCCCCGCGGTTCCCGTGTCGTGCAAACCCGTCCTTTCTCTTTCTGGGTATTTCCCATGCAAGGCTTTGGATTTCCATGCTTCATTTCTTTCTTTTACTGAAGCTAACTGGAATGATTCATCATGATGCCACCTTGAGTTTCATTATGGAAAAAAGGCAGAATATAAATTTCATACATACATACAGTGTTTTGTATATTGTTGGTAAGCAGGTGATAGAATGATAGTTACTTGGTTTACAAGGACCACCAGATTTTAGAGAATATATGTCATGTGCAGTACAATCCTACACTTATTTATTCAGAAGTAAGTCCTACTGGCTTACTCCAAGGTGCATCGGATTGCAGCCAGAGAACTTGGTAAACTTTGGGGGTTATGATTGTAATGATTAATGCTGTTGTTTAATGTTGGTATTATGTTGTATGTTTTGGACCACTGACAAGTACATTATAATTTAATGATGGACCTCTCCAGTTTGCTAAATCCTTTAAAAGCAATCTGGGGAGGCTATGTTCAGGAGCAGAAGAATTGCAGTGGAGGGGAATATTTAATAATTTCCTTTTGATCCCCTGTGGGGGAAACGATGTGAGTACTCAGGAGAGATGTACTAGGCTAGACAAGTCTACTTTGTTAGACATCAGAGTGAAGAATAATGGTCCCTCTGCTGCTATGGTTACACATATTGGATGCAGAATATAATTTAGCCAATAAGACTACTGTTTCTCTCTATGCTCACTTTCAGGAAGGCCATGGTTAGAGAAAGTGAAAGAAATTGTGGCATAAAATAATGCAGATCTGAGAACACGATTGGAATGATAAAACTGTAAGACAGATGATTAAAAACCATTCATCTCTCTTGCTGGTTCTCCTCAGCTATATTACAGCAGTTGAGATGTTTACGCATAAATCCAACAATAGTTTCATTAAACTAATATCACTTCCCTTATCCTTGCAACAAATGTTTCTTTGCTTAAAACCTCATCAGAAATATTATTCACCTGTTCAGAATGTCTGAACATTCAGTTTGGAAGAAGGTCCATTCAAAACTGAGACATTGTCCTTTGGAGGCAATTGGAGGGAAAGTGTTTGACACACTAATAAATTTTAGCAACACAAAGAACTGTGCTTGATATGCTGACAACTACTCATCTATTTGAGTTGAGCTTGAGCTCTCTTCCACTGAGGTTCTTTGGGCACCTTCAGCTTCATTGGCACTATTTATTAGTTCCATTTCAATCTAAGATATATATGTATTTCAATGACATATATGTATTCTCTCACATACTTGCTAGGGATAATAACCTGAAAAACATTTATTACAACTCTGAAACTGCCAGGCTCACCTAATATTGTATTTGCAATTGGCATACCGTACATTCATTTTAACTAATAAACCTATGAAATGGAAAATTTTCTGCAGAAAAATAAAGCACTGGAAAAGTTTCATATTCTGTCCTACATCACTGGCTGGCAGTTGTACTTCAAAACATATGGAGGGCACCAGATTGGGGAAGTGTGGTATAGTATTGAATATTATAGTATTATAGAGACAGACAAATAGGGAGAGTACAGTATTTGACATGTATCCTTCATTTCTCTGGTTTAATATTTATAACCATTTCTTGAAACAATAAGAATCTATATGTTGTTGTTGTTGTTGTTGTTTCTAGTATTATGATTGATTTTGCATATCAGAAGCTTTTTAAAGCTTTGATAAAACTTTTTTTAAATTAATAAAATTATTATTAATTATTATTAATAATTAAAGCGAGATAAAACTTTTTAAAAAATTAATAAAAACAAAGGGGGAGAAATAGCATCCTGTGCCCCCAAAGAATTCATGGAAATAATCAAAGTGGTATACAATTCTTTATATCACAAGAATACAGCAACCAACAGTTGAATATACAGTAATACCTTGGATTGCAAGTAACTTGGTTTGAGAGCGTTTTGCAAGACAAGCACATTTTTAAATATTTATTTATTTAATTTTTTTTTTTACTTGATATACAAGCGACGTCTTGCAATACAAGTACTGTAGTATGGCTTAAATTAAAAATCTCTGTACAATTTATTTATTTATTTATTTCGTTTTGATATAAGAGTGTTTTGGATTACAAGCACGTTTCCGGAACGAATTTTGCTCTCAATCCAAGGCATGACTGTACATAGGTCATAGAACCTCCACCTCCCCAGTTCTCATTTGTATTCATAAAGTAGCATTAAAACCTGAGAACTATGCAAGAATATCCTATATTCTATAGTCCAAATAAACATGCAAGCATGACTGAGGAATCAGTTTAGGAAGAAAAGACAGTGCAATGTTCAAATGACTGATTTAAAAAGTCAAAGACTTCAAAACCCTAGAGGATTTTTATTTTTATTTTTTTTAATGTGGTGACAAGAAGGTCCTGATGGGAAGCTGGACCAGTAACCCGTTTCAGATGTCCCTTGTTGATGGGAAGAACTAATTTCCATTGTTCAACAGCTACAGCTGAAAATATACCAAAAAGATAACAAGAGACTCCCTTGAGACTGTGTCCCACTGTCCTGAGTACAGCCCCATCTGCAGTTCCAGTCTATTCTAGTTGTAGTCCTAATTGCCAACTTGTTCTTTCAGACCTCTGGTCATCATTTTGGCTGAACATTAAACTATTCAAATTCATTCTTTGCCGGCTGGGATCTGCCTTGTTCGCTGCCCTGGGGCTCTAGCTGCCAGCTGATCCTTGTCTCTGTTAAACACAGAGAGACAAAAGCGTGAAGAACACGTCCTCCAGACATTTCAGGAGCACAAACTGATATGAACATATCCCTCGAGTACTGGTTCCCAATGCAGCATTGCAGAGAGGACTCTGTTGGTTCTTTCTACCAACCAGCTGAGTGTGTGTGTACATGTGTGTGATGTTTTTAGAAATCCCACCCACACAGAAGTGACTTCTATTATTCTGTGTTCAGAGACAGCATACTTCTTGCTGGATGATTTGGGCAAAGAAGGTAGGGCTGGCATTTTTATGCCTTGCTTGTGAGCCTCCAGACAAAATGATGGATTTGATGGGTCCTTAGTTTGATTCCAGTAAAGTACTTCTCATGTTGATGGGACCTTAGTTTGATTCCAGTAAAGTACTTCTCATGTTCCTATGTTGAAGAGGAACACTGCTTCAACTGAGATGATATAGCAGTGGTATTGTCAAGGTCATTGTGGAGTCAATCCATGCAGTGGTGGAGTATCATGGCACTTTTTTAAAATCAAAGGCTGCATTCCTTCAGGGGTGATGTGTCCGGTGTGTGTGTGTCACTCTGTGTGTGTGTGTGTGTGTGTGTGTGTGTGTGTGTGCACTCAGGGCCGGTGCTACCATTAGGTCAACTAGGCAGCTGCCTAGGGCACAGGGCTAAAGGGGGCACCAGAAATAGGGAGGGCTCAAGTGGGAAGGGCCCCCCGCTAAATATCTGATCTTGCCTAGGGCACCAAACTGCCTTGCTGTGTGTGCATGCTTGTCACTGGTGGGCTAGGCCCACCCCTTTCTCTCTCTTTCTCCCCTCTCCCTGACACCCCCATTTCTCCCTCTCCCTCTGCCGAAGGGGGGACCTATTGCTCTTGCCAGAGGACTGAACTGATCACTTGCAGAGGGCTTTTGAAATAAGGCCAAAGGCTGCAGTTGCCCACCCCTCTGATACAGTGATAGCAGCTGGGCTATCACACCAAGTAGTGAACCATGATATAGCAAAACACAGGCAGACCATGTCTTTTATTTATTTATTTACAGCATTTTTACCCCGCTCTTCAGTCAAAAAAGGCTCCCAGAGTGGCTTACAAAGATAAATATTAGACAGTCCCTGCCCTCAGGCTTACAATCTAAAAGACATGACACAAAAGGAAAAGGGTTTGGGAGGGAGGGGGAAGAAAGCAAAACTCAGGCACCAGTTCTTAGTTACAAGGTTCTTAATTATTTTTCCCCCTCTTGCAGGGAAGGGCAAAACAAGCTCCCTTTAGCTGCTCCCTCTCCAGCTGATGTATGGGGTCAGGCTGGTCTCCCCCTTGCCGTGATGTTAATCCTGGGAGGCATGGGCTGCAGCCTCCCAGTGGCCCTCAGTTCTCTTTTCTGCAATGTTTTAATGGAATCTGCATATCTAAAAACAAAAACAAAACATAAACACTGTCCTGGGAGGCTTGGCTGCCTGTAACTTTTGGGAGGTGCTTAAATAAATTTTCGCACAGATTAATGCCCTTCAGCCCTCAGTGGAAAGATGGAGCTCATATTTCCTGTAACACAAGACACAGTCCAAATGTCCTGAGTGAAAGATTGCAGATTTTTACTCCACTGATTGTTAAGCAAGGACACAGTTTGGCCAAAGTCAATCATGTGCTTAACTCCCTTTGAGAAATCAATAGGACTTGAGAAGTGCTTAACCTTGGCTGGATCCTTAACCCTTGTGCTGCAACAGATTCCTTTGACTCAAGAACCAGAAAAGACCCATCTCATAAGGCAATTGCACTGGCAAAAAGAGAGGTCAACATTTTGATGGAGCAGATTAGAACTGGAATCAAAGGCAGACAACAAACATGGAACCCAAGGGTGCCATTCTTACATAGCTGTTCTTCCCAGCCAGCCTGTTCTTTAACAATTGATTTGAATGTATGAATATTTTATGTGTGAGGCTGGGTCAGAGATGTGTGGGCTAAGTGGTCTGTGATATTTTATTGTTGTTGATTCTTGTTTTAACTGATGTAGTTTGGGGAATTACTGATATGTTATTGTTATAGTACCAGGCTTCGGCGATCAATAGAAGTGATTTGGGAAGAGTACGGCCTTGAAAAGTGGCTAAGAAATAGATTAAATAATAATTTGGCAGCACTTGATATTTGGAATGACCATAGACTTCAAGGCCACAAGACAGGCTAATCAGGCAAGCAAGCCAGAATGCCAGCATCTGTGGTACCCCTCATCCCAATAACAACCCAATCCTATACAGCAGGGGTTCTCAACCAGGGGGGAATTCCCCCCACGGGGGGAATTTTAGGGTTTGGGGGGGGGGAATTGGGACCACAGACTCAAACTGTTGGAATACTGATCTTTCTACAAATTATAATTCTACAGATTGTACATAATCTACAGGATATCATACCTTATTGTATGGCACAGGCTAAGTCAGATAATCTTGGAAAGTGGGGAATGACATTCTGACATATGGTGAAAAGGGTGCATGGTGCAAAAAAGGTTGAGAACCACTGCTATACAGATTTGAAACCAACAGGCTTAATCAGCATACAATCAGACTACTTCAGTTATTTGAGGGAACGGTCTATGGCTCCTAGACACCCTGCCCCCTTGCAGCCAGCAAGGGAAAAAAATGCACCAGCTGTTCTCTGAGGTTGGGAAAGCAACCTCAGAGAGGGGAGAAGAGGGTGCGGAGAGGATGAGACTAGAGTGGCCAGGTTATGAGGCATCCTGATGCTGCTCCTGCCTCCTTCCCTCCCCCACTGAAATGTCATTGCCATAGAATCATAGAATCATAGAAAAGTAGAGTTGGAAGGGGCCTACAAGGCCATCGAGCGAAAATGCAGAGCGGGAGGTGTGGGGAGGTGGAGATCGCCTCCACTGCTCCTCCCATTCTGCACTGGAGGCCCGTAAGCCTTCTAGTTTGAGGGCTTACTGGCATCCCAATAGGATTGCACCCTTTTTGTTCTGTGCTCAAGTCAGCTAATAGTGTCCTCTGAGAGGGAATATATATTTCACCCAATACCAAATGGATACAAGGACAGAAATGGGCTCATGGGCTGAAGCATGCTACAATTAATCTCGCCTCAATTTAAGGACTTCGATCTCTACTATTACTCTTTTTAAATAATTTTAAAATTAATTTTCCAAATACAAAGACAAACAAAAAGTGTGCATCGAATTTAAATCTAGTTATTGACAGAGGGTAGAACATTTAACATTCCCGCCCCACTCCCTTTACCTTAGACTGAAATATAGATGAAATCCATTGGCTACTTCGAGATTTTCTGTATGATTCTCCATAATAACAAGTTGTATTTACGGAGCAATCCTATGACCCCTAGACAGCATCAGAGGGGCCATAGGATATTTTGGATTCCCATATTTGAGGTTGGAGACAGCGCTCTGACCTTGGAGCTGGGAATTGGAGCTCCGTTCCCCCTCCCCCGCCTTCTCGCAGGTGGTGCGGAAAGAACTGCACCAGCTGCTCTCCAAGGTCAGCAAAGCAACCTTGGAGAGGGGTAAAAGGGGCCATTTTGGTGGGCAAGGAGGGGAGGAGACCGGAGAGGCCAGGGTACGAGATATCCTGATGCCTGTCCAGCCTCCTTCCCTCCCCCGCCAAGATGCTCCAGCTAGATGGGCAAAGCCCATCTAGTGAAAATGCAGGGTGGGAGGGCAGGGAGGCGAAGATCACCTCCACTGCTCCTCCCACTCTGCATACGACGCTCGTAAGCCTCCGAGTTCTGGAGTTTACCGGCACTGCGATAAGATTGAGGTCTTAGTCTCTTTTCCATAATCTGAGGAAAGGCTTTGACAAATTTTGCTGCGTATGTCCCTGATGTTTATACTCATTTCATTCATTTATTCCATGTCTATGCCACCAATAGCCAAAGCTCTCTGGGCAGTTTACAAAGAGATAAAAACCATTTACATGCAAACATATAAACAGAAAGCACACAGAGACACACACATATACACCATTATAATAATCAACAATAAGAAATCCCAGGGCCTGATTAAATATGAAATAAAATCATGCCATCAGATATTTTTCCCGTTGCCTTCAGCTAATTTCAGTTGGTATGTTGTTGTTTTTCCTGCCATGGCTACTTGTCACATCTCCATGTAACAAGACTTCAGTGTTAGAAGTTCTGCAGTTTGCCAACTTCCAGCTATTACCCTGTGACCTGCCCTCAGCATGAACACAGTACCTTAGATGTTACTTTTGCCATTCCTGAGAATATTATGTTCTAAAACGGTAACACAACAGGACATGGCCACCATATATGAATATATAAACCTTGCTGATTACAATGTCTCCAACACTTTGTATTGCTTGTATTTGTTATCCTGTTACTGCTTTATGATCCAGTTGAGCCATCTAGTTTTACTATGTAATCGGATAAATTGGTCCCAGCAGGGTTTCCAGTTGATGATTGGTCACCAATACCAAAAATACATATTGTGTGTCAAACAGATTAGACACTGGATTCCCGTTTTTGGACCAAAATATCTTGATAGATCATTGCCCCTGTGCCCCTACCCAGCTGACGCTGTACATTGTATAAGCGAAGTTACCTAGTCAGGACTATCTGGGCAAACAGAGCCCTCATTCATCCTAGTCCCTGTAATATATATCCGCCAATAGTAGATGTGTTTAATGTAATTAAAGGCTGCCGCCGGCGTGATCACATCACTCCAGTGCTCAAAGAGTTGCACTGGCTACCAGTTGTTTGCCGAGCCGAATTCAAGGTGTTGGCATTGACCTTTAAAACCCTGTACGGCTCCGGTCCAGTTTATGTCAAGGAGCACCTCCAGCAACATCAAGTAGGCCGCTCGACAAGATCTGGCACGGACAGCCTTCTCCCTGTCCCATCAGCTAGAGCAGTGATGGCGAACCTATGGCACGCGTGCCACAGCTGGCACGCAGGGACCTCTCTGTGGGCACTCGAGCCATTGGTCGCCAGATCGCGAAAAGACCGTCCCCTTCTGCATTCAGCGTCAGGTTTCCATAGTAACTCCTCTCCACTCATTCCTCGCTGGCCTCCACAGGCAGGCACACTCCAACATCTCCACCCCCAGAAGTGGACTGCACAGGCACCCAGCCTTCCTTCCAACTGAACAGACAGCTCAGAAGCACAGCGCAGTGCGTGCCTGAATCTTTGCACGCCCGGTGAAGAGCCATGCCTTGAGACAGAGCGGGGCACGATTAGCTAGTGCCCCCTCCTCCTTCCTGCCAAATTTAAGGCACTTTGAAATAAATAAGTTGGTTTTGTGTTGCAGTTTGGGCACTCGGGCTCAAAAAGGTTCGCCATCACTGAGCTAGAGAAACCAGGCTGGTGGGGACTAGGAGGAGGGCCTTTTCTGTGGCAGCCCCCAATTTATGGAACTCTCTCCCCAATGACCTCCGCCATGCCCCTTCCTTTATTAGCTTCCGCCGGGCATTAAAAACGTGGCTTTTCAGGCAGGAATATGGGGTGGGTTAGGATTTTTAAGTTTTGCACTGTTTTTAATTGTGTTTTATACTGTGTGTGTGTCCCCCCCCCCCTGTATTTTATTGGACTGTACATTGCTCAGAGTGGCTGGATGTCTGGCCAGATGGGCGATTAATAAATATAATAAATTAATAAATTAATTAAAATTGCTTCATAGAAATTAGGAAGCTTTTAAATGATGGAGTCCCTACAGAGCCACTACTCAAGAGTAGATAGTACCGGGCTAGATGGATAAAATAGTGTGACTTGGAATAAGACAGCTACCTACACACAAAAGGAAATGCGTATTTCTAAGCGGTGCCGGCGTCAAGGGAAGGCATGGTTGGGCACCTGCCCGGGGCCCACACCCTAGCAGGGGCCCACCTCTGGACGCGCTGCTCCTCCTCTTCACCATTGCAACCTGTTTGTTCACCTGCCTCTCACTCTGGCTGAGACAAGGGTGGCAGTGAGAAGGAGGAGCAGTAGATGCCTACTTGCTCACTGGCCCTCAGGCTGTCAAGCAAGCAAGTGGCAGCAATTGTGAGACCCAGGATGTAGAACAATAGCAGCTGGTGACAATGGCACTGAGAAGGTGACTCACTGCCGGAGGGGCCCCCATGGGGGTGCTTTTCCCAAGGGTTCTCAAAAACCCGGAGCCGGCACTCTTCTTGAGGCCAGAGAAGCTGCACCTGTTGGGATACTGCCTGTCACACGAACTTCGCCATTAAAAAAAATCTAGAACGGTGATATTCATTTAGAAGGATTTGTTGCTGTCACACAAACCTAACCGCGGTGGTGACAAGCTGCCACCCGCACGAACTGAACCCACGCCAGCTACGTATTGGCAAACGAGGAGCTTTCGCTTTCCACAGCCGCCGACATAATCCAGTTTGGTTAGGTAATTTGCAGACCGTCCCTTCCCTGGGCATTCTGGAGAGCAGAGAGAATTCAGCGGCGCGTGTCTTCTGCTGCAATGTTGCAGAAGGGAGGAGCGGAGCCGGCGGAACGGGAGGATCTCTTCACTGCCGGCCCGCTGCAGCTACGGCTCCTTTGGAAGTTCTGCCTCTCGCTTCGCGCCCTAGCTCAGGTGGCTGAGAATCCCTAGGAAAGGGGCGGAGGACAGGCCGGCGCACATCCCCACGACGCAGGATGCTTCCTGCGCGGTCATGGCACGAAAAGCGAAACCGGGAGGGAGGTGGGGCAGAAAGCGAGGTCCTCTTCTTCAGCCTTCCCCAAACTGGTGTCCTACAGATGCTTTTGGACTACAGCACCCGTCATCCCCGACCACTGGCCATACTGACTGGACTGATGGGAGCTGTAGTCCAAAACTCCGGAGGACTCCAAGTGGGGAAGGCTGCGTCTTGACTCCCGTTTCCAAATGGAGGCGCCCTTTGCACGTCTTCGGGAATTTGCGGACGATCCCTTGGCTCGCGAGAAGTGGATTTGTTATGGTTAGCGCTGTGTGCTTTTTTTTTCTTTTCCTTTTTTTTTTTTGTTTGTTTCCAGCCTTTGCCTGACGGTGCAGATCTCGGACAAGTGCAGCCTGCGCGGCAGCAGGATCTGGAAAGGGAAGCGGGCCAGCGAAAAGCGTCCGTTTCGAAAGTCTTCGGAGCGCGGAGTTAGCAATTTGCGGACGCCCCCCCCCCCTTGGTCGACAGGGTTGGCTCGCACACACAGTGCCGATGGAGCGAAAAAGCAAGATCTCCGCTGCCCTCCGACTCGCGCAGGTAGGGAACGAACCTGGCCATCCCATCCCCTTACCACGAGGACAGGAGACTTCAGCCTCTCTTCGCCGCACACGTGAAGATTGGGGGGCTTCGTCCAGATTTCCGGGATTTAGAGGAGGAGGAGGGGAGAATGCCTTATAAAAATACCTTTCTAGATCGCGAAGAGGGGGTGTATTGAAAGCCAGTAGGGCCGGTGGGATCCCCCCCCCCTCAATTAGCAATGGAGATGTTTGTTCCTTTTGCGCTGTGTGCGTATTGTTGTCTCGTAAGGATCCCCATTGCTGTCGAGGATCCAACGGGAAAGGAAAGGCCTGGCGGTGGGTGGGTGGATAAGTGGGGAAGCCGCAACAATCGGGCGTGGGTCGGTTTGAGCATATTCGATCAAGTGAGGAGATCGCCTCTGCTAGCGCGGCCTGCAGTTAGGCCGGCTGGCACAGGGGAAGGAGGGGGCGTTGTGGGGCTCTGCAGAACAGTAGCCTAACATACAAATCAAAGAGTGGGGGCTGCTGCCTTATCATGCCCCGCTTGTGGGCTTTCTGGCTGCATCTGCCTGGCCACAGTTGGAAGCAGGATGCTGGGTTGCTCGATGATAGACTCTTGGGCGGATCCCGCACGGCTCTTGCCTTCTTAAAATAAAAGCAATTCCAAAAGGAAGGGGGTGTTTTTATTTGTGGCAAGGCCCAGTTTCTCATTTATTGGAACTGGGAAGGTATCCCTGTGGTTACTGTTGATAAAAGAGTGAAAATCTTGCCAGTTGGGTAACTTAGGTAGGTTACTCTAAAATCACACTTTCCAAATGATAGTAGGTTGGGTACCAGCCATCTATACTTATTTTTCTGAGCAATGTGTACCATTTGCTGGTTTGTACTAAAGTGGAGACTCCTGTTTTGAAGTCTTGGCTCAACCCTGGAAATATATTAGCTAATGATAAAAAAAAAGGTACCACTGAGCAAGCACAGAGTGCATTTCTGTCACAATAAGCGTTGGCACCTAGACTTGACACAGCTGGCAACTGGGATTAAAGGGACAGGTTTTACAGTCAATGCCTTGCAGACAGGTCTGAGCCTCACCCCCTCCTTTCTTCCTTCTTTTTTTAAAAAATGGAGGCCTAGTTGGACTATACCACTTCATACTGCAGGTGGGGGACCTCCCCAGAGTGCTCTCTATACAAAAACCCTCCCTGTAGAAAACTTAGCAATGCAGAGACTGAACAGAACCCTTCTCTTTGGCATTAGTTTTCTGTGTGGAGGGATTTCGAGGTTGCAGTTGTTTTTGTATGGAGGAACGTTATATCATGTGAGGTCCCTACCTAAAGTCTGAAATGGTACAGCCCAGATGCAGGTTTACAACTTAAGTAAGAATTAGGCCTAAATCTATACCTAATCATGGAACATAACTATCACATGTACTTATTTGGCTAGAATACAGTTCGGTTGGGTGGGCAACTTGTGGCCCTCCAGATGTTTTGGCCTACAACTCCCATCAGCCCTAGCCAGCACAGCCAATGGTGAGGGATCATAGGAGTTGTAGGCCAAAACATCTAGAGAGCCACAAGTTGCCCCACCCCTGTACTAGATCTAACAACTTTAGTACTGTATATGCTGACTTTTAACAGGCCTTTGGAACAGTGACCCCAAATGGTGAACTGAGATTTCCTGGTCAGCAGTGGAAACTTTTTATGATGGTAGTCTGGCACACACTATGTAGCACAATATGATACAGGGAGTTTCACTTCTGAGACAGATGTGGAAGGTTAGTTCTGTGTAAGGGTAAAATTCCAGCAATGGAATGTAAAAATAAACTAAAACAAGTGCTGTAAATTCCTATTTACTACATTTCTGTACCTCCCAATAGTCAAAGCTCTCTGGGCAGTTCAAAAAATAGGAGATCAAAACCATTATTTATTTATTCATTCATTATATTTATCTCCTGCCTTCTTTCCTGCAAGGAACCCAAGGCAGCTTACAACCTTCTCCTCCTATCCATTTTATCCTCAAAATAACCCTGTGAGGTAGGTTAGGCTGAGAGTCAGTGACTGGCCCAAAGTCACACAGTGAGCTTTGTGACTGAGTGGAGCCTAGAACCCAGATCTTCCGAGTCCCAGTCCAACACTCTAGCCACTACGCCACACTGGCTCCTAATATACAAGAACATAACAATAAAACATATTGTAAAATCACGTGTAGTCCAGCACTCTAACCGCTACACCACACTGGCTACCATTGCCTGCCATCTGATCCTTTTAACCAGAGATGCCAAGGATTAAACCTGGGACCTTCTGCTTGGAAAGCAGGTGCGCTACCACTGAGCTGTGAGCTTTCCCCTATATTCCTTTTACGGTATATCTTGGTAAGACTTCCCTAATCATGGGAGTCTTGTGAATGGATTTTCTGGCTGCTAGCAGTGGGGACAGCTTCTGGGCTGGGGTTGATGAGCAAGTCGGAAACAAAGAGCCCATCCCATCACGGAGCTCCCTTATAGTTCCCCCCCCCAAAAAAAAGGGAGGTCGCTACTCTCAGAACATCAGCGCATTGTTTTCTGCTGAAGTTTTTTCTAAAATCACCAGAGAGTTTGTCTGTTCTCTCTGGTGACATCACTTCCTCGCACAATGATCTCTTTAGGAGTTCATGAACTGTGTGACCCCTGCTTATTACTGCTCTTTTATTCTGAGGCGACATTTATGATTCCTGGCACATGGACCTTCATAGCTGGAAGAGGATGAGAGTGCCGTGCCCTGAATACATATCTCAATCTGCTGCACTGACTAGGGTCGAAGGGAAGGGGAGCTGTGAGTGACCTTACCATACAACCTTACTTCTTCTTTGCCTTTACACATTTACTTCATCAATAGAACCCTCCTCATCCTATATCTCAGCCTTCTCTAATTTTGGGCCCTCCAGATGTCTTGGACTACAACTCCCATCAGCCCCAGCTGACACGGACCACAATTGGGGACTATGGGAGTTGTAGTCCAGAAGATCTGGTGAGTGCCCGGTTGGGGAAGACTGCTATATCTATATATTTCTGAGTGTATGGGGAGGCAATGGGTTGGATTCTAGACTGAAGTTGCAGTTCACACATGGTAGATCCAGGTCAGAGTGTGGAAAGGCACTCCTGCTCTGGTTCCCTGCTTGCTGGGGGTGGGGGCGTGGGCGTGGGCGTGCATTGCTCCTTCTGTCTCATACCATGATTTGTGGCCAATTCCTGCGTATTATTCTGCTTGCCAAATCCTCCTTCCTTGGAACTCGCTCTGCTTATATTGGGAGAGTTTCATGGTAGTAATAAAAGAGACCAGCTCCCTTTTGTCATATCAAACCCTGGGCTGTAATAGATTGCAGGCGCCAGCTGAAAGCAGCTCCAGCCCCACAACCTCCTGTACTTTACTATTGGGTTTGGAGAAAACCAGCTCCATCCTTTTGCCAACTAGCTGGAAGGTGTCCCCCCCCCCCCCAATATAAAGATTGCTGAGATACTATTTTTAGCACTTAGGGGAAAGTACCCGATGAAATATGTAAATATCAAGAATCACAAGGCAGAGAGTATTAATAGACTTCCCCAACCTGATGCCCTCCAGATGCTGACTGGGGTGATGGGAGTTGGAGTTCAACATATCTGGAGGGAAGGCTGATGTATAATATAAGGCCATTTGTTAGAAACAGAAACTGTTGGAGGAGATGCAGCCTTGTATGGCCAAGATTTAGCATATGAGAGTTTGTGTGCATGGAATTAACTGGGTCCCGTTCCCCCTGTCCTTCTTGCAACTCCAAACACCTGCGTGGGTGACCATGGCAGTTTCAGCCTTGAAACCATGCTGGAAACTAGGTTGATAAGGATTGAGATAATCTGCATCGTTAAGAATGCCTGGACTTCATCCACTACTGTAGGTTTAACTGCCTTACCCCAAAAGGGTAAATTTGCGGGTCATGTGGATCTAAAGTTATGCTGCCTTCATCACATCCTTCAAAGGGCAGGGAATTACCCACCTTAAAGTAAAGCATTTAATCCCAGTTGTAAACCTACCAAACCATGCTCCTCAACTAGCTTTAATTAGCCAGTCTAATTACAGTATTTTTCCATGTATAAGACTATACTTTTTCCTAAAATTGTTAGACTAAAAATTGAGGGTCGTCTTATACACGGAAGTAAGCCAAGGAGAGAACCACGCGGTTGCGAAACTGCCCAGTGGGGGGCATCTTATACATGGGGGCGTCTTATAGACAGAAAAATACGGTAAGAGTCAGAGATTCTGCCATTGTTATGTATACTTACATAACGGATGGCCTCATCACTGCTGACTTAAAAAGAGGGGGGGGGGACCCAAGACACACTCCAGTCTGCATATTCATGTTTTTGTTCATGTTCGTGGTTTTGGCCATACATATCTCCCTGGGGAGGGAGCTCTAAAGGCTTCCAGGTTGCCACTGAGAACAGAAATAGAATACCGGTAATCAAATCCAGAGTTACCAGGGTAGGAATACATGCCTCCTCATAGGAATATGATGCTGCAATCTAGTGATGCTTTTTCTACCCAGGAAGAAGCTGTATTTCAGTGCTGCAAGAGTCTTACATATACTTGATTTGCAGTGAAAGGGAAGCAGCCATTAGTTATGGTAGAAGTGAGAGGAGAGCTGCAGATGCCTGGGAATCCATGTCTTTCAGGGTAGGAAGGGTTATACTGGTACACCATTGCCATAATACCATGGCAGTGGTGCACGAATATAATCCTTCCTATCCTGCAAGTCATGGATTCCCAGGCAACTGCAGCTTTCCTGTCACTTCTCCCATTGCATGATACCATGGCAACTCAGCCTCATTGATGGGCAATATACACTATTTTTCTGGCCTGATGGTAGACAGATGGGAGTGGGGTGGGGATGTTGGAAGATCTCGCAGAAAGAGTGTGTTGTAATTGCTTGTCTCTTTGCTAACACATTTCTCGGGGTTATGGCAGCAGGCTAGCTCCTGTCTTACTTTTAAAAATAACTACCAGTGCTTTGGTAGGTATCCCCCCCCCCCCATTCAAAGCATTTCACAACCTTCTGCTAAATAATTGCCAGGTGAATAACGGGTACACGGATCACCCAAGCTGTTATGGTGGCAATCAGTTGCAGGTACTGCGAGTCAAGAAACTTAGGCTATGCAACCTCCAGATGCAAAGGGCAGTGAGCAGACCAGTGACTACTTTTGGGAGTCTGGTTCCAGACCTCTTGCCCGTGTTTTACATACCACTCCCCCCCCCCCCCCCGCGCTGCAATGTAAAAGAACATGCTTGTGTTGGTGAGAACATGGCCAGTTCTTGCAGTGCTTTGGAACTTGATGATGTTCAGTTGTTTACTGCAGATCTGTTGGCCTCCTGCAATTTTTCATACCCATAAGAGGTGGACATTTGGAAGTGTCCACCTCCTTGGTTTAGGTCTCTAGGGCCTTCATTGGAGGTGGCTTATCCTTCTGATCAATGTGGGAGACTGTTGGAGTTGTTCCTGGGCTGGTCAGGAGGCAAGCTAAAAACAAGGAACCTTTCCACTCCATGGAAACTACTCAACTCATCCAGCCAAGCCTTGTATTTCTAATTCCCATGTTGAACTAACAAGCCCAAGCTCAGATGCTGATCCATTCATGTTGCAGGGCAATGAGTGCCTCATGAGGTCCTGTGAGTCTCTGGGAAGGATCCAACAGTGTCATGGCACTTGCACTATTGACATTGAGCTAGCATTGGTTACACTAGCACAACATCAACAACGCTAGCACTGTGGCACTGTTGGATGCTTCCCTGTGTGTCCACCTGTTTCCTTATCCAAGCATGACAGGTACGCCACTGGGGCTTAGTTACTCCAGCTTTACCACTAGTTCTGAACCCAGCATGAAACACACTATAAATTGGATGTGCACTGCATTGTCTGCACAAGATCAGTCCCTTGGGCATGAGACAGATTGGTCTGTGCTCAATGCCTAGCTAGGTTCTGAAGAGTCTGTTTCCTGGAGGAGAACTTCCTGGTTCCTATGCAGGGTTATGGGAACTACCCTTCTTTGCATGGCAGCATGGTGTTTGACAGGGAGGGGCCGTAGCTCAGAGGCAGAGCACCTACTTTGCATGCAGAAGTCACAGATGCACACGCTGGCATCACCAGGTAAAAGGATCAGATAGCAGGTGAAGGGAGAGACCTGGAAAGCCACTGCCGGTGGAGAGCAAGCAGTCCTGGGCTGGGTGGACCAATGGGCTGACTCAGCATAAGGTAGCTTCGTGTGTTCCTATGACTCAACAGACTGGAGTGCCATCAGTTAAGCCATATATGAAAGGTTTTTATTATATGTGCCACTTTTGTTACTAGTTCGTTCTTAAAAGTTATTTAAAATTAATTTTATGATTTAATGAACTTGTTATATTCATATAGAAGGGTATGTTTTATATTGCAAGCTGCCTTGGGAAGACTGCAGGTGGGAAAGGTTGCTAAGAAATGCATTAAATAAACAAATAAATACTTTGGAGTCCCCTAATTCCCCCAACCTGCAACAGAGCTGGGACTTCAGCTCAAGCATTCTTGCTTTGCTGTGTAGGTTTGCTGCTTTGCTTCAGATAAATATCTCTTCCCTCACACTTTCACTTGGAGTGTGCTGAATTAGATTGTCTGTATGTGGACTAAAACATAGTGACAGATCCATATTCCCTTTCTTCTCAATACCTGTGAATACTGAGTTACTGTTATAACCTGTGTTACTCTCCTGAGCAAGGGGAGAAGGAAGCCAAGTTTGGACATGGTTGGCTGGTGTTTGTGCCTGTTGTCAGTTGCTGTGAAATAAGCCTCTTTGGTATTGTTTGGCTCTGGATTGAGGGACCATGGTGTGTTTAAATTTGGAGTTGTGGTTATGTGTACACATACACGCCTGTCCTGATCTGTTACTCCTATTTTGATCTAACTGTAGAAAGCAGAGGGAATGCCTGTCTTGGCAGGCTGATAACCTCAAACCATAATGACTAACTTTTTGTAACCATGTTAAGAGCCAACAGCTGTTCTAAGCCTCCCTTGACTATGTGAACAGATGGATGCCAGGAACCGAAGATTAGTCTAGACTAGGGGTGGACAAGTTCTGGGGGGTTCAGGGCTGCATTACACCCCCCAACACAACAGAGGGCACACCCCTCTCCACCAAAATGGCTGCTGAAAGGGTTGCTGTGGCAGAACCACCACCAGCAATTTTGCTTGACGGTCCCCACGCGCCTTGTTTGCAAGCTGAGTTGCACTCTCAGGAGGCTTCTGGGGCCCCAGCGTTTTGCATGTGGCCATCAACAGATTCTCCCCCCCCCCCCAAGGAATGTGGCCCTTCACAGAAAGGAAGGGAGGGAGGTTCCCTACCCCTCCTTTAGAATGATGCCATGAAGCATTGTTTAAGCAATGGGTAGAAGCAAAGTTTGTATTTTAGAAATGAGTCTGCAGGAAGGGTGAAATCCACCAGCCCCCCCCCCACACACATCTGTCACAAAGCTCATTTTATGGGAATTTCTGGAATTTGCCAGATTATTGTGCTGTGAAAATAATCGGTAGAAAGCTCTCCCTGTGTCCAGTGCTTAAGCATGCTTGATGGAGGCAGAAATCCAGATTGCAATGTGCATCCTTGCTGCTGCCTAAGTCCACTTCCTTGCTGCCCCCTAACAATGGATCACCTGCTGTCTACAGAAGGGTTGTGTAATCTTCAGGGATCTTGAAGAGGCTAAAAGGGCAATTGAAGCGTTAGATGTGTTACCGTCGGGCCACTTTGATTGAGAGAAGCTGTGCATTCATGACTCAGTGGGCTAACTACCTCCGTCACTATCTGAACTCGTAAGGCACTGCCTGTTCCAGGGAAAGGGAGTTTGCTTACCACTTAGAGGAAGTATGTAAACCTTGCTGTGCCGCTTGGCAGGAAAAGCGGGCCAGGATTTATGGATTTACACAGCTGTCACCGGAGCAGGGCGATCTTATGCTGTCGAGCATTTAATGGAGTGATAAGGACTGCCTGTATCCTCTGTGCTTGCTCTTGTTAAAGCGCCTGGCAAAGACTAGGACAGAGAGTGCTAGCTGGGGTTGCACGTTGTCTACAGCTCTCTGTGGGTCTGCCTGTGAACAGAGGCTTGTTCTGTTTTCCCCTCCCCTTTTTGCTCATCTCCCGTGAGATGGAACCAACCAAACAAATGGGGACTGAGACCCAGCTGGGTTGCCTCTTGTCAATCTCTCAAAGAGGGAAGTCAGCGCATGTCTGCTCAGAATGCAGCTAGCTCTCCCAGGCACGATAAGCCAAGGGCACCTGGAAGCATTACAAAGTCTCCACAGGGGGAAAGGTGGAGCTACTAGAGAATAGGATGCAGCTGCCCTGGCTGAGGAGAAAGCTGCTTTAATGACCTTCTGGCAGCTGGGATGCTCTTGTGTTTATATTAAAAAGCAACTGCACGAATAGGCATTGGACCTCTAGCTTTTCTCTCTGTAGCGTTAGACACCCCAGAGCTGTGAGAGAACCGATGGCCACAGCGGTCGTGCTTCCTGTTTGATTTAGCAACTGTGTAGGAAACGGTTCCCAGAAAAAGAGGCCCCCAAAAGTTTTATGCAGCAGTCCCAGGGCATGGCCACATTTGGCATGATGGGCCATTATCTGTGCTAGCTTCACTGATCACTCCATCAGCTGTTTGGACTATGGAGGGGAGCAGCACAGGATTGGTGCAGTCCCCGTGTGATTTTCCTTGATAAGCTGTGTGGGCAACGAGATCAGCCTTCCCCAACCTGGTGCCCTGTGATGTGTCAGGCTGCAACTCCCAGAATCCCCCAGCCGGTTGTAGTCCAACACATCTGGAGGGAAGCTGAACTAGATCAACACCTCTGATTAGCCAGAAATTCTTCTGCCTGGAAGGACATGTCCAGGAGACTCCTATTGAGGAGACTTAATGCATTCTTTCAACCAGAGCTGGCTCGACCTCCCAAGCATATCGCAATGCGTGTGCCCTGGAGACTCATGGCGTTTCTGTGACGTAAGGTTTATTTACACATATATCCAGCCTGAGCAGAAGATGGGGGTTCACAGCATTAGCGTGCCAGCGGAATCCTGTTCCCCCTCCTCCATCACCATTCTCTGCTTTGTACAGGCTTTGGTGGAGCCCGCTGCTTTCCAGGCTGCCTCCCCACCTTCACGCTACTCTGGAGCTGTGGAAACTTGGAGTCACCGGCAGCAGCTGAAGCGCCATCGCTTCCAAGTAACTGCCAAAATAATCTAGTCATTTCCATTAAGGGATTGATTGGTTTGGTCACATGCTGGGAAGAGTCTCTTTCCTGCATCTTGCATTTCTGTTTGTGATGGATGCTGAGCATGGTTGGCTGCTTGGGTTAGAGCAGTGTTCTCCAACCTTGGGTCCCCAGATGTTTTTGGCCTACAACTCCCAGCATGCCCCAGCCAGCGTAGCATACCTGGCTGGGGCATGCTGGGAGTTGTAGGCCAAAAACATCTGGGGACCCAAGGTTGGAGAACACTGGGTTAGAGGTACAAAATGGTAGCACTAAAAGAAGTGGGTTGGGATTTGTCAGTGACGTGCGAGTTAGTGTAGATAAAGTAAAAACTATCAACAGAACCCTTTGTCCAAACCCTGCAGAGTCCCTACAGCAGTGATGGCGAACCTTTTTGAGCCCGAGTGCCCAAACTGCAACACAAAACCAACTTATTTATTTCAAAATGCCAACACTGCAATTAAACCTGAATACCAAGGTTTTAGTTTTAGAAAAACAACTCATACAGTTGTCCGAACTAATTAACATCTTTTGTCTTTAAAGAAAAACACAATAACAGAGCTTTCAATGATACAGTTTTTTGTTGGAAAAAAAATAAACTCAAAAAATTATTACAGTACTACATTGTACACATAGCCTGAAGGGAATTTATACAAACTTTTTAAATAATTAGGCACATGTATTTTTGGATAAGGGATTCTCAACTTGTAATATGATTATATGCCAGACTGAAATTGTATGGGGCAAGCTTTACTCCGGGTCCTTTCCCTGTTTCTACAGGTGTTGGATTAGTAAAAGTAAAAGTCAACCTATACTAGGATGAGCAAAATAAACAAGAAAACTAAACGTGCTTAACACATTTTAAACACTTTATGTCTTGGACTGCAAACACTGCATTAGGTAAAAGTTTGCATTGGGCATGCTTTTGCACAATGAATGTGATTTTTGCTATTGCATGCATGCTGATAATTTGTCAAACCTTGGCTCATACTCCGTTAGTTTGAGAGCAACACATGCAGCACTCAGGTCAACTGTTAGGGCTTTACATCCAAGCCATGCTCTGTGCATCATTCTTCAAAATCTTTTAAATGTGATAACAATGTAGAAAAGAATTCTGTAACAGGAATTCTAGAATAAAATCATTCTGTTCCACACTGTGAGAAAGAACAAAATCATTAGTGTTTTGCAGAAGGGGCCAGTCTTTTCGCGATCTGGTGACCAATGGCTCGAATGCCCACAGAGAGGTCCCTGCGTGCCAGCTGTGGCACCCATGCCATAGGTTCGCCATCACTGCCCTACAGGTTTCCAGTGCTTGATGGCAGATTGACTAAGGAAGATGGGCCAATTTCGAAGTCATCGGCTGACGGCTGGCTCCAACCTGCTCACATAGCCAGCAACAACCAGCCACAAGCTGTTGCAGCTTAGATACCCCTGTGAAATTAGCGGGCAGATTAGTTCCTGGCTGATAACAAAGAGCCTCCGGTGCAAACCACTGTCACAGGCATCCCCTCACAATTATAATCCCAGATTAGCAACTAGTCTTTCTTGAAGAGCCACATTAAGGAAGGAAAGGAGGGTAATGTTTCACAGGGCTGGCCTCCCATCAGGCAGAGTGAGGTGGCAGGCAGCCCCATAGCTATTCCTCCTGAGGCCCCCCAGCTCTTACAAACTTGCTTGTTGATGGTCTTGATGCCTGCCTACTGCCCACTAAGCTAACTTGCTGCCTTTGGGTGTAGTGGAGGACACCGTTCTATTTTCATGGACCAGGACTCTGAACCCTCGTCCTCAGCTCCCCTGTGTCCAGAAGAGGTTGCATTTCCATCCTCAGACTCTGAGGACTCGGACCATGAGGACATCAGCATGTCACAGCTACTCTCCACATCGTCGCAGCCTGAGATTGCTAAAGCCGGCCCAGCCCCTATAAGAGACTGAGCCTCAGGCAGCATGGAGGTGGAGCCAATCAGCCTATATCCAGCTACACTCTTATTTAAGCCTCAGTATTGCTCTGGTCCTTGTTTGAGCAGCATACATACAATCTTACGTGGCTTCTAGCCCCAGCACCACTTGGAGCTTCCCGTCTTGTTTCCCTGAGGAGCCTGACCTAACTTGACCCCTGCTAAAGATCGGACCATAGCATAACCCTGCAACCCAGGCTACATCACAGAGCACCATCTGAACCCATGGCCTGAAATGGTACATCCATCACCACTGTTGAAGTAAGATTCAGCTGCCAGTCCAGTTAGACTTCTGTATGTGGAACTGTGGTGGGTGGAGCGGGCGGAATCATCTCGTCCTTTCCCTCAGGCATCAAAATGCCTTGGACCATCCCTGTATCTACATTAACTCAATTGCCTGCAGCATCTCTACACCCCTTTACCTTTGCATCTACATCGGGTGGGGAACCGCTTTCAGCTCGAGGGCTGAATGCAGTTTTGGAGAAGCTCTCAGGTGCCACATTTCAGTGGTGGGTGGGGCTGGATATAAAGGGGGTGGGGCCAAAATACCCACACACACAAAATCCAGCATATTGCAGTTTAAAGCTCTGACTGCCAATTACTAAGCCTTAGGAGAGGCATTTAACTTTTTAGAAGGCAGAAAAAGCTGCACAAAAGCCAGGGAACCACCCAGTGATTGGTGGCTGGGAAGAAAGGGGGCGGGACCCTCTGGGAAACACAGGCGGGCTGGATTTGGGCCACAGCCCTGAGGTTCCGCATCCCTGATCTACATGTACACCACTGGCATCTACATGTTAACCCCCGCTGCGTGGGGCGCTGCTATGGGGGAAAGCTTTGGGGTAACCTTCACATGGAGAAGTAACATTGAAATGGGCTGTAGAGACTTTGAAGACTTGGGTGCTGGTTCATTACTGCTACTCTCTGCAATTTCATTAGCGTGAGAGATGTTGGAATGCCTTGGGGCAGTGCCAGCTTCCCTGGAATCGAGCCACGTGTTATTTTGCAAGGTCCACTCTTACGAGTTGGCAAAAGCAGCCCGGTCTAGTGCAGAGAGGACTGTCTCTTGGTTTGGCTGAGGTTTTCTGTACCACCACAACATTCTGGGGAAAGAGGGTGGGGCTGGGGAAGGGGCCATCTGGGGAGCCCTGGAGGTGGGCCAGATTTAAATTGCAGGGTTGTCTCTTCACATAGCTCAGGGGTGGGGCCAGCTGCCCCACCATGCATCTACTATAAAGGCTGTATCAGTGTCCTCCAGCCTTGGGTCCCCAGATGTTTTTGGCCTATAACTCCCAGCATGCCCCAGCCAGCATAGCTGGCTGGGGCATGCTGGGAGTTGTAGGCCAAAAACATTTGGGGACCCAAGGTTGGGGAACACTGCTGTATCATGTGACCAGGGCTAGAGTGTGTGCATAACCTGGGGAAAAAATCACACTGCCCAGCAAAAGCATATGTCACATTCTCCCATTGAAATAAACAGGACTTTAGTGCTTGATTTTGGCTAGATTGTGCCCCATTTAAAAAAAGAAAGCATGGGATTTGATGAAACCTCCCAAAACAATAGAATAGTGCAGCAGGGATTGGGCAGCATTGTTCACCAGGATTTTAACAATTATTTTTGCAGGAGGAGCTGAACTGTCCTGGTACAGCAGGGGCTTGCTGAGCTTCTAATGGGCAGAGTACATGAAAAGATTTTGTAGGTTTTGGGGTTGTTGTTTTAGAATTTAAAGATGTCAAAATGATGCAGCCTGGGGAGGGATTAGCGTCATGTGGCGCAAGCCAATAAGTGCCCATTCCCTCCTGCAACATTATTTATTTAAAATATTTATATCCCTCTCACTGCTAGTTCCCAAGGTGGCTTACCATAAAATATGAAAATCCGTATGAGAAATAAAACCAGTAAAATTAAAGCAACAATTCAAACAGAAGAACAGTGAAACAATAAAAACAGGAGCAGCAGCAAAACTCCATAAGGACAAAACAACGGCAGCAGGCGGTCTCCAAGGTTAAAATGTATCAGACCTAGCCAAAAGCCCATAGACTCCATTAAAAGCTTGAATATACAGCATTGTTTTTCAGCCACACTAAGGACCAATGAAGAAGGAACTAAGCAAATGTAGAGGGGGGTGGGGGTGGCATTCCGCCTTCAAAGAGCCATGAAGGAAGACACCTCCCTTGTTGCCACTCATCTCAGATGGGGGCCCTCTGAGAAGAGCCTCCGAAAAAGGTCTTAAAATCAGGCAGCCTAAGCTGATTAAAGGTGCTGAAAGCCACCCAGTGATATCATAGAAAAGTAGAGTTGGAAGGGGCCTATAAGGCCATCGAGTCCAACCCCCGGCTCAATGCAGGAATCCAGATCAAAGCATCCCTGACAGATGGCTGTCCACCCGCACCTTGAATGCCTCCAGAGTGGGAGAGCTCACCACCTCCCTAGGTAGTTGGCAGGGATGGGGACTCAGACTCGAGGACTCGACTCGTGAGTTGGACTGAGTCCCCCCTCTGACTCGAGTCAGACTCGAGTCCCAATATTTTTAATGGGACTTGAGACTCGACTCAGGACTCGAGACCAAGGACTCGTGTTCCAAAATCGTGTTCCTCAAATGCAACATGGATAGGTTTTAGGAAGTACAGCAAGTTTATTTTTTAAAATCATTTTCCTAAAATGCAACCTTTCAGACATTTTGGGTTTGTCTGCCTGGTCTGTTCTTGCCAAAATCAGTTGCAGAGTTTTGAAATAAAAAGGCGCACTTGTGCCTAGAATTTATTTAAGCCACACATCTGAAATAGCCTTATTTTGTTGGGAAAAAACCCCATTGATTTTAATAGGGACTCGTGGAGTCAGCTTTGGGAGGGACTCGTGAGTCACCATTTTGGACCAAGGACTCGGACTCGAGACTCGGGTCCAAAGACTCGTGACTCGACTCATGACTCGAGACCAAGGACTCTTCAACATCCCTGGTAGTTGGTTCCATTGTCTTATTGCTCTGACAGTCAGGAAATTTTTCCTGATGTTTAGGTGGAATCTGGGTTCCCGTAACTTGAGCCCATTATTCCGTGTCCTGCAAACTGGGATGATCGAGAAGAGATTCTGAGCATCAATAAGGCCGGGCTCAACAGCACCCCTAAGCTGCACACCTGATCTTTCATGGCAGGAATGGGGAGTGTGGCCCTCCAAATGTTGCGGGATTGTAACTGCTATATCTCTCGGCACTGACTATGCTGGCTGGGGCTGATGGGAGTTGCAGTCCAACAACATCGGGAGGCCGCACATTCCTTGTCCCTGCTTTATGACGAGTGTGCCCCCACCACTCAGAACCAGCTAAATCCCTTTGTAGTTAGCTTCCTCAACAACCAACAGCACCTGAGCTTGTTTTAGAAGGGGCTGTACTCCCTGCTAAAGCAGCGGTGAGGAACCTTTTTTAAGTTGAGGGCCTTGGGGAGACGTTTTTGGGGGCCGCATACCTGTGGTGGGTGGTACCAAAACCAAAAGTGGGGAGAGAAAGAGCCAAAAGTGGGCAGGGATCATCTTCTGAGGCTCTTCTTCAGATGTTTCTGCTGGGTGAAGGGCAGCAGGTGGCTGCTGGTGAAAGGGCCTTTTCAGTGGTGGCACCCTGGTTGTGGAAGGCTTACCTGGCACCAGAGAAGCTTACCTGGCACCTATTTTTTTGTCATTATGGTGCCAGATAAAGACCTTTTTATTTTCCCAGGCTTTTTCAATCTGTGTTATCCTGTAAAATCTCTTTTGGTCCACTTTTTTTTTCTTTTCTCTGGCTCATGAAGTTTATCCTGCATCATACTTTATTATTGTTTGCATTATTGAATGTTTAACCCATTTTATAAGCTGTGCTGAGACTTCTTGTTCATAGGGTGGCCTATGAATGCTATAAACAATAAAATAAATAATAAATAACTAGATTGAGCTTTAATGTATTGGCCTTCACCCAGCCCATTACTGATCCCAGATGTTCAAAATATCTACAGCGTCCTTCCCCAACATGGTGCCCTCCAGATTTTTGGACTAAAACCCCCATCAGCCCCAATGGCCAGGGATGATGGAAGTTGTCATCCAAAATATCTGGAGAGTACCAGGTTGGGGAAGGCTGATTTACAGCCTCACTTGGAGAAGATGGAAAGGCGAATGAGAGAACAGCATGACCATACCGT
Organism: Shinisaurus crocodilurus; assembly: GCA_021292165.1. Classification (NCBI taxonomy): domain Eukaryota; kingdom Metazoa; phylum Chordata; class Lepidosauria; order Squamata; family Shinisauridae; genus Shinisaurus; species Shinisaurus crocodilurus. Next base: position 274,513,421 of record CM037876.1, read on the forward strand.
ACTCCAGACAGCCCTCACAATTACGTACAACGGAAGAACTAGCAGGGGGGGAATTTGTGTTTACCCACAAATGGCTGGGGAAATAGAACTTCCCTGCACCCCAAGCACAAGCCAGGACAAAGAGAATGTGGCTCCTCCTACAGCAGATGTGCTGATTTTGGAGGACGTCAGGATTCTGCACAATTGCTATATTAACGCAGTATTTTCACAATGCTAGAAAACTCTCATCCAGAAAGGTCAGGGGATGGTCTTCAGCAAGATTCGTGCCTTGAAAGGAACTGTTTGGCTAAGACAGCTGGAGAAGCTCAATCTGCGGAGCATCATACATTAATAAACATTGCTAAGGCTGTTCTTAGAGTGAAAACCTCAAGCCTGACTGTTGCTTTCATCTCTTGCTAATACTGCTGGGAAAATGTTGATGCCTAATAAACCTGAGCACTATCTATTCCCCTTGGAGGGGAAACAACAAAGCTGCAAAGCACAACAGTAAGAATCTGATATTGGAAGGGGGTGGGTGGGAGAAGAATACCTGTGGAAGAATGCATATGAAAAATATCGCAACACAGAACTCTGCTGGATTTTGCACGAAAAATCCTGAGCAGAATATCCAGTCTGTGAATATTTACTGCAAAATTCAGGTGTGTGTGTGTCCCCCTTTCATTCTGGCATATCATATTCTTACAGATGTTTTGTGGGGCAAAATGTTAAACTGGAATTGTCCCTAGATGATCAGAAGTAGTTGATGGGTTTCAGGGACAGGGCCGCCTTGGTAGTGCTTGTGTCTAAGGAACTCTCTTCCCTTGGAGGCATGTCTTATTCCAGCCCTCTCCTCCAAAAGATGGTGAAAGCTATCCTCTTATGTCCAGCTTTTTCTTTTAATGAGGACTAAGGGTGCAATCCTAGATGTATGCTCCATTGAAAATAGTGGGACTTCTCATTATTTTTCCCCACTGTTTTGATTGCTTTGTTGTTTTTAATTATTCTCTGTATGCCACTTTGGGGGCCTGTTGGCCGAAAAGCAGCATAAAAATAAACAGTAACACAACACCAAACATGCATGTTTTCTTTCGGGGGAAGTGATGTTAACCATTTAGGCTGTGCCCAGACAGCATCTTCCTCTCCAACTCATATAGTGCTCTAGCAGTAAACCTGAAATGGGCAGTATTGGAATAGTGATGGCAGGTGATCACACCAAAGAAAGGTGCAGGCTAAGGGTTAATTTGTTTTTGGAGTTTTAAAATCAGTTAGTAGGTGCAATAGCAAGGATCACTCAGAGTGCAGAACTAATTAACACCTCTAGATGTCTTGGGCGGAAATGGGTCACAAGCCAGGATTTCATGTGTATAAAAAAACTAGCATGTTCACTCTGTTCTGCTGTTTTATACTTCTGACTGCTTATGACTCAGTCTGCTTTATTCAGCCACTTCCGCTAACAGGCAGAAAAACACCATAAAGAGCAGGTACTGTTCCATCAACCTGTGAGAGGCTTTTCTGCTATAGTCACTGATTTTGACCCTGCCACCTGCTGATTCTGCTAGACTCTGGTCCACCTCTTGAACTCGCAACTATTTGCAAAGGGATTGCATGCACAACCCCGGGTGGCTTGTGGGTGTCAGGTACACTGAATTGGTACACCTGCCATCTGAAAAGCCCTCTGTCTGGAATTGTCCTGTGTTTCCAGTGTGACATTTGTGAATATTGTTGAAATGATAGAGAATGTGGGGAAACGGTGATCTTTAAATGGAATGCACATTCTGATCAACGTGGCTCTTCCATTATGAACCCAGGACATTCAAATGCCATTCTGATAAGCTCTGGTGAAAATACCCTACTACTGTACCTGGATAAAGAGGAGCTAGATAATTTCCTAAAGCACAAGAAACCATCTGGACTGTCTATGCAATCCTTCAGTGCCATTCCCTAAACATGGGGTCTCCAACATAGTGCTCATGGACACCTCTCTTGGTGCCTGACAGACTCCTTGCACCTCCTGACTTTTATTTCCAAAGATATTTTTTAAATTTTAAAAAAGTTAACCAGGAGGCTGGCATGCTGCAAAGCAAAGGGCTGCTCTCCAACGCCATCTTTATTTGGATTTGAGGATTTATTTGGGTTCAAAAGAATAGTTTTTTGTTTTGGCCATCAGCCCTCTGCCTTTTATGTAGATTCTTGGGCAAGTTACTTTTCCCTTAGCCTCACCAGTTTTCCTTCTGGGAAGTGGATATTGTTACCAGCCACGCCCACTATGGCAGCCATTTTATGAATGGGCTAGCCCCCCTCCCCCGAGAGCAGACATTTTGTGAGAGCACTGATGACATGCTCTCAAAGTTCCAACCGTGCCCACCAACCACCACCATCCCCAAATTTGGGGATTCCTGCCCTAAAGTATTCTCTCAGCTCCGACATACTCCCTTTTCCACTAGAATGAGTTGCTGCAATGCTTAACTTTATAGATTGTGGGGGGGTTTCTGGGCTTTATGCATGGTCTGCCCAGCACTGGATTAACATTAGGTTGTGTGTGTGTGTTTTTATGGGACGGGGAAATTACAGTCTTACAGAAGAAAGCAAACTCCCAAGTTTGTGTATACACTTGAACTGAATCACATCTGTGTTTTCCTTGTCATCTTTCCCCTCTCATTTGTGGGTGTTTTGTTTTTAATGATAAGCTTTTCACAGGTGACTGTTGCATTTTAGTATTGTAAAGCTCATGGCATGTTGATGGTGCCGTAGAAGTGACATGTTGTTGCTCATCTTTTCCCATGCATTTCACACTCCTCCTGTGTAGGTGTGGGATTTGAGGATTTGTTTCTCCTCCCTGTATATTCTCTGGACAGAAAGATTTTCATGGTCTGGCTGTTTTGAAGCCTAGCTGCCTCTTATGTTTAGAGTGAAGCTGGGAATGGCGCAATATTCCTCCTGGTGCTTGTTAGTCAGCCCACATATTCAGCCACCCACGCAAAAAGGCAGACAATAGGCCACACTACGTCAGCCGCTAGGAAGCTGGGTCACCAGAGACTAGCCATGGCTCCAGAGAGCAACGCAGTGAGCATCTGTATTGCTGTTCCTGCCCTTTTTATTGGAGATTTCATACCTCCTGCCCTGTGTTTTCAGCAAAGCCTCTAGCGAATCCCTTCTCCTGCATATCCCATTGCAAAGCATGTGTCTGCATTAGTACCCTTTGCCACATTCTTTTGCATTTCTGTCTGCTCCTCTTTGTTCTGATAATTCATCAGGCTTGTAGTCTGCTCTTTTGTGTTTGGCTTTAAAAAATGTTTCAAGCACAGAATATGTGCACAGACCTTCCTGTAAGAAATTGAAACCATGAAATAAGGAATGAGATACATTGGCCCAGGACCTGATCTGCAGCCAGGTTTCTGGAATTATCTCCCATGGGCCTTTAAATGGACAGTAAAAACTTTTCTGTTTTGTTCAGCATTTTATTGGTATGTTATATATGCTGGGTGTTAGCTGCTGCTGTTGGGGGGGGGGCAGGTTAAAAATCGTTTAATTGAATTTAAATTTACTGTTCTTTTAAATGTTTGTAAGCTGCCTTGCCCTGAAAGGCTGGGTATAAATAGTGTTGGGCTGGGACTCGGGAGATCCAAGTTCAAGTCCCCACTCAGCCATGAAACTCACTGGGTGACTTTGGGCCAGTCACTGACTCTCAGCCTAACCTACCTCACAGGGTTGTTGTGTGGATAAAATGGAGAGGAGGAGGAGGAGGATTATGTTAGCCACCTTGGGTTCCTTGCAGGAAAAAAGGTGGGCTATAAATATAATAAATACATTTTAAAAATAGATAAACATGTTACCGTATTTTAGTTAGTTCACTGAAGTTAAACCAGAGTTCACTAGTTCAGGCATAATGAAGAACACTGGCTTAATACAAGCTGAGAATGAAATGCTGAAGCCAGCATGCAAGCGGAGGGGCGAAGGAAGAGTGCTCAGCCCTGACATTAGATCTTGGCTTTATAACCATGGTTTATGAAGCTGAGAATGATTGTCCAAACCTGGCCACTGAGACATCTTCATCATCATCATCAGGCGATCACTTGTGACCGAGTAAGATTGTCTTCCGGGATAAAAGGAGGAAATTCTAAAGAAGATTGTGTAGACTCTAGCGATGGGTCCGTAAGTGACTGTGGAGGCCAATTCTAGATCCACACAGCTTCCCACAGTGAGGACACAGGTTACCAGATAGAAGATGGTCCTGTAAAGGATTCATTTGACGTGCTTTTCGCTTAGCACGTTTCTCCCTTTCACCTTGCACTCGGGCTTCTTCAAAGTCCATGGAACCTTTGTGAAAGGCCAGCCTCCATTTAGATCGTTCATGGGCCAGAGCTTCCCAGTTTTCGATGTTTATATTGCATTTTTTTAGATTAGCCTTATGAACATCTTTAAACCTCTTATATTGACCACCGATATTCCGCTTTCCATCCTTGAGTTGGGAATAAAGTAACTGCTTTGGGAGACGGCAGTCAGGCATTCGAACAACATGACCGGTCCACTGAAGTTGGCGTTGAAGGATCATTTTTTCAATGCTAGTAGTCTTTGCTTCTTCCAGTACACTGACATTTGTTCGCCTATCTTCCCAAGTAATTTGCAGGATTTTCCGGAGGCAACGTTGATGAAACCTTTCAAGGAGGTGGAAGTGACGTTTATAGATAGTCCATGTTTCGCAGGCATACAATAAAGTTGGTAATACAATGGCTTCATAAACCAGTGTTTTGGTCTTCTTACAAATATCCCGATCCTCGAACACTCTATGTTTCATTCGAGAAAATGCGGCACTTGCGGAGCTCAGACGATGCTGGATTTCACTGTCGATGTTAGCTGTAACAGAAAGATAGCTGCCAAGATAGAGAAAATGATCGACATTTTCCAGTATTGTCCCGCCAAGCTGGATAGATGGCATCACCAAAGGATTGGCTTGCACTTGCTGATGAAGCACTTTGGTTTTTTTGATGTTAAGTGAGAGACCAAGTTTTTCGTATGCTTCTGCAAAAGCATTTAGGATAGTTTGGAGATCATCCTCTGAATGTGCGGAGACCACATTATCATCAGCATACTGAAGTTCCACAACGGAGGTTGTAATTACCTTACTTTTTGCTTTCAGCCTGCTGAGATTAAAAAGCTTTCCATCTGTTCGATATATAATTCCCACACCGGTGGGAAGTTTCCCCTTGACAAGATGTAAAACCATGGCGATGAAAATGGCAAATAATGTTGGGGCAATAACACATCCCTGTTTAACACCTGATCCCACTTTAAATGGAGCACCATGAGAGCCGTTGTTGTCCAAAACCGTTGCCGTCATGTTGTCATGGAGAAGTCGCAAGATATTCACAAATTTATTGGGGCATCCAATTTTCATAAGGATAGTCCAGAGAGCTGTACGGTCTACAGTATCAAAGGCCTTAGCCAAATCGATAAATGCCATATAAAGGGGTTGATTTTGCTCCCGGCATTTTTCTTGGAGCTGACGTGCAGTAAAAATCATGTCTACTGTCCCTCTAGAGGGGCGGAAACCATATTGAGTTTCAGGGAGGATCTCTTCTGAAATAGATAGAAGACGGTTTTCTTAGTGGAGTAGCAAATAAGCAGGATTGTGCAAGTTCACACACTCCCATACTCCAGAATCGATTCTGTAGCGAGCCATTGCTGTATGGGAGCCTATGCACTCAAAATCAGTCTTCCTTTAAAAAAACAAAAAAAGTTAATGAAGGAGGAGCTGTTGTGAATGGCTGGGCTGAGAGATGTTTGGGTCTATTTGTCCAGCACAGCACGAAGGAAATTGCAAGAAGGTTAGCAACGCAGGAGCACCATTTTAAGGAGACGAGGGTATTTGAAGCAGACCCCGCTCCTTTAGAACTTAGGGTCCTCCTAAAATTGACACTAGCAGACTCTGTGGTGAACCGAGAACCTCCTAGAACAGGGGTGTTAAACCTCTTTTAGCCTAAGGGCCCAGGGGCGGTGCTAGGTACCAAAAAGATCCAGGGCTCAGGGCCACAGGACCAAAAAAAAAGAGTACAAATTTGCATGTGCTGTTTTACATATGCTCTGAAGTCTGTGTGTGTCTTTAAAGGACCCTGTCTCCTAAGGACACCCCTATTTGTAAAAAGGGATGTGTGGGCAGGGGGGAGGAGGGCATTGGATTTCAGGAAAAAACCTCAGGCAGAAAGATTCAAGGGTGGGGGGAACAGGAGGTGAAACAATCCAGGGGGATCAGATGCAACAGAGATGATCAGGGCCCCCGTACCTTTATTTCAGCAAGTGCCCATGGCCAGCAGGGTGTTGGGGCAGGTGGCCTCCCAGGGATTCAGGGCTCCGAGTGAACAATTCAGGGCTCTAGCCATAGTTGGCCGCCCCCTAACACCACCTCTGCAAGGGACAAATTCCATTTCAGAGACATTCTCAGGGGCTGCAGTCTAGTAGTAGGTGTGGCCAAAGGCAAAAAGGGCGGGGCCAAAATGCCAGCATATTTTAGCTTAAAGCTCTTTCTGTCAGCACCTAAGCCTCAGGAGAGGCATTTCAACTTATTAGGAAAAAATGGCAGAAAAGCTGGGAAATCACCAAACGACCTGTGGAAGGGGGAGGGGGCCACCTGGAAAACCTTGGGCCAGCCAGATTTGGCCCCCGGGCCTGAGATTCTGCACTCCTCTCCTAGCATGTGGATATCCAACACCAAACCCCGTAATTGACCTAAGTGACACAGACACCAGTAAGAAGGGCTGTGTGCTCCTCTCACCAATACAATGCTATCTACGGAAGATGCCAGTTTCCTGTGGGCCACTTAGCGCCTTCTGGTTGCTGGGATTCTTGCAAGGAATGCTGAACTAGGTGGGCCTTGGTCTGATCCCGCAAGACTCTCCTCATGTTCTTAAGCAGGAGTGCATAATCATGAGAACCTAAAAAGAGCCACGCTGGATCAGACCAAGGGTGCATCTCATCCAGCATTCTGTTTACACAGTGGCCAACCAGCTAGCCACGGGAAACCCACAAGCAGGGCATGAGTGCCACAGCACCCTCCCGCCCAAGTTCCCCAGCATCTGGTGTACATAGGCATACTTCCTCTGATAGTGGAGGTAGCATATAGCCAGTCAGGACTAGTAGCCGTTGATAGCCTTCTCCTCCAGGAATTTGTCCAATCCCCTTTTAAAGCCCTCCAAATTGGTGGCCATCATGACATCTTGTGAAAGTGAATTCCATACTTTAACTATGCACTGTGTGAAGGAGTACTTCCTTTTATCTGTCCTGAATCTCCCACCACTCAGCTTCAAGATGGCCCCGGGTTCTAGTATAATGAGAGAGGACGAAAAATGTCTCCCTATCCACTTTCTCCTCACCATGCATAATTCTGTACACCTCTATCATGTCTCCCCTTACACGCCTTTTTTTCTAAGCTAAACAATCCCAGTTGTTGTAACCTTTCAGTCATAAGGGAGTTGCTCCAGGACCTTGGTCATTTTAAGGCGCAGACCTATGCAAGTTTAGACAGAAAAAAGGGCATGTGGGCATGCTGGGAGTTGTAGGCCTTTTTTCTGTCTATAGGATTGCACCTTTAGTCACCCTTTCCTGCACTTTTTCGAACTCTACAATATCCTTTTTTAGGTGTGGTGACTAGAACTGTACACAGCATTCTAAATGTGGTCGCACCATAGATTTGTATAAGGGTAATATGATATTGGCAGTTTTATTTTCAATTCCTTTCCTAATTATGCAAATCACTTAACATGGATTAGTAATGCCTTAGTTGTTGAGCGTTCTTGGGTACTTTTGTTTTCTAAATTTAAAAGACATCATCATCATAAGCAGACCACACAAGACCGAAGTTATCCAACCTTTCCTCCGTTCAAGAGCCCAGGTAGATCACAGCAAGATATTTTAAAACAATCCGCTTACAACAAAAACAGACTGCTGCAGTATAATCAAAATAACTAATCATTTTAATCATCTTAATCATTTTTATCTTGTAGTTTTTAACTTTGTTACTGTAATTTAAACTGCTGCTACCTTTGCTGTTTGTTTTAATCTGTGGTTTTAATTTTTATAGTTATATTATATTGTATTTTATGGTTTTAACTGTTGTAAACCGTCCAGAGAGCTTCGGCTATTGGGCGGTATAAAAATGTATTAAATTTATTTATTTATTTGTCGCATTTATGGATCGCCCATCTGGCCGGCAAGCTGGCCACTCTGGGCGATGTACAACATGATAAAATACAGCATAAAATACATTTAAAACAGTAAAAAAAAAATTAAAATCTTAGCCCACCCCATATTCCCGCCTGAACAGCCATGTTTTAAGTGAGCGGCAGAAGCTCAGCAGAGAGGGGGCATGGCGGAGGTCACTAGGGAGAGAGTTCCACAATTTGGGACCGCCACAGAAAAGGCCCTCTTCCTAGTCCCCACCAGTCTACCTGCTCTGGCTTATAAATAAATAAATAAAAACTACAGCAGCAAAAAGGTCTTAACTGGAATCCTTCCCCAAAGGCCTCCTCAAAAGAGCCATATTCTAGCCACCCAACAGAATGCGTATACCAATGGGGAGACTGGTGGGCCTCCCTGGGCTGGAGAGGGCATCCCAGAGCATCAGCATCACATCTGAAAGGCCCTTCTTCTCTTTCCCATCTATTGCACCTCAGTTGGCGGTGAGAACACAAAGCAAGACCTCTGCTATTGATCAGAATGCACAGGAGGTGACCTATGGGAGGAGGCAGTCCTGAAGAGCTTTACTGGTGGGAACCCAGAAATTATTAGGTAGCCACGTAGATCAAATAATATGCAGAGGTATATGCTTTGTCCAGCTGCCACAGATAACTACCCAGCAGTGGCATTTTGGATCAGTTGAAGTTTGTTTTGTGTTGGACGTTGGCATTCACATAAATGGGGGATGGGACAGGTGGCCAGTACTGGGATCCTACCATTGGATCTTATGAGCTGCTTATATTTAACTGTTCGTAATCCTCTCAGAGAACATTAGTTATTGGGTGGATTAGAAATGTAATAAATATTTGCATAGTGGCTCATAGTTATAAGCAGCCATTCATTGCATATCATATCCCCTGCGCTGTTGTCGCTTAAGTGCCAGTTAGACCTATTTATTTGTGCCGGCTTTGGGGGTATAGAGCAAGTGCTCTGTTTGTTTGTATTCATTGTGGAGAGCCAGTGTGGCGTAGTGGTTAGAGCTTTGGGCTGGGACCCGGGAGATCTGGGGTCTAGTCCCCACTCAGCCATGAAGCGTTGTGGGGTGACTTTGAGCCAGTCACCCAGTGGGGTGACCGCTGGCTGGGGCATGCTGGGAGTTGTAGGCCAAAAACATCTGGGGACCCAAGGTTGGAGAACACTGAGTTAGAGTGTTAGGGTGATTAGAGTTGAGTTAGAGAGATGAGATGAAAGAAGTGACTTAGAGAGAAGTGAGTTGGAGGGAGCTGAGTTAGGGGGATTCTAGTCAGTCAGTCAGATCAGAGTCATAAAGTTGATTCAACATAAACTATTGCCTTTATGGAAAAGAGGTTGTTCCTGTTTAACGAAATGTTTTACTTAAGAAAATAAAGAATTATTTGTTGGGTTACTGAGGAGACTGTCTGCTAACTGTTTCCATCCCGAAGCTCACTCAGCTAGTCACTTGGTACAGCTGCTAAGCATAAACACCACGATAACCAATAATGGTATTTTAACACAGTTTATCTCCCACAGACAGATTGTCTGCTCGGGTTTGTCTGGGAGTGAGTGAAGACTTATGACAGAGTTGGAACAGTGTTAGTTTAAAATAGGGTGAACTAATACCCTGGAGCTACCATATCTCAGCCACTGGGTTAGTGAAGAAAGTGAACTAACAGCCAGGTGGTAGTGAGAGAAATAAAATTAAATAACCGGCCACGTTATCGTCACGGTCACTGTCTCTCAGCCTAACCTACGCCTAACCTACCTCACAGGGTTATTGTGAGGATAAAATGGAGAGGAGGAAGAAGATTATTTTCCTTACAGGAAAAAAGGCAGGATATAAATATAATGAATAAATAAAATAAATAAATTGTGTTGGTGGTTTTGTTTTATTTTATTATAGATTTGTGATTTTAGAGTCATGATTTTAATGCTGTTTTATGTGGTGTGCTGTTTTATATAGCTTCTGAGCCGTCCTGGGACTCTTCCTGAGGAAGGGCAGGATATAAATCAAATGAATAATAATAAATCAATAATAATATATACCAATTGACACAGCTGCCCTGACACCGTCTCTTTGGATTGAGAGGTTTTGGGAAGGGTTAGGCCAAGACCAGCCTTCCCCAACCAAGCACCCTCCAGATCTGTTGGACTACAATTTCCATCATCCACCCCAGCCGGCATGGCCCTGCTGGCTGGGGACGATGGGAGGGCACCTGGTTGGGGAAAGGCTGCACTAGACCAGGGGTGGGCAACATGGGGCCCATGGGCACCAATGCCACCCCACATCTTTCTTGGTGACTGCCAAGGTGCCCTGCTCCACTTCACCCTTACTTTTTAAAAAAAGTAATGCATTTTCTTAGCAACTGCTGGGATTGCTATGAAATACGGTAGGTTTCTACTGGTGCTGAAAACTGTGGGTTCAAAGCAGTTGTGTAGTACGTTGAGGCTCAGACCCCACCTCTGTCTTGTACTCAGCCTTTTGAGTGGGCTATTTGTCCTTTGCCATGCCTCCTCCCATAGCACCCATTTTGTGGTGGTGCCCAGGACAGTTTTTCAAATTGCCAAATGAACCCACGGCCCAACAAGGGTGCCTTACCCCTGCCCTAGACTGTAATACTGGCAGCTGGGGAGCAGGAAAGTGCTGCGATCTCAGGCAAGGTAGTAGGAAAATTTTGTGTTGCATGCCCAGATCAACTCTGGGCGGTATTTCTGGGGGTGCCAAGAATATTTGGTAGCCTTTGCGATGCAGCAAAGGAAAAACACTGTATCTCTGCTATAGCCAATGATTAGCTGTGAAGTCATAGGTAGATCAGTGCCGAGCAAGTAACAAGTCCCTGTCGTGGGGAGCTTGCCATCTAATTAGTTAATGTTTGCTCAGTGCTTTGCAGATGCATCATGCAGCACCAGTAGTACTAGGGCATTATTGTTGTTAAGGCACAATGTATGCACAGGAGGCTAAAACAAACAGTCTGTGAAGTTTCTAGGGGGGGAGTGGCGGACAGCTGCCCTATATATGCCTGTGTAGTGGCTGCTCGTGCAAAGTTTTAGGGCAAAAGCCTGGATGTTGTACTGAGGGAGGAACTGGCATGTTCTGTTGGATGTGCCCCTGTCACCTGTTCTTGCTTGTTGTTTTATTATGCCTCCTTGCAGGCATTAAAGGGGAAGCAGAATAGGTAGGTTCAAATACTGCATGCAAACGTAAGAATACAGAGCTAACCAGAATAGTATTCTTATATGTTTTATTCTTTTAAATATCTGTATTGTATTTTTTAATATTTTAACTCTTTGTATGGCATTTTATGGTCTTTTAGCTTTACGTAATCCACCCAGAGAGTGTTGGTTATTTGACGGATTAAAAATTGAATGAATGAATACAATTATACCACGTCAGACCATTGGTCCATCTAGCTCGGTATTTTCTGCACAGGTTGGCAGTGGCTGTACCAGGTTTCATACAGATTAATCGCCCCCCAGCCCTACCTGGCGATTAATCTGGATTAAATCTGGGACCTTTTGTATGCAAAGCAGTTGCTCTGGCACTGACCTACTACCACACTTTCCCTAGTTCTCCGATCACTCAGCCTGATGAAGAGCTCTGTGGAACTCGAAAGGTAGCACATCCAGTGCAATGTAGTAGTTATAGCAGCCTTCCCCAATCTGGTACCCTCCAGATGTGTTGGACTACAACGCTCATCTTCTCAGCCAGCATGGTTATGGGAATCGGGGCCCTGCACATCTGGAGGGCACCAGGTTGGGGAAAGCTGGGTTGGAGTGACAGACTAGGACTGGGGAGACCCAGGTTCAAATACCCACTCGGCCTTGAGGCTCTCTGGGTGACCTTGGCCCAGTTACCAACTCTTGTCCTAACCTACCTCATAGGGTTGTTGTGAGGATAAATGGAGGGGGAGAGAGCAAAGAACCATGTGCACCTTGAGAAAAGGTAGGATATACATGAAGTAAAGAAACGAATTAACAACATAATTCAGTTAAAATATAACCGTTTTACCCACTTGCTTTGGGCTGGGCACATTGGGAATATTCTGTACGTTTTTGTTCTAATCGGTTGCCTGCTTCGGTGTGCAGGCTATTCTGCCTGCCTAGGGTTAATTCAGGCTCCATGGTGGCAGCACGTGCACGTTCGCCATGTTAATGTCAGTGTTCCTTCTCAGGAAGGGGAGATGTACGTCTCCAAAACCTCAAGAATATAATTGTGCTGAAGAGCTGTGATTGGCGTGGCTTCCTGGTGCATACCTGCGGCATATCTGGAGGTGTACAACTCCCCTTTGTGCTTCCTCTCTCCCTCCCCGAGAATGCTGGTGTAAATGCAGCAAATATGCCTGCCAATGTCAAGTATGATTTGCCCTTAATTTGGGACTTGCAAAGCTGCATTTGGAGCACTTGTTTGTTAGCGATAAGAGAGACTGAAGCGTTTTGGCTCTTTTTTTTCTTTTCTTTTTTTTAAAGATCAAGGCTCTTAAACCGAACTCTCGCTCAGTAGTTGCTCACATCATGTTGCGATGGGGTTCACGGTTCCCTAGAGAAATTCAGCAACCTATGAATGACCCCAAGTTTCTCAACGAAGGTGTGAGGCTGAAATGCCCTTTTTTGCTTCACCACGAATGATTGTTTCAAGGAGACAACCGTGAAATAACATCTGAATCTTGACTGGGCAAGCAATCCCCGTGGATGCCTCGGAGGAACGTTGGAGGAAAATGTCATGAAGTCTCTGATAGGCAGCCGATCTGCTTCATCACATGGTTAACCCGTCCTTCCCCAGTTTGGTTGCAAAGGCAATGAGATGCGCTTGCTGCAAAACTGAGATTGGAAAGTAACCTGCTGACTCTCACACCACTAGTCCTCCGCTGGGGCCTGCTGTGTCATACTAATAGGTCATCATTTACAGGCCTTTTCCCAGACTGAATTTGAATAGGCGGAAGGCAGAACAAAATGCCTTCCAGGTTTTCGGCCTAGTGATGGAAATCTCTGGTTGTGACACTTGATGGTCCCTGGGACCGGGCTGCATACAAGCCCCACCTCTGTCCCTCCCTCCATACTTGTTTCTGAATCATGGCCCTTGTAGTAGCAGGCAGACTTGCCAGTGCAGAATAACAAAACAGCAAGTGCTGAATTGGATAAAATTGATGAATTACTGCTGGTGACAGGAGGATGAGGTGGGGAAACTGTGTGTGTGTGTGTGTGTGTGTGTCTGTGTGTGTGTGTGCGCGGAAGATTCCTCCCACATATTCCCTGGCTGATGCTAAAAGCTGTATATAATAGGCGCAACTCGGAGAGAACTGCTAGTGTTTGCCGATGGCAAAAATCCCGGCTGAAGTGACTGAGAATGCTGATCATTCTCCAGGGGTTTCTCTGGGGCGGGGTGGGTGGGTGGGTGTTTCTGCTTCTTTGAGCTGGCTTGACCATTGTGATGATTAGAACTGGGAAAAGGCCTTTTTAGGCAGCTGACCCATCCCACTCTCTTCCGCCAGCCAATGCAGGGTTGTTCCCTGTGTCCAAAAAGGCGAGGAGGAGGGAAGGATGCCAGTTCTTCATGCATTATAAGCTGCGTATACACCGTGGCGGCCTCAGATGTACTGACAGCATCTTCTCTCTCGTGTCTCCAGGGGCCTTCAGGCACAGCTGCTGCTTCGCAGCAAGAATAAGCTCCGAGGCTGATTCTGGGAACTTCGTCAGGACCCACCAAGAGAGAGAGAGAGAGAGAGAGAGAGATTCACCACGCCTTTCACTAACCAGGATCCAAGCATCCACCCCCCACCCCATTACTCCCATTAATGCCGCTGACTGTGTTTGGGATCATCTGACTGTTCTCATCAGGTATGTGGCAATTATTACAAGATGATTTTGGAGCCGGGGGGGTTAAGCTTGGGGAGCGGGGGTGGAGGGCAAATGTTGATTTAGGGCGTGCACCCTCTGCGTTGTTCTGCATCAGGATTTCCATCAGCGAGACTGTAATAGCAGCCTGTCCTGAGAGATTTCTCCCAACGAAGGGTCTCTGACGGAAGCTCCTAGCTGAGAGAGGCTGGGTCTCTTTGGGCCTCTTAGGACTTTGTTGGGTTGTTTCTACTGAAGTTTCATGTCTGGAGCCTTCGCTTGAACTGTGCGGAATACTCAGAGCTCGGTGTGAGGATTTTGATGTGCCTTTCAGCTTCGGAGAGAGGCAGCGCCAATCTTTGACAGGAGGCACCCTTTGGAATTTGGCAGCTGACGTGCTCCACCCTTCAGCGCATAGTGAGTCAGACCATTGGTCCATCTGCCCTGGTACTGTCTACACCAGAGGTAGACAATCTGGTGCCCTCCAGATGTTTCAGATCACAACTCCCATGATCCCTGACAATTGGCCATGCCGGCTGGAGATTATGGGAATTGTCATCCAAAACATCTGGAAGGGAGCCAATTCCTGTCCCTTGTGTATGCTGACCTGGTTTGCATGGCACGGCACAGTTCATCGTGGGTTATTTAACCCAGTGCATGGGGGTGGGTTATTTAACCCATGATGAGCCGTGGCGCCCATCAGCGCCACTTTGCATATCAAACCCCCCCTTCAGGGGTTGTTGTGTCGTGCAAACCCAGTGAGCATGGCTTATGCAAGGGTTAAACAACCTTTGCATCACTGATGGTCCGTTCTAGGGTTTGCACGACGCAACAACCCCTGAGCGGGGGTTGGATGTGCAAAATTGCAGCCGCACATGCCGCAGCCTCACCATGGGTTAAGTAAATAATCCATGATGGGCTGTTGTGTCGTCCGAACCAACCCACTGCCTGGCAGCATCTCTCCCAGGTTTCAGAGAAGGCTCCTTCCTTGACCTGTCTGGAGATGCCAGGGATCGAACCCATAACCTTTTGCATGCGAAGCAGGTACTCTACGATTGAGCTACAGCTTTCCCCCTCCTGGCGGTGCACAGAATGATAGATGGGAGTGAGGTTGAGGGCCTCATTTGGTAATCAGCCATGGGTTGGGGGCAACATGCTGGTGGTTGGTGGCACCTGGGCTGGCAGGGAGCATGGCCAGGGCTAGCATCCCCCCCTTCATGTGCCCCCTCACATATATACACCCAGACACACACACACACACACCTTCTCTCAGTGCATGGGGGTGGGGAGGTTTAAACCTTCCCTTGGTGCACGCCAAGAGCACAGTGTGCCTTCCCCCACATGCCAATCAGCTGGGCAGGAGAAGCAGGCTACATGGGGAAGATAGTGCACGGGGATGACTCTCCCTATGCACAAGGTTCCCCATTTAAATCACACTCCCGCCAGCCTGACGAACAGCTGTCGGGTGCCATCCATCCCAACACGACGGTGACAAAATTGGTAGGCAGGGGGTGGATTCGAGGACGGTGAAGGCCTCCAAGGGTCACATGCAACCTGTGAGCTGCAGGTTGCCAGCCTATGCTCTAAGACAGTGGGCAGGGTAGGCAACCTTTTTTGGGCCATGGGCACATTTGGCAATTTGAAAAACTGTCATGGGCACTACCACAAAATGGCTGCCATGGGAGGCATGGCAAAGGACAAATCACCTACCCCAAAGGTTGAGTACAAGGCAGAGGTGGGGTCTGAGACCCAACACACTAAACAACTCCTTTGAACCCACAGTTTTCTGCACCAATAGAAACCTATTCCCCAGCTGCTGGTAAGAAAATGTGTTAATTGAAGGGGGGGGAAGTGGGAGGAGTAGGACATCTTGTCATTTGCCAAGAATGGTGTCTGGGTGCGCATTGGTGCCCACAGGCCCCATGTTGCCTACCCCTGCTCTAAGATCTTAATGGTGGAAAAACAGATTCTTGGGAAGTTATGGGCTTGGCAGGAGAATGTGGTGAATGCGCACACTCTCTTTCTTTAGCTTGAAATCATGTTGCAAGTTTGAGAGCTAGTAGATACATAGAAAGAGCCACCAAGATATTAAGTGTTGAGCATTGTACAGTGCTAAATTATGACACAGATAGTAACATCTCTCCTGTACTACTGGCTCCGGTGTGGTGTAGAACAGGGGTGGGCAACATGTGCCTTGGGGGCTGCATGTGGGCCACGTTGCCCCCCACCCCAAGTGCAGCCCCCGTTGCCCCCCACTGCGCCTATATATGTTCTTACTGAAGAAAAGGGGGGAAAGTTGTGGTTTGCCACCGAAATTTGGCAGGAAACTGCTACGGAGGCTTAGAGGGGACAAATTTAGCTTGAAAACTCCTCACTGGAATTGTACATGTTGACTTTAATTCCTTATCTTGAAGGATTTCCCACCTCAGTATTACATGCTAATTTGTCCTCAGAATCGAGTGGCGGAAGTCCCCCCCCCCCCCCCAGTATATCTTCTGCTGCTGGATCCCAACCCACCACCTAGGAATCCTTGAAGTAGCAAATCAGGGGCAGAGAACATGGTGCCCCCTAGATGTTTTGGACTACAAGTCCCATAATCCCTGACCATTGGCCATGCTGGCCAAGGCTTATGGGAGTTGTGGTCTAAAGCATCTGGAGGTTGCTTACCCCCATCGTAGATCAAGAGTGAATGCAGAACATGTATTTTAGAATTGTGTCTTTTCTGTGTTACTTGTAAGTAGTATTATGATTTTGGTTTTATCTTTGGCAACCCACTCTGGCTCCATCTCGATGAAGAAAAGCAGGATACAACTCATAATTTTTTTAAAAAAAAATTAAAGTACGTGTCCCCTAAAAATAGTTGATAATATATTGTACATAGGAGAAAGTACGTTAATTATGCAAATTGTGAGGCTAAAATACACAGATGTCATGTTGTTGTTTTAAACTAGCCTCCGCCTACCTGGTGCCATCCAGATGGGTTGGACTACAACTCATCCTCCAGCCGATGTGTTTATGTAAATGCTCTTAGCTATGCAAACGTTTTTAGTTTTTAGTTTCTCTGCTGTGTCTGAGCTTGGTATGCGAGTCTTTGTAGTTTGTTTGCTTTATTAAGTGCAGTGGGTTAGTATGGGTAAGTAGTGGAACTGGATGCATGTTTAGGGAGTAGCATGGAGTCATACAAGGAACAGAAACTGCCCTTGTACACGAGAGCTGTTTGTGGACTCCACCTCCACTTTCTCAGATGTATGTTCAGAGCCATGAAGACTAACTGTTTGTTTGTTTGTTTTTAAAAAATAAAAAGCTGAGATTCTTAACTATTGCATGTCAATTCCCAAATTGGGGAAGGGCTGTAGTTCACTGCTGGAGCACCTTCTTTACATGTGGAAGGCCCCCAGTTCAATCCTCAGCATCTCCAAGTACAGCTAAGAAAAGACTCCCGCCTGAAACCATGCCAGACACTGTTGACAAGACAGAGCTGGATGGACCAAGGGTCTGACTCAGTCTGAGGCAGCTTCCTGTGTTCCGAGATCCTTTCAGATGCCAAATTCTACATGAAACACCCTCTGGGTACCATCAAAGAAGATTGCCAGCCTTGCCTGTGAAATGGTCATCCTAATTAGGAAGGTTTTCGTCTATACTTCAGACTAAAGAAAATATTTTTTTCAAGCAGACCTCCAGAGAATGTTTTAAAATCCAAAGACTTGCAATTGCATGCTCTAAGTGGCCATTAAGGGTAACTGATAATAGCACTGATCCGGCAAGCTGCCGTCTATGCATGAAAACAATTCACCACACACAGACTGCTCCATGAGCACACTGTGCTGCACATCATATGTACAGCTGTGCGCAGGGTCCCCAGTCAAAGAGTTTGTACACACAGTTGCAGGCTATGCACCTGTTGCTGTGCTTGTTGACACACACACTGTCTCCCTATTGGGAAAGGGGAATGCCAGACCCAGCATAAGCACACAGCTTCCTTGGGCAGTTGCCAGGGCCCACTGTGTTAACACCTGCCTGCCACCCCACCCCACCCCCCACTGCCATAGGAGGATTGAGCTCTGGCAGCCGCAGTTTCATTGCCATTTTGTCCACCCCCACCCCAAATGTTGTGTCAGGACTGACGCAGCATTTGAGGCATGAGAGGAACAAAATGGCAGCCATGGTGGGGAGTGGGGGAGGAGAGGTGGCCACCAGTGGGGACTGCCATGTTTTTGTGGTAGAAAACATCCTGGGGCACTGTAGGAAAAACAAAATGGTGGGTGCCAGGAGGCTGCTGTCGGTGAAGGAGCCCTGTTGATCCTTACAGTTAAGGAAGGGAAAAGGGCCTGCTGCACCTCAAGGTAAGACCTCCATGAACAGTAGGTGGGCCCACTCACATGGGAGGGCACCTTGCCGAGGGCCCCCTCCTGTCTGGAAGCATCCCCAGGGAGCGCAGTCCAGATACTCCCTTAAGAATATAAGATCTCTCTTGCTAAATGAGATCAAATGTCCATGTATTCCAGCATTAAGGGTTGGGCCCAGGCTAAGTTAGATGACCTTGTGTCCCACTGAAATCAATGGGAGAAGTTAGTCATGACTTGACTTTTACTCCAGATCCAGTCCTATGTTTCCAACAAGGGCTGGCCTGAGAGCTCAGCAGTGAGCCCATGACAGTGATGGTTCTGTCCCCCTATTGTTTATTTCCCCTTCCTCAAGTCATTTATTTGTCAGTGAGGGGTGCGAGGGCTGGATTTAAGCAGCAAAATGTAAGTACTAGTTTGGCATGGCCAAGGGGATTACCGAGGGAAGTTCAGGACTTCTCATTATTGAAACGTTTTATAATGGCTGAAAAACATTTGCAGAAAGCTGTTCATCTCGACTATTCTTTTTTTTTCGTGGGGATGACCGGATGGATGGATTTTATAGTTGGCCTTCCACCGCAGCTGCCATATGATTGCACCCGCATGAACCTCCAGTAATAGTGCCCTAATTAAATGAAAATGGGCAGTTGCAGTTTGAACAGGAGGGGTGGTTGTCTTGCTCATTACTTACTATTATATAGAAACTTAAGTACAGCTGCTGTGTTCATTTACATCCCACATACACAATTAGGACTAATTGGCTGCTAATTATCCTAAGAGAAATGTATAGCCTGCTGAATAGCACTTATTTCCACGGTGACTGATTTTAAACTTTTTGAAACCTTAATACAAACTTGTAAAACAAAAGTGGGGGAACCCTTTTTTGATCTAGGGCAGCCAGCTACACTGGCTGGGGCATGCTGGGAGTTGTAGGCCAAAAACATCTGGGGACCCAAGGTTGGAGAACACTGATCTAGGGGCTGCTCTGAAAACATTCCTGCCCGTGCACATCCTCCTGCGCATCTCCACAGGCGCATGTACGTGCACGCGCGGAGGCATTTGATTCAACCACTTGCCCTAAAGCGCTCATCAGTGCTAGCTTGGCTAGTGGGTGTCTGGCACAACTTCAAGGAGGGAACTGCTGCTGGGGAGGCGCTGACAGTGCCAGAGCTGCACCGTGGATGGAAGGGGACTTCTGCCAACAGTGCACTCAGTCACTTGTAAGGCTGCTCCTGCTCAGATGCTGTTGCCCGACAAGTGCCCCTGAGCCAAGATCCGCTGTTTTCCCGGAGAAATTGCCCTCCTAGCTGGAGGGAGTTAATGCATAGAGCGATATATTCCAAACAAATATGGGCAAGCTTACAAGTGGGTAGAAATCCTTGGTTGGAGGCGTTTAATTACCGTAAGTTCTGGAATTGCACTAGCCCTCTAGATGCATTGGATTGCAACTCTCAGCATCCCTGGCCAGCATGGTTCTTAAGTTACAAGTCTGGGTTGTTCCTCCCCCAACAACCCACAATTCCGGGTTCAGACGTCATGGACAACAACCCAGGCCTGGAGCCTCCCTGGGTTGTTTAGCTCAGTGGGAGTGGACGGGCGGCCAGAAGCCAGCAAACTCACTCGTTCACAGCTACCCAGGGTTTGTTTTAACCCTGGGTAGTTGCAATGTGCAAACTGGACCATTGTGTAGTGCACAGTCCCAAAGCCACTTTGGGCACATTTTGTGGGAAAGTGACATACAAATTAAATGTGGGGGGCGGGGGGGGGGGAATCTGATATCAGTCATTTTTCCTGTAGTGTGGATGGTGATGTTTACTGTAACTGCACCAAAATGATCTCATGCATGTGATGAGAGCTTGTCGTTCTGTGGATTTACCTGTAAACTGATTTTATTTGAGGATGACACAGTATTAAAACGAGAGTGCTCTGCAGCACTATAGCTTTGGCAAGCACATAGAGAGGGCAATTCTCAAAGGATCCAGTTGTACAAAGTCTGGGTTTTCAGAGCCGACGTACTAGTTAAAAAAAAAAATCATCAGGAAATCCATGTGCTTAAAGAAGTTAACATAAGCAGAGGCTGCTGTGTTCTACCATCTTTCCTTTTTCAAATCCAAGCAAGACCCAGTTAGGTTTCCGGTCCTGCTGACAAATATGCCATTTATTGCTGCCTTCCCCAACCTGTTGCCCTCCAGATGTGTTGGAGTACAACTCCCGGCATGGCTGGCTGTGGGATGCTAGGAGTCCTAGTCCAACGCAGCTGGAGGACACCAGGTTAGGGAAAGCTGATTTATCGCTTAAGCCACATAGCACGATGGCTAAGAAGCCAGGGACAGCCGAACATAAATATTGGCAAACAGTTGAGCAGTGCAAAGCTAACAATATGAGTCACAAACAACCTAGTGTGTCAATGGTTAGTCAAGACAACCGTGACCAAGCTGCACAAAGCACTCACATGCACACCTTATCAAAGGAAGATTGCCTCCGAAGGTGCAAATGACTCTTGATGTTGTCACAAACAATTGATATTTACATAAGGCTTAACTACTAAGGATGTCCCGGGGAAGGAATATATGTATAGTTAGACTGAACAAACACTACTCACTCAGTTTCCTATTTGTGCTCACCATTTGCAAAAATCTGCTAGAGCAGGGGTGTCGGACCCCTTTCATCCTGAATTCAATTTTCCAGAAGCTCTCAAGGGCCGCGTTTGAGTGGCGGGCAGGGCTGAAGGCAAAAGGGGGCGGGGACAAAGGCAAAAGGGGCGGGGACAAAATATCTGAAATACTAGCAAAATTTAGCTTACAGCTCTTAACTGCCAGTAAGTTAGCCTTGGGAGAGACCTTTTAGAATGGGGGGGGGGGAACTGTGCAAAAGCCAGGAAACTCCCAAGCAATGAGGCCATAAGTGAAGACCTAAGTATGAGGCAGAGCTATACTAGGATGTGCCGAAATTCATATGAAATCCCACCTTTTGGGTTGGCTCCAGATTTAAGCCGGAGCAACTGTGCAGGCGGAAGAGGACTTACCTGCCCCCCTTTCCCACGGCAGAACCCCCGAAGCAATCGGTAGTCAGGGGAAGGCAGGTGGTGCCAGGGGAAAGTGACACGGTCATCTTGAGAACCCTAAAGATCTGGATTGGGACCTGAGGTGGGCTGGATTTGGCCCGCAGACCCAAGTTTCAAAACCCCTGCACTACGGTCACTTGGAGCCCTATATCCAAAGGTGTTGACTACACTGGAGAATAAGTAGGGTAGGTCTCTTCCCCACCTCCACCTCCAGATCAAAATGTGTTTAGTTGGATCTCTGTTGCTGGAAGGATAACATTGGCTTTGTCGGTCATCTGTGGCTTTTATTGTGGCTTAGACATGGCATCAATACTGTTACCCTAAGGTTGTTTTATGGGCATCAGACACAGTAGGATCTCATCCAGTGGAGAGAGCTGGCTTGAAGGGAGCCGCCTGTGTCTGAGATCTGCATAAGGTGTACAGCTAAACCTTAAATCGATATTGTTGTGGTGTCTGATACTGGAAGCCAAGAGAGAGATGGCAGCCATCTTTGGAAGTGGACTGAATAAGTTCCAGGCAGGCAGGCCTGTTAATCTGTTACAGCAAAAATAACAAAGAATCTTGTGGCACCTTAAAACGGGTGGGCAGCTTTCAGGGTTCTGGGGCCCAATGCCCCTTGGCCCCCCACCATGGCACCAAAATTTGGAAGACAGGGCAGCTCTGCCTGCTTTTTGGGGATCCCCTTCACACCACAGCTCATCTCATTCAGCAGAGTCCCCTGACCCTTGATGAGGCATTTTTAGGGTGCTGGAGTGGTTGCCGTGGGAAGGAGGGGGCAGGGAAGTCCTCTTCTGCCTGTACAGCAGGGATGGGGACTCGGACTCGGAGACTCGACTCGTGAGTCGGATTGAGTCCCCCCTCTGACTCGAGTCAGACTCGAGTCCCAATATTTTCTATGGGACTCGAGACTCGACTTGGGACTCGAGCCTACTCCACCACCGCCGCCCGCTGGCGCTCACCTCAACTCACCTTGCTGCCGTCGCATGCCGTCACCGTCTCGCCGCCGCCACTGTCGCACGCCACCTCATCACGCCACCACCGTCGCACACCGCCTCATCACACCTCCCACCGCACGCACGCACACACGCCAGCGGCGGCACCTCGCCGCACGCACGCTGTCGCCGTCACTCTGCTTTTGGCAGGGGGAACCATGGCAACAGGGCTTAAACAGCCCTGTTGCCGTGGTTCCCTGCGCCAAAAACAGAGTGACGGCGGCGTGCGTGCGGTGGTGGCGGCGGAGGTGAGGTGAGCGGCGGGCGGCAGCGGCGACTCGGGCGGCGGTGGCGACTCGAGTGGCGCAGCGCTTAGAAGAGCGGCAGCCGCAGGAGCTGTGGCGGAGGCGGCGGCCCATGGAGGGAGCGGGAGGGTCTCCGCGGGAGGAAGGGCAGCTCTTCCTCCTGCGGAGACCCTCCCGCTCCCTCCATGGGCTGCCACTTTGGGAGTGACTCGGGACTCGAGTCACCATTTTGGGCCTCGGACTCGAGACTAGGGTCCAAAGACTCGGGACTTGACTCGGGACTCGGGACCAAGGACTCTTCAACATCCCTGCTGTACAGTAGCTCAGGCTTAAGTCTGGAGCCAACCCAAAAGGTGGGATTTCATATTTCAGTGCATCTTAGTATAACTCTGCCTCATACTTAGGCCTTCACTTATGGCCTGTTTACCAGAAAAGGTTTGCCAACACCAGCTTAGCCTTGGACTCTTTCTGTAGAGATGCCACATGGAAATGCAATTTTATTTTGTCCTCTGTCGTTCAGAAGTATATTTCCCAGGGGAAAGTACATATTCGCCAAAGGAGAATGAGGAGCCAGAAAGAAAAGTATTCTCAAATAAGAGTGAGAGAGGACTGATGAAGGCAAGCAACTCACAACTGGTCTACCACCCTGGGAACTGTCCAACAAAGTGTGGAGATTGCAGGTCACTTCTTCAGAGACATTTAGCCCACGGGTACTGCTAGCCTAGCCAAGGACAAAATACGGGCATGCTGTGTCAGTTGTGAAGTGCGCACGCTTGCATAAATCATGGCGGTGTCCTTCAGAACGCATGCAAGTGGGGGTGGCGGCGTTCCTTTCCTGGTAACCGCTCGCATGCATTTGAAAGGGGAAAGCCATAACTCATACACGCAGCGCTTTTCAGAAGTGAGGACACATTTTGTATGTGAGTTCTGGAACCCGGGTAAAAACCATTTTGTCAAAATCAGCCTTATCCCCCAAATTTTTTTAATTTGAATTTTACAATCCATAAAAACAAAATACAGCAAACATAACAAAACAAAAACCAAACAAGCATACACTACAGATACAAAACAACATCAGACTAAAAAGTACTTCCAATTTTTCCACATCCAGGCATAAGTATTATCAGATATTCTATATAATAATTATAAAGAAATTGCTTCCTTTTTTCCCTTAAACAAACAAACAAATTTTTTCCTCCCCTCCCTTATTCGTCAACCTCACAGATTCACAAAGCCTTGAAACCTTACAGTACTTTACTCCTAAACACAGATAATAATCCTTCTAGTTAAACGATATTCAATATTTCTATTTAATAAAATCTCTATCTTCTTTCCCTCTATTTATAAAAACAAACAACCTGGCTTTTATGTATACATTTTTACGAATAATCAATTTCTGTTCAATTTCTAATTCAATATTAAACCTTATCCTTATTTTACTCAGCAACTACTCTTCCCCCCCCCCATCCCATCCTTCCCTAGTAGGCCCCCTTCAAGATCAAAGCCACCACATTGATGAAAAATACACAGAATTTAAAACAAAAACAAAAAAAAACCCACCTCAGACTGGAGAGGTTCTCCGTTCTCTCAAAGGGGTTCCTCTCACCCGCCCCTTTAGGTTCAGATCTATAAAAAAAAATTTTGGATCCCTGTGTCAGGGATCCCTTTAAATTTCTCCCATTCGGATTTCTCCCACCAATCCATTTGGGAAACTGAACACTCTTACTCTTGCATACGAACCTCTCCCGTCCCCCAATAGTCAGCAATTATCCTGATCTGAGTCAAACCATTATTCCATCCAATAATCAGCAACTCCTTACATATGTCAAACCATTTATCCCATCCAATATTCAGCAAGCCCTTTTCCCCGATCAAACACAATGTTCACAATATACATCTTTTTCAGGCTCATACCCTTGTGAGCCCCCATAGCTAGCTTCCTCCAAATATCCCGGCAGCAGTCATCTTTCCAGTTCTCCGTGAGTGGCTTCCCGGAAACCTCTTCACTGTCCAATTCAAAGGCAACCCCCCTTTTTTTCTGTCTCTCTTTGAAGATGCAGTTGTTATCTCATCCAGTATATCAATCTTCGCCTCGTCCTCCCCGTTCTGTTCCAACTTAACAAATCGGTCACCCTTTGTAGTCTCCTGGAATTTTTGATTTATTTGTACATTCCCCAGCAGGTTTTTTCTAAATTCTTCAAACAATAGCACGAGCTCTCAGGCTAATTGCCGTAGTAAATCATAAGTAGCCATCTTGTCTGTGACGCAGTATAATTTAACAGTCTGTTAATACTGCTTTATACATTTCCAAAATCCAAAGTAAAAGGAGTTACAATACCTCTTTCTTTCTCCTTTCAAGGCACATTTGTTGATCTTCTGATTAGTTTTTGAAACTTATTTTCTTTTTAATATTCCCAAGAAAAGGGTATTTAGTCCTGACTGTGGATAAAATTTCTCTTTGTTACTAATTGGCAATAAATCTTTAAGAAATGGAGTTGTCGATCTTCAGGTTCTTGAGAAAAGAACTCCAGACACGACGGTGAGCGATGATGGATTCTCCCACTCTCTACCCCTCTCCGAGAAAATCTGCAGCAAACACTGCAAACAAACTCAGAGAGAAAGCATTTAGAAATATGCTGGGAATCACTCTTAGATCATCCTCTTATTCCGAGGAGAATACCCAGCCAGGATAACCTCTTGACTGGATTTCACACCGTGTCCGTCTCCCCCGATTTCGAGGAAGCGTCAGATCGCCATTTTAAACTCCACCGGCAGCCCCATATCCACCGGAAGCCCCATATCTCAAAATCAGCCTTATGTAGAGACAGGCTGTGGGGCTGCTGGTGGTAGAGAAAAGGGGAAGAGGAGAGAGGGAGCACCTGAATTAAACGCTTAAAGGAGGGGTATTAAGCCTCAAGCCCACGGTCCACATCCTGCCCTCTGGGGTTCCCCAAGTAGCCATGCCCCCTTCCCCCTGAATGTCGATCACTTGGTGGTTTTCCAGCTTTTGTACAGTTCCCCCCCCCCCATCCTAAAAGGTTGAAATATCTCTCCTATGGATTAGTTACTGGCAGCAAGAGCTTTAAGGTAAAACATGCTGGTGTTTCTGGTATTTTGGCTCCTCCCCCTTTGGCCTTCAGCCCCCCCACCACTGGAATGTGCCCCCCCCCGAGACCTTCCCTGAAATGGAATGCAGCCCTTGTGCTGAAAGAGGTACAACACCCCTGGCCTACTATGGGGCTTTACATTACAGAATGGAAAACGTTGCCCATAATAAGGAAACATGGAGCTGAACTTTGCATATTCTTCTTTATTGTTCTTTACGTTATCTCAGTGTGCTGAAAGTCCCATACAAATTTTTGTTCTTGGTGCTGACGCACTCTGCGTTTAACCTTATCTACACAAGAGTACAGTTAGTAAACGTGTCGTTTTATTTCATTTTTGTTTTGCACATAATGGAGAGAGCTGTGATTTGCAGTAAGTGGGTTGGGTTCACTGCACGAGCAGCGCTTTGGCAAGGCTGAGGAATGGAGCCTTGAATGCCACCACTTTGGAGGGGACGCCAGGCACCCCCTGATGAAACTTCGATGCTTAGACTTGGGACCTCTAAAAGGTAATCTCCCCTTCATTACTTAGAAATCTTACTACACCTTTTATGCCAAAGGAAGTGAGGCAGGTGGCTACCAGGAGGAGGGCCTTTTCTGCTGTGGCACCCCGTTTGTGGAATTAGCTCCCCAAAGAGGCTCGCCTGGCGTCTACATTGTACTCTTTCCGGCGCCAGGTGAAGGCCTTTTTATTCTCCCAGGCATTTAAATAATTTAAATAATCTTAATTCATTTTTATTTGGTAGTTTTTAACTCTGTTACTTTAATTTGAACTGCTGCTAGCTTTGCGGTTTGTTTTAATCTGTGGTTTTAAATTTTATAGTTATATTGTATTTTATGGTTTTAACTGTTGTAAACCGCCCAGAGAGCTTAGGCTATTGGACGGTATAAAAATGTATTAAATAAATAAATAAATAAAATTAAAATAAAATAAAATGTTACCTTTGGCAAGTTAATTTGTTGGGCCTCTTTTGGCCTATGCTTGCACCACTGTGCCATTGTTATCCTGAGCATTGTGTTTTTTAATCTAACTGTTGTGCCATTGCCATGCAGCTGTCTTCCAAGTACTCTAGGAGAATTGTGTATTGTGTGGCTCCAGGTATACACACTTCATTGTCCTACAGTAATCTCATGGATTTACTGCTCTTCTTCTTTCAGTCATGCGAGATTTCCATGCGTGGGTTCCTTTCTGAATGGTTGACTGTCTTTAATTGGTTTTGTTCTCCGTTGCCTTGATATGTGTAACAATAAGGCAGGATGTAGAATAGATATATTTAATAACTAAAACACAAGGGAGAAGCCAACATTAGAAAATAGCTGAGGAGAAACAGTTGAAAAGAGGCATGAATTTGCAGAGATTGCTAAATTATGTGGGTGTTAAGTAACATTAGATACAAATTTAAAATAGCTAAAAGTGGGAAGCAAAGGCCAAGATAGAAGCAGGCCAAATATGATATCCTACCTTCCACAAAGCAATAAGAACTGCCTCCCTTCATATGAACCTGAATACGTGCTTTGTTTATCAGGGGATGTCTTGCTTTGTGCTGTTCCACCATCTGAGGTACAACAGGTGGGAACACAGGGCAGGGCCTTTTCAGTGGTGGGGCCCAGGTTGTGGAGTTCTCCGCCCTGGGAAACTCAATTGGTTTTCTTTCTCCCTGTTTTCTGGCATCTGGTAAGAACAGTGCTTTTAAGATGTGCTTTTGCAGAGCATTAAGCTGGAAATGTACTGATTTGGGGTATCTTTGTTTTTGTTGAAGACTGTTGTGTGACTTTTAAAATTTTGTTTTATTAGACTGTTTTGAACTGTGGTTTTGTTATGTCACCTTGAGGGCCCCTTATGTGGGCTAGAAAAGGGGGAGTATAAATAATAAACCAATATTATTTCAATAAACCTGTGGGTACTGAAATCATGTTTCAAACACAAAGCTCATAATTCTTATGTAAGGAACATGTTTTCCTGTTCAAAAGAAAAAATGCTCTGCGTATACACAGAGCGTGAAAAGGTATGGGAGCATTGTGGTACCGGGGACAGCAGATCTGTCCAGAGCGACCTACACCTTAAATACCTGTCATGTAAACTATTGTAATGTGCTCCATGTGGGGCTGCCCTTGAAAAAACTTCAGAAACAACAGCTAGTGCAGAAGGGGGCAGCCAGACTATTGTCTGTTGTGCATTATATCATTGGTCTTGAACCAGTTGCACTTCTCAGTTTTTTTCTGAGCCCAATTCAAGGGGCTGGTTTAGACCTACAAAGCCCTAAATGGCTTGAGGTCAGGATATTTGAGAAACTACCCCCTCCCAAATGAGCCTGCCGGTACTTTGTGATCTTCATCAGAGGCTCTGTTCTATATCCCACCTAGCCAAGAGAGGCTAGGTTGATGGCTACGTCAGACAGGGTCTTTTCCGTAGCAGCCCCCCCAACTGTGGAACTCCCTCCCATGGGAGGTCAGGTTGGCTCCATTCCTATCGGGTTTTAGACAGAAGTGTAAACTGTACTGTTTCACCAGTCCTTTGGCTTTTAAAATTGTTTTGGTTTGTTTTAAAGAACATTTTATTCTGTTCAGTTTTTATTGGTTTTTATGCAATCTTATATCACTTTGAGAGCTCTAGTGGGCAGAAAAGTGATTTATTATTATTATTATTATTATTATTATTATTATTATTATTGATACATATGTAAGCTGGCAAATCTGTAGCTGCAATCCTGTGGCCCTCCTACCTTGCCTGGGGGGGGCCATAGGAAAAGTCGGACTCTCTGCTGCGACCTCGGAAATCCCTTCCAAGGTCGCAGCGGGCAGTCCACCCACAGAGCACCCTCCCCCACCACCTCACAGCCAGCGCGGTTCTTTCCGCGCCGGCTGGGAACCAACGCTGGAAAACCGACTTCGGTTCTGGCATCGGGAGGGAGCGTTCCCAGGGGTGGGGAGGGGAGGAGCAAGGCACCACCGTCTTCCGAGGAAGTCAGGTGGTGCCTCACCCTCTCCTCCTTGCAAGGAGGGGCAAAACATTTAGACAGCCGAAATCCACCATCTAAATATTTTGGAGGGCTACGGGAGAGTGGCAGCAATCCTATCCGCTGTGCTCCTCCCTCCCTTCATTGGATGGCCGTAATCCTCCGGGTTCGGAAGGTTACAGGCACCCACATAGGCTGGGGCTGTAAATGTATTTAATAGGGGGTATGCCCTACTGTACACAGTAGGACTTATTTATGAGTTAATATGTGTAGGATTGATAGCACTGTAAGAACCCTTTCAGATAGAAAACATAGTTTAGTGTTACGTGAACAAACAGCAGTGAGCTACAGGCTCCCAGTCCCCTCCCAGGCACAGCCACAAAGAAGAGATCAGAAGCTTTCACTTCCTGTTTTAAACTAACAACAGTTGATTCTTAATCCTAACTGGGGGGAACTCTGGTTAGCTTAAACTGTGGTTTGTTGAAACAAGCCACTATCATCAGCTTGATCCTTGTTTCATCATAGAATCATAGAAAAGTAGAGTTGGAAGGGGCCTACAAGGCCATCGAGTCCAACCCCCTGCTCAATGCAGGAATCCAGGTCAAAGCATCCCCGACAGATGGCTGTCCAGCCGCACCTTGAATGCCTCCAAAGTGGGAGAGCCCACCACCTCCCTAGGTAGTTGGTTCCATTGTCTTATTGCTTTGACAGTCAAACCTTGGTTGTAACTAACCAGAATTCCTCTTAACCCCAGTAACAACAAGCTGGGTTGTTTAAAATGGGAAGTGAAAGCTTCCCACCTTCTCTTCATACAGGAGAGAGTGCAAGTGCGGGGTTTGCTGCTACGTATAGTTTCTTGTCTGAAATTGGCCTAACTATGATTTCTCCTTCTCTCATTTGAAGTTTAAGAAGGTATTGGGCCCAGTCTAGATGTGAACTCGTTGTTCCTTTCGTTGGCAAGTTAAACTGAAGAAGGCTAGAGGTTGGTACAGCCTTTACTCCCCTTCCCCCAGTCGCCATATGTCATGACCTGATGTTTGTGCTGAGCTCGGTACCGAGGAATTTATTGATGCATCTTTCCCAGGCAGTACTTGTTATTGATTTGTCCGTGGTGCTGAGTCAGTGTAACTGGCTACGGTTTCCTTCTCTCTTTCCCTGAGGGTCTCCGCTGACCTTGCACTCTCAGCGACCAAAGTCATATTACGTGGTTGAGCTTCATTCATTCATCGAGGCTCTGGTCAGCAAAAGACAATTAATCTGAGATGACCCCACTGCTGTATGCTATGCCACTACTAGATCGCAGCTTCACGGATGCATAGGCAAATAACAAGAGCAGTGCATGCGCATGATGAAACAGAAGCCTGATGAATTAGCTGAGTCACCTAACTGACATTTATGGCTCCTAAAACCAAAGAATAGTTGTGCTGCAGTTTTTGTGTTTCTGCTAGGGTTGGGGGAGAAATTTGTTAGGTTTGCATTTTCATGTAAACTGGTACCTAATTTTGCACTTTTGACTACAAACTGAAACTCAGTTATCCTTCGAAATTTGCACTTCTCCGAATTTTGCAATGCAGTTCTCCAATTAGAAAATGCATACAAAGGTGAAAATGTTCAAAAATGCATTACATTATATTAGGAAAATTGCTTGCAAAACTGTGTATATGAGATAAAAATGCATTATTTTGAGAAATGCACACAAAAATGTGTACAAATGTTCATGCAAACCTTTAAAAAATTAAACTCTTGAAGTGTGGGATCAACCAAATTTAAGATTGGAAAAATGAGAAACTGAAATTGACCGATTGGTCCATCCCGATTTCTGACCAGAAGCTGTCTCTTCTTTAAGCCTCATTTGATCCGTCAGTAAACTTGATTAATAAATCCTGTCTAATTGCAGGGGATGAAACATGAATAGAGTTAAGAAAATAAGGCAATAAAACGTTTGTGTGTGCATAATTGTCTTGAATTTTCCTGCAATTTGGTTAGTTGCATCCACACCCTCTTTTGTTCTGTCCCAATAATTATCTGTTGAATTCAGTGCTGGGAAGACTTCTGAGCCAAATGAAGTTTGAAGTGGCTTTTGGAAGATACATGTGTATTTCACATTAATTATCACATTTAGAAGTCTAATTATAAGTATTTGCAATCGCCCCAGTTGGAGATCAAAAATAAATTTGCATCCGGTCAGAATAGCTCAAATTTTGGTCCAGCGCCATCTTAGTCTGTGGCTGTTTGTTGAAGATGAAACGCCTTTGTAGCACCCCAAAGCCTACCTTATTTTATTATAAGATCACCAGCAGGTATAGACTACATTGTCAATGAACTCCCCTCTCCAAGAAGAGGAGGACTATCGGGAATTCTTAGAAAAACAAATTTAGAACCTAGGAAGCTGCCTTATACCAGATCAGACTCTCTGTCTATCTAGCTCATACTTTTCTACTCCAACCTGATGCTGTGGGCTGCAGTGGTGGGGATGCTGGGAGTTGTAGTCCAACACATCCAGAGGGCATCACGTTGGGGTCTCCTCTTGGGCAAAGGTCTTCGGGCTTCCACATCACCTGCTACCTGAGCCTTTTAACTGGATATGTCAGGGATGAAGCTGGGGCCTTGTGTGTGCATGCAAAGCTTGTGCTCCCCCATTGAGCTCTGTCCTCCTTCCTCCAGTCTGAATAATAGGGCTGAATATAAGGCCTCTCCTTTCAGAAAATCCAGGGAGGAGAGAAGCTAGCCTTGCCTTTGATGACCTGGTGCCCTCCAGATGTGTTGGACTTGAGCTCATGGCCATTGGCTTGGGAGAAATGGGGTGAAGCCAGGGGAAGGAGTGTGGCCTTCTGGAGATCCCCAGAGAGCTGTATTGGGGCCTCTGGAGGGCCAAATTGGGCCCTGGACTACACCCCTGCTCTAGAGGGAAAAGAGCCCTGAATACGGACCTTGACAACCGGTTCTGGAAATATAAGGGAGGGCTGCGGCTGCTGGTTCCTATGAGTCTGCCTCTCGCTCTCTGTTTGATGACTGTCCAGAGGCTCCCTCTCTCTGCGAGGAACTCACTCTCCTTGTTAACAAAGAGGAGATGCATTATTCAGCAATGGGAAAGGCCAGATGATGACTTCCCTGCTGTTCGTAGAGGGAAGGGAGGTGAGAGAAGGCAGGCAGAGGCAGCAAGGACGGAGCTGCACTCCCATACAGAAGCAGGTTTCAGTGTGGCTCTGCTGGGCAGGCCCAGACCTTTCTCTGCTTGCTCAAACATAGGAAATCGCCTTATACTGAGTTGGTCCATCTAGCATAGTATTGGCTACAGTACTGCCCAGCAGCAGCTCTTCAGGTTTACAAGACCAGAGTTTTCCCCAGCCTCCCTTGAAATGCCGGGGATTGCACCCAGGACCTTCTGCATGCAAAGCATGTGCCCTACTACTAAGCTACAGCCCTTCCCCAAGACTGTAGGAGTTTCAGGACAGATAGAAGAAAGTACTTCGCATCATCATCATCATCATCATCAGGCGATCACTCGTGACCGAGTAAGATTGTCTTCCGGGATAAAAGGGGGAAATTCTAAAGAAGATTGTGTAGACTCTAGCGATGGGTCCGTAAGTGACTGTGGAGGCCAATTCTAGATCCACACAGCTTCCCACAGTGAGGACACAGGTTACCAGATAGAAGATGGTCCTGTAAAGGATTCATTTGACGTGCTTTTCGCTTAGCACGTTTCTCCCTTTCACCTTGCACTCGGGCTTCTTCAAAGTCCATGGAACCTTTGTGAAAGGCCAACCTCCATTTAGATCGTTCATGGGCCAGAGCTTCCCAGTTTTCAATGTTTATATTGCATTTTTTTAGATTAGCCTTATGAACATCTTTAAACCTCTTATATTGACCACCAATATTCCGCTTTCCATCCTTGAGTTGGGAGTAAAGTAACTGCTTTGGGAGACGGCAGTCAGGCATTCGAACAACATGACCGGTCCACTGAAGTTGGCGTTGAAGGATCATTTTTTCAATGCTAGTAGTCTTTGCTTCTTCCAGTACACTGACATTTGTTCGCCTGTCTTCCCAAGTAATTCGCAGGATTTTCCGGAGGCAACGTTGATGAAACCTTTCAAGGAGGTGGAAGTGACGTTTATAGATAGTCCATGTTTCGCAGGCATACAATAAAGTTGGTAATACAATGGCTTCATAAACCAGTGTTTTGGTCTTCTTACAAATATCCCGATCCTCGAACACTCTATGTTTCATTCGAGAAAATGCGGCACTTGCAGAGCTCAGACGATGCTGGATTTCACTGTTGATGTTAGCTGTAACAGAAAGATAGCTGCCAAGATAGAGAAAATGATCGACATTTTCCAGTATTGTCCCGCCAAGCTGGATAGATGGCATCACCAAAGGGTTAGCTTGCACTTGCTGATGAAGCACTTTGGTTTTTTGGATGTCAAGTGAGAGACCAAGTTTTTCGTATGCTTCTGCAAAAGCATTTAGGATAGTTTGGAGATCATCCTCTGAATGTGCGGAGACCACATTATCATCAGCATACTGAAGTTCCACAACGGAGGTTGTAATTACCTTACTTTTTGCTTTCAGCCTGCTGAGATTAAAAAGCTTTCCATCTGTTCGATATATAATTCCCACACCAGTGGGAAGTTTCCCCTTGACAAGATGTAAAACCATGGCGATGAAAATGGCAAATAATGTTGGGGCGATAACACATCCCTGTTTAACACCTGATCCCACTTTAAATGGAGCACCATGAGAGCCGTTGTCCAAAACCATTGCCGTCATGTTGTCATGGAGAAGTCGCAAGATATTCACAAATTTATTGGGGCATCCAATTTTCATAAGGATAGTCCAGAGAGCTGTACGGTCTACAGTATCAAAGGCCTTAGCCAAATCGATAAATGCCATATAAAGGGGTTGATTTTGCTCCCGGCATTTTTCTTGGAGCTGACGTGCAGTAAAAATCATGTCTACTGTCCCTCTAGAGGGGCGGAAACCATATTGAGTTTCAGGGAGGATCTCTTCTGAAATAGATAGAAGACGGTTTGCGACAATCCTAGCAAATATTTTACCTGTGGTTGCTAAGAGAGAAATGCCCCGATAGTTTCCACAGTCTGTTCTATCACCCTTCTTAAAGAGGGTGATAATTATGGCATCCCATAGTTGAACTATGGAATTTGCCGCTACGAGATGTAGTGATGGCCACCAAATCAGATGGTTTTAAAAAGGGATTAGACAAATTCATGGATGATAAGGCTATCAGTGGCTACTAGTTGTGACTCGTGATGGCTATATATTGCCTCTGTTTGCCAGTTGCTGGGGAACACGAGCAAGAGGGTGCAGTTGCACTCAAGTCCTTCTTGTGGGCTTTCCATCTGATTGGCCACTGTAGGAATAGAATGCTGGAGTAGATAGGTCTTTGCTTTGATCCAGTATGGCTCTTAGGATGGTAGTTCCATCTTGCAGATCAAGGCAGCAAGCATGGGTGGAGGATGATTTTTTCCCTCTGTCCAGTTCATGTGGAAGAGAGAGACTTAGTTGCACACTTGTACTCCTTTTGCATAAGGAGGATGTCTCTAGCACCTTCTACTGGCAGCCTGGAGAGCCACTCACAAGGCTCCTACAAATCCTTCTTTGGGTGCTCACCATTTGGAGATCACCAGCCAAGTTAAGGTCAGGGTCTCCTCTGTGAATGTAGCTTTTAAGAGAACTGAAAATATTTTGATTGAGGCTTCACTTCCCATGGGGTATATTTATTGATTGATTGATTGATTGTATATGAATCGCCCATCTGGCCGGCAAACCAGCCACTCTGGGCAATGTACAACATGATAAAATATAAAATACATTTAAAACAGTATAACATTTTAAAATCTTAACCCACCCCATATTCCCGCCTGAATAGCCATGTTTTTAGTGAGCAGCGGAAGCTCAGCAGAGAGGGGGCATGGTGGAGGTCACTAGGGAGACAGCTGGTACAGAACGCGGCGGCTCGCCTGGTTAAAGGCAGCCGCCAGCGGGATCACATCATGCCAGTGCTCAAGGAGCTACACTGGCTACCAGTTGCTTGCCGAGCTGAATTCAAGGTGTTGGTTTTGACCTTTAAAACCCTATACAGCTCCGGTCCAGTCTATCTCAAGGAGCGTCTCCAACAACACAGTGGGCCGCTCAACAAAATCTGCCACAGACGGCCTTCTCCTTGTCCCTTCAGCCAGAGCAGCTAGACTGGTCGGGACAAGGAAGAGGGCCTTCTCTGTGGCAGCCCCCGTACTATGGAACTCTCTCCCAAGTGACCTCCGCCGTGCCCCCTCTCTGCTGAGCTTCCGCTGCTCATTAAAAACTTGGTTATTCAGGCGGGAATATTGGGTGGGCTAAGATTTTAAAATTTTATACTGTTTTAATGTATTTTAATGTATTTTAATGGAGAAAAATGTTTTAATGTATTTTATTCTGTTTTATTTTCTGTACATCGCCCAGGGTGGCCGATAAATACGGTAAATGCAAATAATAAATAATAAATAAATAGGGAGAGAGTTCCACAGTATGGGGACCACCACAGAAAAGGCGGAGATGTACAAGCATCCCTCTGTACTTACCCCAAATGGGCTTGATCTTTTGTACACACTCCAAGTGAGCACAGATAGAAGATCACACAACAGCACCTAGCATCCTTCAATGTCAGCTTCACTTCCATAGTAGAAATGTTCTGATGATTCAGTAAGGCTGTAAAAGAGGCCTTACTGTATGGTAGATGGGGCACAGGAGAGGCATGGAAATGATTCCCCAAGTGGGTTCACTGAGGGCCAGTAGAGAAGTGGCTCCTTATGCTCATGCACCACAGGGTTACTGGGGATGCTCTTCAGATCTGTGTGGGGGCACACCAGTCATAGCTTCATCCTGTGCTTACAAAATGTAGTGATGGCCACCAATTTGGAGGGCTTTAAAAGGGGATTGGACAAATTCATGGAGGAGAAGGCTATCAATGGCTACTAGTCCTGATTGGCTATATGCTACCTCCAGTGTCAGAGGCAGTAGGCCTATGTACACCAGTTACTGGGGAACATGGGCGGGAGGGTGCTGTTAAACTCATGTCCTGCTTGTGGGATCCTGTGGGCAGCTGGCTGGCTACTGTGTAAACAGAATGTTGGACTAGATGGACCCTTGGTCTAATCCAGCATAGATCTTCTTATGTTCTTAACAGAAGATGGCCACATACCCAAGCCATACCAGCACCCCCTCCCACAAGACGTCAGTCAGTCCTGTTGGGAAGAAGAAGGAAAATACTGTTGATCTGCCAGTCATACCTTCATAGCTAGTACATGTTATCCCAGGTAGTGTTGGGCCTTGGCCAAACTCTGAGACAAGCCACAGCAGGGGAGTCTGGCCTGGCGCAAGTCTACAAGGATCAACAGGACTAGAGGCAAATGATATGGTCAAAGCAGGATGGTGCTCAGTTTCCAGAGGAGACCAACAGGGGCAGAAGTCTGAGGCTACTTGATGAGACAGGTTGTTCAGACTGAGGATCTGAATTGGACGTGAGGGCTTTATAAGCTCTGGTGTGTCCCCATTGACTGGTGAGGTCCGCTGAAAGTGTACAGGCTGTGGTCAGTTGACTGTGGAAATATAGCCTAGAGGGCACCCATTAATCCATAGAGCCTACTCTGCCTGTATTGCTGAGGGACTAGCACTACTAGCACAGGGGGTAAGGTGCCAAAGAAAGGTCCTGGAGGACTTGGTTTGAGACAGACACATACCTCGGTGCCTTACGGGCAGTAACTGTAGAAACACTATAGGATTTACAAGTTATAGGAACAGTAGAACGGTAGGTATCCCTTGATAACTAGGTATTCAGGCAGGAACTTCATCTCTTCCTCCTTATCAATATTGTCTGCCATTGGGGCTGGACACCTGAACTTCATACCCCTTCTCAGCCACCATCTCTCCACCTAAATGACTGCTCTTTATTGTAGGATGAAGCTATCATCTGCAAAAGCCCTTTGTCCTGTTTGCTCACACACACACTTCTCTTTGGTCTCTCCAACACAAAACTCTTGGAACTAGAACCAAGAGGACTCAAGTTAGATCTCCACTCTGTCACGCAGCTCACCACATGACCTTGGGCCAGTCACTATCTCTGCAGTCTAACCTACCTCACAGGGTGGTGGTGATGATAAAATGGGACAGGATGATGGAGAAAGGGGAGGATTAAAAATAATAATAATAATAATAATATGAATATGAATAAAATTGCCCACCTTTCCCCCCTACACTTTTGCAATGTTTTCTTTAAAAACCCAGTCTCAATAAAAGTACATCAGCCATCTCCAGCCTGGTGCCCTCCAGATGTTTTGGACTACAACTCCCAAATTTCTCCAGCCAGTGTAACTAGGGCTGATGGAAGTTGTAGGCCAAAACATCTGGAGGGCCACAAGTTACCCACCCCTGATTTATAGGATTGCAGTTTTAGGCTCCAGTCCTGAACACACTTACCTGGGAGTAAGTCCCATTGAATTCGAAGGGACTGTGTTCCTAAATAAACATGCATAGGATTGCATTGTTAGTATACTTAGGTTGGTTAGAAAAACTGTGGCTGTGAGGTCTAGGGTCCACTCCTCAGTTTCCTTGAAGGCTGTTTGTTTTGTACGGTGAGGCAAGGATGTAAGAGACCGGCGGAAATGCCTGGGACTTGGCCCCGTACCACAGCAAGCTAATGCAGAGAAGAATGGAAATCATGTGGGCCGCAAGACTTTTCCATATACGTAGCAATAGCTTGAGAGACCATGTGACCGTAAGTGCATTTTCCACTCCGGTTGAATTTGGCAATAGGGAGCATAGGCATTCAGGACTCTGTACAGGATACATACCTGTTCCTGTTGTGTTTGAGTAGGGCACTTGACCAAGTAAGAACAGTGAATGTAACAACACAAATGGAGAGGACACTCCCGTTGCAGGAAGTTTCACCTCAAGACACCTCATCTATTTCTTCTAACCCAGCCTCCCCCAAGCTGGTGCCCTCCAGATGTTTTGGACCACAACTCCCATCACCCCCAGTCAGTATGGTCATTGATGGGAGTTGTAGTCCAACATATCTGGAGGGCGCCAGCTTGGGGAAGGTTGCTCTAACCCAGTGTTCTCCAACCTTGGGTCCCCAGATGTTTTTGGCCTACAACTCCCAGCATGTGGCTGGGGCATGCTGGGAGTTGTAGGCCAAAAACATCTGGGGACCCAGGGTTGGAGAACACTGCTCTAACCCAATTCTGGGACAGAAATTGTAGCCCCTCTTTTATATGAGTTAGAAT
This sequence comes from Shinisaurus crocodilurus, assembly GCA_021292165.1. Lineage (NCBI taxonomy): Eukaryota > Metazoa > Chordata > Lepidosauria > Squamata > Shinisauridae > Shinisaurus > Shinisaurus crocodilurus. Next base: position 274,551,405 of record CM037876.1, read on the forward strand.
ATCAGCTTCTTTTAAGATGAGCACTTTGATCCACATTTTTTCATAAGGAAACATCAGCCATTTTCAACTTTAAAAAGGTATTGTGCATGACATGGAAGTTTAATGAAACTAATTATTATGTTTTGAACACGCTACCAACCATGTCCTGTTTAGATTGGTCTGCAAAGCATTAGAAACAAAAAATCCTAGCTGTTCCACCAGTGCGGAATAATATGAAATGAATTATACAAGTGGAGCATTCAGCTGAGAGGCAGAACAAGGTCTTAAGGTCTAGGCACCACAACTGTTTGTTTTGCAAAGGTTGACCAGGTGTGGCAAGACCAGTTCCACTAGATTCTTACGAAGAATAATGCTGAAAACGTGGAGACCTGCATGGCTCAGTCACTCGGATTATCAGTATCACTGGTTTGCTTTTGTTTTTGCTTGTTTCATAGTGGCTCAGGCTGACTGCACTGCAATGACAAAACTTGATCCTGGCATCTGGAACGGAGTCTAAATCAGGGAATGACCCTTCTCAGGTAGGATTAAAAAGGAAACTGGAAGTGTAGCTTTAAAACAAAGATAAGATAGTTACATAACATAAGGCCTAGTCATAGAACATGAGGTAGATCTGCAGTTAGCGCTTTTGCCTCCTTCTCAGTGCCAGGACCATTCAGGAACTGATGGAAGAATGAATTCAAGCCCTGCTTTGCTGTCTGTGTGTAACAGTGGCTTGAGGCAAGCTCAAAGGTTCAGGGCCCTGTTTGGAACATGGGTTGTGCTGTCAGGAACCACCTGAACTAGAACCCTCAGCTCCACGTGTATCTGCCCCGTGTGCTGAAACGCCAGAACTGCCATATGGAGCGTTTTCCAAGGCAGGAAAGGGATCTTTCTGGAATGTTTTGAATGGGGCAAGGCCATCGGAATGTGGAAGGCGGTCACACTCCAGCCCTCAAATAAGAGGAAGGGGCTGATGTAAAGTATGTGAGCGAGTGAAAAAACAAAACCAGTTTGGGAAGAGGCAGGGCCCCTATTCTGGTGTTCTGAACCATGGAGAGGCTGTATGTGCTGGCCTAGCTCTCTCCACCTCAGGCCATCTCATGTTGAGTGGGAAGGTCTGAAGAGGAATTGTAAGCGCAGCGACAGCCAGCCCCTGAGCCCAATTCAGGCAAGTGTTAAACTCACCAAGCGAGCGAGGACATGGGAAGGGGGCTTGGATGTCTGGAGAACCCGAGGCAGGCCAGATTGGGATCCCAGGCAGGCCAGATTTGGCTTGTGGGCCTAAGGTTCAACACCCCTGCCAAGAAGTCCCTCTCCCTGGTTCTCATTAAAGATACTTCAGATATTAGTGAGATGGGACCCAGAAGAGGGCAGGTTGATTTGCAGAGAGGTGGCCCTCCAGATGTGAATGTCTCCTTGGCTAGAGCTTTTTCAGTCTCCTCCTACCCTGCCCATCTCTTTTTCCCTAACCTAGGGATGTCGGAGAAATCCGCAACGGGCTCAAATGAGTTGGGATTTCTATGAATCCGACCCACAGATTCTGCAGTAGACCGGCTTTTCCCGAATCACACAGATTCCGCAGACTTGTGGACTGCTTTGGTTTTTTTGTCGTTGTTTTCACTTTCCATAATTTTACACAAATTTAGTTGTAGAAAAATTAAAAAAGCACCAACCAAAAATGCACATCCCCCCCCCCATAGACTAAATTGTGAAAATGCGCATTTGGGAGGATCTGTGTATTTTGGGGGATTTGTGTGAGTGCAAATTTGCGTAAATGCGTACGAACACATTTTACAAAATCCAGTTCTGTGAATGAGCAGACGACGGAATGAAAGGCTCCTGAAAATCCAAAAAAACAAAAACGGAATGGATTTAACAAAGTCAGTACAGTAATACCTTGGGTTGCAAGTAACTTGGTCTGAGAGCGTTTTGCAAGACAAGCAAAATTTTTTAATAAATTTTGACTTGATAAACAAGCAACGTCTTGCAATACGTAGGGATGTAACCGCTTGCCTCGAGCAGGCATAGCGGGCCGAAATTGGCCCCGCTCACGCCCGCCAGAGACTCGCTTTGATATAAGAGTGTTTTGGATTACAAGCACGGTTCCGGAACGAATTATGCTTGCATTCCAAGGTATTACTGTACATCTCTAACTCCACCCTGGTATTTTACAGAGTAAAACTCCCTAGGAGACCACAAGCGTCATAGATGGACGGCATGTTCGTGGATGACCCTTCGTCAAGAGATGGGGGCTCTGCCTCCCTGAGTGACCTCATATTTCTGGATGTCCTGACCAACAGCACGGAGGAGCAATGCTTCAGCGCCCACTCCCGCAGCTCGGTCCTGCAAGGGCTGCCGTTCGGTGGTGTGCCCACAGTGCTTGCCCTCAACTTCATCCTCTGGTTGGTGAGTGAAGATGGGAGGAAGTAATATTGCATTCTTATTCATTCATTACCGGACAGCCGCAGTGCTTCACATGCAGCTGGGAAAGACAGAAATCAAGTAAGAATTAACACTTAGGAGAGCCAGTGTGGTGTAGTGGTGAGAGTGTTGGACTGGGACTCGGGAGATCCGGGTTCTAGTCCCCGCTCAGCCATGAAACTCACTGGGTGACTTTGGGCCAGTCACTGACTCTCAGCCTAACCTACCTCACAGGGTTGTTGTGAGGAGAAAATGGAGAGGAGGAGGAGGAGGATTATGTAAGCCGCCTTGGGTTCCTTTCAGGAAAAAAGGCGGGGTATAAATATAATAAATAAATAAAAAATTTTAAAAAAACAAAAAACACTTGGAATGGAAATTAGGGCTTACCTAATTTTCACGGTTTTGCTAATTACAGGGATACAGGCGGGTATGTGTGATTAGAGCTAATTCCACCCCTGTCCGGTACACAGCTAGAATCTTAGGGGAACCATCCCCATTGACACCAATGGGGACTTTTCCCCCAAAGTGTTCTCACTGTGCGGGGCAGAGGGTAAAATTGCCTTTGATCCCACTGTGGAGGGAAGACATAAGCCTCTCCTCCTACATGCTGCATTTTCTGTAAGGATCCCACCCCACCCCTATGTGTGATTATAATTAGGTAAGCAAAAACTTGATTCACAGCTGCATGCTATATATCAAGAATACGTCTAGTTTAGCCCCTAGCCTGGGGGAAGTGACATCACACCCACACACAGGAAGTCACCAACCCAGCGGGGAGAGGGACATCCCTACTGCAAAGATGTGTTAATTGTGCATGCATTTGTGGTTGCGTATACAGGCTGGTTGTGTTTTTTCAATCTACCCAATGTCAAAATACGTTGTGGTATTTGTATATGTATACAGATGAAACACAACTGAGTGAGTATTTCCAAAAAGAGAGAAAAAATTAGAGGAAAGCACACTAAATGTTTTACACAATAATATTCGCTTGCCTAAAAAGATGGGGCTTCAACCATATCCTAAAAGGTCTTCCTTTTTCCCCCTGCATTCTGAGTTTGCCATGTTATCTGTGCTGAGCTGAAATTGATTTAGTCAGCACCCGACCAGATGCATGTAGAATGATAACATCTGAGAATTGCTGTAGGAGTTTACACAGTTGCTCTGTTCTGAAGAAGGATGCTTGTTCCTGTTCAAACCCTGGTGGAGCCACATGGTCCGACGCAAACACGGGATTTCTGAGTTCGCCTTGTAATGCGAACGCAGGGCAGGGAGGAGATTTGCTGGGGAGATTTGCAAGTGGGAAATATTTAGCCCCTACCCTACCTGCGTATCTCTTCCTCCCCGCTGCACTATTTTTGCCTTTTCTCCAGTAAGCTTAGAGGGAAATTTGTCTCTGGCTGTATGTGTGTGTGTGTATGTTTTGCAAGGGAGAATTAGCAGATCTGAGAAGGGTTAAACACTCCCTCCTCCTTCCTGTTTATTCTCCCACCCCGCATTCACATTATCTCAGCAAACACAGATTTGGGCACATGTGTTCACTGAGGTAACAAAAGCACTGCCATTTAACAAGACACCAAAAGGTGTGGCAGCAGAAATTCCACTATGTAGCAATCGTGGTGGTAGTAACTAAGGTCCATTGCTGCAACTTCTGCTCTGGGCAGCCACAGACAAGGGAAAGGGGCTTCATAATGGCGGGGTTGTTTAAATACCATGAAGAGGGTCCACTAAACCCATAATATCTCTCTCTCCTGCTGCAGTTTCTTCTCCTGGTCTTCTCCTGCCTTCGGAAAGCAGCTTGGGACTATGGGCGCCTGGCCTTGCTGATGGATAATGACAGGTGAGATCTAAGCTTTCCAGATAGATGGAGAAGCAGAGGAGTTGAGTGGGGCAGTTTCCTGAACATAGTTTTGAAACAAGAGACCCAGCAGTGCTGGTGGGTGCCGTGTTGACAACTGAGGGCACAAGGACAGTTCTCACCATCACTCCAAGGCAGAGTAGCAATGGGCAAAGTGTCTTGGGATCTGCCTGGCTGGAAGAGTGTCAAAAATGGTTGCAATAGACCCCCCTAATGCCAGCTGCAGAAGCATGCATGGAATCCTGATAAACTTAGCTTTCATTGAAGACAAGAACAACACATAAAACATTTTTCTAGTACTGATAATAGCTGATGAAGGGTGCTTCCAGACAAGGCTTTTATCGTGCCATCACCCTACCACACTTTCTATATTTTATGGGTGATCCAGACAACATTGTCTTCCGCTCGTAACTCTCCCAATTTTTCCCACCATTTCTTTTTTTCTTACTGTGGAAAATCCATAAAGGAAGAAAAGGTGGAATAGCTGCACATTACAATGCCTTCTGATTGTTAGCGCTAAAACCCCTCCATCTGGAAGCACCCAAAGTCACTAACAGCTCAATCTTCTGTATGTTTAGACAGGGGGGAAAAAAAGGCCTACAACTCCCAGCATGCCCCAGCCAGCATGCTTTTTTCTGTCTAAACATGCTATAGGATTGCGCCCTAAAACATGGGGACGCGTGTGCGTGAGCAGCAGAGTGCGTGTGCGCATGGGAGATTTAAAATCCTGTCTGTGTGCTAGCAGAGGCCTGTTATTCCACACACAGATCTTCCAGATCTCAGCTCCCCACTTTTCGCAGCGTGCAGCGTGTTGTGAAGATGCCAGCCCAGCCTGCCTGTAATCCAACTTGCTTCCAGCTTCCCCGTTTGCAGATTAATCCATGGAGTCAGGAAACACTCTGTAACACCACAGGTCTAATTCTACCTGTTTATTCACTTAGCAAGTAAAGTTCTACAGAGTATACATTTCCTAGTTACAGTCCATGTGCAGAGTATAAATGCATAGCAAGCATTACATCCAGTGGAGTAAGTTGAGCTTCACTCCACCTCAGCAAAGAAGTTACATTGTTGCAGTGACAAAAGTCCAGCAAGAAGAACAAAGGAGAAGAGAGAAAGCAGTCCTGCCTCTCTCTAAGATGGCTTCAGACAGAAAACAAGTTAGCACGTCATCAGAACATACAAACCATGTGACTAGCTCATAATGCTCCCACGGTCTAGGCTTCCCATGTGAAAAACATGAGAATCCAGAAAGACATAACAAACTTGTTTACAGCCATTCTGTTCTTTCCATGTGTAAACAGTGTGCTACAGCTGGTGAAGTGATACATATCACAACAATTTTCAGCTTAGAAACCAAAGGGGAACAAACATGGGCAAATCATACTTGATAGTTACATCCAAAACAAATCCGAAGCATCAAAGAGTTCTAATTTTTATTTCTTTAGACATTGATATTCCGCACCTTCAGTAACTGTTTTTTGTGCGCGCAAAATTAACAATAGAATAGTCAATATAATAAAATACAAGAACGGTAGCATCAAAATTAAACAGTAACAGCATTGAAAGATTGGCTAAAACAACCCAGTTGATGTTTTAAAAGGTTGGGATATATAAACAGTTTTTTACCCAGCTCCTAAATATTAACATGTAAGTGTCGGGGAGCCTCCCTAGAATGCGTGTTCCACATTTGGGGCTCCACAGCTGAAAAAGCCATCCCTGCAGTTGCCATCCACCTGGCTTCTGAAGGCAGGGGCACCTGAAGGAGGCAAATTGCCTCAGCAAATACAGGTTTGGGGACACATGTTTGCTGAGGTAACATGTGGCACTACCCGAGGGAGATCCTAGCACACAGGCAGGTACCTAGCTTCATACACAAGAGCTAAATGTCAGATCCATTTGGGAAGGGGGCCAGGATGATGGCTGGCTAAGGAAAGGTAATAGCTAAGGGCCAAAACAGACATTACTGTAAAGTAGCTAGCAGCTATGTCTTTTCCCCATTTTTACTCTAGAGTAGATGCAGGGGGCTGATCCAGATCTAGAACTCTTCTAGCATGTGAGGAAAGGAACCCCTTCCTGCCACTATGGGCCTGATCCAGACTGGGGGGCCCGCACCTGCAATTTTTATGGCAAAATAGTGATCCATTCCAATAGAGTCTGAATGATGAGCCACAAATTCTCTGGTTCAGATCTTGCCTCGACTATGAACTCCCTACTTAGCAACTATCTCTTAGCCTTAGTAGGCCTCCTCCCCATACCTGTACATAATATGGGGGTAATAATAATGCTAACTTAAATAACAGGATTAGTGTAAAGATTATTATTGTTGTTGTTGTTGTTGTTGTTGTTTGTTACAGTTTTTAATAATTGTTTTATTGTGTTTTGTGATTTTAATCTTTAAGTGCCACTTTGGGAGGGTTTTCCCTAAAAGGCAGCTTCTAACTCTTTTAAATAAATAAGGGCACAATCCTAGGCCTGTTTAGACAGAAAAAGCATCCTACAATTCCCAGCATGCCCAAGCCAGCATCACTGACTGGGGCATGCTGGGAGTTGTAGGACTTTTTCTTTCTGTCTAAACATGCATAAATAATTTAGGGTGAAGACAGAAAGACATTCTAAAATGTGGTGGGTTTGAGTGTATGTGTTCTCTACCCTGAAAACAGATGCCTCAGAATCCGGCACATGAATAGCTTGTTAACATGGCGTGGAGACCAGCACCATGCCTGCTTGCCCCACCCCACACAGTGACCGTGTGTTGGGGCCTTTTCTACAGAGGGGAAGCGTGCCAAATGTGTTTGGGGCTCCTGCTTGCAGGGGCGGGGCCAACACAGGACACGGTGGTGGGGGCGGGGCTAGTGCAAGTGGCCCTGCTTGCAGGGGCGGGGCCAACACAGGACACGGTGGTGGGGGCGGGGCTAGTGCAAGTGACCCTGCTCTCTCTCCACATGACGTTAATTGTGTGGAGAAAGGAACGTCTGAATAGGGCTCTTGTTCAGACCTCCTCCACCACATTTTAGAATGTTTGTCGTTCTTCCCCCTTCCATAATGCTACACAACACTTTAAAATACTGTAAAGCAGTATATACATGCTTTGTTGTTGTTGTTTTTGTTGTTGTTTTGTTAATACGCCAGTGTGGCGTAGCAATTAGAGTGTTGGACTGGGACTCGGGAGATCCCGGTTCTAGTCCCCACTCAGCCATGAAGCTTACTGGGTGACTTTGGGCCAGTCACTGACTCAGCCTTACCTACCTCACAGGGTTGTTGTGAGGATAAAAATGGAGAGGAGGAGAACTATGTAAGCCGCCTTAGGTTCCTTGCAAGAGGAAAAAAGGCAGGATATAAATGTAACGTAAGAAGAAGAATACATAATAATAATTGGCTCTAATGATGTCTCTTCCACCCACCTACCTCCCCTTTTTTTTTAATCAGCCGTTTCCCTCCAAGCACATGGAACTCCTACAAGTAATGATGCAGTGGTGACAAGGGGACTGGGGAGATTGTGAATTCTTGTGAAAGAAAAAGAATCACCACTGCTTTTAAAGGAGGGTTTGGGGCTCAATCCACTCCTGCAGGAGCAATTTATTTTCCCCAAACGGCCCCACCTTCTCACCTTTGTTTGTCAAGGTGAAAGGGAAATAACCTCTATCTCCCTGCTTGTAATTTTCTGGGATTCGTAGCCTTGAGAGGTTTCTCATAAAGGACCCAGAAAGAAAGAAAAAATAACATTATTGTTCTTGTACAAGTGCCCCATCTCTCTGAACTTGAGGAGGAGGCAGAAGTGGTGATGATGAATTCTATGAGGCCCTGCTACAGATTTCAAATTGGATGAAGCTGCCTTCTCCTTTTGTATTCATTGTTCCTTACTGAACATTAAAAGGGAGCCATGAGTCTCCCTCACCCCCCCACCTGCCTTGCAGTGGCTTTTCTTTCCTTCACAGGATATTATTTGTAGGGAGGACGTTGAAATGTCATGGCGTAGCTTCTGGGCAAACTCTTCTAGAATGTTCTCCTGATCCTTATTCTCCTAGGTGTTGGGTTTGTTTTTCTTTTCTTTTGTTGTTCTCAATCAGAAAAAACAACAACAACCTTGGTGTTTATACATGTTGATCACAGTTAGCATTTAATACTTTAAGTATTGTTTCTACATTGTCACACTAACATAGAGTTTCCAGGTGTCCCTGGTTTTATTTCAGAACATCACACTTCCATAGTGCATAATGGGCAACTCTTATTTCGGACACCACAGCTCTGAAATAAGTCTTGTTGAAATTCTGATCCCCTATTCCAATGTCAGATGAGATTATTGCTATTGGGTCTTTATAAATGATCTGTCACTTGCCAAAAGTGCTTTGATTTGGTTCTGGGTGTCATTTATCCCTTCTCCCCTTTATAGTTCTGGGTGTCGTTTATCCCTTCTCCTCTTTCTCTTTCGCAGGCAGTATATCAAATAAGCTGAGGTACCAATCTATCCAAATCACATTTCTCTCCCACCCACCCACCCACCCACCCCTTATTCAAGTACTGTGGGTCTTGGAGCATGGTCCTTGGAAAGAGTGGTTGTAAACACTGACCTGGCCTATTTGCAAAGTGCTGCAAGCTGTTTTATGAGCAAAGTGAGGCTTAGGGGTGGGGCACCTCATGCAGAGCTATCTTGAATAGCCCCAGCCATGCTGTTATGCCAGGGAAATCACAGAGCATGACTCTCAGTGCTATGCTAGTTGTGCACATCTACTTTTTCCCTTACCTTAAAGGGCCAGGCAACTAGGGCAGGTGGTAACAGCAGCCAAAGGAAGAAGGGGGGCCGTCTCCCCACCCCCCCACCCCACAAACCTCTGCGCTTGACAAATCACATCCATAGACTTGCAGGGGATCCGAAATGTCTTGCTGCTCATGAGGACAGACCATAGCCGGGTGGTAGAGCACCTGCTCTGCACGCAGGAGGACCTGGGTTCAATTCCTGGCATCGCGTTTAAAAAGGATCAGGTAGCAGGTAACAGGAATTGGCCCCTCTCTGCCTGCTGGAGAGCCACTGCCGTTCAGAATAGACAACATAGGTGGACAAATACCTAGTCTGAGTCGGGATAAGGTAGCCTCCTACGTTCCTATGGGCACAGTCCTATGCATGTTTAGACAGAAAAAGTCCTACAACTCCCAGCATTCCCCGGACTTTTTTCCTGTCTAAACATGCATAGGATTATACCTTCAGAGTAGCAAGATGCACTTCAACCTCTCCTCTGGCTGGAGAGCCAGCAGTGCAGGTGAGGGAATTAAACACCTTTCTAAGATCAGAAGAGAGAAGTGTTGTCAATATGCCCAGCCACAGGCTGTGCCACATAGGGCAGCCTCTCCCAACCTGGTGCCCTCCAGATGTTTTGGACTTCAAATCCCTTCAGCCCCATCCAGCAAGGCAAATGGTCAGGAATGCTGGGGGTTGTAGTTCAAAACATCTGGAGGGCACCAGGTGGAGGAAAGCTGATCTGGAGCTACATTCAGCTGAAGATTTCAAGCCAAACATTCCATACTCCACCACCACCATCATCATCATCATCATCATCATCAATTTAAAGCAATTTGAACAACTAAAAAAAGTTCAATACAACTAGACCTGCTAGGAGAAAAAACAGCTGACATAAGCCCCCCATATGCCATTAAAAGTCATTAGATGCCATTAAATGCCTCTGCATAGAGGACAGTCTTAACCTGGCACCAAAAGGATAACAGAGTTGCTCTTAAAGTGACCGAGCATTAGAAGCAGAGGCTCTAAAGCAGGCTTCTCCAACCTGGTGCCCTCCAGATGTTTTAGACTACAAATTGCATCAGCCTCAGGCAGCATGGCCAGTGGTGATTGGAATTGTAATTCAAAGCAGCTGGAGGGCACTAAAAACATAAGAAGAGCCATGCCGGATCAGACCAGGCGTACATTTCGTCCAGCATTCTGTTCACACAGTTGCCAACCAGCTGCCTATGGGGAAGCTACCAGAGAGCATATATGGCGGTGTCCCAGGTTTTCTGGGGAAACTAGTCACGGCAGGAAACACTATTGGCATTGCGCCAGAGGTCATTTACTCCAGCGCAGTATAATTTACATAAGCAGCAATGTCACATTGGATACTGCCCTTGGTCAACAGAATGAAACTGGTGGTATTTATAGCTTGAGAAATGCTTGGCTTTCCCAGAATGTCACACTCATGCAAAGTGATTGTTCCGTTCTCCTTATTCAAACCTCTCCACCCCCACCCCATTTGAGCTTAGTGGGCTCTTTTGCTAGGAGCAAGCAGGGTTCAAATTCATTTGAGCAGTTGCGATTCCATCCAGTCACGGGCAATGTCCTATGTGGATATGTATGGCCTCGGTGTCTCTGATTCAGTAAGACAATATTGTTGTCAGCCACCATAGATCCCCCTGCCCCTTGATTCCATCCCTTCCGCAATGACACCCAACTGTCTGCACAACTATTCTAGTGCAACTGAAGCTGTAAATCCATTGGAGAAAGGGAGGCGCATGTATCTTGTGGGCTTTCTTGGGCATTAAGAGGTCCTTAGAGTGCTGGTGCAGCAATTTAAAAGCCTCAGACTCCTTCATCTTTCTCCGCCACCCTTCCTCCTGTCATCCTGGCTGCTTTCTTTGAGATTCGGGTGAATGCAAGGGACAGCTGGACACGTAAAAGTTGATGAATAACGTTTCCTTCCTTCCTCCCTTCCATTCTGTTTCCTTCTTCCTCAAATCTAATTCGCACTTTCCTCCTCTCTTCTTTGCCTTCACTCCCTGTTTCTGTCTTCTCTCTCCCACATACTTCCTCTTTCTGTCTCTCTTCCAATATATGGGAAGCCTGACATCACTCTTCTACGGGGAGCAAAGCGAAAAGGAGAAATCCCCGTCAGAGACCAGCCCGCTGGATGCTGATAACAAAGATGTGGTAAGTTTCAGTGTGGAAAACCAGAAGGAGCTGTGTCCTATATGCAGAGAGGAGCTTCTATTCGTGTCAATAACTTGGGTCAACCAGATATTAAGCTTGCAGGAAAGGACAGGGTGTTGGGAGTGGTTGCTGATGTCTTCAGAGCGAGTGCGGCTTTTATTTTATTTATTTATTTATTTAATACATTTTTATACCGCCCAATAGCTGAAGATCTCTGGGCAGTTTACAACAGTTAAAACCATAAAATACAATATAATATAAATATAAAATTTAAAACCACAGATTAAAAACAAACAGCAAACCTAGCAGCAGCAGTTTATTTATTTGTTTGTTTGTTTGTTTCATTTTTATACTGCCCAATAGCTGAAGCTCTCTGGTCGGTTCACAGCAATTAACAAGCCAGTCCCTGCCCGCAGGCTTACAATCTAAAAAGACACGACACACAAGTGTTGTGGAATTTCTCTGAGTCCGTAACTTTACACAAGGAAAAAGGAATGGGGAGGGAAGAAGGGGGAATATTAATTAATACTCCTGACAGGGCTGGTGGAATGGCCCTGCACTCGCTCTCATCTCCCTCCTCTCAGCCTGCTGGAATGGCCGCTGTGGTGGCAGTTGAGGGAGGAGGAGCCTTCAGGAGGGCAGCCTTTCAGCAGGGCTGGTGGAATGGCCCTGCGCTCCCTCTCATCTAAATTACAATAACAGAGTTAAAAACAACTACATGATTAAAATGCCTGGGAGAATAGAAAGGTCTTCACCTGGTGCCGGAAAGAATGATCCTTCCAATGCCAACTTCAGTGGACCGGTCATGTTGTTCGAATGTCTGACTGCCGTCTCCCAAAGCAGTTACTTTATTCCCAACTCAAGGATGGAAAGCGGAATATCAGTGGTCAGTATAAGAGGTTTAAAGATGTTCTTAAGACTAATCTAAAAAAATGCAATATAAATATCGAAAACTGGGAAGCTCTGGCCCATGAACGATCTAAATGGAGGTTGGTCTTTCACAAAGGTTCCATGGACTTTGAAGAAGCCCGAGTGCAAGGTGAAAGGGAGAGACGTGCTAAGCGAAAAGCACGTCAAACGAATCCTTTACAGGACCATCTTCCATCTGGTAACCTGTGTCCTCACTGTGGGAAGCTGTGTGGATCTAGAATTGGCCTCCACAGTCACTTACGGACCCATCGCGAGAGTCTACACAATTTTTTTAGAATTTCCTCCTTTTATAATGTTCTTTTTGTAATTTTATCCTGGAAGACAATCTTACTCGGTCACGAGTGATCACCTCCTCCTCCTCCTACTACTACTACTACAATGTAGGCGCCAGGCGAGCCTCTTTGGGGAGCTCATTCCACAACCGGGGTGCCACAGCAGAAAAGGCCCTCCTCCTGATAGCCACCTGCCTCACTTCCTTTGGCAGGGGCTCTCGGAGAAGGACCGCTGATGAAGATCTTAGTGTCCAGGAAGATTAATCATATGAAATTATAGATAAGGCAAGAAGCAGACAAATGGGAGGTGATGTTTGGCAATCCTAATGATCTTCATTGACTGCCTTCACTATTCCTAATCTGCATGCTGCCGTTTTCTGAAAATGTGCTCTTACTTACCTTCATTTGATTATCAGCTGGAACGTGGCTATAAAAAAACCTGCCAAGTTGGGTCAGGCAAATGGCCCATCTATCCAAGACTCCTGCATCTGACAATGACTACTACTTTATCAGACATGGGGAACCTCCAGCCTGTGGGCCAAATATGGCCTACAGGGATTCCCCATCCATCCAGCTAAGCTGCTTCTTCAGGCTGCATCCCGTTTCCCCTGCTCAGCACTGAGAAAGGGAGCCTCTCCGTGCTGGGCAGAGAAGATCTTGCCCCCCTGTACAGCTACATGGATTAGCCGAGGAGATGGGGCTGGGAAGTGTGTGTGTGTGTGAGAGAGAGAGACACAGAGAGAGGATAGGGTGGGTGCAAATGGGATGTATCTGTGTGAATGCTGTGTGTGTGCGTGCGTGCGCGCGCGCAGAGAATACCAGCAGTGGCTCCATCCACATGAGGCAGTAGCCCCACCCACTGCTGCCATACAACCCCTGACATTCTGGCCCAGGGCCAGTTCAGCCCTCAGGCCAAAAAAAGTCCCCCACCCCACTCTGTACTAGATATCTCAGCAGAAATGTCTGGGAAAGGCAAAGGGTACATGTGCTGCCTGTCTCCTGATGCTTTCCTTCCAGTGGTCAGAGAGCTAGAACCATCCTGCCTTTTAAGGTTCCTCCAAGACATGGCTAATTCCTTCCAAATTCCTGTATATCATGGCTGTCCCCTGCTGTATCTTCCTTACTCTCTCTAGACAAGGGTTGGGGAACCCTGTGGCCATTCAGGTACTGTTGGACTCCAACCCCCCATAATCTCTGACCATTGGCCATGCTAGCTGAGGCTGATTGGAGTTGGAGTCCAACAACTTCCAGAGGGCCACAGGTTCCTCAGCCTAAGCAACATTTTCTAGGATTGTGCTCATTTATTTTACTCTGCACCATATAATTCCCGCATGCTTGCAAACGCAGATACAGCCTTAACTTTTCTGAGATGGGTAGTGAACATCCCTGGGTAGGTGCTTCTTGTCTAATTCATCCCCACCGACTCATTCCAATTCTTCAACTTCCTTTCTAGGGCTTCTGCTCCTGGCTCCTTTCAATCTACCAGATGAAGTGAGTACATGCCACTTTGGGGTAATGACTATCCTCTGTGTCTCACTCTGCCTTTTTATGCAGCAAGGTCATCTTCAGTGGAAATTATGACGATGGCATCTTACTCCTTCCCACATTCGTCCGGGGACCATAGGATTGCTTTCTAAGAGTTTTAATTCCAGTTACAGAGGTCTCGCACATAACCAAATATGGTCTTATTTCTTGGTTGTGTACACCAAGTTTCACTCCATTAGAAGTGTGGATGTAAAACCACATAAAGCCCAGTAGCAAAGTCACTCACTGCCGTTAGCATGCCCTTCGTTTTGCACGGGCACACAAGAGGATCCGAGCATGTGATTTGTCTTGTTTTTGTTGCTGTTTTCTTTCTCTCAGTAAAGGGGAAGGGGAAGAAGGGTGGTCATTTGTGACTTTGACTTGTCTTGCTTTCATCTCCTTCTCAGGGATGAGGAAATTCAAAGCAAATGCGGAATTGATGCCACCACCTTCCTCTCCTTCCAGCGGCATATACTGGTGCTGCTTATGATCATCTGTGTGCTCTCCGTGGCTGTCATCCTCCCTGTCAACTTCTCTGGAGACCTCCTGGGTATGTAGCACTCTGAATCCACTGGGTAGCCCAACGGCCGGGCACAGAGTCTGGCCTCACTGGTAGCTGGTGGGCAATTTTTATTATCTTGGACTGGGTTGATGGTTGCGACATTCCCAAGAAGTTCCAGAGAGATTGGTCTGCTAGGAGAAGGAATACCGAGAACATAGAAGAAAATGGAGATGACCTAGAAGCTGACAAAGAGAGGCCAGGAAAGTGCCCTCATATAAAGTAGAAGAGAGGCAAAAGCTGGAAACTGGAGGGCCAAATTCAGTGCTGGCTCCAGGCTTTTGTGGGCCCTTGGGCAAGACACCCTCAATGGGGCCCCTCCCTCAGTGAGCCTACCATCTCACCGCCATTGTCACCAGCTGCTATTGCTCCTCATCCTCTTTCTCATCGTTGCTACCACAGAGCAAGTACGTAGTAGCATCTATCTATCTATCTATTTATTTATTATATTTATACCCCGCCTTTTTTCCTGAAAGGTACCCAAGGCGGCTTACATAATCATCCTCCTCCTCTCCATTTTATCCTCACCAAAACCCTGTGAGGTAGGTTAGGCTGAGAGTCAGTGATTGGCCCAAAGTCACCCAGTGAGTTTCATGGCCGAGCGGGGACTAGAACTCGGATCTCCCGAGTCCCAGTCCAACACTCTCACCACTACGCCACACTCTACTCTTCCTCCTTCTCACCACCAATGTTATCTGGGCCAAAGCAAGAGGCAGGTGAACAAACAGGTTGCAATGATGAAGAGGAGGAGCAGCTCCAGGGGGCTCTTGTCAGTGGGCCCCCGCTGGGGTGTGGGCCCTCGGCAGGTGCCCAACCGTGCCGTGCCTAACATGGACACCGGCCCCGGCCAAATTAAACAGGACAGGAAATGCATGGTTGCATTTCTGTGTTTCTGAATTTTGGTTAAAAATAGCCACACAGCGCCCTGATCTGGATTGGGACCGTGGGGGGGAGTAGGTTGCCCTCCCCGCCAATTCACCATTTTCTTGACAAATCTCTCCACCCTAAAGCTGCTATGTAGGTGCTCATGCATTTTTCATCCTGGTGCAAATAGCTTCAGGGAGGGCAGTTTTTGTGGGGGAGTTGGATCCCCCCCCCCCCCAAGTCAGTCAGAGAGAAATGCAATCATGCATTTTCTCTTCTTGTCTAGTGTGGCTCTGGACAGAGCATTTCTGTCCTTGAAGCATTCACAACGCTTCCAAAAATGATCCGGAGAGTACTTTTTTGCCCCTAGCTTGGATTTTCGCGTTGTTTGTTTTGGCTGCTTATAATAATAATAATTGAAGCAGCATGTACTGTGATGCAAGTAACATGTAATGGCTCGTTTCCAACTGCATCCATCTGCCAGTGGAGTGAACAGCACTGGCAGAATGGATTTCCCCGTCCCCTCCTGCAGCCCCAGGTGAGTCCCCCAGATGTGCCCTGGAGGGTTGCTGGACCCTCCAGAGCAGGAGCAGATTTGGGAGGGGTTGCAGGGGGAGGGGAGGAAGGGGAAGTCCCGTTGCGCGAGCAGAAGTCCGCTTGTGCAATGTCAGGTGGAACCCAAAGTGAGAAACAAACATAATTCACAGTATAGTTCCTAAAAGTGTGACTGTTTAATTTGAGCTGTCGAGTGCATGTGGACAAGGCACAGTCTTCCATTTTAGTCTGTTAACTGTCTGTGACTTTTGCCACTGGAAAACGTAGCATCTAGCTCCTTCTACCAAGAAGCGTGTAGCCACTCCCATGCTGGACATTGGACAGTGGTATGTCTTAGGGCCACTAGCTTTAATTGAATTAATCAACCAAAATGTTGGTTGGTGAGGCTATGGATCAGAAGCCCACTTACAGTTTTTTGAGGCTATTGGTTATTTCTTTCACCATTACTTGTGTTTTACTGTAATGGGGAATGCAAGAGAAGATGCCAAAGCTGGCCTTTCTTTCTAGCGACGTTGGCTAAATCCTACCTCCAGGAAGAGAGGCAGCATGGCTAGCTAGCAGTTGCTGGGGAACAACAGTGGGAGTGGCCTGTTGCCCTCATGTCCAGCTTGGGGGCTTTGTTGTGATGTGTATCACAATCACCAGCTGCAGCACATTGTTTACACTTGGAGAGGAACAGAATGGCGGTAAACAAGTGTGTTGTGTCTTTCTACTTTCCCGTGTTCTTTCTCATGGGAAAGCTAGACCCTAGGATCATTATGAGCTAGTCACATGGTTTGTATGTTCTGAATGACGTGCTAACTTGTTTTTCTGTCTGAAGCCATTTTAGAGAAGAGCAGGACTGCTTTCTCTATTCTTTCTCTCTTCTGACTATTGCTTGCTGGACTTAGCAACAATGTAACGTCTTTGCTGAGGTGGAGTGAAGCTCAAACCTACTCCACTGGAACTAATGCTTGCTATGCATTGTACTCTGCACATGGACTGTAACTAGGAAATGTATACTCTGTAGAATATTACATGCTAAGTAAATAAACAGGTAGAAATAGACCTGTGGAGTTACAGAGTGTTTCCTTGCTACTTGGATTAATCTGCAAACCGGGGAAGCTACAAGCTGGAGTCGGATTACAGGCAAGCTGGCTGGCAGCTGCAAACAGACACGCTGGAACGCTGCGCAGAGGGGGGTGAGATCTGGAGATCTGTGTGTAGAATAATGGGCCTCTGTGCACAGACAGGATTTTAATTCTCCCATCCAGCACACGCGGAGCTCTGCTATCACTCACGCGCCTTCAGGGTTATGGGCCCAGAATTCAGGACCAGAATTTGGTACCAGAGTGGACCAGAACCAGCAGAACCAGCAGCTCCAGAACCGAACGGAACCAGTTCGGGACCAGGCTGAAAGTCAGCGCCAGCAGCAGCAGCAGGACCTGTTTTCCAACAGCTGTGTCAACAACTTCGAATCCGGGGTTGCGATGATTAATGGCAGAGAAGGGAGACGTCAAAGAAGAAGAAAAATCTCCTGGGCCTTCGTCCGGTAAGGAGGGGGAAGAGTGGGAGGTGTTCGCTGAACGCTTGCAGGCTCTGTTCAAGGCCGAAAGCTCAGAAAGCGAAGCCAAAGTTTCTGAAGGGGAGGAGGTAGAAAATCCCCCGGTCACAGAAATGGCGGCAGCACCATCTCTGAACCCACAGATAGTAGAAAAACTGTCTGGCTCGAACTATGTGTTATGGAATTTCCAAATGCAGCATTATTTAACCCATGCGGGACTTTGGAATGTTGTAACACAAGATGCAGTTGCAGTGGGGGATCAAGCTTATAATGAATGGAAGGAACGGGACGAAAAAGCAAAGGCAATTCTTTGCTTATCTGTTGAAAGTTCTCAAGTGCCATTTATCCAGTTTGAAAACACTGCAAAACAGATCTGGGACACCTTGAAAAATATGTATCAGATGCAAACGGCAGGAAGTAGAATTTTGCTTGCACGTAAGCTGTACAAGTTGAGCTTGCAACCAGGTGGGTCTATGCCTGAGCATTTGAGTACTATCCGAGACTTGTTTAACAGATTGAGAGCACCAATTGATCCCTTACATCAAGTTTCCATTCTGTTATCTAGACTGGACTCATCATATGATACAATTGTTACATTGATGGAAGGGCAACCAGATCAGAACCTGACAATGGAATATATGTCAGGCAAACTTCTCTCTGAGTGGGAGAAACGGCAAGGGAAGAAAAACAATGCTGGACGTAAATCAGCAGACAGCTCGGCTGACGCGGGGCACAGCCAAGCTGGGAATAGCAACAAGCTGGGAGTTACCCAGGCTACAGCTTTGAAAGTGAAAAAATGCTTTTCTTGTGGATCTACAAATCATCTGAAGAAGGACTGTACAAAGGTCAAACAGAAAAAGAAACGAAACAAACAGGAAACTACAAATGCACCTGAGGAGGCAATTAAAACGGGCAAAAGTTTGATTGCTAGGGTGGGAGTTTCTAATAATAATGTTTGGATTCTTGATTCTGGAGCCAGTCATCACATGGCTAATTCCAGAGACATATTTCAATCTCTGGAAGATGATGGATATACAAATCAGCACGTGGAATTAGCTGATGGGAAAAGAATACAAGTTTCAGCAAAAGGAACAATTGACTTTGCTACTTTGGGTCAGCAGAGGGCACTGTTTGTTCAGGAACTGGATACGAATTTGATCAGTATTTCTCAATTAGCTCAAAATGGTTTTGAAATATGTTTTTCAGACAGCAAATGTGTGATTTCACGTGAAGGGATAGTCTGTGCAAAAGGTGATTTGCAGAATTCTCTGTATGTTATAAATCCATTTGTAACAAATGATGAGAGTGCAAAGTATGCAAATTGTAAACCGCATAACAATTGTTTACATATTTTCCACAAACGTTTTGGACATGCCAATTACAGGAGCATCGAGAAGATGCCGGGTCTGTGTGAGGGTATGAAAATGAAACCTTGTGCTAATTATGTGGAATGTGAAGTATGTAGTAAGGCAAAGTCACACAGAACTAACATTCAGAAACACAGTGATAGAGTGAGCACAAGAATATTTGAGCTAGTACACTCTGATGTTGCTGGACCATTTGAAAACAGCTATGGGGGAAATAGGTACTACATGACTCTTATTGATGACTTTTCTAGATTTGGATTTGTTTATCTTCTGCAGCACAAATCTCAGGTTCAAGAGAGATTTGTATCATTTGTGAAATGGGCTGGTAACAGATACAAACAATACCCAATAGGTGAGTTGCTCACAGATGGTGGGGGAGAGTACATGAGTACAAAATTCAAGAAATTCTTGGAAAGTGAGGGCATTGGGCACAAAGTCACGGCCCAAAACTCAACTGGTGTAGCTGAAAGTCACAACAGAACACTCCAGGAAATGATGAGGGCTCAATTAGCTGACTCACAGGTGGGAAACTGTTTCTGGGGGGATGCACTGTCAAATGTCAATTACCTGCTGAACAGGTTACCCAACACCACAACTGTGAAAACTCCATATGAAATGTTTCACGGGAGGAAGCCAAAGATAGCACATGTGCAAATTTTTGGGTGTAAATGTTTTGTTCAAATACAGGCAAGAAGCTTTGAATGTTTTCTGCTGGGGTATGATGCACAAACAAAAGGGTACAGGTTGTGGTCACCACACCACAACAAGGTAATTCTGAGCAGGGATGTAATTTTTCACGAGCAAACACATGAACAGAAACAGCTGGTGGAATTGCCAATGCATGCAATGTCTGAAACACAGCAGGAAGTTTCTGAAACAGAACAAGCCACTGGGCAGATATCTGGGGAACAGGAGGGAGGTGAACAATCTCTAAGGCGTTCAACCCGAGAACGCAAAACACCTGTTAGATATCAGGATGAATTCCAAAGTGGGAAAACTGTTGTACATAAAGCTCTCAAAATAGCTTTAGAACCTCAAAGTTTTGAGGAAATTCAGAGCATGGAACCAAAAGTGAAGAATGATTGGTTTGAGGCCATGCAGGATGAAATCAATGCAATGCATGATAACAAAACATGGAGTCTGGTATCTTTGCCTGTAGGGCGCAAGGCCATCACCTGTAAATGGGTGTTCAAGGTGAAAACAAATCACCTGGGGCAGGTGGAAAGGTACAGAGCGAGACTCATGGCAAGGGGGTTTGCACAAAAACATGGGGTAGGTTTTGATTCCGTGTTTGCACCAACAACAAGGTATGCAACTGTCAGATTGTTGTTGAAATTGGCAGCACAAAGAAAAATGATGGCATTTCATTTTGATGTAAAAACTGCTTTCCTATATGGTGATTTACAAGAGGAAATCTACATGGTGCAACCAAAAGGTTTTGTAGAAAATCCCAGTCTTGTATGTCGTCTGCACAAGTCCATATATGGGTTAAAACAAGCAGCTCGATGTGGAACCAAAAACTGGACAGAGTTTTGATTAGTTTGGGATTCAAACAAAGCAAAGCTGATCACTGTCTGTACACAAATTACACAGAACCAGGACATTGGGTGTATTTGTTAGTCTTTGTTGATGATATATTACTGATAACAGAATCAGTAAGTCAGAAAGACAAAATTGCAAAAGGTTTGCAAGAACACTTTGAACTGAAAGATCTAGGTTTGGTGAAACATTATCTTGGAATGCAATTATCCCAGGATGAGGAAGGTTCTTTCATGATTGAACAAAGTGGAAAAATTCAGAAATTGCTGGAAATTCATGGATTGGAGAATTGTAACCCAGTTACCACTTCAATGACTCTTGAATATCAGAAACACAGATAACACTGAATTTGGAGATATTGGAAAATATCAAAGTGTTATTGGAAGCCTGCTATATTTGGCAAATGTGAGTAGGCCAGACATCAGCAATGCTGTAAACATACTTAGCAGGAAAACCCAAAATCCTTCTATGTATGATTGGCTAGCTGTGAAACGTGTGTTAAGGTATTTAAAAGGTTCCATGAATTGCAAACTGAAATTGTCATCACACACAGAGGGAGGTTTTTGTGTGTACACTGATGCTGATTGGGGGTCTGCAACAGATAGGAAGTCCACAAGTGGGACTGTGATCATGTATGATAAAAGTTTAATTGACTGGTACACACGTAAACAATCTTGTGTGGCTGTATCTAGTGCAGAATCTGAATTCATCAGTTTATCTCAAGCATGCAATGAGATTGAATGGTTCAAGCAATTGTTTACTGATCTGCAATTACCAGTAGGCAAGGCTGTTACAATTTTTGAGGACAACCAAGCTTGTATAAGCATGGCACAAAATGAAAAATGTAAGCCAAGAACCAAGCACATTGATGTTCGTTACTCTCATGTAAAAGACTGTGTGCAGAAAGGATGGGTGCAACTCAAATACTGTGCAACAGGGGAAATGGTGGCAGATCTTTTCACAAAACCATTGCCTGTAGTAAGACACAGGAAACTAATGACGGCACTAGGCCTCATTGAGTAAGTATAAACAAGATGTACTACAGCTTGTGCGGGGATGTTGTGATGTGTATCACAATCACCAGCTGCAGCACATTGTTTACACTTGGAGAGGAACAGAATGGCGGTAAACAAGTGTGTTGTGTCTTTCTACTTTCCCGTGTTCTTTCTCATGGGAAAGCTAGACCCTAGGATCATTATGAGCTAGTCACATGGTTTGTATGTTCTGAATGACGTGCTAACTTGTTTTTCTGTCTGAAGCCATTTTAGAGAAGAGCAGGACTGCTTTCTCTATTCTTTCTCTCTTCTGACTATTGCTTGCTGGACTTAGCAACAATGTAACGTCTTTGCTGAGGTGGAGTGAAGCTCAAACCTACTCCACTGGAACTAATGCTTGCTATGCATTGTACTCTGCACATGGACTGTAACTAGGAAATGTATACTCTGTAGAATATTACATGCTAAGTAAATAAACAGGTAGAAATAGACCTGTGGAGTTACAGAGTGTTTCCTTGCTACTTGGATTAATCTGCAAACCGGGGAAGCTACAAGCTGGAGTCGGATTACAGGCAAGCTGGCTGGCAGCTGCAAACAGACACGCTGGAACGCTGCGCAGAGGGGGGTGAGATCTGGAGATCTGTGTGTAGCATAATGGGCCTCTATGCACAGACAGGATTTTAATTCTCCCATCCAGCACATGCGGAGCTCTGCTATCACTCACGCGCCTTCAGGCTTCCCAGGGGCATCTGGTTTGCCACTGTGGGAAACAGGATGCAGGACTAGATAGGCCTTTGGTCTGATCCATCATGACTCTCACTGAGTTCTCATTTACTAACTGTAATTGCCCTTCCTTCAGTATCTCAAGACAACACCTATATTTGAGTTTCTAGCAATATGCAATTTTTAAAAATGTGATTGATAGATTGGTTCAGGCATAGCCAACTTCTGCATTCTCAGGGGCTACTCTACTCTTCAGTCACTATTTCAGGGGCTTAATAGTCCAGTGAGACAGTAGTAAGGTCCCTTCAAGAGGCAGCTTGGCAATGATCTCTTTGCCTTTCTAGGGTGCAAGTGAGATAGCAATAGAACACAATTTGTAGATTCGGGACAGACCAAACAAGTACTTCCTCACACAATGCAGGGTTAAACCATAGAATTCGCTGCCACAAAATGTAGTGATTGGCCACCCGCTTGGATGGCTTTAAAAAGGGAATAGAAAAATGCATGGAGGATAAAAGCTACCAGTGGCTGGCTACTAGTCCTGATAGCTACAGATTGCCTCCAGTAGCAGAGGTAGTGTGCCTATGTACACGACTTGCTGGAGTAGCCAATAAGCAAGAGTGCCTGAATGCACACAACTGCAAAAAGTTAAATGTTAATATATATACAAAAGGATGAAGTCTCAAAATGTTAAACACTATGAACCCGGTAAGTAATTTATAATCAGAATAACATATCATGAGTCAAAATATTGACTTCAATATAAACAATTTGATACAAAAAAACCAAATGTAATAATTATAATGATTATAACCCTCTAAATAAGATGTTGTACACAATAGCAACTATCCGAGAACAATGATTTACAGGAACAGACTGATTGTGAACAGGTGCAATTAATCCTGTAACAAACCAAGTATGGGATAGTGAGTTACAAATAGCGAAAAGCAATAATAATAATAATAACAGACTGAGTGCCAAAGGTGTAAAACAATTGAAGATAACTGCAGTTGACCGAATATAATATAGTATGTGGTATTAAACAAGTGTCGATAAATAATTACAGTAATGGAGTACAATAGGGTACAAGACAATGGAGAGACCACATTTTAACAGACGGAATATAATGTTATATGCAGGAATCCGGTAGTCAATCCTCCTGTTTCATCATTCATTCATGACTTCATCAGAAATACTCTTCTTTGAGTCGCTGCTTACGAGCAGTTCCCGTGGGAGTGAAGATAATGTTAGTTCCACATATTTTTCTTAGCGTTTGAACTGGACCCGTAACAGGAATCTCTTTCTTTTGCCTTGGCTGAAAAATTCTGTATTTGCAGACAGCAGAAACTTTCTTCCGACTGTTTATTGACTATTCTTATCAACTGCCGCCTGTTGGTTTTGGGTTTTCACCACTTGCTGGAGAACATGAGCAGGCAGGTGCTGTTACGTTCATGCCCTTCTTCTGGGTTTGCCACAGGCCGCTGGTTGGCCACTGTGGGAACAGAATATTGGACTAGATCAGTGTTCTCCAACCTTGGGTCCCCAGATGTTTTTGGCCTACAACTCCCAGCATGCCCCAGCCAGCATAGCTGGCTGGGGCATGCTGGGAGTTGTAGGCCAAAAACATCTGGGGACCCAAGGTTGGAGAACATTGGACTAGATAGTCCTTTGGTCCTATCCAGCATGACTCTCCTTATGTTCTTATTAAAGTAAATGGAGGAAGGAAGAAACATAGATCTTAAGTTTACCTGTGCTAGATTTTGTTCTATGGCTAGCTTCCCAGAGGGCTGTCTGAATACTACTTGACTGGTGCATGTTTAGTTTCACAAAGTGCTATGGTGTGCTCTCCGGAGCCATGCTCAGGCAGCCTCCTGGCTCACATCAGTGCCTCACATACAGACAAACCTAGATGGCTTTAACCTGGAATTTGACAAATTCATGGAGAATAAGGCTTCCAGTGGCTACTAGTCATGATATGCAACCTCCAGGATTAAAAGCATCGTGCCTCTAATTACTGTATACAGTAATACCTTGGATTGAGAGCATAATTCGTTCCGGAAACGTGCTTGTAATCCAAAACACTCTTATATCAAAGCGAGTCTCTGGTGGGCGTGAGCGGGGCCGATTTCAGCCCGCTACGCCTGCTCGAGGCGAGCGGTTACATCCCTACGCTTGTCTTGCAAGACCTCGCTCATTTATGAAGTAAAAAAAAATTAAAATTTTTTGCTTGTCTTGCAAAACACTCTCAGACCAAGTTACTTGCAGTCCAAGGTATTACTGTACCAGTTACTGGGGAACATGAGCGGGAGGGTGCTGTTGCCCTCATGTCCTGCTTGGGGGCTTCCCAGAAGCACCTGGTTGGCCACTTTGAGTCAAATTTAACTCCACTGTGCTAGTGGAAGTCCACTGGCATGACGGAACTTTCTCCCCCTCTCCTCCCCCCTGCAGCCCTCTGTGTTGCCCTGAAATCAGCTCCGAAGGGTTTCCCAGCCCTTTGGAGTAGAATTTGAAGGTGCACGAGGGGGGCTGTGGGGTCAAGGGGAATTGCCCCACCTCCCGGTTCTGACGCCAAAACTGCTTCTTTGACAGCATTGGATCTAACCTTATGGGAGCAGAAAACTGGACTAGATGAACCTTTAGTCTGCTCCAGCATGGCTGCTTTAATGATCTTACATCATTCATTTTATGTGATAAATGAACAGTTGGTTTCCTTTCCTTAAAGGTGAGCTTAAATTTTAACCACAGCTTGACTGAAATTTGGTTAAGGCTGCTGTGGGACAGATAAAATTGCTTTAGGGGCCAGATCCAATCTGCAGACCCCAAGTTGGTTTTACTGATAAATCAACTAAAATTCTTTTAATCAGTTAAGATCCCCAGCATTCTGAAAGCAACCAAAATGTTAACTATTTGGCTGTGCATAATGTTGGAGACAAAATGGGTGCGATGCCACTGTAGATTTTTTTAAAGCTATCTTTTTGTGACAGTACCCTCTGATGTCTGTGATCTACTCATTTCTCTCTCTCTCTCTCTCTCTCTCTCAGGAAAGAATCCAGCTAATTTTGGCCGAACTACAATTGCAAATGTCCCCAGAGAGTAAGTGATTTCACATCCTCAGAGCTGATTTGCTTGCTGTTTGTTGTGATGGCTGTTGAGGGCAAATGACGTACATGTACGTACAGACAGTCTTTCATCAGCATGTCCTAGTTCAGTAATATGGATGCCTTTTTGCTTGACATTATAACTGCTGTGTGTGTGTGCTCGCATGTGTACACTTGCATCTGTGTATGCATGTGCGCTGCGTATGTGGTGTGAGCAATGTTCAGGTGGAAACCACGAACCATAAATATGTTTTCTCTTTCCCCAACAAAGAAAGAAGTGGGGGAGGAATATCAAACCAACGAGCTTTGCTCACGGACTGCAGGAATTCTTATGGGAATTGCTATAACCTGATGCTCCCAGATTCAAGGCCACTGTTTTCTGCACTGCAGTATTTTCTCTCTTTTGTTGACTGCTAGTCTTTGTGTGACCCTTCCACACACACAGCCCAAATCCTACTCCAGCATGCACATTACACATTGTGTGATGATCTTCACTGCGTAGAGCAGGGGAGTCTGGCCTCAGGCCTGCACGCCAAATCCGGCCCATCTGGTTGTCCCAGTGTACCCTCCGGGGTTGCCAAATTGGCTATGGCCCCCTTTCCCTCAACTGCCAATCATATGATGGTCTCCCTGCTTTTGCATGTTTTCACCCCATCCTAAATGGTTGAAATGCTTCTACTAAGGCAGTGTTCTCCAACCTTGGGTCCCCAGATGTTTTTGGCCTACAACTCCCAGCATGCCCCAGCCAGCTATGCTGGCTGGGGCATGCTGGGAGTTGTAGGCCAAAAACATCTGGGGACCCAAGGTTGGAGAACACTGTACTAAGGCAATAAGAGCTTTAAGCTAAAATATGCTGATATTTTTGGCCCAGCCCTCTTTTGCCTTTGGCCCTATCGCCTTTTGCCTTTGCCCTGCCCATCGGTGGAATGCGGCCCCCAAGAGCTTCTCCAAAATTGAATTTGGCCCTGGGGCGGAAAGAGGTTAGGCGTCCCTGATGTAGGGTAAGAAAAGTTCTTGGGTGCCCACCTTGCAAGCTTTGGGAGGCTTGTTTAGATACAGATGTGGGGTAATGTTACCCTGGGTTAACATGGGGTCCTTCTGAACTAGCCCATCATCCATAGCACTGTGACGTGGCTCACGCTGGCTAGCTAGTCTGAGCGTGGAAAGCTAAGCAGGGTCAGGCCTGGTTATTACATAGATGGGAGACCCCTCCTCTAGTTTCCTGCACTGAGCAGGGGGTTGGACTTGATGGCCTTGTAGGCCCCTTCCAATTCTATGATCTATGAATCTATGCTGTGGAGCTTGTTACAAAGATGGCTGGTAGACATGTCTTCCAATGAGTCCACAGGCCGAAATGAGGGGCAGCCAGCATGCCTCAGGAAGTGGCTGCTGTTTCCTTCCCTTCTATCCAAGATCTTTGGTTTTTCCAGTTTGAAAAATATCTTTCCCTTTTGTCTCTTGCAGCGACCGTCTCTTGTGGCTGCACAGTATCTTTGCCCTCCTTTATTTCATCATTACTGTCCTCTGCATGGCTCATCACTCCATCCAACTTGAATACAAGGAGAATGAGAAGGTAAGGAATGCGGCAGCCCCTTTCATGCCTTCCCTTTCTGCCCTTTCCAAGAAACTCTGGACAGCGAGAAGTTTTCATTGTCATTTGCTATCTTGCCTTAGAAGGGGATGCTTGGACCCAAAAATGGTAGCAAAATGTGTGAGCTGCTCTGATCCAGTGGTTAGAATGTCAGATTTTTCTCTGGGAGACATCATCTGAAATCCCAACCCAGCCATAAAGAAACTTGCTAGGTGGCCCTGGGCAGGTCACAGTCATAGAGCTGGAGGGGGCCTTATGGGCTGTCTAGTCCAACCCTCTGCTCAGTGCAGGAAATTCATAGCTAGAGCATCTCCAACAGCTGATTTGAAGACTTCTAGTGAGGGAGAGCCCACCTATCTCGATGGTTGGACTCGATGGCCTGGTAGGCCCCTTCCAACTCTACTTTTCTTTGATTCTATGATCCCCTAGATCAGGGGTGGGCAACATGCAGGCCACATGCACCACCACCCCTGGAAGATTTTGTGACCTCCTCCACATTGCCCTGCTGCCAAATTTGCAGCCAAAATTTGGTGGTGTGGCAGAGGAAAAAATGCCAATTTTCTAAAGAAAAATCTGCACACACACCCCACTGCTGCTGTGCTGCTGAATTTCAGCAGCAAATTCAGCAGCAATTCCAAGGGAGGTGCAGCCCCATGCTAGGATCTGGGGTGGGTGGGTGTTATTGGTGCCCAGACTAGTGGAAGTTGCCCACCCCTACCCTAGGTAATTGATTCCATTGTCACACTACTGTTATGTTTCTCCTAATATTCATCCTCAATTTTCCTTTCTGTAACGTAAGCCCATTTGATCTAGCCTTGTCTTCTGGGGCAGCAGAGAACAAGTGTTTGCCCTTTGACATGTTCTCAGCTGCACTTGAGGCAAGAATGGGGAACGTGTAACCCTGCAGATGTTGTTGGACTGCAGTTCCCATCATCCGTCATCATAGGCTGGGCTGGCTAGGGCTGATGGGAGTTACAGTCCAACAGCATCAGGAGGGTCACATCCCTGTCTTAAGATATTTGAAGAGTCCACCCCAGTCTTCTCTTCTCCAGGCTAAACATACCCAGTTTCGTCGATGTTTCCTCATAGGACTTCTTTTCCGTACCCTTGACCATCTTTGTTGCCCTCCTCTGAACCTGTTCCAGTTTGTCTACATGCTTTGTAAAGTGCGGCGCTGAGAACTGAGAGCAGCTCCACGTCTTGAGCAGTGTCTTGTTGATGTCCTCTCTTCATGTTTCCTGTCTAATGTCCAAATGGGTAACTTGCACATCTCCACCCACAGAGAGATTAACCAGATGCACATCTCATCAGGGTGGAGATACATGAGCTCCCAGCCCTTCAGGCCTTATACAAGAAGCATGAGCAGATTGATTCACAAAGTCATCCTAAGCCTCAGTTTCTCTTCTGTACGATGGGAAGAATTCTGACTCGTAGGGCTGCTCTGAGGATCAGTGAAGTAAGGACTTCGCACAATGAAACAATCCGTACATGAACAACTTTGTAGTGATCTTTATTTAATATCCTGAAATAGTTGAAACTGTGAGAGTGGATTTCTCCTAAGTGCTTTTAAAAGGATCAACGAGACCTAATCTGTCCTCCCAGCCAGCTAACCATCCACTGTTGGTGAGTTATGGAGCCAGATGCCTCTTATACTAGAGTGTGTCCTTAATGAGAGCCATCTACCAAGAATGAGGACTCTTCTTGGGTTCCTTACTACCTGTTCACTTGCATTGCCCCCTTTGCATAATGTTAGTCTTACCTGTCTGCCAGGTTTCAAAACTGATATTTGCTAGCGCAGAATTCTAGACATCCTGCTTAAGAGAAAAAGTTTCTAGTCCTGTTGTTGTTAGGTACCTCCATTTCAGGAATTCTTCCTTTCTTCTGCCTCAGGTGGCCCGGACACTGATGGTTACCAGGATTCCCAAAGAGATCACGGACCCCTCCCTTGTCGTCAAACACTTTCAGTAAGTACAACTATATAGGCGGCTTCTTTGTCTCTAAATGCATCCCTCCCTGTTGCCTGCTCTTTGCTAGTCCAGCTAAAAAGTTTGGGAACCAAGTTTCCAACCTCTGCCTTGGTGCCCTCCAGATGATGTTTGACTTCAGCTCCCATCAGCCCCAGCCAGCATGGCCAGTGGTCAGGGATAATGGGAGTTGTAATCCCACTGACGCCCGCCTGGCGCCAACTTTACTATCCTTTCAGCACCAGGTTAAAACTGCCCTCTATGCTGAGGCATTTAATAGCTGCAAATAGCACATGGGGTGGTTATGTCATCCTTTTATCCAGTCTATTTTTTACATCTGTCTTAGCTATTTAAGTCATTTTAAACGTGTTTTTAAAATGTTTGAGTAAATTTTTCGATGTTTTTATTGTTTGTAATTTTTTTACACTGTATTTTATTGTAAAATTGTATTTTTATTGTATAATTGTATTTTATTATGTAATTTTATAATTGTTGTAAACCGCCCAGAGCGCTTTGGCTATTGGACAGTATAGAAATGATGATGATGATGATGATGAAGATGATGATGATGATGATGATGATGATGATGATGGGCCACACGTTCAGAAGGGCCACACGTTCCCCATCCCTGTCTGAAGGAGAGTTGTCTTCTGAAAGTTGGTCATCACATGGGCATTATACTCCTGTTTTAAAGTGTGTGTTTGTGGAGCAGGGTGGGGGAGGATGCTTTAAAAGAGGTGAAGGAATTGCTGGCATATGGTGCCAGCAATGTGACATACATTCCTAAAGGAATGTCCCATTTTTTTAATTGGCCACTGTCACTACAGCTTTAAAAAAAAGGATTCTATCTTCCATTACACCAGTGTTCTCCAACCTTGGGTCCCCAGATGTTTTTGGCCTACAACTCCCAGCATGCCCCAGCCAGCTACACTGGCTGGGGCATGCTGGGAGTTGTAGGCCAAAAACATCTGGGGACCCATGGTTGGAGAACACTGCATTACACCATCAGAATCTCTAATTACTCTTGTGGCACCAGGAAGGTCATCCCTTCCTTCCCCCAGATGGGCCATGTCCTTCACAGATCTTAATAATCTCTCCTCACAGTGAGGCCTACCCGAGCTGCACAGTGACTGGTATCCAGTTCTGCTCTGATGTTCGCCAGCTGATGAAGCTGGATTCAGAGAGGTGGGTCTTTTTTCTTTTTCTTTTTCTTTTCTTTCTGCTGGGATCCGACTTGTTCTGCATTTCTTGGGATATTTTGTGCAGATATCCTGAGATTCCTATACACAGGGACAATGCTAGAGGCTCTATACAGAATGTCAGCCCCAGGCAGTAATGAGCCCTATGGACAAGGATGCCATCACAAAGCCAAGAGAATTACTTCAGGCGCATTGTGAGATACAAGTGAGAAGCTTGTGTCTGACCTTTTCTACATACCAAAGACTTGCATCTAAGCCATCTTTTGCCTGATTCTGGATTTTATGAGATGCCGCTGCAAAAGGACAGTCTGCACTTGAGGCAGTTGAAGTAGAAGAGTAGCAGAATACAAGTGTAATGTAATGATACACACATTCCATAATATGATTATATGATTTTGAACATGTTTATTGGCTGATGGTTGTTAACAGTAAAACAAAATAAAATGAACCTTCATGTGATAGCATTATTTTATTATGGAGAAGCTGACTGGCTTCTTGCAACTAGGTAATTTGTGCATTCAAACAAACTGGAATCAGTTTCAGTTGATTTAAAGATGTAAATATTTTGACAGGTGCCAGCAAATTGTGGCTGGCTGGACTTAGTAGCCAGCCATTATTTCCTCTAGCCAGCTGTAAAGTCTTTCAGTACTTGGTAGTAAAATGGTAGTTTTAAACCATTTAATAAAACAGTTGTTTAATGTAATGTAACCTATGAATTCTTTTAACTTGGGGTTATTTTTGAATGGTGATCAGGGAAATTGATAAAAGTTGGTCAGGGAAATGGAAAATGAAATTTTAGTGGCAACACTGTGAGCAGATCCAGTGCATGAATAGTTATAGTCTCGCTCAACCTGATCTGGCTCATAAAAGCCCTCTGAGATTTCATGGCACTGTTCACAGATAATACGCTAGCCATTTTCTTCATAGTCATAAGTGCTGGGCAGTGGGCACTTGTTTTTTTTAAGAACATGAAATAGGAAATTCTGAGGAAGCAGCATTCTGTATGAGATCCAAAAGTCCCATGCTTAAGTGGCCCGACTGCCATTGCACATGCATAGGATACACTTAACTCTGAATGTAACGAAGAAATGGATGGCCTCATTAACTTTCCTCTGTAATTATGTTCCTGGCAGGCGCAAGGCAATGAAGGGGAGGCTTTACTTTACCACCAAAGCTCAAAAGGAGGGGAAAATCATGATCAAGATCCACCCCTGCTCCCGCATCTTCTGTTGCCGTTTTTGTGGCTTTGAAGAGGTACGGATTTTAAGTCAGGACCCTGATACATACTGAATACATAAGATTGGATCTGGGCATCTTTGGTTGCCCATTACTCCATTGCTTTCCTCATCGGCCAGGTACCAAGGTGTGCCTAGACCCAGTCACAAGAAAGTGAAGAAGAGCCCAATGGTGTGAGAGAGTGACTTTCCCGATCCTACCCCTCTCCCCAGCTGAGTTCATGGCAGAGCTGAAATCTCAACTGTGGACTTCCAGCTTGTGCTTTCAACCACTACACAACTGGTCTTCTCCCACAACTCTGTTAAGCCCTGGTCAAAGATGGTTTACATAAAAATACACATCTTCAGGGTCTTCCTACAATAATCAGCACCACCATTAGTATATAAATAGCACCTCTATTTACTAAAATATACAATCGCACAAGCATGTAAATGTTTAGACACATACAATTCTTAAATTACAGTACATACAATGGATACCGTCAACCACATATAAAAGATACTATGCACAACAGAACAGTAATAAAAATAGCTTCTAGCTCTTTGGTGGGGGCGGCGGCGGGGGAATCTTTTTATCACATTCTAGCTTGAGTTGTTAACAAACACAAATCCTCCCATAATAGCTTTGTGATAAGTTGGATGATGCAGTTCCTCCAACTTGCAGGTGCTCGGCCTTTCTGGAAAATGCTTCTTACAAAACACACATATTCCACTGCTTGATATTAGGAATGTAGGAAGCTGCCTTATACTGAGTCCCCTTGGGTCCATCTAGCCCAGTATTGTCGACACTGACGGGCAGCAGCTCTCCAGGGTTTCAGGCAGGATTCTTTCGTAGCCTTACCTGGAGATGCTGCCGGGGATCGAACCTGGGACCTTCGCATGCAACACTGTGCTCTGGCACTGAGCTACAGACCCTTCTATGTAACAAGTATGAAAGAATGAAAGCCAAATTTCACTTAGTGCTCAACTACCAGTTCTGCTTCTATATCATGAACAAACTGTCTGAGCATTTCCCTTCCCTTTCAAGCCCAAGAAAAATATGAACACAACAAAAATTTACCTTACTGTATATCAGCTGTACCATCCACTCCTTTAAGAGGAAGTGGTAGCAGGATCACTCCTGCAAGCCTCGCTGCCTACCACCACCACCACCACTGCCACCTACACACCCACTGGGCACATCTTTGAGAGAGTTGTCAAGGGGCCCTACAAGTGAAGAGATGTACATGCACAGGCTTCCTCCACACAAACAGGATCCCTGATAGGCCAGGGTTCTTGTTGATGTGGAGGAGGCCTACGGGAATACATATGTTGTACACGTGAAGGGCGCCTTCATGCTTCAGCTGAATGAGCAGCCGGCAGGGGGCAATCCCACTCCCCTCCCCTTCCCGTGTTTTGTAAATATGTGAGGGGGATCATTTGAACCCTATGAGAACAAGAGTGACAGTAAGATGGGAGAAAATGGTGGGCAGAGAGAGACAGATAAACATGGTGAAACAATTCTAAGTGGGCCCTACATTTGAAGTTGGAACTAAAGGGCAGGGCTAAAAATGTTCCCCCATCCAGCCCACAATTTTCTTTTGCTGTTATCTCCGATCACTGATTGGAGATAAGAGGGTATTTAAA
The DNA here is from genome assembly GCA_021292165.1 of Shinisaurus crocodilurus. NCBI lineage: Eukaryota > Metazoa > Chordata > Lepidosauria > Squamata > Shinisauridae > Shinisaurus > Shinisaurus crocodilurus. The sequence goes on from CM037876.1 coordinate 274,584,157, forward strand.
GGCAGTTAACCTTTCAATATACCCTACAAATATATATACCCTGCTGCTGCAAAGATTTGGAGCTGTGCATTTTGCAGGCAGGACAGCTGCTTCCTTGTGAGTAGACCTGCAGAGGCTTGGTATTTGGGATGCCATTTGAAACTAGTGCTGCTGAGTACTTCATTCCTGTTTACTTTCAAGTAGACCTGCAGTAATCTTGTCCTGCTTGCTTCTGAGTAGGCTTAAAATCAGTAACAATCACATTTGGCCCCATCCATTCTACCTTTGGCCCCTCCCACAGATAGAATGTGGCCCCCAAGACCTTTCCCATGTTGCTGTTTGTCCCTTGGGCTGAAAAAGGTTCCCTGCCTCTAATTTAAAGAATGTTTACCTCTCCCTTCAGCCAAAAGAAGGCTCCCAAAGTGGCTGACAGATCAATAAAAGGTTCCCCCCAAAAATTGCAGAGCCTCCGCCCTTCTCTGAAAACCAGGTTCAGCTAGCTCCATCTAGTGGCCTGGTTGGAAAATACAGACTGGCAACCGGCAGCTGTTATTGTCACCGTCTCCTTGACATACGGTAGTTATAGCTGTTCTTTTTACAGTGGCGCCTGCCTGAAGAGCCTGGAATGATGCCATTAATCTCTCACTTGCATGCACACACCTTCCAGTGACAGCCAACTCACTCCAATGACAACTCCCTGGTTAGAATTTGGCAGCCGACAAATGTTTATTTGATACTAATATTGTTGTAGAGTCTGGCCTTCAGCTTTTACTTAATCTTGTTCAAAGGAGTGTAATCAGTTTATTCTCCATGATGAAAATGCCTGGATTAAACCGGCATCTGTCATACCGGGCGGTCTCCCAAATAACTATTTGGTGTTTGGAGTTTAGAGGAATGGCCAGTGAAAGCAGTCTTTGGGTGAATGCCTGAAGACAGAATGTGCTAACTTCATTCAACATTTTCTCTAGCTAGCACTGCAAAGTAAAGGAAGAAGTATACATCTTTTTCTTTTTCTTGCGTGCTAGGTGGACGCTGAGCAATACTATGGGGAGCTGGAGGAGAAACTGACAGATGAGTTTAATGCTGAACGCAGCCGGATTACACTCAAGCGCCTTGACATGGCTTTTGTCACCTTCCAGGATGAAAGGATGACAGCCACGTGAGTGTCCCCTACTAACAATCTTTTCTCTTAAGATGGAGTAGAGAATCTGTTTTTCTGTTGAGGGCCACATTCCCTTGGGGATAATGTGTCGGGGGGGGGGGAAACCAGCAGTGGGTGGGAGCTCCCTCTTTTCTCTCCCTCTTTTTGCCACCCCTTTTTTCTCTTCATCTCTCCTGTCCCAGGTTTTTGAGGGCCCTTAGACAAGACACCCTCAATGGGCCCCCGTTCTCTTTCTCATCATTGAGAAAATGATGCTTCCTTGACAGGCAGAGAGCCAGTGAGCAAGTAGGCCGTGGCATCTCCTGCTCCTCCTCACCACCACCGTAGTCTGGGCCAGAGTGAGAGGCAGGTGAACACACAGGTTGCAATGGTGAAGAGGAGCAGCAAGTCCAGGGGGCTTTTGTCAGTGGGCCCCTGCTGGGTTGTGGGCCTTCAGCAGGTGCCCAACTATGCCTACTCTTTACAACCGCCCTGCCTCTTGTCTTTCTGCCAGCCCCTTTTCTCTCTCCCTCCCTCCCCGCTCAGCAGGCTACCAGGAGAGTGACAGACTGCTGTCGCTAGAGGTCTGAACTGATCACTTCCAGGAGGCTTTTGAAATTAGACCGAGGGGCACATGAAATCACGCCAATCGGGTTGCCCACCCCCTGCTCTGACTTCTTGATGCAGGGGTGCGTTACCATTTTATCCTGCTTGCCCTCATTGAATCCAGGACAACCTGTTATAAGGTTGTCCACTCAGTTCATAATAGAGGGAGGGCTTGAAGCCTCCTCTCGAGCTGGTGATTCCGTATCTGCCTTGGCAGACTTCTTTCAACAGTCTGAAAGCCATAGCTCTTCCCTTTGCAATCTCTCCATTGGCTTCCCAGTGCAGGAACACCAAACAGGAACATAGCAAAGCTCATGCCAAAATGAATCTATTTTAAGCTGTATCCATAATGAATCAATCAGTAATAAGTTATTGCCCTGCTTTTTTAGAACAGAGACTTTGGAAGCATCTCTTCTAAGGAGCCCGCAAAGAGAGCGTAGCCCAATCCTGCCAACGCAGTTTGGCAGTGTTCCTGCAGTTTATGGGAATAGGGGCTGGAGCTGGGAGTAGGGCTGGAGCTCAGTGGCAGGGCACCCATTTTGCCAGCAGGAGGCCCCAGGTTCAACCCCCCGCATCTCGAGGGAGGGCTGGGGGGGGGGAATCCTGCCTGGAGAGCCACTGCCAGTCCGTGTTGACAATACTGGGCTAGATGGACCGAGGATCTGACTCAGTGGCCCAGTTCGCACGACACAAGGGTGGCTTGTTACCACGGTGTCTTGTTACCCACTCTGTGCATGCTGCTTGCATGCCATCTTATTTCCCTAATTCCCCTTGCCGGGCACGGCTTCTCGTGTTGTCCAAACCCGAGGAAGGGTGGCTTGTTAGGGTGCTTAACAAACCACCCAGAATCCATGGCCTGTTTCAGGGTTGTGACTGGTTTGTTAACCACCCCAACAAGCCACCTTTGCCGGGTTTGGATGACACACAAGAAGCTGTGGCAGGGGTCATAAATCAGCAACTTGGCGCCCATAGGCGCTGCAATCCATGCGAACCAGGTCAGTGTAAGACAGCTTCCTATGTTCCTTCCATGTTTTTTTATGGTCCTATCTGTATCTTACTAACTCGATCCAAACCTGCGCTGGGATTGGTGTAGCCGAGGTAACAACATGGGGGAATATCCATAGGAACATTGCAGGGCATGGCCTGAAGCCCTATGATATAGCAACCTTGCAGAAGCTAAGCAGGTCTGGCTCTGGTCAATGCCTGGATGGGAGAATGCCTGGAAACCCGCCTTTGAGTTCCATCAAGAAAAGTGTGATATAAATGTACCGGTAATAGCCAAGTATATTGGCTGCATAGGAAAGCTGTTCCAAATGGGAAGGGGATCCTATACACTTGAACCTATAGAGCGGTGTTAATGTGTTGGGTGCCTGTGGATTAGTCCATAGACAGCCCTTTCTTAAAACAGGGAGCTAGAGAAGACAATCTGCAAATTCCCTTCCAGCACAATGCGGAGGGGAAGTGGACCACCTAGCTCAAAAGAGAGCCAGTGTGGTGTAGTGGTTAGAGCATTGGACTGGGACTCAGGAGATCCGGGTTCTAATCCCTGCTCAGCCATGAAGCTTACTGGGTGACTTTGGGCCAGTCACCAACTCTCAGCATAACCTACCCCACAGGGTTGCTGTGAAGATAAAATGGAGAGGAGGACCATACAAGCTGCCTTGGGTTCCTTGCAAGAGGAAAAAAGGCAGGATATAAATGTAATAAATGAATGAATGATTGACTCCTCTTCCCTTCCCCAGAATTTTGAAGGATTACAGCCGCATCCGCTGTCGCAAGCTTCCACAGCAGTCATCCGTTACCACAGTGGTGAAATCCTATTGCTGGGGGGTCAGCTATGCCCCTGCCCCCAACGACATCATCTGGTAAATCCTCACGCTTTTGCTACCTTGGTCAGGGAGCGTCAAGGCAAGGTGCAATCTCCTCTGTTAACAAATTTGGGTATTTTAGGTGTTGTAAATCCATCACATCAGTGTTCTCCAACCTTGGGTCCCCAGATGTTTTTGGCCTACAACTCCCAACTCCCAGCGTAGCTGGCTGGGGCATGCTGGGATTTGTAGGCCAAAAACATCTGGGGACCCAAGGTTGGAGAACACTGCATCACATCATACCCTAGGTGGTGACACTAGGCAAGAGAAAGGGCAATTTAGGGTGCAATCCTATACATGTTTGGACAGGAAAAAAAGGCCTACAATTTTGTAGGCCTTTTTTCCTGTCCAAACTTGCATGGGATTGAGCCATAAATGTCTCTCTTTGGACACTGATTTCAAAGTGTTGGTGAGTCCAGAGAGTGTTTGGTCATTCTGGTGCTTCATGGAGACACTATATCTGCAGCTGCAATAATCAAATGTTAATTTTCAAGGATGCCATATTGCCCTCCCATTGTAGGGGCCCCCATTCAGGGAAAATATATTTTATTTATTTATTTTGAAATTTTCTATGCTGTCTTCATGAACAACTCTCAAGGCGTTGTGTACAATACAACGATAAAAAGTTTTTTAAAAAGCACACTACAAAAATAAAACAGTAATTAAAACAAACACGTAACATTCAGCTTAATGGTTACAACTGTAATCAAGGTACATGCTGAAATGCTTCCCAGGCAACTAAAAAGAAATTCACTTGCTGCTGAAACGGCATCAAGTTGGTGCTGGGTGAGCCTCTATGGCACAGATGGGGAACCTCAGGCGCAAGAGCCAAATGCGGCCTTCCTGGAGTCACAATCCGGCCCTCAGATGTTCCCAGGTGGCCACACCCCTTTCCCCAATCACCGATCATTTGGTAGTTTCCTGGCTCTTGTGCAGTCATAGTCCCTCCCCCCATTCTAAAAGTTAAAATGCCTCTCCTAAGACATAGTCACCAATAGTTAAGAGCTTTAAGTTAAGAGCCGACTAAGGGGGAGAAGGGATCGATGCTTAATACCTATCCCTTGTCCCGGGCCTGCCCAGAGCCAAGGGATAACTGGGGGATGTGTGGCTCCTCCCCCCGCCTTGCGTTTGCTGTTGTGCAATGCCAGGTCCGTTACCCAAAAAACATCTTCCATCCATGACTTGATCCTGGATGAGGGTGCGGACCTGGCATGTATTACGGAAACCTGGCTGGACGAGGCCGCTGCTCCAACTCTGGAGGCCTTGTGTCCGGCTGGTTTCTCGTATGCCCAGCAGCCAAGGGTTGGGGGACGGCGAGGGGGAGTGGCTGTTATCTACCGGGAGTCCTTGGTCCTTACCAGACTCCTTCTCCGGGAGACCAAGTTTATTGAGTGCATGTACTGGAGGTTGGGTCCCAAGGGCAGTCTGGGGATTCTGCTCGTGTACCGTCCACCCCGCTGCACGACAGACTCCCTGGCTGAGGTGCTGGAGGTGGTGTCTGATGTGCGTGTGTTGTCCCCCAGGCTATTGGTGCTGGGGGACTTCAACATGCATTTGGGGGCTGCCCTCACGGGGGCACCTCGGGACTTCATGGAGACCATGGCTTCCTGGGAGCTGCACCCTGTATTAACTGGACCTACCCATGTAGCCGGTCATGCACTGGACTTGGTTTTTGTTTCTGGAGAGGGGGGAAATGATCTGGAAATCGGGGGTATATCCACCACCCCCTTGTCATGGTCAGATCACTATCTGGTGGGGTTGGATTTCTCGATGCCACAACCCCTCTGCAGGGGTGAGGGACCTATTAGGATGGTCCGCCCCAGGCGTCTTATGGATCCAGATGGATTCCTGAACGCGCTTGGGGAATTGGAGCACACAAACGGTAGCTCGGTCGAGACCCTGGTGGACGACTGGAATGCTGCAATCACCAGGGCATTAGACCGAGTTGCCCCGAAGCACCCTCTTCGCCTAAACAGAGCTCGCGCAACGCCATGGTTCACTCCGTCGCTGCGAGCTCTGAAACAAGAGGTGAGAAGGCTAGAGTGCCGATGGTGTAATTCCCGCTCCGAAGACGATCAAACACGGGTTAGAGCTGCATCTTCAGCCTACCGGGTGGCGGTGAAGGCAGCAAAAAAGAATTTCTATGCTGCCTCCATTGCGTCTGCGGAGTGCTGCCCCAGGAGGCTGTTCCAAGTGGTCCGGAGTCTGGTCGGTCCAGTCGCTCCGGACCCACTGGAACAGTCTAAAGCCTCCTGTGAGGCTTTAGCGAAGCACTTCGCAGATAAAATCGATCGGATTAGGAGTGGGATATCGTGCGTCATGGACACAGGGAGTGAGCGGGAGGAGGCCAATGGCAGACCGGTTTTGTGGGATCGGTTTCGGCTTCTTCCTTCTGATGAAGTGGACAAGGTGCTTTCATCTGTGAGGCCGACCACTTGCTTGCTTGATCCTTGCCCGTCCTGGCTCATTATGAGCTGCAGGGAGAGACTGGGTGAGGGGATCAAGGCGGTGGTGAATGCCTCCCTCGAGGAGGCAGTGATGCCATCAGCCCTCAAGGAGGCAGTAATAAGACCGCTTCTAAAGAAGCCCTCCTTGGATTCCCAGGATTTAAACAACTTTCGCCCTACCATTTCTGGGCAAGGTGATCGAGCGGGTGGTGGGTGCTCAGTTGAAGGCACACTTGGATGAAGCCAATTATTTAGATCCATGCCAGTCGGGCTTCAGGTCTGGACATGGGACAGAGACGGCCTTGGTCGCCTTGGTGGATGATATGAGGAGGGCTTTGGATAGGGGCGAATGCTCCTTTCTAGTCCTCCTCGATCTCTCAGCGGCTTTTGATACCGTTGACCACGGTATCCTCCTGGACCGCCTGGAGGGGTTGGGCTTGGGAGGCACTGTATTACAGTGGTTCTGGTCCTTCCTCTCTGGAAGGTATCAGAGGGTAGTTCTCGGGGAGGAGGCTTCGGACCCTCGGCCGCTCACTTGTGGAGTGCCGCAGGGTTCCATCCTCTCCCCGATGTTATTCAACATCTACCTCAAGCCGCTGGGAGCTATCATCAGGAGGTTTGGGGTGCGGTGTCATCCGTATGCGGATGACACGCAGCTCTACCTCTGTTTCAAGTCCTCACCGAGGTTGGCCGTTGAGACCCTGTCCAAGTGCCTGGAGGCAGTGGCTGGCTGGATGGGAAGGAACATGCTGAAACTGAACCCCGACAAGACCGAGGTACTTCTGGTGGGGGACAAGGGGAGGTTAGGGGATGTTGACCTGGTGCTGAATGGGGTACATCTCCCCCTGAAGGACCAGGTCCGCAGCTTGGGGGTCATTCTAGACTCCCAGCTGTCCATGGAGGCTCAGGTGGCAGCTGTGAGCCGGGCGGCGCTGTATCAACTTCATCTGATACGGCAGCTGCGCCCCTACCTTCCTAATCACCTGCTCCCATCAGTGGTTCATGCCTTGGTCTCCTCTCGCCTAGACTACTGTAATGCGCTCTACGTGGGGTTACCCTTGAAGACGGTTCGGAAGCTACAGCTGGTACAGAACGCGGCGGCTCGCCTGGTTAAAGGCAGCCGCCGGCGTGATCACATCACGCCAGTGCTAAAGGATTTGCACTGGCTACCAGTTGCTTGCCGAGCCGAATTCAAGGTGTTGGTTTTGACCTTTAAAACCCTATACGGCTCCGGTCCAGTCTATCTCAAGGAGCGTCTCCAGCAACACCAATTGGGCCGCTCAACAAGATCTGCCACGGATGGCCTTCTCCTTGTCCCTTCAGCCAGAGCAGCTAGACTGGCCGGGACGAGGAAGAGGGCCTTTTCTGTGGCGGCCCCCGTACTGTGGAACTCTCTCCCGAGTAACCTCCGCCATGCCCCCTCTCTGCTGAGCTTCCGTCGCTCATTAAAAACCTGGTTATTCAGGCGGGAATATGGGGTGGGTTAAGATCTTAAAATTTTTATATTGTTTTAAATGTATTTTATTGTTTTTATTCTATGTACATCGCCCAGGGTGGCCGGTTGCCGGCCAGATCGGCGATAAATAAATATTAATATTAATAATAATAATAATAATAATGCGAAGATATGCTGGTGTTTTTGGCTCCACCCCCTTTGCCTTCGGCCCCACCCACCACTGGAATGGTGCCCCCGAGAGCTTCTCCGAAATTCAGTTCAGCTCTTGGGCTGAAAGCGGTTCCTCACCCTTGCTCTATGGGGAAGGGTATTCCACAGGGTGCTGCTGTACTCCCACCGGAAACTCTGCTCCAGAGAGTTGGGGGACTCTTCAGGACCCCAGGAGGTTGCGCTGGGAGTTGCAGAAGGAGGGATTTGGCAAATACGCTCCCCTTTCCACCAGTAGGATCATTTGGGGCAAAACTCCACTCGGGGAACATTCCCACCATGTGAAACCAACTGGATCCAACCCATAGTGTTTTTGTGGATTTAGCATGTCAACACACAGGCACTCTGGGTGTCTACAAAGCAGATGATCCTCAAGCCACAATTTTTATCTTTTCAAAATGCAACAGGTGCAAAATTCTGCAGGTGGAATCTAATCACAGCATTTTGTGAAAGAGTATAAATCTTGTCCCTGTGCATTTTGTAGATTTTAGCTGGATATTGATTTTTTTTTTTTTTTTGCAGAATTCCTAAACCCTAAAGTTGGGGCAGGCAGAGTTTCATTTTGAGGTGGGATCTCTCTAACCCAGCCTTTCCCCAACCCTGTCCCCTCCAGATGTTTTGTACAACTCCCATCTTCCTTTCCCATTGACTATGCAGGCTGTGGCCGATGGGAGTTGTAGTACAAAACATCTGGTGGGTGGCATGTTGGGGAACGTTGCCCTAACCCAGTGTTCTCCAACCTTGGGTCCCCAGATGTTTTTGGCCTACAACTCCCAGCATGCCCCAGCCAGCTACACTGGCTGGGGCATGCTGGGAGTTGTAGGCCAAAAACATCTGGGGACCCAAGGTTGGAGAACACTGCTCTAACCTATTGGTAGAGGCTGCCATTGCCGTTCCTGCAGTCCACATCCTGCACGTGCTTTCTTTCTCACAGGGAAAATTTATCCGTCCATGGTGCTTTGTGGTGGATCCGATTTATCCTGCTCAACATCTGCCTCTTCCTCCTCCTCTTCTTCCTCACCACGCCTGCCATCATTGTCAACACCATGGACATGTTCAACGTGACACAGCCCGTGGAGAGCCTCAAGGTGCATCCCCCTCCCCTTGGGAGTTCTGCCTTATTGACACCAGAGCCCAGATTCGGGGAGGGTAATGTCCCACTCCCTACCTCTCTGGGCTTGCCCATTCCATGCTCATCCCTCCCAAAAAGGCAAGCACACCTGTCGATGCAATTTGCTGGGAGGAATAGCTCTAGCTAAACATCTTGCTAATGGAGCCATAGCACCTCCGTGTGCAGGAGAGCCGAGACTTCTGTGTGGTACTTCCCATCTTCATGTTCGATCTGCAAGTACTGTATGTCCCAATACTGAATGGGTTGGAGCACTGAAGGAGGAATGGTGCAGGTGATCCTCCAAGAGAGACACCAAGAGAGAGCGCTGTGGCAGAAACCATTCAGCACAGATGTGCCATCCTCTTCCTTTGTCTTTGAAGTGGCCGTAATCAAGCCACAGGTACACCCAATGACAGAATTGGCAGGGATGGTGAGGACCTGAGAGCATGTGTGGCCAAGCAGAAGAAGTTGCATGCTTTCAATCCTGTTCCCAGGGGAACTGTATGGAGAGACGCTATTGGATTTTCAGAAAAAGCACTGGGCTTATTCCTGCTTTTTCTCATCCCCCAGAACCCGATTGTCACCCAGTTCTTTCCCACGCTGCTGCTCTGGGCCTTCTCTGTGTTCCTTCCTTTCATTGTGTATTATTCGGCTTTCTTCGAGTCACACTGGACAAGGTAACTCCTATATCCTTATACTCCAACCCTTTTAAATGTCTTAAAACTGGAAATACTGTTTTATATCCCATTGATGGGCTTTGATTTGGTCACATTGATAGATTTCCAGGGTTTCTTTAGAGATCTACCAATAGATCCTGATCTACCTGCTGCCCACCCCTGCTCAGCCATGGCAACTGATTAAAAAGAAAACCCTGGTAAATACCCAAAGAACACAGAGAATCTCTGCATATATTTTTTTGGTAATAAACATGTTGGTAATGTGGTTATAAAGTTAAGCCTGAATCTGGAGAGTTTCTGGGCAAATCTAGTGCTTAGGGGTTGGTATGTTTTCTTTCTTTCTGGGTCCCAGTCTATAAATGGACCCCCAAAACCCACACTCCTCTGTAACGAAAAATAACTGCAACCAAAATTCCGCCTGCAAATACATTCATGCAAACATGTTTACTTTGTATATCATATTCCAATATTCTAATCACAGAATTTGGGACTTTTTTGTTGTAATTGTATCATTTCAGACATTTTACTGAAGAATACCAACCTAGCTTCTGTTGTGTTGTTGATCTCTCTCTCTCTCTTTCTGGGATAAAAATGTTTTTGCTTCCTGTAGGTCAAGTGAAAATCAGATCACAATGCACAAGTGTTACTTCTTCCTGGTATTTATGGTTATCATCTTGCCCTCTCTTGGACTGACCAGGTACAGAGCAAATTGCATATGGATGGACTTTATTTTTTACTAGAACCTTGAGGACCACCAATAGAGCCATGGAGGGCGGGGAGGGACATAGGCCTGTGGCTCACGCTGGCTCAGCTTCTCTGAGTGTGGAAAGCTAAGCAGGGTCAGGCCTGGTTATTACTTGGATGGGAGACCCCTCCTCTAGTTTCCTGCATTGAGCAGGGGGTTGGACTCAATAGCCTTGTAGGCTCCTTCCAACTCTATGATCTATGAACTCTATAGAATTAAAGAACAGGTTGCCTCTGAGCACATGCTCAGCCCAGGTATTTGTTTTCAGGACCAGAACTGAGCTCACTATCCTGTCACACAAAAATCCATTCCTGATCCCCCTCTCCCTCCCTCCCTCCCTCACACACACACACACACACTTTATTCATCTCAGCAGCCTAATAAAAAAGGAAAGCAAAACTTTTTGTTCTTGCTGTTATTAGCTAATAGAGAGCCAGAACCCCTTGCCGATCTACTGCAGATCACTCAGAGATGTACCAATAGATCCTGATCTAACTTCTGCCCACCCATGTTATATGCAAGTCATAGTCTCCTTTGAAGCAGTTTTACCATGGTGCCAATGGGAACTTTTTTCCTAATGGTCAAGCTGTGTGTGTGGGGGGGGGCAGATTTTGGGCCAGAACACAACTGGGGAGTGAAGAGGTAAGCATTCCTTCACCGCGTGCTGCATTCTAAGTAAGAATCGCCTGCGAGCTTGTAATTAATTTATCAAAAAACCAAGAGGTAGTTAGCTATGCAATAGGCATAATGTGTAGTGTGGCCCTGTATGCAGAGCAGTGTGCCTCACAGAACACACTGACATTCAGACCCCCTGTGAGATGGAGCAGTTCTTGTATAAGTACTTGGCAAGAGTTTAACACCAGGAATGAATCAGCAACTATTGGAATTTTAGAGAGATTTGCACACAAGGGTGCTTTCCAAGTGGTGACTGCAATTAACACGCACAACCTAGTTTTCAAAGCCCCCTTTGAAATATAGACTGGCAGAGGAGATTTTTCCTTTTTTTTATCCCCCATGTATGTGTGTACGGGTGGAGGGAGAGTAAATTTAGTACAGGGGGGTGTTGTCCAAATCCGGTTCAGGGGACAAAAAAAGTGAGGATCAGCTGCATGCTATGTATTTAACGTAGCATACAATGGTGTGGGCATAGTTGGCACATCAGCCTCAGCTGGGCAAAGACGCTCCTAATCATCGCCGAGACCCGAGCATCCAAGGACAAGGCTGATTCCAGACGAACCCCCAAATTATGAGCCTGTACTCTTACAGGGAGTACTACCCCCATACAACTCCAATCCCCAGGTCAGCTCTACTGACTAAGAGCAACTCTGTTTTGCCTGGATTCAGTTTCAATTTGTTAGTCCACATCCAGTCCATTATTGTCTCCTCACAACGGTTCAGGACATCAACAGCCTCTCTGGAATGAGATGGAAAGGAGAGTGAGAGTTGAGTATTATCTGTATATTGGTGATACCAAACTGAAATGACCCCCCCATGGTTTCATAGAGACGTTAGATAGCATGGGGGACAAGATAGAACCTTGAGGAACACCACAGGGCATAGGCCAACAGTCAAGGCATCAAGTGGTTGTCCCCCAGCACCACCTTCTGAAGCTGACCCTCCATGAAGGACCAAAGCCACCATTACATCCAGGTGGCTTCAGTCCCAACCCAGCGAGCTGGTCCAGAAGTGATATCAAAAGACACTAAGAGGTCCAGCAGAACTCCTATCCATTTCCTGGCATAGGTCAGCCACCAAGCTGACTAAGGCTGCCTTGGTTCCCAAACCAGGCCTAAAGCTGGATTGAAATGGATCTAGATAGTCCAAGTTTTTCACCCAAAAATCCCTTGGACCTAAGAAGCCACAGTACCTTACCCAAGAGTGGAAGTTTAGAGACTGCCCAGAAGTTCTCCAATATGGTGGGACTAAGGTTTTTTTTTTTTCAGTACTGATCTCACCACAGACTCTTTCAGACATGCAGGAACCACCAACGCTTCCTGTAATGAGGCATTTACCACTCACACCACCCACCTCCAGCCGCTCTTATTAGCCAGTATGTTCAAGGGTCAAGTATACCTCTAGTTGATCTTAGCTCTCCAAGAATCCAGTCCACATCCTCAAACTGAAATGTATCCACTTTAACGGGAGAAGCAGTTCCCATGCATGGCCCTGGATATATATTTTTTTGCTTGCAAAACAAGATGCTTCTTATCCGTTCCTGATCTCTGCTCTTCCTCCACAGTTTGGATCTTTTCTTCCGCTGGCTCTTTGACACCCACTTCGTGGATCAGGCAGATATAAAGTTTCAGTGAGTATTGTTGAATGCTGCGTGTGGAGGGGTGGGGTGGATCTGCTGGCTGGAGGGTGTTGGGAAGTGGGGGGGGGGGTCTCTCTGTGCCAGACCAGGGGCAACTGCCCCCGGGCCACCAGTGGTAGCCAGTGGGAGGCCCAAGAGCAGGGGGGGCTCTGGAACCGCTCTTAACGTTTTGTTAAAACACAAATTTCATAACAAAGCAATACTATGATCAATGTATTTTAACATGAATTGCAATTTAAAGAAATTTAGCACTTACATTTAACTAAGATTGTCCAGTTTTCTGAAAGAATAATTGTCTACCTCATATGCCAAAGTTACTAGGAATTTGACATTTTCTGCATTCTGTTTGTGTGTTGTCTTAATGTTGTAGTGTGATTTTTTAAATGGTATTCTTGTTTTAAATTGCAATTCATGTTTTGATTTGTTGTAAACTGCCTTGGTCACTTGTTATGGAAAGGTGGTATAAAAATATTGTTGTTATTATTATTATTATTACTACTACTACTACTACTACTATTACTACTACTACTACAATAAATGGTTCATTTCTTGCTTGCACATTTAGCATATGTGGGACATTATGTAAACAGATGACTTTAATTCTCAACAACAAAAATTCCAGAAATGCCAGTTGATACCAGTTTGCTAAGAACTTTTCTGTCTCTTTCTCTTCCCCTCCCTCCCTCTTTTTGTGGGTAGGTGTGTTTTCCTCCCCGATAATGGCGCTTTCTTTGTCAACTATGTCGTCACCTCCAGCCTAATTGGGACAGCCATGGAGCTGCTGCGTATCCCTGGACTCATTGTCTACGCCACACGGCTCTGCTTTGCCAAGTCTGAACCGGAGCGGCTCCACATCAAGCGGGTTGGTGGTTTCGCTATTTCGTCACACAAACTCGGATGCATGAAATGCTGTGTTAGGACAAGCCGGTTAGACTCTGTTGCCTGTGGAGTCTCCTGGATCTCTAGGATTCCCTGTTGTTACATCTTGTCTGGAAGCAACACTGTATTTTGATATCATTAACCACTAGGCCTTAGAGTCTAGGGATCTGGGAAAATACCCCCCCCCCGAATCTCAAATGATCAGACTCAAGGTTGAGCTTCTCCAGAGGTTTATGAGAAGTGCTAATTTAGGACAAGCTTTATTAGTAGGATAATATTCCATGCTTATCAAATGCATCAAAACGTTCTATGCAGCATGCACTCTCGAGCTAAATTTCACTTCTTGAGAAGCATATCTTTGTGTTTTAGGGAAAGCCACTTCCCTGTTCATTGTCGTTGCAGAGGAATACTTGAAAATGTAGAGAGCAACCTTGGGGAAGGGGTCCACTGATCAGAAGGTTGGGATTCTTGTGAAGCAAGAGTCTTGTGAGATTCTGTTTGGCCCAGAACAGACAATACTTAACCATGGTTTGTTGCCTTAACCCTGGTTAAGATCCCCAAACATACAGTGAAACCTTGTTGTGGCTTGCAGAAGCCATGTCTAGGAAGACACCAGAAAGACCTGCTTTCCACTTTTCATGCAAGAGGAGCTAGAGAAGCAGGGAAGCTTCCTTACCCATGGTTCTTGCTCAATGCAGACATTAGACTTAACCCTGGTTAGTGCAAACCATGGTTCATAACCCACTTTGAACCATGGTTTTGCATTCTGATTTGTGGCCAATCCTTGACTGTGGTTTAGGTACTTGGATGTAAAAGCTTAATTCTGGTTAAGGAAAATAATAATATGGTGTTAGGTCTTTTAACTCGCCTCGTAATAAAGTTGAAGACAACAGGATAAATGTGCTACTGTATTTTTCTCAGAACCAAGCGTATGAGTTCCAGTTTGGATTGGAGTATGCCTGGACTTGCTGTATATTTGCTGTTGTCATGACCTATAGCATCACCTGCCCCATTATTGTCCCCTTTGGTAAGTATATCTGCCAGCCCCCAAAAGCTCTTGTCCTTGTCATGAGCCATCTTTATAGGCTCTTGACCCTTTCCCAATACCACCTAAGGAAGCACTGCAGCAGTAGGAGAACAATGAAGGTCCCATCATGTGATTGCCACTGTGAACTGAGCCTTCCCAGCCCCATCCTCTTAATGGACTTCTTAACTAATCCCTCCTAATGGGCCCATTTCTGTAAGGGTAGAAGCAAGGTGTTCGTGAGTTACACAGATCTATCTGGCAGAATAGAAAAGTAGCTCAATGTAGATCATTCTAGTCACTTCAGATAGATAGTAGCCTAGTCAAATTATATTATGTATGGGCCAATGTAGATGGAGCTGCTGAGTAGGGTTGCTGCTGAATTTGAGCTAATATCGATTCAGGGCAAAATTTGAGGTTACATTACCATGCAACGCAATTAAAGGCAGCATTACCAAAATCCACACTCCTGCATACCAATCCTCTGGGCAAATGCTGTGCTGCCATGCTTTCTACATTTAAAATGGCTAGATGGTTTTTTTATGCATACATACTCAAGGACCCAGCCTTGAAGCTACAAGAAGGGCTATAGCTCAGTGGTAGAGCATCTGCTTTGCATGCAGAAGGTCCCAGGTTCAGTCTCTTGCATCTTCCGGGAGGGCTAGGAAAGAATCCTGCCTGAAATCCTGGAGAGCCACTGCCAGTCAAGGTGGAAAATACTGAGCTAAATGGACCAGGGGCCTGACTCAGTAAGAAGCAGCTTCACATGTTCCTGTAACTATACCAACATATTCCAGGATCCTCTGAATCCTTTAAAAAAAACACAAAAAACCTACATCTCTACTTCTTATACCTAAAGAGAGATAAGGGGGAAATGTGAAGAGAGTATTCTACAGACTTGCATGATCCAAATCCGCCTCATTCCTCCAACAAGCCGCTGACATGCCAGTGTGCTTTCTTTTTTAAAAAACAGATTACAAAATGGGGAAGAAATCCTCTGCCACACTCTTCCCCCCCCCCCCCATCCCCAGCAGGCTTTCTCTGTTCAAGGAGGAGGTCCTCCTGGGGGTCTTCTGCATCTCTCTTAATTGTGGGGGGTGGTCAGGTGGGATTTAGAGGCTGTGGATTGAAGTCGGGGCTATTTAAAGTAGCAGAGTCAAAGGTGTGTGTGGCTTCACTTTATCAGTTCTCCAGCTTATCACTGGATAAATATTGGGAGAGAACAGAGGCCAAACTAGGCTCCAGTGCCAGAAGATGTGTGTTACAATGCTAGTTGTTTCTTTGGGAAGAGAAATTATCATAGTCAGAAGATGATTTAGTCCAGTAGCTTCTCTACTCTGCTTTGTGCAAGGATCAGACTAGACGATACATTGAATGTGTAATCATATTTCCATATATTCTTTTAATGGGGGGGGGGGCGTAGCAGCTGTGGGCGCTGTGATCTGGATAGACACACGAGGGGGCATAGCCCTTCCACCTCCCATGCCATTTTCCTGATCACCGCCCCCTGCCCCCAAAGCTTGTATTTGCCCCAGAAGAAAAGCTGCTATTTGCTTCCCCCCTGGGGCAAATAACAGTATTCATGGCGGGGCAGGGGTGGGATTTTTGTCAGGAAAACAGCATTGGGGAGAGTAAAGCCCCCTCCCCTGAGTCCCAATCAGGGTGCAGGCACAGATGCTATTATATGTAATATAGATGCATAGATCATAGAGTTGGAAGGGGCCTACAAGGCCATCGAGTCCAACCCCCTGCTCAATGTAGGAAACTAGAGGAGGAGTCTCCCATCCAAGTAATAACCAGGCCTGACCCTGCTTAGCTTTCCACACTCAGACAAGCTGAGCCAGCGTGAGCCACTTGAATGTTACTTGAATGTTATAATATAATATGTGGAAATGCAGCTGCACATTTGCCATATCTTCTAGTTTGGCCTTGATAATTGCCATAGCAAGCGGTTTCATTCCAGGAGAGTAGGATGCAAATACAAAGGGAGACGCAGAGAACAGTCATAAAGACATATGAAGCTGCTCTAATACTGGCTGTTGGTCCATACAGGCCAATGCGGTCTACTGTGATAGCCACTAATCAGGGTCTTTCCCACCCCCGCTGTTGGAGAATCTTTTATCTTGAAATGCCATGGATCTACCACATGCAAAGCATGTCCTCTATGGTTGAACTATAGCCCCTTCCACTGAAAAATCCAGATATTTTTTGCCCTGCAACTCCCATAAACCCTGACCTTTGGGCATGCGGGCTGGGGCTTATGGGAGTTGTAGGCCAAATCATCTTTGCCTACCACTTCTGCTGAAACATCTCTCTGGGCTGTGGTGTCCACCCCCTTGTCATCCTCTCAGCTACTGATGTCTCCTCTGAGTGGTTGTTCTTTTTGTCCCAACCTCTCCGATCTCTTTGCACACAGGTTTGCTGTATATGCTGCTGAAGCACATGGTTGACCGCTACAACATTTACTACGTGTATATCCCCACCAAGCTGAACCATCGCATCCACTCAGCAGCTGTAAGCCAGGTCGTGGTGGCTCCCATCCTCTGCATGTTCTGGCTGCTCTTCTTCTCCATTCTCCGTCTAGGTAGGCAATGGCTCTGTCTCGCTTTCCTTGAACTCAACTTTGTTCCCATCAGCCATGGGCTTGTTCACATTGATTTAGGCAAAGTTGGGCAGCATCCAGCCCCTTTGGCCTCAGGAGCGCACATATCCAGATTTTTCCAAAGTTGATTTGTGTATCTACTACTTTGATATAACAGTTTCTGAATAGGAATATTGCAAATTTATCATAGCAAGTTCACTTGGTGCTAATTTTCACGCATGGTGGAAACAATGTACAAATGATGCAAAGTACATGCATTTAGACAGTCCCAAAGCTAATTTACTGATGTGGGGCTTGGTGTGGAACAGGACAGTCCCCCCTGCATCAAGTACAAAGCAAACTACTGCTACTGTTTACCATTTATATAGCTCTTGAAATTAATGGGAACTGCATACACATAATTCAGTGCAGCACTGCACCATTTAGTTCCTATATGCTTCTCCACAACCCTGTGAGGTAGGTCAGTGTTGCTCCCAGTTTTACAGGTGATCACATGAAACTGGGAGATAGTGACTTCCTTTAAGTAGAAGGTCAGAAGCTGGGCGGGCAGGTTCTCTGGAGAGCTGTTCCAGCTGGAGAAAGCGGCCAATGCAGCTCTTCAGTTGGCCAGGCCCAAATGCCTGGCTGGAGAGGAGTCTCAGGAGATCACCTGTGCTGCGGGTGATCTCCCGGAAAACCTCTCATTGGGAGCAGCCGCCCAGTGCTCTGTTTAGCCAGAGCTAACAGAGGATGGGTAGCTGTTCCAAACGGGAGGTGCCCTGGGAGATTGCCTGCAGCACAGGCAATCTCCTTGGACACCTCTGCAGTCAATGCCTGGCTCTTGAGGAAGAACTCCCTCAGAGCCAGGCATTTGGTCCTGTGATGGGGATGGCAGGGGCACAATGGCAGCGTCACGGAGGGAGCACAGTGGCAGCAATGGCAAGGAGGCACGCAGCAGCGCAGGTGTGCTCTCCCGACTCAGGCAGTGGGGGAACCTGCGCTGGCACTGCACTTAATGCACACACTGGAATGCAATTATCACTTTGGCTTTTGCATTTGTCTGAGTTTTGTGTTGCAGTTCTCTGATCAAAAATGCATACAAAGATGTGCACATTAGAGAAAATTGCATACCAAAATATGAACATTGGGGAAAATAGTTTCCAAAAACGCATTTATTAGGGGAAAGCGGTTGCAAAAAAATGCACATATTAGAGAGAAACATGTACACAAATACCAACGAAATTCTGTGGAAATGAAAATGCCTGCAAATTTTCATGTGGACAAAATATTTGGCAAACTGATGTGGAAACGGGATGGAAGAATCTTGAGCTTTAAAAAATGTGAAGGTTATAGAACGTGAAACACTATTTCATTCATCCCTTGTTTGCCATGCTGTTTCTCTGTTCATCGATGCTGTAGGCTCCATCCACCCCATCACCATCTTCACCTGTGTAGTCCTTATCTCCTGCATCCTTTCTTCCTTCTTCGGCCTGTGTTTGAAGAAGCTACATCCAAGGCAGCCCTCCAGTTACCAGGTAAGAAAAGGCAAAAATATACCCAGTTTACCAGGTAAGAAAAGGCAAAAATATGCCCAGTTTCCTGTGTGCTGTTCCTAACATTTTTTTTATGACCAGCTGCCACCCGAGATGCACTAGGAGGATCCAAACACTGAAAGCTGGTTCCCACATTATTGTTAACATGCACATGTGCACTGCCTAGATCAGTGATGGCGAACCTTTTTGAGCCCGAGTGCCCAAACTGCAACACAAAACCAACTTATTTATTTCAAAGTGCCAACACTGCAATTAAATACCGAGGTTTTAGTTTTAGAAAAACAACTCATACAGTTGTCCGAACTAATTAACATCTTTTGTCTTAAAAGAAAAACACAATAACAGAGCTTTCAATGATACAAACAGTTTTTTGTTGGGAAAAAAAAATCAACTCAAAAAATTATTATAGTACTACATTGTACACATAGCCTGAAGGGAATTTATACAAACTTTTTAAATAATTAGGCACATGTATTTCAGGATAAGGGATTCTCAACTTGTAATATGATTATATGCCAGACTGAAATTGTATGGGGCAAGCTTTACTCCGGGTCCTTTCCCTGCTTCTACAGGTGTCGGATTAGTAAAAGTAAAAGTCAACCTGTACTAGGATGAGCAAGATAAACAAGAAAACTAAACGTGCTTAACACATTTTAAACACTTTATGTCTTGGACTGCAAACACTGCATTAGGTAAAAGTTTGCATTGGGCATGCTTTTGCACAATTAATGTGATTTTTGCTATTGCATGCATGCTGATAATTTGTCAAACCTTGGCTCATACTCCGTTAGTTTGAGAGCAACACATGCAGCACTCAGGTCAACTGTTAGGGCTTTATATCCAAGCCATGTTCTGTGCATCATTCTTCAAAATCTTTTAAATGTGATAACAATGTAGAAAATAATTCTGTAACAGGAATTCTAGAATAAAATCATTCTGTTCCACACTGTGAGAAAGAACAAGATCATTAGTGTTTTGCAGAAGGGGACGGTCTTTTCGCGATCTGGTGACCAGTGGCTCGAGTGCCCACAGAGAGGTCCCTGCGTGCCAGCTGTGGCACCCGTGCCATAGGTTCGCCATCACTGGCCTAGATAAGCACATTCCTGAACCTCGTTCAAAATTTTGCCCTGAATACATCTCCAAAATGGATGGATGAATGTGTACATTAATCTTTCTCCTGAAAAATGGAAACCCGACACTGACAAAAAGAATTTAAAAAATAGACATACACCAAATAACACAAAAATGATATTATAACCGTAAAGAGAAGTGAGAAGAGTCACTTCTCATAATCCTACTGAATAACATACTATAAAAGTTCCAGATCTGACATGCAGCTTCAGATACAATAAGCAAAACAGTCTTAAGCTGAAAGAATTATATCTGTACTCTACTAGAGACCTGATGGGTTCAAAAAAAAGAATAACAAAGAACTTTGAAGAGTCTGGGATTACAATTCATTACAAATATAAAATATCAGCAAGACTTACATATCTTGGCTACTGTTGGGTCCCCCTTTTTATGGTCCTTCCTGGGGAATTTGGGGGCACCTGGTGCAAGTTGAAACCCTCGTGTCCCCCACAACTACCACTCAGCCCACTAACCTGTGACCCAAGGGTGAGGAACCTGTGATCCTCCAGATGTTGTTCGATTCCATTTCCCATCAGGTCCAGCCAGTATGGCCAGGGGTGATGGGAGTTGTAGTCTGGAGATGTGTTGGATTGCAATTCCCATCATTCCCAGCCAGCGTGGTCATTAGGAATTGGCCATGATGCCTCTGAATGCTGGGAGTTGTAGTCTGGAGGGCCACCTGTTCCTCACCCCTGCTCTAACCAACTGCTGCATACGCATATCTGAAAAACTACCTTTCAGTATGCAGTCGGGTTAATCTACTAGAGCGGGCCTGAATCTCATCATTGGCCTTTGCCAAATCGAATCCTAAATCCAAGATCCTTCGACACAGCAATCCTGTGCCCCCTACACATTGTCTGAAGGGCCATAGGATATTATGGATTCCCGGCTCCTAGGTTGAAGACAGTGGTCTTGTTAGAGAAATAGGCGCCATTGGGATAGCTGGACTTCACAGATAGAATATGAAGCAGACTCAAGCATTGTTCAAATTACCTACAGATCTGTGTACAATGTTGTGTTAGATTTTTAAGAATACATTTCTCAATTCTGTCTCAAGTTGACCTGGCATTCTGGATTACTGTTGGCTGGCCTCTTCTCCCTCGGCATTCCTCTTCTCCCGCCCCCCTTTGGAGCTCCTAGCGCTGGGGCAGTCACCCTTTCTCCGCTATAGGCTTGGGGGGGGGGGGGTTGCTGTCTCAGGCGTGTAGATTTACACGTGGTGGCTCTGAGTTTGGTTCAAAACAGGGCCAACTGGTGGTTTGTGTTGCAACAGTCTGACCTTGGAAGGGGGAGTCAGATCCGCCGCCGCCGCCCCCTCATAGCCAGCATGGAAAGAACCGGGCTAGCTCCAAGGTCAGAAAAACAACCTTGGAGAGGGGGAAAAGGGGGTGTTTCAGTGGGCAGGGAGGGGAGAAGACCGGAGATGCCAGGATACGAGCCATCCTGAGGCCTCTCCAGCCACCTTTGCCCCCACTCCGAAGCACCGTCACTAGAAAAATGCAGGACAGGGAGGCGAAGATCACCTCCACCACTCCTCCCGCCCTGCCTTGGATGATCGGGAGCCTCTGCGTTTGGGGGCTTCCAGCCATCAAGGGCACAACTGATAGGATTGCATCCTAAGGGGATCACCGTTTTGGGATTTACCGGCAGGGCATTCATCCTTGTTTTTCTGTCCCTCATCCCACTTTATACTTGTCTGCATCTGCAAGCAGATGTCTGAGCAATCAGAAGGCGCTTTCAATGATACAGAAAGGAGCAGCATCTCTTCAACCCCCAATTCAAATGTAAGTACATTATTCCCCCTTTGCCTTTAGGACTCCCCTTGCCTGTCTTGCACCCTTGCTTGCAATAATCCCAGTAGTTTTACACAGAAGCCTGCCAAGGTGCATGATGCGCCAGGATTTCTGCAGGGTTTGGAGCACTCGAGTTTCTTCAAGGGCCAGGTGTGAGATCATTCTGTCTGGCTGCATGACTTGGAAAGGGGTGGGGAATCAGGATTAAAGGAGGGATCTGGCTGGTCAGCCGAAGAGATGCAAACAAAGGGCTTCAGAATTTCACCACCTCGTTTTTGTGTCGCAGATGTTTGTGGCCACAGTGCTTCAGGAGTCAGAACTAAGCCTGACGCCAGCAGCATCCCCAGCTCATCAGTCCTATGGCACTATGGGCAGCCGTCTGGAGCAAGCGGAGAATATGGAAGAGGGGGTTCTGCAGAGCTTTGAAACGGAGCTGGAAAGCGCGGAGGGCGAATTCAGAACTGGGCCTGTGCTGGACAACCAAACCCGCTATCATTGACCACCTCCTGTCAGAGCAATGACAGACAGACAGGAACATTTAGAGTATTAAGCGTGCCAGAGGGGAAGCATCATGTCCCAAGGCCTAGATTTATTTATTCAAGATTGTTCTGAGCTGCCATATCCGTCCTGCTGCAAGCCAGACTTGGGCCAAGTGTCGGTCTCGCGTAACTAGGCCGGAGCCAGTCAGGTGGACGCACAATGGGCCCTTCGACGCTGCATATCTCTTAGCCCCGGGTTGGGGTGGCAGCTCAACTCTGGGCAGAGACAAAACTAACGGGGAAGTCCTGAGGAGGCAGTGTTACTTCCATCCTATGCCCCAGCTCTTTAGCAGTGTGTCCCACATGTTGCCTGTCATCCTTCCACTGCAGGGCTACAAACTGCCATGGCTTGGCTCTTCCTATGTCTTCTGGCTCAGACTTCACTTGCCCCATTTTCTCTCCCATCTCTTCCACCCCCCGGCACTATTTTGGCTTTTCATTTATGTTCTTTTGGGTAATAGGGAAGCCTTCCTGTAGCATGTGCAGCAGCTTCTGCTCATGACGGCAAGAGGAAATTACTGTCTGGGTTGGAGTCATGACCATGGCCACAGGAGTCATAAACTTTTCTATAAACCTTCGTGCAGGAGGGAAGAGAGGAATGACGAGCATCTCCTAAGACACATCCAAGATGTCCATGCAGTTCTGTGCACTGTGCCTGTTGCAGAAGCACAGGCCTGCGTGTTTCCTGAATGGCACGAGGGCCCACGAGGACTTGGTGTGCACATGACAGATCTGTAGCTTCCCCCACCCCGCCCATGCTCATTAGCTGCTGCCACAGTTGTTGCTTTTGCCCGACTCCACTGCCTCCAAGAAAGACTTACCTTGCCAGTTTGGCCCAAGTTACAAGCCTGGCTTGTCTGTTTTTTCTAGGCCTGTGTTTGGCTGGTTGTGTACTTAACAAAAGAATTGCTGTGTTCAGATTTTAACCCGTCTTGATCCAAATGGGGGAGAGGCTCCCCGATTCCTTGTTTTTAAGGAGATAAGAATGGAGATAAGTTGCGGGGAGGAGTTTTGTTGAAGCTGAAGCCCAAACTAGACATGACAGTGGGTGAGCTGAGTGTGTGTCAATCCAGATTTGGCGCAATCTCGTAGAAACCAGGAGTGGGGTAGACTTTTAGAGTAAAGGGGGCATGTGGGTGAGGGAAGCTAAATCCTCGCTCTAAGCCATGAGGTGCAGAGTCTCACATCACCCACTAGCCCTTTTTGCTTCTGTAAATTGGACCTCCTTCTACTCGATTGTGGCAAACCCAGGTTTAACCACATGGCTGTGCTGCAGTCACTTCTGCTTTGGCACTGGGGTGCCAACTGAGGCTGGGATGGAATGTTATGGTAGGTAGAGGTAAGGCCTCTGCCCTGAAGTGACAATAATCCTTTGTACACCATCATGTTTGAGGTGGTCAGCTCCCAGGCTGCGTGATGTCATATACCCAAACTTGGCCTGACCCATTATCTCCAAGAGAATCACTAAAATGATAGGTGTGCTTGTCAGAATTTCTTTGTTAAGACTTCTGCATGGGAATGACTCCCATTGTGCTTTGAAGCGATCACAGAGCTTTCGCTAGCTAAACTACACAATAAACTGACCTGTTAGATCGTGGCTAGGCAACCCTCCAGATCTTTTGGACTACATCTCCATAATCACCATTGACCATGCTGGCTGGAGTTTATGGGAATTGTAGTCCAAAACATCTGGCAGGCACAAGGCTGCCTACCTCTGCATTAGATTGTGTCGCTCTCATCCACCACGCTGAGCATATTCTTAAGGCTGGTGCAGTGCTGGTATTCTCTTGTGCTGGTATTCTAGAACCTTTAATGCGGTAGTCCTAAAAATCTTGCAGCTGGCCAGTGCCACAAGGCAGTAAGCAAGGAGGGAGGGATAATCTGCACACAAGTGGAAGATTGCCACCTTCTTTTTCTGGCAGTGCTTGTTTACCTTGAATTACTGCCTGTCATGTAGCTGTTGAGCAGGTGAAACTCTCCTAGCATGTAGGTACTGTAATTGGGAAAGCTCTCTCTCAGCTGCAGTGTTTCTCTACTAGAAAACGATTGTCTTAGATTTCTGCCTGTCGGACAGCTGCTAAAGGCACAGGAGGAGATCTGCCCGGTGTGCGTGCGTGCCAAAAAGCTCTTCGTAGCTGCTTGCTTGGCAGGAAAAAAAGACCCAGAGGAAAGATGGGGGTAACATGTGTCCCTCCAGATGTTGTTGGGCTACAACTTCCATCATCCCTCACCCTTGGCCATGCTGGCTAGGGATGATGGGAGTTGCAGGCCAGCATCTGGAGGGGCACGCATTCCCCACCCGAGCTAGAGATTAGAGCCAAAGACCAGGATAAACGTACTCTTGAATTAGAATCTCACCTAAGATTGCAATCCATGAAGTAGATGCCGTTGAAAGCAGTGGGAATGACTCCCAAGCATTCCTGTAGACCAGGATGTTAGGGTGAAATATTGAGACATTACCGTTTGGGAAGAATCTCACATGCAGGGCAGTGTGGATGAAATATCTTCTGAAGCCAAGTGGAGCTGCTGAGTGAGCGCACCCAGCTCTTCAAAGGCAAAGACCCACGTCCTTCTGTTTAGAGAGAGATTTTCCCTTTGCTTCCTGGGTATTTTTTTGTAGCTAAAGATAACTCGGGACACCTTGCCTCAAACTGGAATTGGTAACGCAGTGCTGTAACCCATATGGTCTCATATACAGGCTGCTTATGGACCGCTTAGGGCAGGGGTGTAGAACCTCAGGCCAGGGTCCCAAATCGCCCTCCAGGGATTCCCAGAGGACCAGCACCCCCTGGCTCCACCCCCTTTCTTCCTGACCACCAATCGTTTGGTAGTTTCCCAACCACATCTGGATCCAACCCTGCGTAAGTAAATGAGGTCCACCAAATGTTTTCAAATGAGCTGTTCTGCTTTGGCTTCATTTAGGGTGGCAGGAGAGGGCTGTTTGTTTTAGATGTTTAGCCACCCTTTTTTGCCATCCACTCCCTTTTTCCATGCCCCTCTCCATGGCCACATCCATTGACGTCATCTGGCCCGGTGGGGGGCAGTCAGCCTGCCACCATAAATTCGTTCCCCATCCTGCATTCAGTAATAGGAATGCATGCATTTTGTGATATATTCAGCAACCCCAAAGTCCTTTTTAACTGCCGATTGAACCTCAACCTCCCCTCTATGCTGTGCACAGGCTTTTTCATCCCCTCATCTGAGGACATGGAAGAGGCTGCAGTGCTGTGCTTCACATTTCGTCATGAAACTAGAAGGTGCCAATTAAACATGTTGCCTCACTTAGTTTAAAAAAAAAAAAAAAAAAAGCAAAAAGGGGTAAGCGAAAGAGATATTTTATTCCACAAAGATAAACAGCTGCAACGCATTTCGGATCACATGTCTGTCCTCCAGGGAAATCTATAAAACAAAATGGTGCTGATTGTGAATCCATGTTCCCTCACTGAAGTTTGGCCTGTTCCTGATTGGTTCTGGCTCAGCTTATAAGTGGTATTGTAGCATAGTCTTATTTGTGACTGAAGCGGGTGTTTTATATCAAAATGTTTCACATTTTAAGTTCTGTCTGTGTATAAATTATAAAATTTTAATTTTTAAATCTGTAAAATTTATAAACTGGATGCGCTACTGGTGGTCATTTGTTTTGTTTTATAGAACAATGTACAAAATTTACCGGGCAGCCCTATCCTATGCGGCTGCCCATAACCCTCCAGACCCGGAGGCATCCAATGTTGTGCAGGAGGAGCGCAGCGGATAGCATTGCTGCCACGCTCCCCTTGCTCTCAAAAACATCCAGATGACCAGTTTTGGCTGTCTAGATGTTTTACACCTCCTCACGAGGAGGAGAGGCTGAGGCACCGCCTCGTTTCTATGGAAGCCGGTGGTGCCTTGCTCCTCCCCGCCCCTGGGAAAACACCCCCACAGGGAACTGAAGACGGCCTTCTGTATTCGGCTCCTTGCCAGTGCGGAAAGAACCGTGCCAGCTACGGGGAGAGGGGCACTCCATAGCGCTATGACCTCAAAAGGGATTTCCGAGGTCGCAGCAGCTTCTATGTCCTCGCGAACAGGGTCGGAGGGCCATAGGATTGCGCCTTTACAGACTTTAAATATGGCCCTGTATTTTAAAAATATGTATAAACAACTTAATTACAACAATAATACAACTGTTTATCAAAACTAAAAAATCTGATTATAGTAAGGCTCAAAGTTCCAAACTGTGCATAACCATAACATGTATTGAAAGGTAGCATATCTCAGGAATAAACAATATCATTCAATCATATGTTATGGTTGTGCACAGTTTGAAACCTTGAGCCTCATCAGATTTTTTTGTTTCGATAAACAATTATATTGTTATTGTCATAATTGTGTTGTATTTTCATATTTTTCACAGACAGGGACATGTTTAAAATCTATCATAAAAATTTTCTACGTTCTATAGGTTTCTCTGAAGGAAGTGCCTACTGGAACTGTTTATTCTTGTGGAATAAAACACCTCTTTTGCTTACCCCATTGCTTTTTGGCATCCTTTGTGGGGTTTCCCATTTTGTTGGCCTCAGTTAGTAGCCTCAACATTGCAGTAAATGCAGCTGCCTGTTTTTCAGAGGTAGTTTGCCGTTCTTATCATGCGCGATCATCCGGTCCAATTGCAAAAGTGCCATGTATAAACTCCCTTCTAAAAATTAAGAAAAAAGATGAAATGGAAACAATGGAGCACAAGAAAGAGGGAGCCACAGCATGTTTTTTTTTTTTAAAAAAATCCAGATTAAATGAAGAGATGTGAATCACTTTATTTGCATTTACTTCCATTTAAAGTGGCTATGGATTATAGCAAACAATAAAAACACCCAATGTCTTTTATCTCTCTGGCAGTGGGGTGGGGTTTGGCAGCCGTCCAAAGAGCGGGGAAAGAAGCACAGAATTGGAAGAGGTATGGTCTTATTCCTTCGTGTTTAAAGTTTCACAGAAAACTGTGTGACTAAATTAGTTCTGCAGACTATGTCTGCACCCTTCCTTAATTGATGGCATTTGACCTGCTGCGTCCACCATATTAGTGATTCTGTTCCAGGAGCCACTAATACCACTTTTGGTTGTGATTCCAGAGGAGGCAGTGGCAGAGAGCTGAAACCCTGAGTTATCCTAGCAGAGAGGGTGGGAGAGGTGTAGCTCAGTGGCAGAGCACCTGCTTTGCATGCAGAAGGACCCAGGTTCAATCCCCGGCATCTCCAGGTAGGGCTTGGAAAGAATCCTGCCTGAAACCCTGGAGAGCCACTGCCAGTCAGTGTCGACAATATTGGGCTAGATAGACCAAGGGTCTGATTCGGTATAAGGTACCTTCCTATGTTCTTAGCACACACACATGCAGAAGGAGGTCATGGTTACCAAGGGGAACAAAAAAATAAATAAAGGCAGCACGGCACTCTGAAAGGGAACTGGTGAGTAAGGATGTCAGAGAAATCCACAATGGATCCAAATGAGTTCAGGTTTCTGTGAATCCGACCTGTGGATTCCGCAGCGGACCGGCTTTTCCCGAGTCACACAGATTCTGTGGACTTGCGGGCCGGTTTTTTTTTTACTTTTTGTAATTTTATGCAAATTTAGCCATAGAAAAATACAAGAAATAAATGCGCCTTCCCCCCTATAGACTCCCCCCCCCCCCCGGTGCGCATTTTGGGGGGATTTGCATATTTTCAGGAGTGCGAATTTGCGCAAAATCTGATTCCATCCATGAGCAGGCAACAAGAGTGAAAGGCACCTGGAAATCCGCAAAACGCAAACGGAATAGATTGAACAAAGCCCGTACACATCCCTGCTGGCGAGCTCCCGCCTTCAGAGGCTAGTGGAGTTCCAGCGCTCCAGATTTGAGGGTATGTATTCACCTGCCTTTCTTACACCCTTTGGGACTTCCTGCCTTTAGCTATGTTTGGTATTGCATCATTGCCTCCCTATGATACCTGAAGGACAGACAGACAGAAACAAACTAGATTGTTGCATGGTGTGTGATTTCTGCCATCCCTAAAACAGCCTTTTGAAAGCTTGAGGTGAACAATAGAGAACACTGGCTAGAGAGCAACAGGAGCACCAGCTATGTCAGGGAAGAGGCTCTCCTACTCAGCCAGCTTGCTCTTGCATACTTAAATCAACACACCCTCCAATGCAGTAGTCCCTTTAGGGCTGAATTAACTGCTAGTCCAGGGCTGCAAATGTATGTACACTTACCTGGGGAGTAAGCCTTATTGATGGCAGCGGAACTTACATCTGAGTAAATGTGCAGAGTAGGGCTGCTTGTATATTATAGAAAAAGACCCCCTCATCCAAACTGGAGTCCCTCTTGTGTAGTGTCATTAGCCACGCATGCCCATGCTACTCTGGGCTGGCCACCTTCAAAATTCCCCACAGGTCAGAAATGGTAGCCTTTTCTCTCTCTTCCTCATAGAGGGGAGCAGCAGCAGCCAGCTTCCCAGATTTGCCAGAATGAGGGGGAAGACAGACAGTATTTTCCGTAGCACAGTTACTTTCAGAAACAGGATGGTGCATATGCCTCTATTTACCATGAGAGCAGGTGGGGAAGAGTGTGTCTAGACCAGTGTTCTCCAACCTTGGGTCCCCAGATGTTTTTGGCCTACAGCTACACTGGCTGGAGCATGCTGGATGTTGTAGGCCAAAAACATCTGGGGACCCAAGGTTGGAGAACACTGGTCTAGATCCATGAACCACCTTCTTAATCCAGCACTAACGCCATCAGACACACACCCAGGCTCCCTCGACCTGGTTATTACGTGCCATTTCTGGCAGCTTTTGAAGGGTGGCCAAGCCCAGTGCTGTCAGGTGAGTCAACTGTTCCTTCTGCTCCTGGAGCTTGTGAAATGATCTTTGCCTATTCACCTATGCTAATGTAGCAAACCTTAAGGCCTCCTTTCTTCGCTGCTTCTATTTCACGGAGGCAAAGTGCCTGTGTGAGTGGGTATGGTGTCTTTGGGAAGCTCTGGTCTTTTGTCTTTCCCTTGGCCGTGGCGCTATAGGAACGTGCCACAGTTCTGTATCTTGTTCTATTTATTGCTATGACCGTGCCTTGAATAAAGTTACTTCACCCAGCTGGCACCTGGGGTTGAGCTGCACATGTTTACACAGAGTGATGCTAACTCACGCAGGCAAAAGTGGCCCTGGCGGAGCTTCGTCAGGGTTCCAAGAATCTCCTTTTGCTTTTGGTCAATGAGATATCGAGGCTTCAGTGGTATTGAGAATAAAAGCTCGAGTAGTTTGGGTCCATTTGATCTTTTTTTAAAAAAAAATATATCAAACCAATCCATTATCCAGCCAAGGTTTATATTCCCAAGGGAGGTAGGCCTTTTAGAAGTCTACTCCAGCAATGGACTGGGACAGAAGGCCGAGGGGGGACAAGAAGCAGTCATTCTGCTTACAACTACTATCCCCCGTTTCCTCTTACTGCTTGCCTGTGTATGTTTAAAAGAATCTCATAATCAACCAGCATTAAACTATGACAAGTGGAACCTGTAACAAAACATCACTGTGTGGAGTGCTCCTGTTCAGAGTTACAGCCAGCCATGCCCCCTTTCAGACTACACCATTCCAGTCCCCCCTCCCCCTGGTTCTCTGTACCACCCCCTTCACAAGCATTCAGCATACATTGCCACCAAGCAGGCTGAGTGCACATTTGACTGTTTGGAAGGTTTTCTACAAACAGGCTCTTCTCCACTTTTCCTTGGGGTTCCCCCCTGCCCTGCCCCCTGTCGATACCTCTCATTTGTGCATGGATGCTGCCATTTTGGCTACATAAGGATTGGCACTCGGCCAGTTGAGTTCACTTATTACATACAAGCAGGGCCCTGCAACAAAACGTTGCAGGGAACTTCTAGATGAGGCTTTTGTGACACTGTTGCCCTGCCTCACTCGTGGAATTTTACAGGTGGGTGCAGATGACGCCATCTTCCACTCATAGCCCTCCAGTGTTTTCCCACCACCTGTTCCATCTTTTTTCTTACTGTAGAAAATCCGTTAAGAAAAGACAGAAGAACTGCATGATGCCTTTTGGCTGCTGGCGCTAAGAGCCCTCCACCTGAAAGCAACCACAGAGTATCCCTGGAGTGTGTGCGTTACTTGAGCCTGCAGCCGAGGGGGTTGAAAAACCAGTTAGCATCAAAAACAGGAGTCCGTGGGTCTTACTTAACGCACATTTTTTTAAAAAAGTTTGGAACATTTAAAAGTGCAACCAGTCTACATGCAAGTTAATGGAATGGGATGCAGTTGAGTGTTTGATGTAACCTGGGAGGAGGGGTGGAAGAGTAATTTGAGTAAATTGGCCTACATTATGGACTACATTGCAGGGCTGGTGTAAGCTACTTAGCACAGCCTTTCAACCTGCAAATAGGGGTACAAGAGTAAACTACACTGCAGGGTTTTTGTATACTACTCACAGCAATGTAGGGAGAAAAGTAATGGATAGCACTGCAGGGTTATTGTATTCTCTCAGCTTCAGTCCAACCTGCATTGGGGGGGGGGGTGTCTAATACCAGCGGCAGCACCGCAGGCTTGTTGTAAACCACTCGGGGCCTGACCTGCAACATTCAGTGTGAACTACATTGCAAAGATGTCATAAGCCACTTCCTCCCAGCCACTTCCAACCTGCAATCTGGAGAGAGGACTGCATTTGCTTTGGAATTTGCATTACCAGGATTTATTAAAATGTTTCACACCAATTAAGAACTGAGTTAGAAAGAGGAGGGATTCTTCTCTTTGCTGCGAACTTTAGGGGGTGCAGAGGACAACTGGTGCCCAATCCCAGCTACATAAATATCTTGGGATTTCTCCTTTGATTTCTATGGACACAGCAGTCACTCCTGCCCCTGGGAATGTTTCAAAAGCTCAGTGTGAATCAGGGAATGACCTATCCATACAACGGGTTGTTCTCTGTGTACCCTGTTTATCTCTATGCATCTCTTACTCCCTCCTCCCTTTCCAGCCATTCCATTTGCCCTCCCAGCCCATTGTCATTTTTTCCCCATCTCAGCATCTCTGTGCTATTGAGCCTTTATAGGGGTTCCTCCCTCTGCACGCTGTATATGTGTGTGTGTGTGTGTGTGTGTGTGTGTACACATCCTTTAGGGTTTCCCCCCAAATGATGTTTTTTGTAGTTCTGCAAACATACCTTGGGGTTTTTCCCTGAATCTACCGAGACTTCCCTCCTGTGAGTGAGTGGTGCCAATTTGGCTACACAATGGTGAGCCCTCTCTGCTGTAGTTCAGAAATGGAATATACAAGGAGGGCCTTCAACAAAACATTGCAGCATGGGAGTGTGCAGGTGGGGGAGGGGTTAAGCATTCAGTTCAGGGGTTTGGCCTGCCAACTATACCCCCTTCCAGGATACACCATTCAATCCCCCTAACTTTCCATACACACACACACACACACACACCCAAGGCTATCAATGGCTACTAGTCCTGATTGGTTATATGCCACCTCCCGTATCAGAGGCAGTATGCCTATGTACTCCAGTTGCTGGGGAACATGGGTGGGAAGGTGCTGTTGCACTCATGTCCTGCTTGTGGGATGCCGTGGGCAGCTGACTGGCCACTGTGTGGACAGAATGCTGGACCAGATGGGCCCTTGGTCTGAACCAGCAAGTTCTTAAATTTGCATTCTATACACCCTGACCATACTTAGTCCTCACTGGGCTGCTTGGGGGTGGGGGGGGGGCAGGGGATTTGCCTCCGAGGGGTTTTTCCCCTAAAGGTTTCTTCCCCCAGGCCTGCTGAAACCTGCCTCTTATATGTGGGTGGTGCCATTCTGGCTACATAAAGATCCACACCGCAAACAAACCTGTATGTTCTTTGAAGACAGGCTATGAATAAGTCATATTTTGAACCAGCCCCCAACAAGGCCTGTTCTGATGAAGCCTGATACATAGCCAAAGTTTAAATTAAGCCATAGTGAACAGCCCCTCAAGCACTTGTTTCCACAGGATTCCCCCAACCACATGCATAGCCATACAGCTCCCATCCGGTTCTCGCTTAGGAAAATCCTAGCAATAATGCCAGCTTGAAGGGCAATCACGGAAGCCCTCCTTTTCCCCTTCTTAAACTTCACCATAAAGGGAGCAGTCTCATTTCTCATGCGTATGCAAAAGACCTGAAAGCCTCTATTACAAACATCTTTCCTCATTTAATGGATTGAGCTTTAAATACCTCCCACATAATGAACAGCATTATTATTTACATCCCAATACTGCTGAGAGAGCAGAGCTCTCCTGAAACTGTTCTGCCTAAAGAGATAAACAGCGGAACAACCCTCCCCCCCCCCCACCGGCTGGGGAGGGGGCTCCCAAACTGTGCTTCTCTCATAATGAAGGAGCAGAGGAACACTTGCAGGGGAGAACTGGAGGCAGAAGGTGTTTAACCCATCTGCCATCTACACATACTTGTTCATAAGTATCCCTCCAGCAGTTTTCAATGGTTTTGGCTCCAGCCAGGCTCTGAAACCTGAAGTGAGCCCAGCAAGGGGAGTTGGAAACATCCTCAGAACGCCACTTGCCAGGAAGTGTGGCTCACGCTGGCTCAGCTTGTCTGAGTGTGGAAAGCTAAGCATGGTCAGGCCTGGTTATTACTTGGATGGGAGACCCCTCCTCTAGTTTCCTGCATTGAGCAGGGGGTTGGACTTGTAGGCTCCTTCCAACTCTATGATCTATGAATCTATGAAGAATCGGCGGCTGGGGGAGGGGTTAAGCACTCGCCAATCCTCCCTTACAAATTCTCCCATGTTCTGCCTAGCATGAATGCAAATAATTTTTAAAGAGGCAATTTGAACAAATACTTTTGAGAACTAATATCACTAGTCTGGTCCCAGCGTGTGACTAAAAGCCACAACACCCACCCACCCCACCCAGCCGTCACAATCTCTCTCACACACTCACACTTACACATTCCATTCACACAGACACTCAGGAATTCTAAATCTTTCTCACACTCATTCCCCTCCCCAGCTTAAGAGCAATGTTGTTTTTGGTTTGCAATTACTGAAAGAAAATCAGTGCTATTTACTTGCAGTTTCCCAATTGGTAAAAATCAATCTTACACATAGGTTTGACTCACTGCTTTTACACTTTGCCTTGCAACACAGCACAAGAGTTTCTACTGAACTGGCTGCGTTGTGACAGAGAGAACCCACCCCCCAAGTTGGTGGAGCAAAACAAGTCCTTCTGCAGCAGAAAAAGAGGCCAGCAGATCCCCTCCCCACTCCTGCAGGGTGAGTTCAGCTGGACTAAACAGTTCCATTCCCAGCGGGGTGGCGACAACAGCAGAAAACGGAAAGATCCACGTGTAGACAGGGTTTTCTAAACATTCCTATCTCTATGGAAAACGAAATAAACTTAGAAAGGGGGGGGGGAGAAAACAGCAATTTGCCACTATGAAATAGGGCTACAGCTTTGCCTGGATGTAAACACAGAGTAAAGTGACCGCATTACTTCTTTTAGAGCAACCCACTCTCCTCCACGCCCGCCACAATCCAGTACCGGATTGTGCCCAGCTGGTTGGCTTCTGACCTGAGTCATCCTGGCTGCCATTGGGGTTTTTCTTTTCCCCCTTTCCCTGGTCTTCAAACAATATCAGCTGCTGCTACTCACAGGTGAGGTTTCTGATCCGCTGGGCTGCTCAGTTCAGCTCCTCTCTCTCCCGGTGGCTGGCTTCTCCCTCACTAGGCGATCTGTGCTGGCTGTGCATGTGATTTTTAGGCTTCCTCATTAGCCCAAACTAGGTCACCTGATTCAGGCATGAAGTGGTTGAATGCACCCAGTTCCCCAACAGTGCCGCCCATTACAAAGCCTTGGAGGAGATGGGGCCCTCCTTCACTTGAGAGAGCGCTGGACTGGTCTTTGATTGTTCCAAGGATCGGTTCCTTAGGGCGCCCTCCAGGAAATTGGCCTTTTAAAAAAAAAAAAAGGAACCATCTGAGCACTTTGAATAGATCTGGATTAGCACTACTCATGGATTAGCACTACTCAGAACTACTTTCTTGAACAGCCTTCATTACCAAGAAAACATACACCCAACTATGTCTCCACCGTTTGACCTACCAGCCATCACTACTCCATTGTCTTCCTTTAAATGCCCCCACTTTAAGCAAGAGTATTCTTATATCTGAACATCTATTTACCAAAGCAATCAAGATCACAGTTATCAAGTGATGGATGTAATTACTCCATAAAGTAATTACTTCCTCGCTGACAAGTAGATTTCATCAAAAGCTGGTCTGTGGTGGCCATTTCACACAACCAAGTGTTGGAATGGGACTCGGGAAATCCGGGTTCTAGTCCCCGCTCAGCCATGAACTCACTGGGTAACTTCGGGCCAGTCACTGACTCTCAGCCTAACCTACCTCACAGGGTTGTTGTGAGGATAAAATGGAGGAGGATTATGTAAGCCGCCTTGGGTTCCTTGAAGGAAAAAAGGCGGGGTATAAATATAATGAAATAAATAATAAAAATAATCGTCTCCTCCCATATGTATCTGCCCGGACACTAAGATCTTCCTCAGTGGTCCTTCTCCAAGAGCCAATGGAAGTGAGGCAGGTGGCTACCAGGAGGAGGGCCTTTTCTGCTGTGGCACCCCGGTTGTGGAATGAGCTCCCCAAAGAGGCTCGCCTGGTGCCTACTTTGTACTCTATCCGGCGCCAGGTGAAGACCTTTCTATTCTCCCAGGCATTTTAATCATCTTAATTATTTTAATCTTGTAGCTGTTTTTAACTCTGCAGCTAGCTCTGCTGTTTTTTAATCTGTGGTTTTAAGTTTTATATTTATTTTATATTGTATTTTATGGTTTTAACTGTTGTAAACCACCCAGAGAGCTTCAGCTATTAAATAAATCAAACAAACAAACCAACCATGGTTGGATCAATAAAACCTTGTGATCAGAAGCAGGGAGGAGCAAGACTACTTTATGGGGTCAGACCAAATGTCCATTTAGCACAGTATTCTGTCTGTGACATCAGCCTCTTAATAAATAATATAGGAAGGGCTGAAAAAGCACAGCGCAATGACATGCTCCATGCTCAGGCTTCCAAGGTATCCGACCATAGGTATCCGACCCATTCCCAGATTTCCAGAGGAAATTGCTTGCAGTCAGGACAGGCCCTGGGCTTAGCCCAAAACCTCACCAGTAAATGGTATTTATATCCTCTGTTACCTTGCTCCCACCCAGAAAGTCAGTCCCCATCACTTTCTGGCAATGAGGAAAGACTACCTGCTGCTGCTGCTGTTGCAGGCAGCCATCTGCCTTGGCAAACTGCTTCTTTGGTTACTATGGAAATCAGAGCTCCCACAGAGCTAGCATGCTCCTGCCAGGATTGTTAGTGTAACACAAGACTATAGGGATGGGGTGATAACAAAAGCTCCAGGTATCCTAGGGCAAAGGCTGACAAAGGGCACCAAAGGCTTCATTTGGGGGAGGGGAAGAGTGAGCAAAAAAACCTGGTAATGAGGAAGAGGCAGATTAAAGCTGCTGAACTCACTCCCACTTAGCAAATCCAAGCCAGGCTAGAAACTCCATCTGCCCACATGCAGAACAGCCCCAAAATGTGATATAATAGTGGCATGTGCTTCTGCAACCAAATCTCTGTCTGGGCATCTTGTGAACACAGGGCCAACTTAACAGCTGCTGTGGTTGGTACTCAAGTCTACCAGACTGGATCTAAGACAAATGTTTGATGAATGAACTGAACCAATTCCCCCTGATATTCTGGAGTTTAGCAATAAGAAACACTCAATTTTCTGCTTTAAATGTTCTTCAAGAGCTGTATGGTTATGATCTTAGGTCTGAATCACAACTTCAGGTGTCTCTATAGGCTTTGTAAATATTCTGATCCCGTTTTGAGCTACCCTTCTTCCTTAGTGCCCATCCACATTGCAGTTTCCCATGGGTGTGGTACAGCATAGGCAATACAGGAAGCGTCCCTGGAGAGATGGTCAGATCCAGGTCCTAAGAGCCAGTGTGGCGTAGTGGTGAGAGTGTGGGATTGGGACTTGGGAGATCCAGGTTCTAGTCCCCGCTCGGCCATGAAACTCACTGGGTGACTTTGGGCCAGTCACTGACTCTCAGCCTAACCTACCTCACAGCGTTGTTGTGAGGATAAAATAGAGAGGAGGAGAATTATGTAAGCTGCCTTGAGTTCCTTGCAGGAAAAAAGGCGGGGTATAAATATAATAAATAAATAAAAATAAATTGAAGGGGGAAACTCTTCAAATGTCGGCATCTTATGCTGCAATAATTTTGACACTCATGGGGGAAGGAACATAGTTCAGTAAGAGAGTACGCGCATTGTGTGAAGCATGTACGAACATAAGAAGAGCCGTGCTGGATCAGACCAAAGTCCAGCATTTTGTTCCCACAGTGGCCAACCAGCTGCCTGTGGAAAACCCACAAGTAGGATATGAGTGCAATAGCTCCTTCTCGCTCATGTTACCCAGCAACTGGTATTCAGAAGCATACTGCCTCTGATACTGCAAGTGGTACACAGCCACCATGATGAGTAGCGAACAATAGCCGTATCCTGCAGGCAAGACGGTCCCAGGTTTAATCCTTGGCATGTCCAGTTAAAAGAATCAGGTAGCGGGTGATGGGAAAGAATTTTGCCTGAAACCCTGGAGAACTGCTGCCAGTTGAAGTAGAGAATATTGGGCTAGATGGACAAATATTCTGGTCTGGTCTAAGGCAGCTTTTTATATTCCTATGAGAGGAGACGCTAGCCTGAAGGGTTTTTCCTTTCTGAGGAACTCTTAAGGTTATAGTCACCTGACCCTGACTAACGGCAGTTTTGGCCCCCAAGGGCAGCACTTCATATGGACCAGCCATAACTGGAGCCAATTGTACTGGAAAAAAGTAGCCATGCACAGAGAACAAAATACATACAGTATAGGAATGTGTTGACATTATACTGTTCTCACACTGCTATATTCCCAATGGATGAAACAATTTTTACATTGCAAGAGAGACACAACATCCAAAACAGGTCTGACACACACCGAGAACAGAATTTTTATTTCTTTGAGAACTCAACAAAATATGTTACACATAAAAGAGCTACAAAAGGCATAAGACATCCCCGACATTTAGGGTTCTGTGTGCAACAACTGTTTTTGTACGGAGGAGCATTTGATGAAGTGAGCCACCACCTGCAGCCTGAAGCAGTATAAAACTCAGAAACAGTTTATGATCTCCTCTCCTGCTGCTTCAGAGAACTAGGCCTCAGTCACAATGGTGTGTGAGCCACTGGGTTGCAGTTAGATAATGTCATGGAAACACACACCAAGTAGATACAAGGAAGATTCAAGCTATGCTAAAAAAATTTAAAAAAAAAAAAAACCTGTGGTGAGGATTCAGTGGAGAGGTCTCTTTTTTCCCACCCAGACATTACTAAATCAGTGCACCCAACACAGTTTGTTTAGGAAAAAACATTTCTGATGACCAACAGAGAATTTGATCATCTCACATCATGTTTAATTTCCAGTTGGCTACTGCAGTGCAGCTCATATATTATTTGCTCATGATATAGATCTGACCAGTAGGGATTTGCCATTATGCCCCCCTACCTGCACTCTCCCCCCCCACCCGAGTTTAGACTGGGGAGGAGGCAAACAAATATTACCCCAAACTCAGGAGGACATGTTCAGACAGCTCTGGGCTCACTGGGTGGGTGATGTATGGAGTGGGAGGCAGGAAAATGGATGGGAGAGTATTTGTGTAGGGAGGAGGCTGGAGAGGAAGAAGTAAAGAGAGGAGTTAGGATGTGTGCTGAAGCACTGGAGCTAGCCAGTGGGGACTCTGCAATCCCACCAGACTGAGCTGTGGACATGTCATATCCAATACAAAATATTCCAATACTCAAAATATTGAAAGGGTTCAATCCCGCTAGGCTACTGCTTTTCTCTCTCTCTCGAAGATATTCAGCTCCTGCTTAATGTCTAGGGAAGAACATAATCATCATTATGTGTCTGCATTGCCATGATGGCCAGATGTCAAGGACATCACACTTTGAGGACTCATCCAGATCCAGAAAACTGCCAACTAGGTCCACTTCAATTTTTTCAACAAAACGAACATTCTGCAGAGGGGCCCGTAATGGCAAATCACCCACAGTAGAAAGCTGCAACCTGATTTTCAGCCTTCAGTCCAAAACTAATATCATGAATCCAATCTACATTAAAACTGTGGACACCAACTCAATGCTGGTGGGTATGTTTTCCACCTTGCATTGTATCTTTTGTGCTTTGATATGTTTCAAAGTACCCATTCCAAGGCTGATTTAGAGTTAATGGACACGACAGAGGCTCAGAAGTGAACAATGTTTCCTCAAAAACAAAGAAAGGCATATACCTCCCCACAAAGATACTTTAACACAACACTAAAATAAACCCAAACATGGAAAGATCTCTAAACTGATTTTTGACACACAAAATTAGGTCCCACACACACAAAGGAAATGTATGATCATGAGTGGGCAATTGCTTCCACATTGTCTGCAAGATCACCCATACGTAGTCCCCAAAATTATGTAATTACACACATCAATAAAATCATAAGCTACAATCCTGCGCTAACAAATCAGTCTATTAAATGATGTGTAAAGGACAGGCAGAAAGGTAGCTTATTAGTGGCCAAGGAAACAGTTTGCCACTAGTGCTACTAGTGGTCATTGTGGGACCACCCACATCCTTTGAAGCTTTCCTAGGCCACACATGCGCTAGTGGATTTAGTGGAAGGACCACAACCCCACCCTATCGTCCAGTTATCATGGGAGGGATTTTCTCCCCCGCCCCCCCCCCCGGTAAGAAAATGCACACACTCTGCCTTCTCACACAAATCAAAGCCAGACTTGATCCTCCCAGAATTTTCCTACGGGCCTATCTGCCCCTGGAGTGAAAGCAACTAAAAGGGAGAGGTAACTTTGAATTAGCCTTCACCAACTGGGTGCCCTTCAGATGTGTTCAACTACAACTCCCATCATCCCCAACCAGACCATTTGGAGGGCACCCAGTTGGGGAAGGCTGCTTTAAATGCTTGATCACTATACCAAAGGTTGTCTACATTCCTAATTTTTCAAGTTGGGCTCTACTACAACAATGAGGGCTAATTAAAACAAAACAAAAATCCCAAACCCGAAGAGCATTCTGTCAAGCACTCAG
This sequence comes from Shinisaurus crocodilurus, assembly GCA_021292165.1. Lineage (NCBI taxonomy): Eukaryota > Metazoa > Chordata > Lepidosauria > Squamata > Shinisauridae > Shinisaurus > Shinisaurus crocodilurus. The sequence goes on from CM037876.1 coordinate 274,623,396, forward strand.
AAGTCTGTAAAAATATGCCTTGAGAGGAACAGGTTGAATGGCAATATATCAATTGCCCAGAAATGGATTTTATGCTACCAACTCTCTTTGGCCAGAAACCAGGATGAATTCTGGAAGCTTTTCCCAGAATAAAAGCTGCATCTGTCACTAATTTCACTACAAGTTTTTATTTTCACACACAAGGAATTGGCAGCTGCTGCATTCCCATTGGCTTTCAAGTTATAACTTGTGGCCCAAGCATTTCAAAAATTCCAACCATCTCGCAGCTCAGATGTATTTAAGAATTAACCCACTTCAGACAAAAAAATCTATACTGCTTGGATAATCCCAAGGATATGCACACACTGTTGATTAACTTCACTGAAACCATCTCAGTCTCTCTCTCTCTCTCTCTCCTTATGGAGTGACTGGTGGTAAGGGATCTTTATAATTACTCTTTGTAAGGCGATGATGGGGAATAAAGAGCTGGAACAGGCCTGTTTGGAAGGAAAGCTGCTGCAGCTACAACAGCCAGACTGGCTCTCTTCTGCCCCCTGCAAACAGAGATGTGGAACTGCCACAGTGGAATTTGGAAGCATCATCACGTTATCACAAGAGATGGGGAATGTGAAAATAAACAAGAGAGCGCTGTGGAGATTACTCTGAAATACATAGAGCTGAAAAGGCAGGTTTGCTCTCTCCTCATAGCTGCTCCGGATTATGAACAGCCAGAGCCGCCAAGCATCCTGATAGCAGGTTTATTCCACTTTTCTGGGCACATCCCAGCCACGGCTCATGGCTTTCACCACAGCACTGTAAAGCTTGGTCCAGGCCTCTCGCACATTCAAGTTGAAGGCAGGACCATGGCATTTCTCCAGCATATACAGCAAGGATTCCCCCACAGCCTGCAAATGAAACAGGAGACAGAAATCAGCATTCAAAAAGCAGGCACTTCCAGGCATGATTTATTAACCTCCAAAATCCATGTTGCTTTAATACCTTTATTAGGCCAACCCAAAGATCACCAAAAAATTGGATAAGCTTTCGAGATTCCCAGATCTCTCCATCAGGCAAGATGTTATAAAACACTAACCCAAAACAGGAGGGAGATTATTTTCTACCACCTGAAGATAAGACTTTACTTTCAGGGTGGGAGGTCACATACCTTCCAGCTACTTGGTAATGCTTTCCAATTTGACTGTTCTTGATTATTATTTTTTTACATAGTGCACCCCCTAAAATTAATCTCCAGTTTTGCCAGTATAAAAGACTACCTTGTTTCTTTTTATTTCTCTGCTTAACAAAGGAAGCTGTGTGTTTTGCTGAATGCTGGAGACTGATATAGGTAATGGATATATTTTATATTTTACAAAAAAATGGCGGATCTGCCATGATTGTTTTTTTGTCCCCATGGCGTTGGTGCAACCTGAAAACTGTTAGCACCTAAAAGAGGCTAATCCCATTAAATCTGCAAGTCTCCTCCAGGCCTTCGATCTTACAGTATTGTAACTGCAGGCTTTGTGGCTTTAACATCATGCCAGCTTTCACTCTCCTCTACTCTGCCCTGCCCACTTTGTCGAAAATCCAACATGATTGCAGGTTCTAAATAAACTCAAAAGGTTGCACACAATTTTGTAAAATTTTCGTTGATCCTAATAAAGACATTATCCTACTATAGATTTTGGATTTTATTTCCTCCCATGGGCCAAAACACAGCTATTTATGCTTTTTCTTTACCTCAAGATATCTCATTTCTCTGTTGCCTACTTCTGCCCCCCAAATGGAGCCAGATGCAGAATAACCAACTCTCAAGGGCCTTCAGGCCAAAGGTGGCAGGAAAGCCCAACACACCATTGGCCATTGCTTGGAAGCACTTTCATTTTAAGTTCTCCCAAATATAATCATACAAAAACATCTCGTAAACATCAAAAGATCACATCTAAAATACATTGCTGCTAAGATGAACATTGTTATAGCCTTGTAAAAACAAAACAAAAAAGTAATCTAAGAACATAAAAAGAGCCATGCTGGCAGGACCGGTGCAAGGCAGTTTGGTGCCCTAGGCAAGATCAGATATTTAGCGGCCCCCCCTTCCCACTTGAGAGCGCTATATTTTTTTTCAAGGTGTTTCTGACACCCCCTTTAGCCCTGCGCCCTAGGCAGCTGCCTAGTTGGCCTAATGGTAGCACCGGCCCTGCATGCTGGATCCAACCAAGGGTCTGTCTCATCCAGCATTCTGTTCACACAGTGGCCAACCAGCTGCCCACAGGATCCCACAGACAGGGCATGAGTGCAACAGTACCCTCCCGCCCATGTTCCCCAGCAACTGGCATACATAGACATACTGCCTCAGATACTGGAGGTAGCATACAGCCAGCAGGACTAGTAACCATTAATAGCCTCCTCTTCCGTGAATGTTCTAATCCCCTTTTAAAGCCGCCCAAATTGGTGGCCATCACTACATCTTGTGGTAGCGAATTCCATAGTTTAACTATGCGCTGTGTGAAGAAGTCCTTCCTTTTATCTGTCCTGAATCTCCCACCAATCAGCTTCATGGGATGACCCCATTGGGTTCTAGTTGCCTCCATGCTCCTCCCACTCTGCAAAGCAGCTAGACAGCCAATTTCGGTTATCTAACTGCTGCACTTTGGAGGGGGAGGGAAGGAGGCTGAGGCACCTCCAGCATGCGTTATATCCTGGTGTCGTCAGTCTCCTCCCCTCCCCGCTCCCTAAACCCCTTCTTCGAGGTTGCTCTTACAGTTTGCAGGACACGGAATAATGGGCTCAAGTTACAGGAACCCAGATTCCACCTAAACATCAGGAAAAATTTCCTGACTGTCAGAGCAATAAGACAATGGAACCAACTACCTAGAGAGGTGGTGGGCTCTCCCACTCTGGAGGCATTCAAGGTGCAGCTGGACGGCCATCTGTCAGGGATGCTTTGACCTGGATTCCTGCATTGAGCAGGGGGTTGGACTCGATGGCCTGGTAAGCCCCTTCCAACTCTACTTTTCTATGATTCTATGGCAGAGTGGAGGGGGGTAACCCTTCTCCCCTCCACTACTCCCCCCCCCGCGGCTGTTTGCCTCAAGAGAGAAGCCAAGGTGGAGGCAATTTTCATTGGAACCCCAGAGTAACCCCCCTTCCACCCACACCATAGTCCCCATCCAGATAGTAGCCATGGAAGAGGGTGATGGCAATTTAAAACACACACACACACAAATGCAAATACACCTTTAATGTAATAAGTAGCTTGGCTGTCAAAAGACTTAACCTCCTGAAGCCATGAGTAACACAAAAACATTGTTTCCTCTTAACCCTAAGAATCAGGCCTTCCCAATCTGGTGCCTTCCAGATGGTTTAGACTACAATTCCCATCAGGCCCAGCCAATGGGTAGGGATGATGGGAGTTACCACCCAAACATCTGGTGGGTACCAAGTTAGGGAAGGCTTCCAAGGTTGAGAAATAGGGATGCTTCACTTATATATATTATAGTCAATATCAGAACTGTGGTGAAAATTGACATTCACATGTGAAAGCCAACAATCCCAGGTGAGTTATAGGAATGTCCAAAAATAAAATCAAAGTATTTCCATACTTGTTCAGATTAAAAACTTTCTTTCGGAAATGTACTTCAGGCTTTAAATATAGTTTTGTTTCTCCGTTGGCCTCCTATATTTCCTCTGACAACTGGTCCTCCTATTTTCAGAAGATATTTGATGACCACACTCAGATTCCACCCAATGAGAAGAAAACTTCCAGCCATGGCCGCCAGTCACTCCCCAGGAAATAGAAGCTTATATTCGTCGTTTAAAAAATGGAAAGGCCCCAGGAGGATCAGATGGAATTCCCCCTGAAGCACTTAAAGAAAATATTGATTGGTGGGCCCAGTTTCTAGCACCACTATTTACCTACATTGATTTAACGGGCCGTATTCCCAAAGTCTGGGGTTTGTCCATTATTGTTCCCATCTTTAAAAAAGGAATTAAAAGTGATCCAGCAAATTATACACAATTATACACATTTATTAGACAAACTTGAAAATTGGCTAGAACAAGAAGAGATTATCGCACCAGAGCAAGCAGGCTTTAGAGAAGGGAGGTCTACAACTGAACACTGCTTAATTTTACAGCACTTAATAGAGAAATATTCTGCGAAAGGTCCAACTTCCCTATATGCAGCCTTTATTGATTTAAAGGCAGCTTTTGATAAAATTTCACGGACAAATCTCTGGCAGAAATTAGAGAATTCTAGCATTGATAAAAGATTGCTCCTCCTTATTCGTGCATTGCATGAACAGTCATCTATTAGAGTTAGATGTAACCCTCAAGGTTTTCTTACCGACAACATTAAGACCTTTAAAGGAGTCAGACACGGATGTCTCCTGGCTCCTACATTATTTAATTATTATATTAACAACATGGTAAGTCATGAGTGACCTAAACAATCATCCACCTAAACTTTCCTCGCGCCATCTGGCGATTTTGCTTTATGCAGATGATGCTGTTCTTTTAGCAAGGACGCCCATAGGACTTCAAAGAGCATTAAACAGCTTTCTTCCTATTGTGATACTGAACATCTGGAAATCAATTATGACAAAACTAAAGTAATGGCATTCAGTAAGAATTCAAGAAGACGGATCTGGAAAATGAATGGGAACTGTATTGAACAAGTTAATAAATATAAATACCTGGGAGTTGTGGTGCAGGATTCTGGGTCTAATACAGCACATTGTAATATGTTGGCTGATCGAGGTGAAAGATCTGTGTATGCCATTCTAAGATTTTTTTGATCCAAGGGACGATTCTACGTCCCAGCAGCATTAAAATTATACCAGTCTAAAGTTATTTCCCCATTGCTTTATGGCACTTACACGGGGCTGACAACTTCAAACCTGTCCCTATTGGAAAAAGTACCGTCTAAATTTTTACGTGCCATTTTACAAGTGCCCTCTTGTGTGTCCAGTGCACTAATTCGTCTTGAAACCAGCGTAATGAAAATTGAAGCAAAAATTTGCCTCTCAACTGCTTGTCTGTGGCTGAGATTGCATAGTATTACAAGGGGCTTATTCCCATTAATAATTCGAGATAATTTCCAACCTAGATGGATGCGGGCGATAAAACACAAACTTATAAGTCTGGGTTTATCGCCCAATGTTCTTCTAGCTCAAAATGTTGATTGGACAAAAAATATTATTAAACAGAGGATTTTAGATATAGAAAGGCAGCAAGATCTGAGGAAATCCCCCGGATATATATCTTCTACATATCGTAGATATATTATGAAGATGTCTCTGTATCTTATGAATTTGGAGGTTCATCCCCACAGGAGAGCTTTTTCTCTAGCTAGATGTGAGGCCTTTCCATCGGCCGTATTGCGAGGAAAATATATGAAAATACCATACTCAGAGAGACTTTGCCCATGTGGCTCAGGAGAAGTTGAATCCATGGGTCATATGTTTTTACGTTGTCCCTTCTATACTGAAAAGAGGACTAAACTTATTTTCCCCTTTTTAGAGACTTTATTACATTTGCCAGATAAGACCTGTATAAGAAAATTGCTAGCTGATGATAGTCCTAACATTACAAGACAGGTAGCTAAGTTTTGTGCCTATGTGGTTAAAATCCGCACTAAATATGAGCAGAAGTAAAATTGTTATTATATTATCTAGTTCTATCTAGTTTTAATCTAATATTGCTTTCTTTTAGTTTTTATTTTTAATATTTATGATAAATTTTAAATTTTTACTTCTCGTATTTTAATAGATCTTGTTATGCACTACTGTAGCTTTATATGAGTCTATACAATTTTGTATAAATTGGTTTTGGTCTATGACCGAAAAAAGAAAAAAGAAAAAAAAAGTATTTCCATACTTCTCAGACATACTGTATTAAATGTATACAGTATTAAATGCTGCCAATCAACGTTTAGCTGATTGTCAGCAGTCACTGATGCATTTAAGTTTCGGGATATTGACAAATTTCATCTGTTATAGTCAGAATTGACATGTGAATGTGGGCATTCCCCACATTTTGGAAGTTCACTGTAGCATATACACAGAACACTTTGTGGGTACAAGCAACTGCCATGAATAAATCTCCATACACATGAGATGAATAACAGTAACATCAACATCAACTGAAGAGCCAAGGGAAGAAGTAAGGCAAGGCAAATCAAGAGCATTGGAGATATATCTCAAAATGAAGACACCTTACCGAAAAAGACTCCACCTTCACACCAACTGCCTGGTGTTTCTTACCCAGGTTGGCAAGATACTCCTCCAGACAGTGCAAGTTCTCCAAATGGGTTACAGCTGCATCTATTACCAGCATTACCTAACAGGCAGACAGGACAATAAAACAACAGAAGAATCTGGAGTTCCCTTATAGAAGAGAAAGGCTTTTCTAAAAGCATTCTGTTAAAGTCACAGAAGTCTCTGAAATGCTTATGCTACATATCTCTGCAAGTCCCAACAAAACCACATTTGAAAGAAATTTGTATTTAAAAGCATCTACGGTATATGATTGTCTATTGCCACAATTCTGCTACCTCTCCTAGACCCAGTCCCGCTTTGGGATAATCAGGCGATGGGTGGTGGCCAGAAGTACTTTTTCCAGCTTCAGCAGCTGCATCCTTTCCTTGCAAAGCCAGGTCTTGCCAGTCATTCATGTGGTGGTGATGTCCAGATTGGATTATTGCAGTGCCACATAGAGCACATTACCTTTGAAAATAGTTTCCATTGGTCCAAAATGTGTCTGCCAGAAAAGCTTACAAGATCTGGCGGATTGGAGTATATAACTCAAATATGGTTTCATCAGCACTAGCTACCAATCCAGTTCCAGGCTCAATTCAAAGTGCTGGTTATACCCTTTTAAAAGCTCTAAATACGTAGTTTGGGGCCAGAGTATTTTAAGAATTGCCTCCACTCATCCACAGGAATCTGCCCAACCCTCATAATTAATCAACTACCAAGGCCCTGGTCTATGTCTACCCACCCCCATCTGAAAAAGGCAGGCAGGCATGAGGAACACGGCCTTTTCTGTGATGGCATCAAGACAGTGGAACAACACCCTGCCAGAAGAGATTCACCTGGTCCCATTGCTGTATGCCTTCTCTTTCAGTGAGCAGCCAAGACTTTTCTTCTTCAGCAGATGTTTTAAAGAAAGAATTTTATTAATTTGATCTTTGACTGCTGCTGGCTTCTACACTCATCTTGTCCTTTTGTTGTTGGTTGTTCTGGTGTACAGTTTGTTTTGATGAGGTTTTAGCTTTTCTTTTACATTTTTTGTACTTTGCTACCTTGAGTATTTCTCCGAAAGGAAAGACAAAATGCTTAAAAACTAAATAAAATCTGGCTAGCCAACACTGGAAACGGCCCAGTGGAGTAGGCTCTCTTTCATTTAATCCAGCAAGGCTGCTCTAAACTCCTTATCTAACAGAGCAATCCTAACTTGGGTGGGGGCGGGGAGTGACGTGGTGGACAATCTGCCACTTCCAAAGCCCTGCTGGCTTGTGCCAGCCAAGGCAGAAGGGAGGGTAGTTTTCAGCAGAGAATACTCTGTTCTTCTTTCCTCCATTAGTTTCAATGGGGAGGAAATGACCTACACCCCCTCCAGTTTGATGTAGTTAATTGGCCCGATCGTGGGGTCTATTGTGGGAATGGAGGGGCTTTGGATCCAGATCTAAGACCACCTCCACCGTGCCCTCCTTGTTTGACTGCTGTTGGCACATCTACCATGGGGTGCCGGGCAAATGTCTGCCCGCCTCCAGCATAATCTCCTCCAGCCAGTGGAACTGGGAGTTAGGATTGCTTACTAACTCTCCTATTTGTTCATTTATTTACATCAGGAGTGGCCAATGTGCAGTCCATGGGCCGCATGCAGCCCCCGCCATCCCCAGTGTGGCCCCTGCTCCTGTCTGCTGCCCCATGAAATTTCAAAATAAAAAATAAAAAATTAAGTTGTCCGTAGCAGCTATAGAGCACGGAGTACCAAAAGGGTTAAATTCAGCTTATAAATTTAGCTTCTAAACATACTAGTACTATTTATTTATTTATTTATTTCATTTATACCCCGCTCTTCAGCCAGAAAAGGCTCTCAGAGCGGCTTACACAATTTAATAATAAGACAGTCCCTGCCCTCAGGCTCACAATCTAAAAGACATGAACACAAAACATCAAGGAACACTGAATATAATATTTTAAAAAATAATCTACAGAATATAAGAACAGCAATACAAGTTAAAAAATATTTAAAAACACTAAATATTCAAAAAAAAAATACAACAGAAATAATTACAGATACCAACAAACAAACAAACAAACAAACAAAGGCAGGAGCAGCAGCAGCCTTTGTAGCTGGAGTCAGTCAGGCCCCACCCTCCCTAGCCAGGTGTGATGAGCCAGGGAAGCACGGATCAGGTCTTGCAGGACTCACAGCTAGATGGTCTCCAGGCATCTGCAGCAGGAGCAGCAGCAGCCTTTGTAGCTGGAGTCAGTCAGGCCCCACCCTCCCTGGCCAGGTGTGATGAGCCAGGGAAGCAGGGACCAGGTCTTGCAGGACTCACAGCTAGATGGTCTCCAACTATGGAGCAATTTGCCATCGAATTTCGCCAGCAAGTGATTTTGCTCTTTTTGGGGGGGTCACCCTGCAGACTGTACTCTGTGGGGGGGGGCTGGACCTCCCAAAATTGCCCACCCCTTATTTATATCCTGTCCTCTAACAGAATATTGCTTACGGGGGAGAAAAATGAAGAGAACATCATCAAAATGTAAACTAAAGCATATTTAAAATATACTGTTACAAAGAAGTCACAAACCCCAGAGAAATTAACACCATTAAAACAGAGACATTAATCATATCTATAAGCATCAGAACACATTAAATTAAAAGTAGCCAACTGATAGGCTGGAGGCCAGCTAAAATGAAAAAGGTTTCTATACCCAGGGCCCTGCAGGATCCCTAATGTCGACCCTTTCTTAACCCATCCTTGGATAGCCTCTACTTGTCCTTCCTGCTTGCTTCTGCAGAGTAGATTTAATTATTTAAATGACATTAAACTTGTTCCTAATATAATACAGTTAATACGTAGTTTTATACTATTTTCTAAAATGCATTAACTGCAAAAGAAAAGAAAAGAAAAGAAAAAGATCAAGATAAATCACACCCACAAATTTCCACCCTTATTCGTGGAATTAAAAATTACCTTAGGTAATTTTTACAGGTACCCATGAGACCAGGGGTCCTCAAACTTTCTACCTCCAGGGCCCACCTGAGAAGGCTTGAAATTACTGTGGCCCAAAATGGCAGTGCAAAGCCAGTCATAAATGGTGGTGGAATTTGGCATAATCAGCTGGCAATTACTGACTTCATTTTCTACTGATATCTAGCCCCACTTTGGAAATTACTAAATTCTTTGACACAGAGATTTCCTTGCGGCAGGGACTTTCATAATTCGGCTTAACTCAAGCTAACTGCAGACATTGTCTCTGGAGGTATTGTGACTCAGCCTCCCCAGTTTAGATAGAATTTGCCAATCCAGAAAGCAGAGAAAACTTTTTACTTTATATTTACTATCTATATGTATACACACACACACACACACACTATATATATATATATATATATAGCTTTCGACACCACATGCCTCTCAAAGGATTCTTTTATTTCATTCCTTCTTCTGCTTCTTTTACATTCACCTTCCTTCTCTTCTCCCCTTCCTCTCTATTCTCAGTTTTTGTAGTAGTAGTAGTTTTATCTCTCTTTCTAATTTCCATCAGTGTCCCCTCTGGCCCTTTCCCCTCAAAGAAGGGAGACCTCCCTTCCCGCCCCTCAAACCTCTCTGTCTTTCAGCCACCTTTACTCTGGAGTGTGGGGTGCAAGGGGGCGGGTGGATGTGTGTGTGATGCAAAGGAGCAGCAGAAGCCCTGTGTGTTTCTCCTTTTCCTCCCGCTCAGTCCATGCATCCCTTTTGCCTCCCTCCTTCCCAAGCAGCTCAGGATGGCCTACATCAGGGGTGTGCAGACTTCGGGCTTGGGGGATCTACTTTGTTTTTTGTTTTTTATTAGAAACCCAAGATCCACCACCGATTATACAAAAAGCATATAGTTAGAATGAAAGAACTCTGAGCCCAAGAATTTGTTTTGAGTACCGGAACTGAATGGAGCTCACCGACCAACCACACAATAATTGACTCCTGGTTACCCCAAGCTTTCTTCATTTCAACAGTATAATGTAAGGCCAGGGGAATCATTTACTATTACTGCAAATCACCCAGAAATCTACCAGTATGTCCAGCTCTACCTTCTGCTCACCACCTTTATACATGGTTCACAATGCACCATTTTATTCACACAACAACCAGTGAGGTAGGTCAGTCTGGAAGAGAATGACTGGCCCAGGACCACCTAGTGAGTTTCCTGGCAGAGTGGGGATTTGAATCCTGATCTCCCAGGTCACAGACCCTTCACAAATTGGAATGATTTGTTCTAGAATGCAAGACAATTATCAGGCATATCTCTTACCTTTCTAATGTGCTCCAAGAACTCAGGTGATGAGAGGCACTCCTGAGGAGTAGAGAACTTCTTGCAGTTGTACTGGAAAAGGGGCAAGAGATCAGGGTCCAGATCAAAAAGCCTGAAACAGAAGACATCAACCTATCACTTATTCGGCCTCCAAACAAATCAGACAGTAAGACTTTTGAATCATCATTCCATCTTATCCCAATAATTGGTCTCCTCCATCCCACCTTCTTTTAAAGAGGTCCCACATAGAGATGTGAAGCCCCAGGAGAAAAAAATGAAAAAATTGGGAAAACCCAGTTTTAAAAAAACAAACAAAAAACCTTTTGGTCCCCCCCCCCCCTGAAAAGCTAAACAATTTGGATTATGAAGTATTTTCTTTTGGAATGATGAATAAAATGTTTAAGATAAGGTGTTCATATCCAACCCTTACTACCCCAAAATGATTTCTAAAAAATTATGAAATAGGAAGACTTTGATAGGAAATCTAGAGGTGCAAAATTTCTGGAACTTTTGAAGCCATGGGGAGGGGGTGTTAATCCTCTCTGTAAGATTCCCAGAATAGTTATTTCTTCCATTCCTTATTAAAATTATCTTTTACTGCTAAAATTTATGGATGCTCCAAGCGTCACTCAGTTCCCAACATGTGACTAGAGTTACTATATCATAATATGTGAAGAAAATGTACATTCTTGACAGTTTAATTTTGTTCTATAGAATCTTGTTTATGGGCTTGTTCTGGATAGACTGAGATTGCTTAAAGGTTCTTAGATACCCTTAGTTACCATTCCTAATAGGTGAGTCCTCCCCACTGAAATAAGCTCTAGGTAGCTTTTCCTTTAGACAACATTTCCCTAAACTCCACCCCAAGCAATACCTCACAAACAGGAACAGATGCTGTACACTAGTCTTCCTCTGCCTCTAGCTCTTCCTGCTTCTCTTGTCTTCTAGGATGATCCAGATAGTTCAGGGACTACTTGCTGAAGTCCCTAAAATGTATTATGTATAATCTGGTTCGCTCATAAAATTATCATGTTTAGAATATTAAAATATAAAAGTATCATCTATTCAAACAATAATTACACATTTACAGAGTTTACTTTTAAATGTTTTAAAATGTACTGATAATTTTATGAGCAAACTAAGTGACACATCATACATTTTATGTTCTTAACGTAACAAAGAGTACAAAAATAATAAGTATTGCATATTTTTCTATTATCCCCCAAATTAACCCATCCCCCCCCCCCACTGATTCAAAATTTCTGGAAATTTTACATCTCTAACAACCCACCCACCCGCAGGCCCCAAGAAAGCCAGCAAGCTAGCTACAAAAGGAGAATGCATCAGGGCCATGCAAGGGGAAGGAGGATGCCTTCTCTCTCTTGGGCAACTCAGCACTGATCTCCCTTCATACCCAACCTGCCTTCGGGGAGACAAACCAGGTGTAACAAAAGACAAGCTGTCCTTCTTCGCTCCACATAATGGGGCCTGTCCCTTCACAACTTGCCTCTGGGGAAGCATGTTTTACACACAGACGCGGAGCCCTGGCTCAACTCTTTGTATTGAGGCATCTCTGTGTGCGTTCCTATCTCTTTGTCATGCTGGACTTAAGCAGGAAGGTGCACTGCACAGGAAGCTGCTGTGACCAGAAACGGCAGCCAGTGACTGACACACGTATATATGGGATTGCCTGTGGAAAGTTAAAGGGTGGAGCGTCAGGGTGTTTCTTCCCAAAAACATTCCCATCACTTCTGCCCATTCTCCTCCCCCTGCTCCCTTCTTCCAGCTGCAGCCTCTCTCTCCCCACGGCTCCAGCTCCTTGCCCTTTTCTTCCCCCAACAGATCACCGTAGTCATCACTGCCTCTTCCTCCTCACTGCCCCCCAATACTTCCAAGGGCAGACAGGGAGGCAAAGAGGACACCTTGCCAGACTGCAGGGCAACTAGATGAGTCACCAGTTGGGTAGGTTTGGCGTGCTGAGTCGGCATGCCTCTGGATACCAGTTGCTGGGGAACACCACTGGGAGACAGGGCCGGTGCTACCATTAGGCCAACTAGGCAGCTGCCTAGGGTGCAGGGCTTAAGGTGGCGCCAGAAGTGCCTAAAAAAAAATACAGCGCTCTCAAGTGGGGGGGGCGCTAAATATCTGATCTTGCCTAGGGCACCAAACTGCCTTGCACTGGTCCTGCTGGGAGAAGGCTCTCGCCCGCATGTCCTCTTTGTGGGCTTCCCAGGGGCATCTGTGGCAACAGGACTAGCCAGGCCTTTGGTCTGTTCCAGCACAGCTCTTCTTATGCTATGCTCTTATAGGGCCCTCCTCCGAGGAGATTCCTCTGCCAACAAGTGTGAGCTCCAGATTGGGGGGGGGGTTGAATAAGAGGTCCTGCCATGCCACTATTTCCCATTAGCTTTCCCTCTCCCTCGGGCCCAATCTGCCCCAAGGGGGATGCAAGGCACGTAGAGGCTGCCTCTCCTTGCTCTTGGCATTGCTCATATGCTTGGAGAGGGCAGGTGGGCTGGCAGCAAGAGCAGTCAAGGAAGAGGGGCAGGGCTCTGCAAGGGGGCAGGGGAGGGGGGTGCTGAGCCTCTACAGATGCCCCAAAGGGTCAACCCCTGATGGCAGCCCTCCTGCCAACCTCCTCCACCAGTTCCAAGTTGACCATGTAAACTCCCCCCAACCCAAGAACTGTCTTCAGGAAATGGGGGAGGCAATGAAATCCTCCTGCTACTGGATAAAAGTTATGGTACTATCATGCGCTGTCATGGCCATTGGTCATGCTGGTTGGGGATGATGAGAGTTGTAGTCCAGCACATCTGGAGAGTGCCAGGTTGGCTAAGGCTGCTTTAGTATCACACTGCTAGAGCATAACAGGGATAGGATGTTTAAAATGGGCTTTTTCAGTTAGAGAGTGAGTTCATATCATCAAGGGATAAAGGTCTGGAGGGGAGAAAAGACTGAGGCCGTAACATTTTGCAAGAGCACTGGAAGACTGCTAGCACCAAGCCTTCTTGGTCCCTGAGAACACAGTTTAGCACAGTTAATTTACTCCACCAAAGATGCTACATTACTTCCCTTGTACAGCACAGCATTAGTTGCTCACTATCACAAGCGTGAAAAACCTCGACTCTCTTCATAACCATGATTTGTTGTGTTGCTCTTTCAGAGGGTTGTATCCAATCCTGTCTGTCTACCAGTAGAATGGAAATTGTTGGTGGAATGGAGTCCCTCTCCCTCCGGAGCGCCCCCCCCCAGCAGATCTGAGGGCTGTGCAGGAGGGTGGAGAGCAAGGGGGAGTCCTGTTACATGAGCGAAAGTCCACTAGATGATGCTGGATGGATCCCTACATTCCCTCCAGCAGGGTTTATGTCTCTCCCCTCCCCACCCCTGCTGTCCATAGCAAAATCTCCAGCACAACATTCAATACATCATCACCTTCAAGCTGCCCTGAGGTTAACTTTCCCTTCTTCATTCTCTGACACAGCCCAAAATCCACATTAGCTTTTCATTGCCAGGTTGCATTTCACACATGCATGTCATCCACAGTGCCCTCTTAACCCTGTCTCCCTGAGCATCTCTCTGGTTATTCACCTCCTGGATTGATAGGCCGAACTTTCTCCCAAGAACACTTTTTCTATTTTTATTGCATACATCTCTTGCGGCTACTAAGACTGCATGAGAATTTACAGTATTGGCATATCAGATATTGGCCTGAATTCTGCTCTCCGCTAAACCTTGTACAATCCCACTGGGGTTCCTGCATCTTATGCAGACATATAAGAGAAAACATGTGATAGCGTGTGTGTAATAATTGTTTGGTCCAAGCAGGACCTCCAGTCTATCTATCATTCTGTGTTGGGGTAATGTAACAAACTGATGTCATCCATCAGACAGGGACTATAAAGCCATTTGCACAGAAGAAAGGCTCTATTTAAAAAATAAAATAAAAAGAAAAATCAAACAAGATTTCCTGCAGATGGCAATACAAGCAGATGCTCACCAAAATCCATTTGCCACCTAGCCTCTTGTTGTCAGCTAGCCTAGAGTGTCTCATAAAAAATGCCTTGCTGGATTAGACCAATAGGTTCATCTGGTTCATTGGTATGATGAAGTTAGCCATCTCCTGATTTTTTTTTATTTTTTTTTTTGCTGTCCCCAGAATCTGAAGGCAGTAACAATTTATTTAGTCATTCATTTGTGATATTTGTATATTGCATATATATATAATAAAATCCTTAAGTGGTTCACATACAAACATTAAAATCACATTTAAAATACAATATTAAAAATAATTTCAGTTACAAGAATACAGAGCAATACATGAGCAGTAAAAAAAAAAAAAATGGAGCAGCATGGTTAATTTAATTATAAGCCAGGAAAAGCCTGGGTGAACAAATGTGTTTCAGGAGGCATTTGAAACATGCTGGATTTTCTGCCTCCCGAACTGCACAGAGGAGGGTTTTCCAAAGGGTGGGTGCCACTACTGAGAAGGCCGGTTGCTGAGGTATTACGTGGCGAAATTCCGTTAATTTTGGAATGACCAACAAGGCCTCCTCTGACGATCTTAAATATCAGCTGGGTATATATAAGGGAAGGCGGTCTGCTAAGTATCCTGGTTCCCAAGTTGCTTTGGGCTTTGTATGATAAGCATAACCTTGAACATGGCTCAGTAGCAAATAGGCAACCAGTGCAGTTCCTTTAACACAGATGATATGTGAGCATAGCTGGGTGTCCCAGTGAGTGCCCTAGCTGCAGCTTCTGGACCAGGCACAAGGGCAGCCTAACATAACGGTAGTCTAATTGTGGAGTTACCAGTGCACGGATCACTGTGGCTAGGCTATCCCTATCTAGGAATGGGTGCAGTTGGCGTACCAACCAAAGTTGGTAATGGGCACTCCAGGCCACTGAGGTCACCTGGGCCTTCAGTGACAGAGATGGATCCAGGAGTACCCACCCTCAAACTACCTACTTGCTCCTTCAGAGGGATCACAACCCCATCCAGAACAGGCAAACAGCCCAATTACCAGACCTGGGAACTGCCAACCCATAGGGTCTCTGTCTTAATGGAATTCAGCTTCAGTTTATTGGCCCTCATCCAAGCCATAACTGCATCCAGGCACCGGTTCAGAATGTGCACAGCTTCTCCCGATTCATATGTCACAGAGAAATAGAGCTGGGTGTCATCAGCATACTGGTGACATCTTGCCCCAAATCTCCCAATGACCTCTCCCAACAGCTTCATATAGATACTAAAGAACATTGGGGACAGGATGGTCCTGTGTGGCATCCCACAGTTCAGTTGCCATGCGGCCAAGGCACAGTCACCCAATGCTATTCTCTGGAACTGTCCCCACAAGTACAAGTCAAACCACTGTAGAACAATGCCTCCAACTTCCAATTCATGGAGGCGGTCCAGAAGGATACTGTGGTCAATGGTATCAAAAGCTGCTGAGAGATCAAGAAGCGACAGGGTCGCAATCCCCTTGTTCCTCTCCCAAAGGAGGTCATCCATCAGGGTGACCAAGGCCAATTCCATCCCAAAACCAGGCCTGAACCCAGACTGGAATGGATCCAGATAATCGGTTTCATTCAAGAGCACCTGCAGCTGAGACGCCACCACTGTCTCGAGCACCTTACTCAGGAACGAGGTGTTTGTGACTGAACAATAGTTGGCATAGATCTCTGAATCCAGGAAGGTTTTTCTGGAGTGGTTGCACCACTGCCTCCTTCAAGGTAGTAGGGAACACACCATCACGCAGTGATGCGTTCACCACTCCCCTGATCCATCTAGTCAGTCCCCCGCAGCTAGCTTAAGCCATGAAGGGCAAGAGTTGAGAACATGTGATGGGTCATACAGATGCAAGCATCTTGTCCACATCCTCAAGCTCCAAAAACTGAAATTGATCCCACAAAACGGTGTTGGTTCGCGTGTGCGTGAGCAGCAGAGTGCGTGTGCGCATAGGAGATTTAAAATCCTGTCTGTGTGCTAGCAGAGGCCTGTTATTCCACACACAGATCTTCCAAATCTCAGTTCCCCCCTTTGCTCAGCGTGCAGCGTGTTGTGAAGATGCCAGCCCAGCCTGCCTGTAATCCAACTTGCTTCCAGCTTCCCCATTTGCAGATTAATCCATGGAGTCAGGAAACACTCTGTAACACCACAGGTCTAATTCTACCTGTTTATTCACTTAGCAAGTAAAGTTCTACAGAGTATAATTTCCTGGTTACAGTCCATGTGCAGTGTATAAATGCATAGCAAGCATTACATCCAATGGAGTAAGTTGAGCTTCACTCCACCTCAGCAAAGAAGTTACATTGTTGCAGTGACAAAAGTCCAGCAAGAAGAACAAAGGAGAAGAGAGAAAGCAGTCCTGCCTCTCTCCAAGATGGCTTCAGACAGAAAACAAGTTAGCACGTCATCAGAACATACAAACCATGTGACTAGCTCATAATGCTCCCACGGTCTAGGCTTCCCATGCGAAAAACACGAGAACCCAGAAAGACATAACAAACTTGTTTACAGCCATTCTGTTCTTTCCATGTATAAACAGTGTGCTACAGCTGGTGAAGTGATACATATCACAACAAACGGGATAAGAGAATGCACTGGACATCTCAACAGGTGCTGCATCAATAGCCATGTTCAAGTCAGCATGAAGGTGAGTGATTTTATCCTCAAAGTGTCTTAAAAACTCATCACAGCAGGCCTCCGCAGGTTCCAGTATTGGGTTCACTGGATTGGATGAAAGCAACCCCCAAACCACTAGGAAAAGCTCAGCTGGACAGCTACTCGAGGATGTCATGGAGGCAGCAAAGTAAGCCTTCTTCGCTGCCTTCACCATCACGCAGTAGGTGCAATTATACACTCCTACACATGCTCGATCACCTTCATGACGAGTCTTACGCCACTTACACTCCAGTCATCTTCTGACCTGTTTCATTGTCTGGAGCTCCCCAGTAAACCAGGGAGCCTTCTGAGCTCCACAATGCTGAAGAGGACACTCAGGAGCGATTGTGTCAATGGCCCGTCACACTACGTGACACACATCCACAATCCTTTTTTAAAAGATACCTATGCTAGCGGCCATTGTAACAGCCTTATAATTGATTATTTTTTATTGATTTTTATATTTGTTTTTTATTGTTTGTTGTGATTTTATTTTTATGTTACTTGGAAACTCGCCTTGGATTTGTATCCTGAAAGGCAAAATATAAATAATTACAATAATAAATTAATAAATAAAAAAATTTGGTGTCATCTACAAAGTACCGCTCTCACTGACCAGTCTAGCATCATTTATAAATAAGCTAAATGGCACCAGTCCCAGTCCAGATAAGTGGGAGAAGCCATTGTTTGCTTCCCTCCATAGTGAAAAATGTCTGTTTTTTCCTCTAACCACAGCTTTCTGTCTTTTAATCCATTACTAATCCATAAAAGGACACATCTCTGACTACTATCCTTACGAAGGGGAGCTTGCCAAAAGCTCTCTTAAAAACAAATATAAAACCCATGTATACAATGCTCACCTGATCATCCTTCTCAACACGTTTGTCGACACTCTCAAAACATTTTAAAAGGTTAGTGATGCAAGGCATCTAGAGACTCCACGCCAACACTTCTTCTGCAAGCCTTGTTGTGGTATATGTTGTGTGTATGTGTTTTTAATGTAGCCTTAATAATGCTTTCTGCAAATTTACATGATAGAGAACTGTCCGGAAGTTATATAAACTGCTGGATCCTATTTTAAAAATAGTTGTTACACTGGCCATTTTCTAGTCCACTGAAAATTAGCTGATTTTAAATTACATTTTAGTTACCGGTAATATAGTCCTGCCATTTTACATTTGAATTCTTGAGGAACCCCAGTGCAGGAATGTTAAACCTCTTTCAGCCCCAGGGCCAAATTCAATTTCAGAGAAGCTCTCGGAGGCCATATTCCAACGGTGGACAGGGCTGAAGGCAAAATGGAGTGGAACCAAATGCAAAGGGAGCAGGGCCAAAATACCAGCATATTTTAGCTTAAAGCTCTTACTTCCAGTAATTATGCCTTAGGAGAGCCATTTCAACCTGTTAGAATGTGGGGGGAAACATGCAAAAGCCGGGAAACCACCAAACAATCTGCAGTTAAGGGAAAGGGGGTGGGGCCATGGGAAGGGGGCATGGCCATCTAGGGAATCCTAGAAGGCCGGATTTGGCCCATGGGCCTGAGGTTCTGCACCCCTGCCCTAGTGAATGCAATCCAGCTCTAGTGACTTGCTGCTTTCTAATTTGACTACATTAGTCCTGAAACTTTGTGCAACCCTTGCAAACTTTTAAGCGCTCCACCGATCATACTGTTATTTTTCGCTGAATGGATATTACTACATTTGCCCCTGAGAAACATGATGATATACTATTATTTATTAATTTAATAGAACTATACAAGTATCACCTTACCTACTCTGTATTACCCATTTTATGTCACAGTTTAGCCCTCCAATAGGCTACATGGAGAACTGGAAGTAGACAGTGTTGGATTTGCTTCTTGGAAATGGATGTCTAGCTTAGCTCTGAATTGAGACATAATGAGTGGAATTTCACTGCAGCTGGACAGGCACATCACCACCTACCATGCATGAAAAGCAGTTAAATAGCCCTGCTCCCTATTTAAGAGGAGGACTATAGAGGACATATTTTGCATGCAGAAGGTCCTAGGTTCAATCCCTGATATCTCCAGTTAAAAGGATCCAGTAGCAGATAATGTGGAAGAACTCACTCAGACCCTGGAGAGCCACTGTCAGTCAGAGTAGACAACACTGAGTTAAATGGACATATAGTCTGACTTGGTGTAGCACAGCTTTGTATGTTCCCATTTCCGTTCTCCACACTATACTAACCTGAAAAACTACCCTATACAGGCAGTCCCCAAGTTAAGAACGTCCGACTTACAGACAACCCATACTTAAGAACGGACTTCTGGGTTCCCCGGCGCTACATCGTTTACGTAGAGTACATAGCGTAGTATACTACACAATTAGCATAATTTATGCAATTTGCGTAAATGCCAATTTTAACGTATAGAACGCTATGCTGTTCCGACTTACATACAAATTTGACTTAAAGACATTCTTAAGAACAGAACTCGTTCGTGCACTGGGGCCTGCCTGTATTCTTCTGAATCCATATTGGGCAAGCCACTCTTACCTACCTCAGTTCTTCTATCTATACAATGGGAATTCAGGGTTGTTGTGAGGCTATATACCCTGAGTGATGGGGGAAATGTCTCTGAAATAATGAGAAACAAAAGCACTAAAAAACATCCTTGTTAATTTAAAACCACCTTCCTACGTAATGAAATAACGTTCATTGTTCTTAAAAATTTACAGCTTTCCAGAGGATCTGGAGGCCCTGGCCCATCTGCATCTTCCAGCTTTCTCCTCCTTAGCTTAGGGGTTAATGGAATGCACCAGGCATTCAGTTGTTCTCTCACATGCACCATTTCCTCTGTCCTGGGACTGATCCCGGAATTAATTGAGCCTCTCCCCAAGGGCCAGGCCTGGTCTCGGCTCTGGCAATTGCCATGTCACAAGCAATTAGGAAGCTGCTCCGATACACTCTGCAGAGCTGAGCACAGGCAAGAGGACGGTGGAGCTGCTCCCTGAATGACAGGGAACTATGTCTTTGCATCCAGAAAAAAAGATCAGCAGGAAGACAGGGACCAAACAACCTTCTTCCCTGTGTGTTTGACCTCTCTTTTTAATCAGATCCCTGACCTTTAATCTTAAATGCAGAGTTTCATATGAGTGGCTCAACAGGTCTTGCAAGACCAATCCCATGGGTGTTTACTCAAAAGTGCTGAGTTCCATGGGGCTTATTCCCAAGTAAGTGTGCACAGAACTACAGCTTCACAAGCTCTTTTCACTGTCCAGTCTCCAGACTCATCTAGTGCTTAAGTTTCTAAAATGAAAAAGGTCCTGCTAGAGGCTCCAGCTTGTCTAGAAAGCCCCCTCCTCTGCCCCAGAAGCCTTAACCATTCATCTCAGATTTCCATGGGTTAGTTGTGATTACTTAATGCCAATGGAAAAGGTATTCTGCATATGCTCAATGGCACTCTCATTACTTCACATATTCCAGGGACACGGGGGGGACGGGACGACGACACTGAAAATAAGTGCCAAGATGATGTTATTTATAAAGATTGCCCCCATTCCAGGACGCACTGGAGATCCCTTGTTTTATTTGGATTCTCCTCCCAAGTTAGTGCTTTTTAAAAGAAATTTTCACAGGTGGGGAATGAACTCAAAAGAGCACTGTTAACCATGCAAAGAGGCACTTTTAACTTTTCATACATGAATCTGTATGAATCTGTATTTTTTTTATTAAATACTGTGATAAATGTATTTTAAGATTAATGTGATGTAAAGAAATTTAACACTGACTTTTAACTAAAAATGTCCAAATTTCTGAAAGAGTGCTTGTACAGAGTTACCTGGAATTTGATGTTTTCTGCATTCTGTGCCTTCAGTATTTTGAGCTCGGGATGCTTATCACTGCCTTTCTCCCCTTGAACTCCATTCTCTGCTTAACCTTCACCACTTTATGAAGTTCAGATTTAAGGCAATTAATTCACTTAAGTTTTTGATTTTATACCTCTAACAACTGGAAAAGCCCCATTCTTTGAGTACTTTATTTATTTATTTATTTATTTATTTGCTTCCTGTCTATATATTCTCAGTACAGTTTACAGGCAACATGCAGACATTCCCCCACCCCATTCTTAACAGCCTCAAATACTTCCAAATCTGGCTTTAAAAAGTAAAAACAAAAACCTCACATCAAGC
Organism: Shinisaurus crocodilurus; assembly: GCA_021292165.1. NCBI lineage: Eukaryota > Metazoa > Chordata > Lepidosauria > Squamata > Shinisauridae > Shinisaurus > Shinisaurus crocodilurus. The sequence continues at coordinate 274,644,713 of CM037876.1, forward strand.
CTTGATAATAACTGACTCCCTTTTCATTGGTTGCCTCTTTTGTGCAGCACTACCACTCAGTTCATAACTGATATCTTTTCTTGATTCTAATTGTTGGGGTGGTGGTGGTTTGTCCTCATTTTTATCAGGTATTCTCTGCTTCAATTGAGGTGAATCACCCCTCCTTTCATCGCAAAGTGTATTTTGATGAAACAGTGGTTGTAGCAACAGCAGTAGCTGAAGAGTACTTGACTTGTTCATTTATAACATTTTGCAGTACAGTTGCATTTCTATATGCTTCCTTTTTGTATTTCTCTTAGGATTCGGGAGCCAGTGTAGTGTAGTGGTTAGAGAGTTGGACTGGGACTTGGGAGATCCGGGTTCTAGTCCCACTCGGCCATGAAACTCACTGGGTGACTTTGGGCCAGTCACTGACTCTCAGCCTAACCTACCTCACAGGGTTGCTGAGAGGATAAAATGGGGAGGGGGAGGAAGACCATGTAAGCCGCCTTGGGTTCCTTGTAAGAGGAAAATGGCAGAATATAAATGTAATGATGATGATGATGATGATGATGATGATGATGATAATAATAATGGCATTCTGCACACACTTATCTGAGTCTCCTAGACTGTATGGCTACACTCAAACCTGGTTGTAGACTCAAACTTAGGTGTCTTTCACAAGAAGGGTGGACCCAGACCTGTTCTTTACACTCTGCTTGGCTCTCGCATTCCAGTAAATCCTTCCCGATTGGCCTTTACGGCTAACAATGATCCTTCAACGCCAACTTAAATGGACCGGTCATGTTGTTCTAATGTCTGACTGCTGTCTCCCGAAGCAGTTACAGTAATACCTTGGATTGCAAGTAACTTGGTCTGAAAGCGTTTTGCAAGACAAGCAATTTTTTTTGGTAAATTTTGACTTGATAAACAACCGACGTCTTGCAATACAAGTAGGGATGTAACCGCTCGCCTCGAGCGGGCATAGTGGGCCGAAATCGGCCCCGCTCATGCCCGCCAGAGACTCGCTTTGATATAAGAGTGTTTTGGATTACAAGCACGGTTCCGGAACAAATTATGCTTGCAATCCAAGGTATTACTGTACTTTATTCCCAACTCAAGGATGGAAAGCGGAATATCGGTGGTCAGTATAAGAGGTTTAAAGATGTTCTTAAGGCTAATCTTAAAAAATGCAATATAAACATCGAAAACTGGGAAGCACTGGCCCATGAACGATCTAAATGGAGGTTGGCCAGTTAAACCTTTCACAAAGGTTCTAAGGACTTTGAAGAAGCCTGAGCGCAAGGTGAAAGGGAGAAACGTGCTAAGCGAAAAGCACGCCAAATGAATCCTTTACAGGACCATCTTCCATCTGGTAACCTGTGTCCTCACTGTGGGAAGCTGTGTGCATCTAGAATTGGCCTCCACAGTCAATTACGGACTCATTGCTAGAGTCTACACAATTTTTTACAATTAGCTCTTTTTATAATTTTTTGTAATTTTATCCTGGAAGACAATCTTACTCGGTCACAAGTCGCCTACTACTATTAAGGGAGGTGAGGTAAGACCATCCTGTAGGGCAGTGGAGAGTTATATACATACTGGTGGGGAATCCTGTTTGGCCAGAGGGCAACATTCCCTTTCAAGAAATCTTGCAGGGGTTACATGACAGAGGTGGGCAGCCACTCCCTCTCCCCCGCAAAAGTGGGTGGGGTAAAAATTAAAGTGTTTGGGGCCACCCCACACTCTCACACACGCATGCACACTCTCGCACACAACACACATCCATACACACCCCAACCCCCATGCATGGCAAGCAGGCTTTTTAAAAGCCTCCACTGGCACCAATGGAAGCTTTTAATAGTCTAATTGCTGCTTGGAGGCAGAGAAGTGCAGAGAGGAGGCTGCCTCCTGGCCAGAGGTTGCCCCCACCCCCATGCAGACTAAGAAAAAAGGGGGGTTGGCAAAGGATTCAAGGAATGTAATATATGAGAATCCCGAGTTGATTAAAACAAGCTAACTCTTTCCTTCTCTTGCCCCTGATCTCCAAAACACATTTACCATGTATTTAGCACTAGACTCTTACCTCCCGCCCACCCCCAGCTGTCCTCTCCAGCACTAAGAGGTGGAGCAACAGAAAAGCCTGGGTGCAAGAGGGAATTGGGGAGCAGTTTAAGTGCTGTTTTCCCGAGACCCTTTTCTGTCCACTTCCGACATGCTAAAAAGTTATTCAAGAGGGCAGCCGATATCGAGTTATCACATTCAACGTTCAAGAACGAAGATGGGCAAAGGTGCTCAGCGCTAGGAAAGCGAAAGGGGACAACAGTTGATTTCTAGCCTGCTTCCTTCCCACTTCTCACAGCCCTGTCTGCGTGGTGCTCAGAACGAGACATTTTGGCGGGGACCGTGTGAAAAGTGCACCTGAGAGCGGGGTGGGGGTGGGGTTGTTGGTTTGCATTAACTCAGAAGGGGGCCCGGATGGGCAGAGGAGCAGCAAAGGGCTCCAGGTCCTCAGGAAGAAGAAAGAGGATGAGCCAATCGAACGGAATTAAATTAGTGATGGGGAAGTTTTGAGGATCAGGGCTGGGGGATATCCCCATTACTTTCTGCGTTAAACCGTGCTCTGACCCAGGTCAGTCCATGCCGGCCTCTACAGACCGTGTACTCCAGACTCAGGCTGGCAGCGCATGGGTCCTCGCGTGGCTCGGCTCTGGCGATCTTCCGGAGAGGCATCCGAGCCTCGCACGTGCTCCCTCGAGCCCCAGCTCTGCTCCGCCTGGCCCGGCCTCCCTCTGCCTTACCTTGTAAAAAGGACGATGCCGTGCTCCAGGGGGTTGGCGCTCACTTTCTGCCAGCTCTCCCGGATCAGCTTCTGGTCCGTGCTGGAAAGCCCGTCGCTCTCCATTTTTCCAGAGAGAGAGGCAACTGGAGCAGCAGCGCCGCTAGGAGAGAAGCCTCCACTCGGTCGCTCTCTCCCGGAGAGGCTCGCTCTGCGCTAGGAGTAACAGGTGGCCCCGATCCCGAGGAGATCCGGAGCAAAGCCACCACTGGCTGGGCTCGGCCAAGCGCGGCGCTTTTGATCCCCCTTCCTCGCCCTGCTGCGCTCGGGACTTCGCACTCACATTGCTGGAAGAACGGCTGCGCTGAACAGCCCCGCCGAGGTTCTCCTTCGCTTGGCTTCTTTTCTAGGGCGCCGCTCGGTTGGATTGAGGAAGATCCCCTGCTGCCCTGCTCCGAGAAGGAGCCCGAGTGCCCGGGGGGGACGCCATGTTGCTCCTGGGAGCCCCAAGGAGGAGTGGGGGTGGGGGGGGTGGATCCTTGCTTTTTCCTCCAGCCCACCCTCTTCCTCCTCCCCAGTCTGATCTTCGAGTGGCAACTCTGGTCTGCCCTCGTCTCACCCCAGTAGGCGCAAGGATCTGAGCGGCTCTCCCCGGAGCAGTGGCACCTTCCCAGCTTCCAGCAATGAGAACACTGCCATAGGAGCTCTTAAAGGGACAGTGGCCTCTTTCTAACCCCTTCAAAGTCAAACCACATCGCAGGATTCACAGGACCTGAATTTTGAGGGTGTGCCCAACTCACCATGTTCCCTTAGGATGCCCAGCATGTGGCCACTCCCTCCCCCCCTTTTAACAAAGGTGAAACTTTCCTCATCAACACACCTGTCTGCTAAGAGAAAGCTCTCTTAAGGGCATGTTCACAAGTTAAGCTTTTACTTTATGCTGTCATTGAAATTAAAGCTGCAATCCTATGCACACAGGAGTAAGCCTCACTGAAGTAGAGATCTACTTCTCAGTAAACATGATCGGGCTGCACACCCCACATACCCAAGATTCAGCAAATCTGACAAACTTAAAAATGGAATGAAAATTTTCTTACTAAAATTCTGCAGTACAATATCCCACATACGTAATAGTCAGCATCTTTAACGCCTCTCTTGCAGTCAAGCATAACGTCTCAAAATATTGTACAAGTGTATTTCCTCCCGATATCTGAACAGACTGAGATGTGATATGCAAAACTCTAAACTTCAAGTGAAAATTAAGATTTGTCATCAAAACTTTGAGCACTGATCAGACTTAAAAACTGAACTCCACTCCCAAATCCTGAAAATTCACACAAAACATGCTTTTGCAAATAACAAATTCAGATTCTGAATTTCCTTGGATCCTGATGTGAAATTAAGAACATAAGAGCCCTGCTAAGTGAGGCTAAAGCCACATCTAGTTGGGCAACCTGATCCCCCACAGTGGCCAACCAGACACCGGCAGGAAGCCCACAAGCAGGGCTGGAAGGCAATCGTCATCTCCACCTGCTGCATACTGCCTGTGACCATGGAAACTTAAAAAATAATTGAGCATTTCCCCTCTAAATTCATTTCAGCTCCAGAGTGCTTAAATTACTTAAGAAACAACTTGCTTTTCCTCCTCTAATCCCTATATTAGAAAGATACTTGAGCCACAAGCCTTACCACAAATTGCTGTGAACGGAATGTGTAAACTTACAGATGAATCATAAGATTTCTTTGGACATAATCAAGTTTGTTGAGACCACAAAAATGCAACGTGTGAAAGAATGTTAGCCCTTTTTGGCTACATATTTGTCATGTTCTGATTGAAACTCTTTACAGTAAAAGAGCTCATACAGCCTTTCAGATTCCCCAGTTTCAAATTATATCAGTGGAAGACCGCCAACCTGGTCTTCTGCGCGGGTTCAATACTAAGGGGGTAGCGAGTCCTGGGGGCGGGCCTTCTCCGAGGTCCCCCAGCGACTATCACCCTTAGCCTAGAACAAAGGGATAACTTATAGCCACAAAAGTATCTTTTATAAAACAAGTTTATTTACAAAATGACCTTCACAAACCCAGACACACGCCAGCAATACAGCTTATCAGTACAGCACAAAGTAGCAAGCAAGAAGTCTCAAGGACACCGTGATTTCAGGGCTCTCAGCTAGTTAGTTCAGCTCGGGCTCCAGCAGAGGCCCGGTCAACCGCATGCTGCTAGCTGGGTTCCCGGCGGAGGTCCGGTCTACCCAAGCGGCTAGTGAGTGATTTCAGCTTGGTTGCCCGGGGGTCCGGTCAACCCAAGCGGCCAGTGATTTCAGCTTGGTTTCCCGGGGGTCCGGTCAACCCAAGCGGCCAGTGATTTCAGCTAGCTGGAGTACGCCGGGTGCTGCTACCCGGGGTTGCCGATCCCTTCGTTCCCTTACCCCAAGCATGGGGCAAGGCTGCTGATCAGGTCCAACAACTCAGTTCCCTTGCGCAGGGTGTTTTATACCTTGGGTTTCAGGTAGCCCCTCCCTCTGCAATCAGGTGGGTGGCCAATCAGGTGGGTTGCCACCCTCTTCAGATGGACGGCCAATCAGGTGGGTTGCCACCCTCCTCAGGTGGACGGCCAATCAGGTGGGTTGCCACCCTCCTCAGGTGGATGGCCAATCAGGTGGGTTGCCACCTTCCCCCTGTGGGGTGGGGTCCCTTTGAAGCCACTTGCTTAATGGTCCCATCCTGTGGTGTTGAATGGCCCTTTCTTATGGTGCCGAAGTGTCTGCTCTGGCAAGGAATTCAAGTCTTATGTAGATGGGGCTGATATACGAGAGCATTGAGGAACCTGGGGATGCTTCCTGCCTTCCCCCCTGGGGTGATTCTATGCAGATGTTGTTTGTCCCCTTTTGCATCTGTGGAGACTGGCTGTCTCCCCTCCCTGGGCCTCCTTCCCCCCTCCTTGGTGAGTGTGTGTGTGTCAGACAGGGGTTTTAGGTTGGCTTTCTCCACATCTCCCCCCCGGGGAAAAGATGGCATTGGGGTCCCACACCCCAATTTCCCATCGACTTGCCCATCACCTGAGAAAGCCCGGGAGAGTGCATCAGCCAAGACATTGTCCTTACCCTTGATGTGTTCAATTTCAAAGTCAAAGTCTTGCAACGCCAGACTCCACCGTAGGAGTTTTTGGTTGTTGCCCTTGACTTATCTAACCAGCACAGGGGGGAATGGTCAGTCTGCAGGCGGAACCGTCTCCCCCAGAGGTAGGGGCGCAACTTGGTGATGGCCCACACCACGGCCAGGCACTCCTTCTCAATGGTGGCAAGACTACGTTCTCTGGGCAGGAGCTTCTTGCTCAGGTATGCAACGGGGCGCAGCCCTTCTCCCACCTTCTCCTGTAACAACACCGCCCCCATCCCGGCCTCAGAGGCATCCGTCTGTAGAACGAAGGGGGATTCGAAGTCTGGGGCTTGCAGAATGGGAGCTGCCGTGAGGCAGGCTTTTAACCCGTCGAAAGCGGTCTGGCAAGCCACGGTCCACTGGACCCTGTTCGGTTGGCGCTTCTTACAAAGATCAGTCAGAGGGGCTGCTAGCTGACTGAAGTGTGGCACAAACTTCCGATAGTACCCTGCAAGTCCCAGAAAAGCCTGCACCTGTTTTTTGGTTGCGGGTTGGGGCCATTTCTGAACCGACTCGATCTTCGCTTCCATGGGTTTGATGCTCCCCCCTCCGACGCGATGTCCAAGGTACTCAACCTCCCCTAGCCCCACCTGGCACTTCTTTGCTTTCACTGTCAACCCAGCGTCCCGGATCCGCTGGAAGACCCGCCGGACATGCTGCAGATGCTGCTCCCAAGTGGAGCTAAAGATAGCTATGTCGTCCAGATAGGCACAGGCAAATTCTCCCAACCCGTTCAGCATTCCATTCACCAGCCTCTGAAAGGTTGCCGGACCATTCCGGACTCCGAAGGGAAGAGTGGTGAACTGGAATAAACCCAGGTGTGTGACAAAGGCAGACTTGAGAGCAGCATCCGCGTCCAGCGGAACTTGCCAGTAGCCCTTGGTGAGGTCTAGGGTGGTAATGTACTTGGCCCTCCCTAGTTTCTCCAGCAAGACATCCATGTTGGGGATGGGGTAGGGGTCAGGGACGGTCACCTTGTTGATTTTCCGATAGTCCACACAGAACCGCACCCCTCCATCCTTTTTGGCCACCAGGACAATCGGGGAGGACCATGGGCTAGAACTAGGGACGATCACCCCTAGGTCTAGCATGGCTTTGACCTCCTCAGCAATGACTTGAGCATGGGGTCCCACCGCCCGGTATGGCAGAGATTGCAGAGGGGGGCTGTCACCCGTTTGAATGGTGTGCTGGATGAGTGGGGTCCGCCCGGGGCGGTCTGAGAACATGGTCCCAAATTCATCCAGCACCCGCTTCATTTGCTCCCGCTGAGCCTCGGACAGGGCGGGTGACAGTGAGATTTCTTCCATTCCCCCACCATCCCCCCATTCTCCCAACAGATCCCCATCAGCGAAATCCTTATCATTATGTTCCTTCACACAGCCCAGTCCCGCACCCCGGTCCACATACAATTTCAACATGTTCACATGAAACACTTTACATTTTCCAGGAGTCCCAGCAAAGAGTATTTTGTAGTTGACTGGTCCAAGTTTCTCAACTACAGTCCCCGGACCCTCCCACTTAAGACACAGCTTGTCCGTTTTGAGGGTACGCAGAACCAGCACTTTATCACCCACCTCAAAAGTCCGGGCTACTGCGGTTTTATCATACAACTCCTTTTGCCGCTGCTGGGCTGCCTTCAGATGCTGTTGGGCGGCTTCTCGAACGCTGTGGAGGGTGTCCCGTAGCCGCCGCAGAAAAGTGTGAACCGGCACGGGCGAACTGCCGGCAGCCCCCTCCCATTCCTCCCGCAACAAAGCCAAGGGCCCCCGTAGTTCTCTGCCAAACATCAGTTCATTCGGGGAAAACCCGAGGCTTTCCTGCGGAGCATCTCGATAGGCAAAGAGGAGGTAGGGTAGGGCTTGGTCCCAAGTTCCCGGGTGACGGCTAGCGTACGCCCGGATCATTTTCCCCAAAGTCTGGTTGAAGCGTTCAACCAGTCCGTTGGTCTCGTGGTGGTAAGGCACCGAAGTTACATGGTCAACCCCCCCCAGGTCCCACATCTTCTGGAACAGTTTAGACATGAACCCGGTGCCGCAGTCCGACACGACCGTGCGGGGCATTCCCAAGCGGGCAAAGAGAGAGAGCAGAGTCTTAGCCAGGCTGGCTGCAGAGATGGAGGCGAGCGCAAAAGCCTCCGCGTAGTGGGTGGCAAAGTCCACTACCGTCAGTACAAACTTCTTCCCCGTCTTGGTGGGCGGGTTCAGGGGACCCACTATGTCCATAGCAATCCGTTCAAAGGGGATCCCCACCACCGGAAAAGGCTGAAGGGGAGCTCTTGGGTGATCGCGATTGTGTCCCACTCGCTGGCACACATCGCAGGACCGACAGTAAGCCTTAATGTCGGAGGCGATCATGGGCCAGTAGAACCCCTCTGTAATTCGAGCTTGGGTCCGCTTTTGCCCCAGGTGTCCTCCCCATGCCACGTCGTGGGCGAGGTGCAACACGGCACGGCGGTACCGTTGGGGAACCACCAGTTGCCTTTGCTTGCGCCCCGGTGCCACTTCCCCCTTTGGCTCGAACTCCCGGTACAAAGTTCCATTGTCCCAGACAAATCTTTCCGTGGCAAGGGATACCCCGGGGTCTTGGTTGGCCAGAGCGCGACACTCTCGTAAGGACGGGTCCAGTCGCTGGGCTTCCTTGAATTGGGCTTGTGTCCCAAAGTCTTTAGCCATCTGAGCAAACCCTTCGTTCTTCGGGGGCTCCGCTATGGCCTGGTTTTCCCCGGGGTGCCCCGCAGGGGATGGGGTCACCCCGGGTGGTGGAAGGGGCACGGGCTTAGGCTTTGGGACCGGTGCGGTTACGGGCGGCCCCCCTCGCCTTGCCTGTCCCCGGGTGACGACCCCCATCTTAGCTTTGGCCACCCGGAACGCGAGGTCGTTCCCGATGATGATGCCCCACTCCTTTTGGCGATGGATGATTACGTCCAACTCTCCTTCCCACCCCTGGTACTTGATCCGGACCCGGGCGATGGGGACGGTGATGTCGGGGGAGTTATAGGGTTTGATCGTACACGTACGTCCTGACAAAAGTTGGGACCTCTCTACGCGGTCCCGGGGCAGAGCCGTTACATCTGCCCCAGTGTCCCTATACCCCACCCTGGGAACATTATTGACATAGATGGACTCACAGAATTGCTTGCGGCTCCATCTCAGCTGGTCCGGGGAGGCGATGCGATACAGCGATGCACGGGGTTCAGGACGGTAGGAATCCCACTCCTGGAGTTCCTCCTCGGCACCGCGATCCTCGGGGATGCTTGCATGGAGGGAGAGGACCGACCATCGCTCGTCGTCACTGTTATCGTCCTGAGCGGCTGCAGCACCCGCGACGCGTCCTACTTTCCTCGGCGAGGGACGGGCATCCCGGTTCTTGGGTTGGAGCTTGGGGCAATCCCGCCGCAGGTGTCCCATCTCGTTACAGTGGAAGCAGGCCCCAGACCGAGGGTTTTGGTTCCCCTTGGTCCGAGGGGCCTCCCCGCGCCGTCGGGGCAGGCCCTTTTCCGGCTCCGGGTTCTTCTCGGCCACGGCCGCGGAACTTCCCTTGGTGGATGGGGCCGTCCGGTATAGCCCCATCTCGTCGGCCATGATCCCCGCCGCCTCACAGGTACGGGGCTTCTGATCCCTCACGACAGCGGCCAGCTCCTTCGGGATGGTGGTGAAGAACTGCTCCATGGCGAACAGCTCGACAACTTCCTTCAGGGTGGAGGCCCGGGAAGCCTCCACCCAGGACTCGCAGACGTGCATCACCTGGGCTGCCCATGCCACGTGGGTGGTCCCAGGGGAAGGTCTACCCTCTCGAAATCTTCGCCGGCAATGTTCGGCGGAGAGGGCGAAGTGTTGCCTGACCGCTGCCTTGAACGCCTCGTAGCTTGCCGGGGTCTTCCGCAGATGAGCCCCGAGGAGGTCAGCCAGGTCCCCACTGACCTGGGTTCGCAGGGCGGACAACCGCAAGTTGTCGGGGACCCGCTGCTCCTGGCACGCCATTTCAAAAATGTGCAAAAACATCAGGACATCCTGCCCTGGCTTGTAGTAGGGGAACGCCTTGCGGTCCCACGATGGAGGGGGAGGAGCAGAGGGGACAATCGGGGGAGTTTTCCCCGCCTCAAGCTGCATCTTGGCCAGCTCCATCTGCATCTGGATCATTTCGCGCTCGTGGGCCATCCTCTCCCGCTCGTGTGCCATCCAGTCTGAGGGAAGCTCAAAGGGCTCCAGGGGCTCCAGGGGAGCGGGGTCCTCGGTCCACACATCCTCTCTCCCATCTGTCGGAACTGGGATAGGGCGGCCCCTGGGTCGGGCACCCGGCCCCAGACTTGCCAGCAGCTCCCTCTGCCGCTCCGTCAGCCGGATCAGCGCCGCCAACCCCGGGGTGATGGGGGTTGCGGCCAGGGGCCGCCATGGCTCGGCTCCCCCAGTTGCTCCGTCAGGCTCTGGGTCGCCCATGGTGATCCTTAGGCTCTTGCTACTTTGGGTCTGGGAGATATTCTGGGCTAATAAGTTATCCCACCGCTGCCACCAAGTGGAAGACCGCCAACCTGGTCTTCTGCGCGGGTTCAATACTAAGGGGGTAGCGAGTCCTGGGGGCGGGCCTTCTCCGAGGTCCCCCAGCGACTATCACCCTTAGCCTAGAACAAAGGGATAACTTATAGCCACAAAAGTATCTTTTATAAAACAAGTTTATTTACAAAATGACCTTCACAAACCCAGACACACGCCAGCAATACAGCTTATCAGTACAGCACAAAGTAGCAAGCAAGAAGTCTCAAGGACACCGTGATTTCAGGGCTCTCAGCTAGTTAGTTCAGCTCGGGCTCCAGCAGAGGCCCGGTCAACCGCATGCTGCTAGCTGGGTTCCCGGCGGAGGTCCGGTCTACCCAAGCGGCTAGTGAGTGATTTCAGCTTGGTTGCCCGGGGGTCCGGTCAACCCAAGCGGCCAGTGATTTCAGCTTGGTTTCCCGGGGGTCCGGTCAACCCAAGCGGCCAGTGATTTCAGCTAGCTGGAGTACGCCGGGTGCTGCTACCCGGGGTTGCCGATCCCTTCGTTCCCTTACCCCAAGCATGGGGCAAGGCTGCTGATCAGGTCCAACAACTCAGTTCCCTTGCGCAGGGTGTTTTATACCTTGGGTTTCAGGTAGCCCCTCCCTCTGCAATCAGGTGGGTGGCCAATCAGGTGGGTTGCCACCCTCTTCAGATGGACGGCCAATCAGGTGGGTTGCCACCCTCCTCAGGTGGACGGCCAATCAGGTGGGTTGCCACCCTCCTCAGGTGGATGGCCAATCAGGTGGGTTGCCACCTTCCCCCTGTGGGGTGGGGTCCCTTTGAAGCCACTTGCTTAATGGTCCCATCCTGTGGTGTTGAATGGCCCTTTCTTATGGTGCCGAAGTGTCTGCTCTGGCAAGGAATTCAAGTCTTATGTAGATGGGGCTGATATACGAGAGCATTGAGGAACCTGGGGATGCTTCCTGCCTTCCCCCCTGGGGTGATTCTATGCAGATGTTGTTTGTCCCCTTTTGCATCTGTGGAGACTGGCTGTCTCCCCTCCCTGGGCCTCCTTCCCCCCTCCTTGGTGAGTGTGTGTGTGTCAGACAGGGGTTTTAGGTTGGCTTTCTCCACAATATCCCATTGATCAACACTACGAAGTAAGTTATTGCTTCAATTAGTTGCCCTAGACAACAAACTGTTCCAAGATACTCATGACATGGTTGAGCTGGAGTCTTTTGTATCGAAAGCTATCCACTGGACCACCCTTTGTGAGAAATACCTAGTAACATGGGATAAATTACTGTAAACTCCATTCTTTTCTATTTATTAAATGTATACAGTCATGCCTTGGATTGAGAGCATAATTCGTTCCGGAAACGTGCTTGTAATCCAAAACACTCTTAAATCAAAATGAAATCCCCCAAAAAAAATTGTACAGAGATTTTTAATTTAAGCCGCACTACAGTACTTGTATTGCAAGACGTCGCTTGTATATCAAGTAAAATAATAATAATAATAATAATAATTAAAAATTTGCTTGTCTTGCAAAACGCTCTCAAACCAAGTTACTTGCAATCCAAGGTATTACTGTATACTACTCCACAGCAAAGTGCTCTGAGCTGTTCATATCATATAGCTGTTACTATACATCAGCCTTCACTATTACTAAAATATAATGTTGTAAACAAATTCTTCTGTTGTGCAAAATGACTCTCTCTAGACTTTGTATAACCTGGCAGATGATGGTAGACAGAGTCTTGGTAGACAAAAAGCTCTGATGTCTGGTAGTTACCTGGAAGTGAAAAGGGGTAAAAGGAACCATTTGTACAGTTCATACTTGTCCAGAGATGAGGTGATAGTTGGAGATTGTGGGGAAAGTGGATGTGGTATTCAAATTTTAGGTAACTAGGCTGCTACAGCTTTTGAGGACAGTTGCTGCTTTTGGACTAGTATGGCCTGCCTATATGCCTGCTTGTTTGCTACCTGCTCAGTCTATACATTTGTAAGTCAACTGCTATTACAAGACACCACTGAAGTCTTCAGTATTCTTTTCTCCCAAAAAAATGAACTTTGTAAAGCCACCCTGAAATTGTCTACTGCACTGGAAAATGGGAAAACATGACACAATATATGGAATCCACGATGCATTTACCCACTTCTCCAACTGCCTGTCTACAGAAACCAAAGGTACAAAACAAATAGTAACATCACAATCTAGCTTGCATATAGAGAGGCAGGACTTCTCTTATGCTGTTGGCTAAAGAATTAAAAATACCAAGTACGGTAGTTCTGGCTGGAGAAAAATACAATACAGATCTCAAGTGCCTAGCAACAGAACAAAAGCCTGAAACCAGTTTTCCCAGTACCCAGGCTGCCTTTCTGAATATTAGGCAATGCTTTTTCAGTGTTGTCCACTCCCTTCAATATTTTCAACATTGCTCTTAAAGCCAAACAGTTCCCTTGCTGCCCATCAACAGTTAGCTAGCTTCTTATAACCTAGTCCTCCGGATGTGTCCTTGGGATCGCAGCCCTACACTTCAAATCTCAAATCACATTGCCTTGAGTAGACCCAGGCCAGTAGTATCACTTCATCCATCTCGAGAATCTCAGGTAAGCCATATGAGCCACAAACTGTTTAAGAGAGATATAGGTCGATTTAGGATGTGTGGCAATGATACAATATATGCTATGTTGGGTAGTAATTGTGGTACTCCTCTTGACCAAAAAATGTCATTGCTGTAAGAACCAGAAGATAAAACATTTGGCCTCCACTCAGTTCTGCAGTTAGATAGATATTCCCTGCTAAAAGGTTAATCAACCTCTTCTGGGCAACTGCCCTCCTCCTTTTTACTCATAGCTTAGGCTTTTGTCCAAGGTGAAATGCAAAACCACATAACATATGAGGCCACTAACTATAACTGAAACTAGCAGCTTTCCCCATATGAAGTTGTGATTTCCCTTGCTCTGAGAAGCAATATGGAAGGTGCCTATTTAGAATCCACATTGCCAGATACTGTTGAAAAAGAGACCCCCTTTTACAAGAGTTGCTTTGTTCTCTGGCTGAGAGGAACAACACGTACTGCCAATGTAGTACTAACTTCTTTAAAAATTATGATGACTTCCTTGCCATGACAGTGGTGTTTTTTTTCCAATTCCATCTAAGCTAACATGATATTTTGTGCTTTATTTTATATGTCTGATTTTATGTTCTACTTTACTTTCCCTACATAAATTTCCCTTCATTGTTTAAAATTCCTGTTTTGCCATGAGTTATTATAAAGCACTGGGTCTATCAGTAAGCCTTATTACTGCTTGGTAGGACATTGGTGGGATATAACATTCCTAAGGATACTACAAGGTTGGAAAGCCCCTTATATTACATTTGTTTAAAGGGATCATGACAGTTTGGTAATATTGTTTTTGGTGTCCTGTCCTCTCGTATATAAATATATGGTAGATTGATAAGAGCAAACAGTAGATTAAGCAGCAACAGACCCCTCCTCTAGTTTCCTGCATTGAGCAGGGGGTTGGACTCGATAGCCTTGTAGGCTCCTTCCAACTCGATGATCTATGAAATCTATGAAATTACATCTGATTCACTTTTTCACTCTTAACTCTTAAAAAGCAACCCCATTTCAGGTCTGTGTGAAAAGAGCCTTGGCTCAAGTGGAACAGGCCCTTGTTCTGTAACAAGCTAGATTAATATCGTGAAGGTTCTGATTCAATAACACACTTCCAGGCTTAAGATTCAGAACCAGTCATGACTGGGTAATCACACCAGCAAGCAAAATACACTTCTGGACACAGCACCATTATTTGGAGAATAGTGCAGTTCCTGGGAATACAGAGATTGACCATCCCTGACCAAGATCATCAAGCCAAGACATGGCAGCAATCACAACATAGTCCTTGGGGGGGGGGGGGGGGATCTTTAAAGAAGCCAAGTATATAGGATCACAGACAAGTGTCTTTCAGCAAACCTGGCAGGTTCCCACAGATTATTTGGGATATCAACAGTATAACCCTATACATGTCTACTGAGAAGCAAGCCGCACTGAGTTCAATGGGACTTACTTCCAGGTAAGTGTGTATAGTATTGCAGCCTAAATCTAATTTCCTGCCTATCGAGTAGATCCTAAATACTGAGTCCTTCAAGGCACCAAACCTCATTTCTTCCCTGTCCAAAGAAATGGTTAACAATGCAGACGGGGGGGGGGGGATGACGGCACTACTAGGGCATTTAGACTGTGTGAAATGCCATCCACCAATTACTAAATTAATAAGAGTAGAATTCTCTCATGACAAAGCAACAGAAATTCACTCTGTGCAATATAGGTTAGTAGAGTCAACAAGGTTCACTTTGCAATTAGCCAAAAATGTTCTTGTCTGAAATTAGTCTATTTAAAACACAGGAATGCCTTTACAGAATAGTTCTGTTGGTAGGTACAAATATTAATAGGATCACCACTGATAAGTCCCTGTTTTGGTACAATAAGTGTCATCAAACTGTTCTGAAAATGTACACGCTGAAAAGTTTGTGTAAGTGGCTTGCAGAGTACAGTCTAATACAGCAGTCCTAAATGTCCCTGTGACTATGCTAGCAAAGAGAAGCACAGCGTGGCTTTTTCCATTGGCCAGGGAACTAAGGGCCACTGGGAGGTTGCACCCCCTACTTCCAGGAAGAACATCATGGGAAGGGGAAGACCAGCCTAGCCCCATTCATTGGCCACAGAAGGAGCAGCTGCAGGGAGTTTGTTTTCCTCCTGCCTGCCAGAAAGAACACTCAGCTCTAACTACCAGTTGCCCTGTGGGCTGCAGAGGTAAATGGATGGAAGGATAATCTGGACTCAGTCACTGTTTAGAGGGCGCAGGCTCACCGAACAGTTATTATTCCACTTCCAACCTCACAAGACAGGGAAGGGCTGTCACTTAGTGGTAGAAGATATGCTCTGTATGCAGACGATGCCAGGTTCAATCCGTAGGGCTAAGAAGGACCTCTGCCTGAAAAACCCTGGAGACCCATTGCCAGTCAGGTAGACAACAGTGAGTTAGATGGACCAGTGGTCTGATTAGGTATAAGGCAGCTTCCTATGTTCCTAAGGACACAATCCTATGCATGGCTAAATGGAAAAAAGTCCTACAACTCCCAGCATGTCCCAGCCAGCCATGCTGGTGGCGCATGCTGGGAGTTACAGGACTTTTTTCCATTTAACCATGCATAGGATTGTGCCCTAAGACTATCAAAGGAAAAACAACTTGGTCCAAACTGGAGATGAATGCCTGTTCACAGCTCACCACTTCAACGACTGGGTTCAGACAACACAATAACCCACACTCAAAGGTTGAGTGTGGGTTGTCGCTGAGCTGTGGGTTGTTGTTGAACCATGGGCTATCATGTTGTCTGAACACAGCCAAGATAACAAACCACTGGGAACAACCCACAGTTCACAACCCAGCAACAAACCATGAGTTCTCTTCATGAGTTGTTCATGGTTAACAAGCCATGGCAATCCTTACTGCAATCATTGTATGGGTACTCTAAATGCCTGGAAGATATAAATGGGAACATTACCACACATTTAATTTAAGGCAAACAGAACCCATTGTACAAGGCAAAGCAAGCATTTAATAATGGCTTTTAAACTACATCAAATCTATTCAAAGCCCTCAGCTTCTATCATTAAGATTAAGTGAAAGCTCTTACTTCAAAATGTTCTGTAGCTTTGGGCACCAGTGATGCAGCTTTAGAAAGAGGAGGCAATCAGGCAAAAATCGCTAACCAAAAAGGAAGAAATTCCAGAAAAAGAGAAGCATAATTGTAAAAGCTATTTAAAAGTCCTACAAGGAAGTGTGTTGGTTTTTAGATGGTACATCTTGTTTTTAAAGCACAACTAAATGTAAATCTGATATAGCTAGCTTTTAAAATGGTATGTTTTTCTCAGTCACTGCAAACTATTTATTTATTGCATTTATACCCTGCTCTTCAGACAGAAAAGGCTCTCAGAGTGGCTTACAAAGATTAATAATAAGACAGTCCCTGCCCTCCTGCTCACAATCTAAAAGACATGACGCAAAAGGAAAAGGGATTGGGAGGGAGGAGGAAGAATGCCAAACTCAGGCACCAGTTCTTAGTTTAAAGGATTCTTATAGGTTTTTCTTTCTTTTTCTTCTTTTTTCTGGCAGGGAAGGGCAAAACAAGCTCCCTGCAGCTGCTCCCTCTCCAGCTGATGTATGGGGTCAGGCTGGTCTCCTTGCCATGATGTTACTCCTGGGAGGCAGGGGGTGCAGCCTCCTAGTGGCCCTTGGCTCTCTGGCCGATGGATGAGGCCAGAGTCTGCCGCCCCAGGGAACTGTCGGTTGGAGCTGTGTGTTCCTTCCGGCAGGGAGGGGTGACGCGGGCACCCTGCAGCTGCTCCCTCTCCGGCTGATGTATGGGAACTAAAAGCTCTGGTCTTCTAAAGCCTGCCCACATCCAATGTACACAGTTACAGATACCACAGGGAATATGCCTAATGTCTGAACAACCCATCCACTAGTACTGTTACATTTCTCTCTCTCTGACCTGGTTCACACAACATGACAACCCATCATGGGCAGCTAGCCACGATGGGTTGTCGTGAGAACCCAAACCACTTTCCGCAGGGTGGCTTATTTTTCACAAACAAGTCGCCCTGACAATCCATGGCTTGTTCTGGGGTTTGTTCGAACCCCTATGGGTTGTTGTGTCATCTGAGCCTGGGAGAGCAATTTCATTGTGGGCTGCCAGAACTGGCTACAGAGCCACTCCGCAAGAGCGGCAAAAAAGCCCATGCTGCTCACTTTTCGTGATCTCACCAGCGACTGCCCTTCCACCAATGCTGAAACGGCACTTTGGAAGGACCGCCAATCATTCCCTGGCTTTTAAAAAGAATTTGGTGCCTCAAAAATGCACAACTGGGGTTGTAATATTTGGGTGGGGGGTTGGTCTTTCACAAGTGCATAAGTGTGCTCTTAAGGCTGTCCAATATGTGGTCTTGCCTGGTCAATTTCTATGTCTGTCTCAGCTGTCAAAAGAAGCTGAAGTTGAGTAGGTAACATACAAGGAAATTGACAAGATGAGGCTGCCTATGGGGTAGAAATAATAGTAAGAGAAAGGAGGGACCCGGTACTGCAATTCAGCAGCACCGAAAATGGGGGGGGGGGGAGCCGAAGGAGTAAGTACACCAAAAGTGCGGGCAGTATTTCTCCCTTTGTGATGTTATCTTCTTGCTTTTAAGTGTTGAACTGACACTTCTCAGTGTCATCTACCTTTTCAACACTTCCCTGACTCTCCAGCTACTCCAGAAAGGGGAGATATTAACTCCCCACTCCCCTTTTCATGGCTCCTTTTTGGAGCTCCTTACTGCTGTGCTTATTGCGGTCCCCTGACAGTTTAAAAAAAAAAAAAAACCTTAAAAGGCGGCTGCATGGGACAGAGTGAATGGGGCCCTGCTGAGGGGGGCAGGTAAGTATCACTGGTACTGGTGCCCCATTTGCTCCATTCCGTTCTGCCACCCTGTAAGGGTTTTTGTGTGTGTGTGTGTGTAAACTGTCAGGCATATCTACACATCTTTGGACTGGGAAATATATGCAAATTTAATGGCTGAGAAGGAAATGGTGGGGAAATTTGCACAAATTAAAGGGCTGGGATGTAAATGGAGGGGAAATGTGTGCACCTGTGGTAGGGAAGCGGTGGCTTTGCATGATGTGTGCAGTGCACCCGCCCTCTCTCATTCTCTCTCTCTACAAAGCCAGATTTTGGCTCCCTCTGAAGCTGGAACCATTTTCAGTCCTGAGAACGGAGGCAGTCAACTATTGTTTATTCTCTCTAAAGCAGGGCTGGGCAACATGCAACCCACTGACCCCAGAGTGGCCCCACCACCTGTGCCACCCTTCTGCTGAAATTCATGGCGGCAGTGGGAGAAAAAACTTTGCAGCTGAAAATCAGCAGCGAAACACTATGGAATGCTACAATGGCCAAATTTAGCTTGAAAACAAGCTAAATTTGGGCATTGTAGCATTCCATAGTGGTTTGCTGCTAAAAACTGGTGGCAAATCTACTTGCTTTTTTCTTTTTGGCCACAGCCACGCTATGGAATTCTGCAGGGTGGTGGCAGGAGTGTGGCCCATGAGGGGGTCCAAGAAGATGAAAATGGCCCAACCAAAGTTTCCCACCCCTGTTCTAAAGCACTACCAGCTACCCCTCATTTTAGAGCAGGGGTGGCCAACTTGTGGCCCTCCAAATGTTCTGGCCTACAACTCCTATCATCTCTCACCATTGGCTATGCAGGCTAGGGCTGATGGGAGTTGTAGGCCAAAATGGCCGCAAGTTGCCCACCCAATTTAGAGAGTTGTTTACTTAGTAGAATATCTATCCCACACATTTCTAAGGGTTCAAAGGGGGAAATTATAGGAATAAAAACAGAACAGGCTCAATAAAAATGAAATACCCAATTAAATTAAGTCTGCTTAATCAGAATGAAAATTGGCATGGAACTTAAGGTCACCATGTTCAAATCAGAACTTGACCTCATATATATTTTCAAGAGAGTCAGGAGCATCTCAAACACTGTACTTCATTAGATAACTTTGAATAGCCATTTAAGTGTTAAAATACTTTGGGTTGTACCCACTGCTGTCCTTCCACTGCTTAGGGAAACCCCATCCTCATCCTTCCACAAATGTCAAATCTAATATATACTCGAATACAAGTCGAGTTTTTCAGCACATTTTTTGTGCTGAAAAATGCCCCCCTCGACTTATAAGTGGGTCAGCACTCCCCCAGGACCCCTGCTGCCACCGCCAGGCACCCCCCTCCACCCCCAGGACCCCTGCTGCCACCCCCAGACACCCCACCCCCGTACCTGCACCCGCCGCCGCCGAAGCCCCTCCCCCGTCGAAGCCGCGCCGCGCCGAAGCCCCCCCATGCCACCCCCACGCTACCCCCAGACACCCCCCGTCACCGTACCTGCTCCCGCCGCCGTAGCCCCACTTCGGAAGGGGAGGGGCGCGAGCGATCCTCTTCCCGCCCGAACCTGCGCCTTTCGTGGCCGGCCGGCTGGCCGGCCGAGCTGGCTGGCTGGCTGGCGGGGGCCAGCTCGGAGCGCGGTGCCATCACGCTGGGGGAGGGCGCACGGAGGCCCCCTCTCCGCCACTCTCCACCAGACACCAGATCCAGGGGGGCGCCTGAAGTTTCCTTCCCCCCCGCCGGCGCCTCTCTCTCTATTTTTCTTCCGGCGGGGGGCAGCGTTTGCTTTCCTCCCTTCCGCCGGACGGTCCTTCCTTCCTCCCTTCCTCCCTTCCGCTCAAGCAGCGCCCGGGCGGACCGTCCGGCGGAAGGGAGGAAAGCAAACGCTGCCACCCTAGACTTATACTGGGGGGCAATAAGTTTTCCCAGTTTTGGGGGGTGAAATTAGGGGCCCCGACTTATGTTAGGGCCGACTTAAAGTCGAGTATATACGGTACTTTAAATCCGCTTGTACATACTGTAGTGCAAGCTATTGCACAAGGTATCACACAACTCATTATGGCTTCATTGGGCTGGGTGTTGCTTGTACTAGTTGTTCTGCTAGCAGCTGTGAAAAAACTACTGCCCCCCCAAAAAGCTAAGTCTTATAATTTTTCTGCTAACGTAACATTGGATATAACCCATACACAGTACCAGCAATCGTGAATGGGGTACACACATTTAAGTGGCCCCATTTCCCTAAAACAGCTGGAAGAAATTGATCATGAAAGGATCAGACCCCGATTCCATGCTTACTGTGGGGAAATAGAGTCCTTGAAATCAGTATGTGCTATTTGCAATTGATGGTGCTAAGAATGTATTTTGCCATTTCAATTTGGGCACTTTTTTACCCAAATAAAATGTGAATAAAGCCATCAAGGGAGTGAGGGAAGTTTCTTCCTTCCTCTCCCCACATTTTTCTCTCTGTGCCTAACTTACTTCACAGGGCTGAAATGAAGACGTTGGGGGGTTTAAAAAAAACAACCACATCCTATAAAGCCCCTTGTGCACTGAAAAGTGTTTAGAAATTATTTTTTTAGAATTAAAAATCCATCCTTCCTCTCTAAATGGCCATCTGAGCTACTGACCTGATACCAGACTTGGGAGACAGTACTAAATGATGCTGGTATCTGTTGCAGCTTCTCATTTCCTGTCCTAAACAAACAAACAAACAAACAAAAAAGATAAAAAAGCTTTTCATTACAACCAGTGGCTGGCTTCAAAAAGAATAGTTTTAATTTCAGGAACTTCTCCACAGACAATGTTGTGGCCTTCCTATTTGCTCCAGTTGTGGATGTCAGCAACTGATGTCAGCCTATAAGGCTAGGAGCAAGCAGATATCTGGTTTTTCCTCTTCCAACTTGAAAACGGGCAGAATTTATTTCATATTTTGATGGGGAGACAGAACCTTATTAAGTTAACTGCCAATGTATTACATGATCTCTGATGACCATTTTACAG
The DNA here is from genome assembly GCA_021292165.1 of Shinisaurus crocodilurus. Taxonomy (NCBI): domain Eukaryota; kingdom Metazoa; phylum Chordata; class Lepidosauria; order Squamata; family Shinisauridae; genus Shinisaurus; species Shinisaurus crocodilurus. Next base: position 274,665,591 of record CM037876.1, read on the forward strand.
CCTTGCTCAAGTAGTGTCCAGGGCAAGATACTGCATAGCCCTTCCCAGGTTAGGGTGACCAGTCGTTTATACCATTTCTAGCAGCATCCAACATGTTCTATAATGAGAATATACCCTACACAGGTTGTGAGGTGAAGTACAGCTCAAAATCAAGGCTCACCATTCTCTTTGATGGACATTTCACCTCCAGAGTAGTCCATGAGCAGAGAAATTTGAGAAAAGGGAGGAATGGCATCTACCGTACCTCTCATATCCAAGTTTCCAGTCTCTAAATGAATGAAGCGGATTTCATAATGCCCATACCTTGTTGCACCTGGCCAGTAACAAATATACAGCAGCACCCGAGCCACCCAGATCAGATTACTTTACAGTCTGTAATTACAAATTACTGGGGCATTAAATTAAAACTCCTCGTGCAGAACAGCAGACTTACGAGTCTAATCAAGCTTATTTTCTAAACTTATCAAGGGTTTCATCTTCTTTCTCTCTGTGTATTGTATTCATTTTTTTTTGTTTCCAAATGCAAAATCAAGGAGGCTTAGCTTGCAAATACAAAAGCTGCATGTGCATGTGTTGTGTGTGTACACACACACACACACTTCTTTCACCGGAAGCACATACCTTGGACCAGCCAGATGGAAGTTCCACCAGAGCAGCTGCAGGATGAAGATAATAACGTAAGAGCCTTGCTGGATCAGACCAAGGATCCATCTAGTCCAGCATTCTGTTCACACGGTGGACAACCAGCTGCCCACGGGATCCCACAAGCAGCACCCTCCTGCCCATGTTCCCCAGCAACTGGTGTACATTGGCATACTGCCTCTGATACTGGAGGTAGCATATAGCCAAACAGGACTAGTAGCCATTGATAGCCTTCTCCTCCATGAATTTGTCCAATCCCCTTTTAAAGCCCTCCAAATTGATGGCCATCACTGCATCTTGTGGAAGTGAAATCCATAGTTTAACTATGCGCTTTGTGAAGAAGTACTTCCTTTTATCTGTCCTGAACCTCCCACCAATCAGCTTCATGGGATGATCCCAGGTTCTAGTATTATGAGGGAGAAAAATGCCTCCCTATCCACTTTCTTCACACTATGCATAATTTTGTACACTTCTATTGGCCTATTTTCTAGTCCTGGCAGGGTACATATCCATCCCAAGTCAGAAGCAACACCTTACCTTCTGCAAGTGCCAAACAAGGTGCCACAGCTTCTAACATTACAGGTGCTCCATCCAAGAAGTGACAGGGCTTCAGATAGGCACCTTCACAAGCTGGGTGGGTGAGGCGGCTAGGGCCACAACATAGTGGGGCAGATGCCAGTTGCAACAGCCAAGGCCACCAGTTGGCCACTCCTGCTTTTGAGGTATAGGTCATATGCAAATTACTATTGTAACCAGAGAATGGATGGATACCAGTCAGCCTTGGTTGCAGTGTATATTTTGAGTTTTTGCAGCTGGGGCACCAAGGCTGTCTGCCTTTCATCTGGATCTTCAAACTGGCTGCCTTGTGCATATATTTAGGCTGGTTCCTAAAACTACAGTAAAGTTAGACAGCCGATTTCTGCCTCCTGCCCCCCCCCCCACTTCTTATCATCTGACTTGCACCATCTGATCTTGCCCCTCTTGAATTTTTTTTCAATAACATATTTATGTATCTCATAAGTGTCTTCTCCCTCACACATCTGATAAGTTTTGAAAAGGACAGATGGTCACTCTCAACAACTCTGATCTGCTGTACTAATCTCAGCATAAAGGCACTTGAGAAACCCAGATAAATACTTCTGCCCTGATCTAATTAAAGTTAGTCATGTTTCAGTCACACTGAAATCAGTGCAGCTTAAGAAGTCACAACTGACTTGTCCCATTGATTTCAATGGAATAACAGCACCACTAACTTTAGTTGGTCAGAGTCAACACATTCAAGCAAGGTAAAAGGTGGTGATACCTAGTGTTTTTCAGAGTGTTTGCCAAGCAATAATGGCAACTGACTATATATAGTGTCAATTAACTTGTGAGCCCACTTCAGCCTGCAAGTTCTTCACCCATTTAACCTGTAAATCAGGAGTTACAACCTAGGACAAGATCTGGGGCCTTTGGCTTGCCTCTCTTTCATTCTGAAATATCACATAAACTACGATCATATAAACAACAGCAAGGTTGTCTGAGGTGCCCTGAGAACGAGCAAGGAAAATCAGGGGCAAGCAGAAGCACTATGGAACTCCTTGCACCAACTACATTAGTTCATAAGGTCCTGTTTCTTATTTTTTTCCTATCTGTATAGTGTCTAGTTTAGGTGCTTGTCGAGTACTCAGGTGAGTGTTGAAGGCCAAAGATGGCTAGTTGGACTCATCTCATAATTAGCTGTGCAATCCTGTGTAGGGTTGTGCGCGAAGCTTGATGGTGGGTGGAAGCTTGGAGAACTCGCCGGGCTTAACCACCACCACCCCCAAGCTCTGCTTGACTTACCTTTCCCCGGCGCTATGTTTTTTACATAAAAAACAGCATAAAACATAGATTTCATAGATCATAGAGTTGGAAGGAGCCTACAAGGCTATCGAGTCCAACCCCCTGCTCAATGCAGGAAACTAGAGGAGGGGTCTCCCATCCAAGTAATAACCAGGCCTGACCCTGCTTAGCTTTCCACGCCAGCGTGAGCCACAGGCCTGTTCATGTTAGAACAACTGCGAGTTGCATAGTTTGCATATGCCACGCAAATCACGGTTGTTCTAACATATTTTACGCTGCTTTTAATGTAAAAAACGTAGTGCCGGTGACACCAATTGTGGCCATTTTAACATAGTTTACGCTGTTTTTTACGGAAAAAAAACATAGTGCTGGGGACCCGGAAGTCCAGCGAGCACCTCAGCTGGTGCTCGCCGGAGGCTCGGCTCGCCAAGCGCCCCGTGAGCCAAGCGTCGGGCTTGGCGCCCATCTCTACCTGTAAGTTTAGATCAGGGAACTGTAGGTAGTTTAAGTGCAATCCCAACAGGTACAAACACCTACAGGTATAGGTACTGAACCTCACAGCCCTTGTGTGGAGCTGGAGGTGGTGATGCAACCTGTGATGAGTCACACAGTCCATGGTTAGAACCCAACACAGCAATTAGAGGCTGAGGCTGAGGCTGATTAGAGGCTATGAAGCACTTGTGATGAGGCTGCATGTCCAACGGTGTGGCTTAATGGCTGGAGCCAGAGGTGGTGTGAAGCACCGTGGAGATAAGCTGCTGCAGCTTGGCTACAGCATGGGAGCAGGCACTGGAAACATACAAGCGAGTGCCCGTCTGTGAGAAGGAGTTTAATTCCACACAATTTGGAAATAGCTCCCGCAGACCCAACAACCTGAGAGAAAGGCGCAATGATATTTCACTCACTTTGTAACAGCTCCCTCAGACCCAATGGCCTGAGGGAAATGAACAACTGTGAAGATCGCAGAGAAAGAATAATTTACATACTATGAAGTAAAATAAAATCACAAAAAGAATCACAAGAAAATAAAACCTTAGTAGTTATAAAAAAAAATAGTGCAATGGACTAAGAAGTCTCTGATGAGGTCACCACAATGGCGGTCGAAAGAAAACTGAGGGAATGGGAGGGAACCCACTAGGGAGATGCGTACTAGGACAGTGGGGGAGGGGTTCCCACCAAAATTCCTTGGCTATAGAAGTTTCCGAAACAAGGCTCCACACAGGCATAGAGCCCATATGTGTGATGCACAGAGACCACACAGAAGAATTAGAGGGTAAGCGATCTATAGCACCTCCCAGTAGCAGGATGGGAGACTACATAGGTGTTCCTTCAGGAAGCACTAATCCAATAAGGCTTAGAGTTGCCTCCCACTATGGAGCCACTGGGGAAGTGCCACAGTAGCCCCACTCCAGCTGCTGCTCTGAACTACATTCTTCATAACATGGGCTTTTGCTCTCTTCTCTGGAATGTGGCCCCAGAGAGTTTCTCCAAAATGCAATTTGGCCCTCAGGCTGAGAGAGATACAACATCCATGATTTATTGTTATGTATAAGGCTTTGCAAGAGCATGGCCCTGAAAAGTGGTCAAGAAATACTTTAAATACATACATTTATACATACATATGTACATGTGAAGCCCCCATGCCAGATATTATGTGCATATGTGCATGGGGGGGGGGATGTTTCACCACTGTGTAAAAAGGTTCTAAAGCCCAGACAAGTGCATGAAGCAGGCCTTAGGGCAGAATTAGCTATTGCAAGAGATAAGGGGCTGCCACATTATTTATTTATTTATTGCATTTATACCCTGCTCTTCAGACAGAAAAGGCTCTCAGAGCGGCTTACACAGATTAATAATAAGACAGTCCCTGCCCTCCTGCTCACAATCTAAAAGATATGACACAAAAGGAAAAGGGATTGGGAGGGAGGAGGAAGAATGCCAAACTCAGGCACCAGTTCTTAGTTTAAAAGGTTCTTATAGGTTTTTCTTTCTTTTTGGCAGGGAAGGGCAAAACATGCTCCCTGCAGCTACTCCCTCTCCAGCTGATGTATGGGGCCAGGTTGGTCTCCCCCTTACTCTGATGTTACTCCTAGGAGGCAGGGGGTGCCTCCTAGAGGACAGTCCTCTATTTTTGCCACATCCCATTTCTATTCCTCCTCTCCTCAGTAAGGTGTGACATGACATTGCACTGCATGTTCCCCTGCCCGGCCAACCAGAGGTACAGAAATGCATAGCACAATGATCTTAGTCACACAATGTGAAACACTGCATGTTGTCAAGAAGAGGGGAAAGGCTCCATTTCTTTTAATGTCCAGTTCTATCCTTACTGATATAAGCCACCACCCTCCAAAGCAGAGGTCCCCAATGTGGCATCTATGGGGACCTCTAATGGTGCCCACAAAGCTCTCCACTCCCTGCCCCCTTCAAAAAAAAATTTAAAATAAAAACCTTGGAAAATGTTAGGGCAGCCTTCTTTCTCTCCCTTTTACCTTGCTATTTCTCCATCCCTCCGAGCCTCTAGCCCCGCTATTTCTTTCCCCCACTTCACCTCTAGCTCACCGTTTCTCCCTCCAGCCTCTAGCCTTGCTCTTTCTCTACCCCTTTACCTTACTTTCTCCCCATTCTCACCCTCTAGCTTTGCTCTTTCTCTCCCCCCTACTCTTTTGCCTTGCTATTTCCCCCTCCCTCCCAGCCTCTGGCCTCACCATTTTTCTCCCACCTCTTTAGCTCACTTTTGACTAGTCAGGCCCGCATGGAAGCCATTACGTGACTAGCCACATCCTCTGTGGCAGCCATTTTGTGGTGGTGCCCACAGCAGTTTATCAAATTCCCAAATGTGCCCATGGATCCCAAAAGGTTGGGGACCCCTGCTCTAAAGGGATTCTAGTCTCCAGTAGGGTTATACCTCTGAGATGCTGCTCAATTGTCACGCTTCACCTTTGTTTGTAGTGTGGAGGCTAGACTCCAGAGCTGTCACTTAAAAGCACCTTGCAGTAGCGTGAAGGATCATTTCCATTTCATATTCAAAAAGGGAGAGGGAGAAATACAATTCTTGTTTATAAACAAGACTGCCAAACTCCAGTTCTTTTTCTGTTTTTTTGTTTTTAAAAAGAGCCAGAGACAAACCCACACAGCAGGAGGGGTAAGGCTGAGAGCTGATTAGATCTTCAGGGCAGCAGCAAGTAGCATAACCAAGGAGATGACAGATGAGTGTATTGCCAAGTGCAAGAGCTCCAGAGGAGTTTGACAGCCCCTGCCTCGCTCTCCCCTGCATATAGAGCAGCCTAGCTCCCTGTTATATCTGGTGTCAGAGGAGTTTCTATGGCTGCCATTGTACTGACAGGATGAGGATGACCTCCAGGGAACTGCCATAAACAAAACAAACCTCTCTCTTGTCCCACCTCTTAGTGAGCTTTCAAGCAAGCAATATTCATAGGTTTCATAGATCATAGAGTTGGAAGGAGCCTACAAGGCTATCGAGTCCAACCCCCTGCTCAATGCAGGAAACTAGAGGAGGGGTCTCCCATCCAAGTAATAACCAGGCCTGACCCCGCTTAGCTTTCCACGCTCAGACAAGCTGAGCCAGCGTAAGCCACAGGCCTGTTCATATGATTTGAAGACATCGTGGAAGGGGTAAAAAGAATGTGCTGCATACTCCAAAACCTTCCACTGCCTCGGGGCATACAAGATCCTCCCAAATTGCTTGCTCCACTTATATAACCTCTACCTATGCCAGCCTTCAATTCCCATCAGCTCCAGCCAGCATGGCCAAGGGTCAGGAATGCTGGGAGTTGTGGTCCAAAACATCTGGTGGGCCTCAGGCTGGGGAAGGCTGACCTATGCTATGATTTTGCACTTGCTCCTTCTCCGAAGTCCTGGCTCCCCCTGACCTCACTGTACCATTTATTATATATATATATATATATATATATATATATATAAATAACTTCTGGTTTTCATCTTTGTCATTGATTGCACTTTGAGTAATTAAAACAAATCCCCTCCAGACTATTTTCCATTTCAAAAAACCCAACTCTTGAATGTCTTCATGAATAATGCGGTTTTCAGCAAGCTCCCCTAGGCTCTTTGCTCACCTTCAAGCTCATTACACAAGCTGGGTTCACGGCCACCCCCTCTCCCCAGCCCCACGTTCCTGAGCTCTCTCTCTCTCTGGGAGAAGAACTAGGCACCATGACACCCCCACCCCCGACACCTCCCACATCCCAGCCTCAGACTGAATAAGCAGAAGCTCAGGAAACCTCTCTCCTGCACATCCCCTGCAGGCCACAATATAACAACACGCTACTCTCAAATACAGTTGCATAACAAGCAGCAGAAAGGCGCATTCAAGTTAACCATCTTGTCCATGAGTGATCAGGGCAACAGCTGGACCATTTTCCTCTTGCTATCAGGCCAAAGAGGGAAGCAGTGGGGCAGTGATAATGACCTTGAAGGACCTGAGCCATGCAGGAAGATTACAATCAAGAATGGGAACATGTTAGACTTTCCTTTGCAGTTAAACAACCAAAGGCTGAACCCTGATGTCTCATAATACACTGGCAACTTGGGACACCTGTACGAAATGAAGGGGGGGAAATCCAAAGGGCAACAGTGCATGACTCAGCCAAGAAAACCAAGGGGAACCTAATGCAGAGCTATGGATTTTTCTCCAGACATCAGAAGAACAGCTTTGCATGTTTCAAGTGTTCCATTACTCCTACCCTGTTCAATTTGCTTTAAACATCTTGTTCATCAACTGTAAGAACTACATTTTATTAAAAATTAAATGTTAAAAAAAGCAAATGCAGCCACCAGAGCAGACTTCACTTTCCAATACTTTGACATCACTGACCAAGGTCCCATAGCATGCACTTGTGGCATCTCAAAGAACATGTCTTCAGCCTTCCACTCTCTCTTTGGATTGACTGTGCTTCTAGACCTTACTGGTGGAATGGGACCTTCTGAAGTTCTACTACAGAGGGTTGTTTGTTTGTTGCAGACATGGAATTGCCTTATTTCTTGAGTCGAAGTCTCATCTTCATCAAAAGATAAAAAAATATTTTTTTAAGTTAGCATTCTGCTAAATAGTGGAGCAGCAGCTCATTCTGAACTTTCTACTGGGCTCAACCATGCTTACTACAAAAGGAAGTTGCCTCATCTCCAAATTATATCTTGCTGGCAGCTCCTACCACTGGCAATACTATAAATCTGCTTCTCTCTGGATAAGCCAACTCTAAAAGAAATGCTCATTCAATCCTAATATTACATAAGCAACTGAAGTAATCTCATACCCTGAGAATTTACAGCTATTGGGCACAATCTGGCCAGTGTGCCCAATAGATGTAGTAGATTCAGGGTATAAGATTACTGCAGTTGCTTATGTAATACTAGGATTCAGCGGGATACTGAAGTCCCAGTGATTTCACTGAGAGAGTTAAGCACATACTTAACTCTACCCTTTGGAGGAGGGAGAATTAAAGGATCTTTAAAGGGGTTTGTACTAGAAGACAAAACAAATGCAGCGGTCACTCTTTGACCCCGAGTGTCAGAAGACTTGCATGGGTTCTTTCTGACTTAAAAGCTCAAATGTTAACCTGTCCCTGTCTTTGGACAAGAATTCTCAGGACGTTTTTGTTGAGATGATCCCTGAAGTCCCTTTCAACCTGGACTCTATTCTAATTCTCATCACCTCTAGCCTCATTTCATCAGTTTCAGCTAGCTATTTTGTCCAGAAAAGCAGGGAATATACAAGCTACATCACTATTTTCTGGTGTACCTTAGCTGGTGCAATGTCGTCAATAAGAGACTGAGTTACAAATCCAGAACTCCCTGGTCTGAATCTCATGTCTGCCATGAACTAATTAGATCAGAGGTCCCCAACCTTTCTGGACTCATGGGCACATTTGGGAATTTGAGAAATTGCTGTGGGCACCACCACAAAATGGCTCCCATGGAGGATGTGACTAATCACATAATGGCTGCCCCGGTGGCCTGGCTAGTCTTTAACAGATTTTATTGAGTTAATATGAGAAAATCTTCAGCTGTTTTAAGGTTTTATCTGCTGTTTTCATGTGTTCTTTGTGTTTGTTCACTGCCCTGAAATCCGATACGATGAAAGGCAGTATAAAAATGTTGAAATAAAGCAAGCTCTGAGACTGATGCTATACTTTACCTTCTACCAGCTTCAGATTTCTGCACCTTCAGCTTCCTCCAACTCATCATTGTAGCATGAGCTTCTTTATATTTTTCTTCTCCATCTCACCTCAGTTCCTTCACCAACTCAAGAAGAAGCAGGCAGAAGCAAGAGGAAAAGCATTCAGCACCTTGCTAAGTGATGCTCTTTGTATCCTTGTGGGAACTGTCAAACAAAGGGGCTGATTGCTGCCAATCTCCTGTGATATTTGGACATACCGTACTTATTCAGAATCTGGATGAAATTTAATTTATTCCATACAAACCATTAAAAGCCCTTTAAGCCTGAGAACCCAGCTACGGTATTTATCACACTAGCCACCTAAGGCAGCACAAGCTGCACCATTTCTGAACTGCTAGCCAACCCCACTCCATAATCAACATATATTCAGTCCCACTGGAAGCAGATTTTTCTAGGCAATCTTGCCAGTAGCATTACCATCAACTAACTAAAAGGGCAGGCATGTGTGGGTGGTACAAAGAAACGCTACCACTGAGTTTGCTAATATACAGTGTCTTTTAAAAAGGACAGGTTGATCATATTTGTTTCCCTCTGCAGTGACTACTTAAATAATCTGCAATGAAGTCTTCTCAATATAATCCTAGATTGAAGTATTTACTGCAGCCCTCTTTACTGCTCTCACATATGGAACATTCATCCGCCAACTTTTCCAAGCTCTCAGCTTGGTCCCTCAGCTGGATACACACAAACACACACACACACACACACACACACAATTTAATTACATCAGTTGTTCTTGTTTTGAACTTGCTGTTATACAAAAAGGGTTCCAATTTGCATGTAACTGCTTTTTATAATAAGGACAATATTCATTTGACTTTTTTATCATCCATTTGATTATGTAATATGGGCCTATCCAATAGGAGCAAAGCTAGATCAATAAGCACATTACTGTCTTTTCAAATGGATCAGATAATAAAGTTACATCTCTCAATGGCAACTCGGGACCTTGGTGCTAACAGGGGATAGTGAGAACCCCATTACAGAATAAAAGGGCTGCCATAACCTTCAATATCAAACTCTGGCTAGCAAAGACAAGTAAAAAGCCTAGCAGGGGTCCAAGAGATCCCTCCAAACTATGACAAGCCACTGCCACGGGTGTGTGTGTGTGTGTGTGTGTGTTTCCCTCCACCCCTCCCCATCCACCCCTTACACTACTGCCGGTGACACTCAGGAAAACCAAGGGTAGCCATGGGATATGTGGATGCTATGACCATCATTAGTGTCCCCTGCACTAATCTATCCATTATCTTCATGGTGGTGCTATGGACAAAGAAGAACAAAACATTCAGAAATCAACAAGATATTTGAAAGAAAGCCTATTTATTACAAAAAGTGTACTGTAAATTCTATCCTATTTTCAATTAATTACTTTACAAAAAGCAGTGCAAGTCCAAAGGCAGTTTCCGTTCATTTAATGCCATGTACACTGCAGAGCAATGAAATATGTTCACTTAAAAATACAAGACGGTGGGCATGGACAAAAGACACACACGCGCGCACACTTCAGTATTAGCAGCATTAGTATTTTAAAAAATCACAATGCAGAAGGTTGTCTAGGGTTAGTAGACAACTGTCGTACTATCTACAGACACATTGCTGCCTAAGGCAGCGCCTAAATGGCTCCTTTAAAGCAATCAGAGTTGAACTACACTACAGATTCAGAAATAATATATGGTACAGCCCTCCCTTCAGAAAAGGGCAAGAGACTGCATGAATGCTCCTCAACTTCACAAACTGAAACTCCCTACCATGTGAGAGAGAAGGGTTCTAGCCAAGCCTACCTGATGTGCTAGTTGTGTTGTTTTAATGTGAAGAAGCATGTAAACATGTGATCCTCCGCTTGTACCTGAAGGGATACAGGTAGAGACATAGCTCAAGAAGGGCTGTGCCAAGTGATATTTCTGAATGAGTAGTTCAGCTCTGCCTACCTGCCAGTTACTAAAACACTGGTTTATAAAACCATTGTATTACCAACTTTATTGTATGCCTGCGAAACATGGACTATCTATAAACATCACTTCCACCTCCTTGCTTACGCTGGCTCAGCATGTCTGAGCGTAAAGCTAAGCAGGGTCAAGCCTGGTTATTACTTGGATGGGAGACCCCTCCTCTAGTTTCCTGCATTGAGCAGGGGGTTGGACTCGATAGCCTTGTAGGCTCCTTCCAACTCTATGATCTATGAAATCTATGAAAGATTTCATCAACGTTGCCTCCGGAAAATCCTGCAAATTACTTGGGAAGATAGGTGAACAAATGTCAGTGTACTGGAAGAAGCAAAGACTACTAGCATTGAAAAAATGATCCTTCAACTTCAATGGACCGGTCATGTTGTTCGAATGTCTGACTGCCATCTCCCAAAGCAGTTACTTTATTCCCAACTCAAGAATGGAAAGCGGAATATCGGTGGTCAGTATAAGAGGTTTAAAGATGTTCTTAAGGCTAATCTAAAAAAATGCAATATAAACATCGAGAACTGGGAAGCACTGGCCCATGAACGATCTAAATGGAGGTTGGCCTTTCACAAAGGTTCCATGGACTTTGAAGAAGCCCGAGTGCAAGGTGAAAGGGAGAAACGTGCTAAGCGAAAAGCACGTCAAACGAATCCTTTACAGGACCATCTTCCATCTGGTAACCGGTGTCCTCACTGTGGGAAGCTGTGTGGATCTAGAATTGGCCTCCACAGTCACTTATGGACCCATCGCTAGAGTCTACACATTTTTTTTAGAATTTCTTCTTTTAAAATTTTCTTTTTGTAATTTTATCCTGGAAGAAAATCTTACTCGGTCACGAGTGATCGCCTACTACTACCTGCCAGTTAACACCCTATATAAGTAAAAGCACAAGGGTTTCCGACAATCATCTGCCTTGCTCTGGACATCAAATTCTTGACTATAACATACAAAATGAGAAGCCTATTTAGGATAAAATACTATACAGGGAGAGAGCTGCCATAGAGCTATCTCACAAGAAGCAGGGCAGGTTATTATATTGCTGACTTCTCCTTCCTCATCTCCTAGAAGGAATATTGTAGAATCATAATTTTAAGTCCCACACTGGTACGGAAGAAAAGACTGTGCGATTCTCTAAATTCCTCAAGACAAAAGTTTTATTTAGGCACACATTCCACCATGAGAGAATTCTCGGTGTTCCAACAAGACCATGGGGGCGGGGAGGCAATTCTGGAATATGTTTAAGTATACAGTTCTGACTACTGGATCCAGACTCTAGGAGGCCATAATAGATGTAGCCATCGGTAGGGAAGTGAATGTTCTTATAAATGCAAACTTTTGAGAGAGCATCAACATTTCAGCCCCCCTGTAAACATGATGGATGACATTTGCAGAACTACAGAGGTCTGCCTTCTACAGGGCGATTTTGCAGTCTAGAAAACACATAATATGATCTGTGCACTCTTCTGAGTCAAATACTTTGGGAGTTTTGAAAGAACAGAAAAATGCTGATGGGTGTTGTCAATGAGTTCTAAGGGCAAACAGAGGTGGGTGGCTAAGCTAAGATTTCAACGCATAGGTAAGGTGCTAATGGGCTAGGGACTCACAACATCCATTAGTGCCCTCTACCAAGTGGAAGAGTACCTGTCCCCCCCCCCCCCCCGCTAAGGCACATTAAAGCCACTCAGGACCACAGTTCTTTGCTCCAGAAACCAATTTTTTGCTCTGTATTTAGTACTGGAAGGGTTAAGGTGGCCCTCCAGAGGTTTTTACTAGAACCTACCCTCAGATGAAAGAGAGTCCAAACAAGTAATCCTAATACTAATATGCTCAATGTCATTCTATGGGTAACATAGTAAATAGGAATGACAAGTCCAAGGTCCTTAAAAAAATAATAATCTGGTTCTATGTTTACTGTCCCTTTCCACAGTTGTAAAGCAGTCCTATCAAATAAACTTAAAAAGGAAGTAACTGCTCTAGACAGTAGCATTTTACAGCTAGCAAGAATCCTCATGGTGTGCATGTGTTGGGGGAGTGAGATCTCTCAAAATGCAATGCTATACTGAACAGTCATCCATTGGACTACTGCAGAATCCAAGGGAGAAACATACAGATAGCCTTGCTGAAATTTTGAATTAAGTAGTCAAAATATTACCTTGGCCAACCTCTCCTTCTTAGAGGAGGAAAGAAATGGGTTTCCTCCTCCAAAAAGCAACCATGGCTCTAAAAGTGCATGTATTTAATTGCTATGGAAAAGTACAAATACACACAAAAAGACAGCACCTAGAAATAAAGATAAAATTGAATAGTTCAACGACTACCTGATCAGACTCTGCTTCAGAAAAATTTAGTCAAGAGTAACATTTGAGCACCTATTGGAAGTACAAGGTGGCCAAGACCCCTTAGTAACTCTATCCTATTATATTGCCTTCCAGTGATAATCAACTGTATTGCTACTGCTTATAATCTATTTTACTTACAATCTGCTGTCTCTTCCAGCAGTAGAGATGCAGAATAAGCTTTTGTGACCTCCCTTTTCCCCCCTATATATGATCTCTGAAGTCCCAGGTCAGCCACAGGAGAGTGTTTCCTGCCATAGGAAATTGTAAGTCTATCAAAACCAGTAAGTTATTGCAGTGATTCCCAGTAGCTGTCAACACGGGAGGTAAAATCAAAGGCTAGAACTCTTTATCATTTGTGCTAATATACTATGTAAAGGATGAAAATTCAAGCTATTGCCACTTACTAAAAGGTTGGTCATGGCATTCTTACACTAGTTAAGCCAGACTAATTACAGTCTTGCATTTCCCCTCTTAATGGATCTGGCAGCCTGAACCTCAAACAGTCACATACATTACAACCATCCAGCCTCTCCTGGGGATGTTGGCATTTAGTCTCCATGCCAACAGAGATAGCCCTTTGATGATGGATGGTAGAGGGGGAGTGGAAGTGGCAGGCTTCAAGCTTTAATAGAGATGCTAAGATGAATTATTGGACAGCCTCAATTTGGCCTCGACACATATGCAAAGGAGGTTTCAAGGGACCCATGTAAGTGGAGCTGAAGCCAAATTTGCTCCGGAGAACTCTGGTACAAAAGAGCTGGAACCGAAATGACATTTTGCAGGATACCTCATTCCATTTTGCAGGATAATACCTTTTTTCAGGGCTTCTCTCACACACACCCTCAGAAGTGGATAAGAAAAGCATTCTCCACTAACCAGCTGAAGAGTTTTGTTTTGCCCCCCAAAAGCTATAATCTTTTTTTTCTAGATGGCTTATCATAGCAAAGAGGTTAATTCCTCCTCAAAAGTAATATGCATTAAACAAAGAATCAGCATTCCAATACCCCGGGTGTTAGCAGCATATTCTGCACACTCTACATTCATTAAAGAGATACCAGCTTCTCCACAGGAAGAAGTGTAAATAGGCAGTGAGATTAATAAGATGGGTGACAGCTCCCAGCACCAGCTCTAACCTATTATGTAACTTCTGCATCCTCTTCAAAGGCACCACTCCTCACTGTCAGAGGAAATTAGGCTAGGAAAACTAAAACAAAACGAAAAAATTAATATATCTCTCTGCTTTGGAGCTTTTTTAAAAAAAAGTTCAGCATGATGACCAGAATGCCGCAATTTCATTCCCATATGAGATCTTCCAGGCAGCTGCAAGGTTCTTTTAAGTTGTTATCTGTTCTCAGAGAGCAAAAACATTATGGCAAAGATATAAAGAATTCATTGCCTTCTGATCAGAGGGGCAAGCAAGGCACAGAATCTTAGAAGGCTTCAAGCTACTGTGACATTTAAGTCCAAGTTCCTGATGCTCAGAGCAGCAGTCACATGACTCTCCCAGGAACACATAAACATGGGCCCTCACACATACGCCTACCTTTAAAAACATCACAATAAGAGTTATTGGATGTGAACTATCCTGATCTCAGAAGGCTGTTTCCTTTCTATATACACTTTATCTTTCTTGTGCTTTGTTAAATCACACATGAGCAAAGACAGGCAGACATTAAGTTATATCCTTGCAAAACACATGTATCCTCAAACTCATACAAAATGACACTGCTGTGGAGGCAGGCCACAGTTCTTTGACTGTTAACATATTGCTTGGATGGTTCAAACTTTAAAGTAGCAGCTGGCTCAAGTAACTGGGGTCCTAGGCCCCATGGCAAAGGTTCTCCCTCATGGCTGCCTCTTCCTTTTCTCAGAGCTCAAGGTGAACAAGTCCACTGTATCAGCACAAAAATGATGCTGGGGAACAGATTCTTCACAGCTCTTCACGGAGTGGGTAGAAAGGTTTCACCACTTCTGTTCTTCTATTTTATTCCCTTCTTTCAGGCTGGATCTAGAACTCCCATGTTTCCAACCACCTAAGCCCTGCCATTGGGCTGCTGGGATCAGAAGCCAGAGGTCCTATCATCCCATAAGAGAGAGGATGGAAGAGGTAGAAGCTGTGGAAAAGATCTAGACATGAATCAAATTTCCAGAGACCCAGTGTCACAACAGCAGAGCACATCTCAGCATCCCCTCCTAGGGTGACCTGCAGGGCCATTTAGAAATACTTGATTACAGTGGTGACCAGTACTAAGGAACCTTGCAAGGTAGGTCAGAGTTAATTCAGATGTACTGTCCACCAAACTCTGCAGTTAACGAGAATGGGCAATTGTAAAAGGAAAGCTTCTTATATCATTGCACTGAGACAATATAAGGATGTACAAAGAGAGAGATGCACCTAAACCATTATAAAGGTGTGAACGGAGATTGCAGCTGACTAAACACAGGGAGGGAAATTGATGAAAGTTAGCACGAGTCACTGTCAAGAGCCATTAATGTGACACAAAAATGGGCCTGCTCTCATGATGGCAACTTCTCCCCACCCCAGATCCACGGGGAAACCGTCTTGGGAAAGCATCCTCACATGGCCTCCTGCTTATTTTTTTAGCATTCTTCATGGCTTGATTACTCTGTAAGACCCTTCACAAGACCATATGAATATTGAGAAGTAGTCATGACAAGGTGACTCTTCCACCTCAAAAATAGCCCTCAGATGTATGTTAACAGCTCCGGAACCAACTCTCACCTGTATATACTGAGCAGGATCAACATCACTATCCCATAATTATAAACATTTCGAGTCTGGATGCTAGCTGACAGAGGCCCAGCACAGAATTTCAGGAATACATCCCATGTAATCCCTGTGGGATAAAGAGGAAAAGGAAGGTCAGCCAGGCACATTGGAAGTTGGAAAAGACCCATGCAGACTTCAGTTATCATATCAATACATGGAGCCACATGGCATCAATACATGTAGTCACACTTCTGTCTGGCACTGCTGCTATTTATCAGAAAAACAATACGTATCTCCAAGATAAATGGCACACTCAATTTTATTTCACAGTCTGAAGGAGCTTTCCATGGTAGGTTCTATAATAAGCTTTGTAAGGGCAGGAAGCTAATAGTCCGTATTTTACCAGACACGCAGATTAGTCCCAGCAAAGAAAGGCATCAGATATTAAAAATCACAGCTCTTGAATTTCTCATTATTAATATTGCTACTACCGTCCTCTCCTGAAATTGTCTCTCTTTCAAAAAGGAATCTTCAAGCTAATATCAGAGATACGCTTTATTAGGCTAGACAGTGGCTAGCAAGATGCAAAATGAAGTATAATGGCAATGTAAAAAAAACCCCTACAACTGTTGAATAGCATCTCCCAGTGCCAAAGGTGAGAATATTTCAGACTTTAAAGGAAAAAAGTCCAACAATATCCTGAACATAAGCAGCAAAATATAAAATATTCTTGTGGAGAGAAAACCTGAGCACACTGCTGAACCCTGACATATTGAACCCTGACATGTCTGCATAATCCCCACCTGGGGCACAGGAGACACAATTCTGGGAAGACCTACACACAAGCCACATCTGCATACCTTCAATGGGGCACATTTACACTTCCCTCAAGGAAGTGCATAACATTCCGGAGGTGGGGGGGGCGCAGTCTCAAAGAGCTGCGAAGTACCCCAAAGTACCCAGGAGATGCCAGCACCCGAAAGGCGCCACCACCCTGCGGGGCGGGACCAGTCCACCTGATCATCAAGGGCGGGGAGGGGGCAAGGAAGGGTAGAAAAGATACGTGCCAAAGAACAAAGGGTTGTTGGGAACACGGTGCAGGCTTGCACGGGTCAGGTCGCTAGCTCCGGCTAGGGCCAAGCAACTTCCAACCCTGGGCAGGGTGCCCGGCGATCGGCAAAGCAAACTGCTACGCTAGAATCCAGAGTCAGAGTCTCTGGTGTCAGGTAATATTCTGCATTCGAGCAAAGCCTACCTAGAAAGCAAATTGAATACTTCGGTTTCCCTATCTGTATTGACTGCTATGTTTATACTGTGAAATTCCTGTAGTCTATTAGTTCAGCTCCATTAAACTCTTTTGAAACTGACTAGCTTGTGGCTTCCCTGTTTCTGAGGGGATTCCTTGTCAATATCACTCAGTATAGGGCACAACTTCGGTGCCGGTTAACCCTTAAGGTGTCGAACCCACGCAACGGACCAGGTTCGGTCTGCCACAATTCTAATAGATAGACTATCATTAGGCATTTCTACAGCACTTTTTTTAGACAAGCTGTTTTATAATTTTTATTACATGCACCCTCACAACTCTGGATAGTTCACTATGATATCCATGTTACAGGTAGGGAAATTATGAGGGTGGAAGAGTAAGTTGCCCAGGGTTAGCCAGTAAGTGCTGGCATTTTGAACCCATGTCTCTCAGATCCAAGTCTAAACCACGCTGGTCTTGCTGCTGATAAAGATATAGTTTACAGGGGGAATTTTTCAAAGTGTTAGCCCTAAACTGACTATGATTCCATAAAATACAGTAATTCCTTACACTCACACCTTTTTAAAGATCTCTGTAATCTACCATGACTTTTAGTTCCTACTATGTGATGATTAATGAAACATACCTGTCAACATGGTGGAGAAAAGCATGGCAGGGAAATAATGATGAAAATAGAGCACCCTGCCCATCATGAAGAAAGGAAGATAATGGAGAAGCCAGCCCAGCATAATCCTTCCTCCGCCATGCAACAGGACTTGAGAAAGCTCTGGAATACAACACACATGCATACACCTGAGGTCCTGTTCACTGACCACTTTTCTTGAATTCTTCTCATCACAAAACTGTGTAAACATTTGTTCATGTCAAACTTCCTGCAGAGATCTAGTTTCCTGGAGTATAAAAATTAGTAAAATGTTTTCATTTATTTTATTTATTTATTATATTTATACCTCACCTTTTCCCCTGCATGTCACCAGTTTGCCTGCTTGGGGGAGAAGGGTATTGCTGACACATGCCTAGAGTAATGTGTTCACAACAGGCCAGACTACAGTGTAAATAACCAGATCTATTTATTTATCTATTTATCTACTTCTAGTATGCATTCTAACAATTGCTACAGTTCCAACCAAGCCAGCATAGATTGAAAACCACTGGCACTCCACGGACCATCATTAAAAGCTAGGTAAGAGAGCTATTTCTTCAGCGGATGTCATGATCCTATGCAGAAACAACAAGAGCCTTATGAAGACATTTTCAAAGTGTGTAAATTTTACTGGAAACTCTACACATGAGGAGGGGAAGTAGGCACAAGCACGCTAGCTCTTCCCCTGCCCATCTCCATTCTCATCACTCTCCACAGGTAGAAGGCAACTGTCTGTAGCAGAGATCCTCCTCTACCAATGGAGGCTCTCTCTGAGATTTAGAACCCTGATTTTACAGGGTTCCAAATCTCAGGGAGAGCCTCCATGAAAAAAGGAGGGTGACCCCTGTACACCCTCCACATCTGGGGAGTGACGGAGAAGGCAGGACAAAACTAGCATGCTCATCCTCATTCCTCCTTCCCACATATAGAGCTTACACACAATTATAATGCTTGAAAACAGCTAAGGTCTTGTGGGTATCTGAACTAGCTAAGAAACTCCCAACAGGGCTTAAAAGAAACATTCTGGTCAGGGCTTTTCATTAATTCCTTATGACAACTAGACAACGCAACATTAGTGATACAATTGTGTGAAACTGGAAAGAAACCAAGGTGCACAATAAATGGAACAAGCAGCAGATATGGCCCAGTAGAAGATTACTCTTCAGGTGGTGATCAGGAAGGCAGCAACGCCCTAAAGGAGTTGCCCAATCTGGAGTTCCCAAATTCCAAGAATATAAACTCTGAGAAGGAAATGTTCCCTTAGACTATTTTCCTTGTCACAGGAACTCTTGAGCAGTAGTAGTAGAAGTAGTAGCAGCAACCTGCTGCGTACATGACACTGACAGGTTTTCTATTTTTCATTTCTTGAATTTTCTTTGCTGGATATTAACATCAGTACTAATCCTTTTTTTTTTTTTTCCTTTCCAAAATGCCTCTCTGGAGGGAATGTGGTCTAGCACTCACTACATGGATTTTTTTTATTTTTGAGATGTTTATCTTATTCAACTGGAAAGGCACAGAGCCTTTCTTAAAATCCTAAGCTGAAATCCAAAGTACCCTGTGTGTCCATGCATGCAAATACTTCCACGTACCTATCTGGGTTCCCCTTCCAGCTCTATTTCCTCATGCTGTACTGAAGTCTATTTCAGAGGTTTCCTCAACTTTTTGGAGCAGTTTTGGGGAGTCCCAAAACAAGCAGGAAAACTCTATTTGTGACCCTAGGACTCCCACCCATCATTTTCATGATCCTTTCAATACTACACTCAAGGTATGAGATATGCTTCCGCCATGGATGGTGAATGTTCCTGCAGCAGAAGCCTATAGACACAGCAGGTGGAAATTTTACTTTACCTTTGTGCTCAGCTGTCAGCTGAACTCCCCTCTTCATGGCCACAGATACAAATATTGCCATTATGAGATACAATCCAATAGTGATTAGGTTCATCCACCAGATCACCTGTGAGGGAAAGCTTTGCAAGTAGACAAAGATGCACAAAAGGCACCATAAAACTAGAGGGAAGCTATTGAGAAGGGTGAGAGGAAATATCTGGAGAGAAGGGAGGGAAGCCACTTATTCAAGGAAGGCCAAAAGAGAGCTGAATCCGCACCCCCCCACCCCAACTGGGGGAACCAAAATCAAATTGTGCTTACCGGGTTTCCCAGCAAATAAACCCTATAGTCCGTTTCATTGACTCCAGAAAACCGCAAACCCTATGAAGAATTTGATGACTTTGTCAGAAGTGATCAATATAATTATTATTCAGCCTGCATTTTTACCTTAAGCCTGAAGTTTCTATAAGGATCCTCTGTTACAAGAGAACGTAGCATCTCCTATACCCCAGAGCAGTTCAGCTACTATAGTTAGGTATTTTCAGGGATACATTTTTATATGAACCCATATTTATCATGGGAACCATTTCAGCTACCTACAGTTTTTGCTGTTTGACAGCCACACAACAGCTGCCCAATAGTCCAGGGGCACCTGCTTATGTAGCGACCACTGAATACTTAACATGCTGTTACCAAGTAACAAGAGCTACAGAAGGAAAAACATGAGACTAGACTAGGTTTTGTGCAGAAGCCATTTCAACATGCATCTGGCAAATATCCAGACACAGGTGAAGAGCAGGTGTTTACACTGTTCTCTTAAAAACAAGGATATATAACATGAAATCCAAAAAGCTAGACACACACTTGCCCCTGCCCCACTCCCAAGTCAGTTTTGTCCACATACTTGATAATTGATGGGCCAGTGCCAGGGTTTGGATGTAACTTCATTCTCCTTTGGTTTGAGGCCACTATTTCCCTACAAGAAAAATAAACGCTATAGTTATGCTGCAAGATCTTTGTAACTGCCCATAAACATTCTCCCTGGATATACATCTAAAAACATAAGAGCAGCCCTGCTGAATCAGACCAAAAACCTCTCTAGCACAGCATCCTGTTTCACACAGTGGCCCATCAGATGCCTCTGGGAAGCCCACAAGCAGGACAGGACGGCAATAGCCCCCACTCACTGTTTCCCCCCAGCAACTGGTACTCAGCCAGGAGCAAACTGCCTCTAACCCAGGAGATAGCATATAGCCATCATGACCTGTCCTACTAACATGCAGTTGTATGCAAATTATAGGCCTCTCTTATTGCAAAAGTCTAAAAGTCTATGTGTCTGGGAAACAGCTGAGCAGCAGAAGGCCCACCACCATCACACTCAGAATCCTGAAATGACAACACTGGTTTAAATCCAAGATCTTTCCAGCAAAAATCAGAGAAACACAAGCATTCAGTTCTGTGTGCATATGGCAGGAGAAGGGCCTGGATCTATAAGCTCCACAATAACCAAAGCTAAACATTTCACAAGACACCCACACTTGATTTTATTCACTAACCACAGGAACAGCTACCACATAGCTTTGACAAAGGAACAGGATACATACCATTTATTTAATCACAATTTATTGCACTGACTTTATACATTCTATTCATGTAATCGCATGATGGGAATATCAGACTGTGCGTGTGACCTTAAGAGAGAAGAGCCTTTCAAACTGGCTAAAACCATTAGGTAGAGCTGGACACTGGAGCACAAAGCCCCAGACAAAAATAGAGTTTACAAGAAGAACACTACTTTTTCCAAAGTATTTTCTTCAAATGCATGCTCCCTCTAGAAAGAGAACGATGGTTATCTCCATCGTAACCCTGCTTGTGAGCTTCCCAGAGACATCTGGCAGACCAGCACTGGAGACAGATTGCTGGATTTGATGGACCTTTACTCTGATCCAGGAAAGCAGTTCTTATGACATTAACCAGCATTTGCACAAAAGCTAGTATGTACACATACACACACACACATCCAGTCATTTACTGCTATGCCTTGCCAATATATTCAGATTGCCCTCTAGTGGAGGCAGCCTAAAAAACCCAAACAGTGGATATCCTGTAGTGGATAGCCAACTGGGAATGCTTCGGAAGCCTCCTCAAAATGAAAATGTCTACTGTTCTTTCCGCAACAGTTCTTTATTGTCAACAATGTATGTTAAAATCTCCCACCAAATATAGACTCATCAGATTTTCTTTCCCTCGAGAAAGAAAATACCTTTAGTTTAAAGAAACACAAAACCAGTAGGAAGGTCCACATGTAATACTAAACCCTGGTTTAGGGTGATGTGCACATGCAGAAACCTCAGGTTGGTGCACTCACCCCTCCCTTCCTCCTACATGACTGAGAGGAGGAATAAACCAGAATGTAGTTTGACCTTAGCAGATTCCTGGCTTGTCATTCCATGCAAAACAGGAGTTGTGATTTAAAGCAAACTATAGCCAATTGCTGAACAAGCCAACAAAAAAAAACCCGGATTGCGTCACTGGTTTGTTTAACAAAATATTTATTTTAAACCACAATTCCTGATTTACACATAACAGCAAACCAAGAATCTGCCAATGCAGAAACATAGCATTTCTCAAAATCTCAGGGAAATTTGAGTCTCTGTCAGAATCAGGCTGGCAGAACTGTTGAACAAAGTGCTAGGTTGCCCATGACGACCTCAAATAGGGAACAGCAAATGTCTAGATACAAAATACAAGTGTCTCAGCAGTTCCTTTCACCAGTGAGTTCTCTCTCTGTCGCATGCAAGAATCACTTTTTGAAATGTATTTTTCCTTTTCCCCCTTATTAATATGTGGTTTTTATTTCTATCACACTAGTAACAATGACATAAATAATTATAGGGAAACACCCATATTTTACAGGCGGATACCAGAGAGCCAGAGATAATGACCCAGTTTGTAGGATCACCGCAACCTACCATGGCTTGTTTACTCCACAGTGGGTTGTGGTGAGCGCTGGCTGCCATTTTGAATATGCAAGCTGTGGTGGGTGGCCACCGTGGCTTATCATGTCATGCGAACCCAGGCACCGTGGGTTATGCGAAGGTTAAACAATGGGCTGCTCTCCTCAGAGTCTCCTTTGCTATTGGAAGCACTTATTGAGGTTGATCAGTTATATTGACCCAAAATCCATGCTTATAAATACTTAATTTCAGTGAAAAAGTATGATACAGAGGGTCTTAACCAGGAATAGAATAGGGAACTGGACTGTCCTATTTTGCCTAATCAATGGATCGTTTCTTGCACGTCTGTGCCAGAAGTGTCAATAGATCTTAGGTTACGTCTTATTCAGCAAAACCTTTCCCTTCATGTTTATTGGATGCCACAACTTTTTTTTAAATAAGGGTTTGTCTAAGTTGGCTAACTGCTGGAGGTGTAATACCGCTAATGCTTCTCTTACCCATATGTTTTGGCAATGTCCAATAGTAGCCTCTTTTTGGGAGGAGGTCATAATATGGATAAACTTAGTATTGGAATGCTCTTTAATATTTACTGTTTTATTTATTTATTTATTATTTTTTATACCGCCCAATAGCCGAAGCTCTCTGGGCAGTTTACAACAATTAACAAGACAGTCCCTGCCCACAGGCTTACAATCTAAAAAGACATGACACACAAGGAAAAAGGAATGGGGAGGGAAGGAGGGGGAATATTAATACTCCTGGCAGGGCAGGTGGAATGGTGATGCACATGTTCTCTAAAATTATTCATCTGTTGCTTGTAAATTAACACAAGGTCAACGTAAATGGATTTTCCATGCCCTTGACAGCTAGAAGACTGATATTACACTATTGGAAAGATAAACTCCACCTCCTATAATACAATGGATTGAGGACATAACAACATTTTCAACATTTGAACGGGTAGTGTTTAGACGTCACCTGTGAATGGATGAATACCGACTTTAAGTCGGCCCTAACATAAGTCGAGGCCCCTAATTTCACCCCCCAAAACTGGGAAAACGTATTGCCCCCAGTATAAGTCTAGGGTGGGAAATGTACGAGGGGAGACTCCCGCCGCCACCCCCAGACACCCCCCACCCCCGTACCTGCACCCACTGCCGCCAAAGCCCCGCCACTGCCAAAGCCCCCCCAGGACCCCCGCCGCCACCCCCAGACACCCCCACGCCACCCCCACGCTACCCCAGACACCCCACCCACACCCCGTACCTGCACCCGCCGCTGCCGCAGCCCCTCCCCCGCCAAAGCTGCGCCGCGCCGCAGCCCCCCAGACACCCTCATGCCACCCCACGCCACCCCAGCCCTCCACCCCCAGGACCCCTGCCGCCACCCCCAGACACCCCACCCCCACCCCCGTACCTGCACCCGCCGCCGCCGAAGCCCCTCCTCCGTCGAAGCCGCGCCGCGCCGCAGCCCCCCCAGACACCCCCATGCCACCCCCACGCTACCCCCAGACACCCCCCATCACCGTACCTGCTCCCGCCGCCGAAGCCCCACTTCGGAAGCGGAGGGGCGCGAGCGATCCTCTTCCCGCCTGAACCTGCGTTTGAATCGCGGAGGCCCCTTGAGAAATCCCGAGGAAAGCGCCTTTCGCGGCCGGCCGGCCGGGCGAGCTGGCTGGCTGGCTGGCAGGGGTCAGCTCGGAGCGCGGTGCCATCGCGCTGGGGGAGGGCGCACGGAGGCCCCCCTCTCCGCCGCTCTCCACCAGACTCCCGCCCCGGGGCCTGACGTCAAGGAAGGAGGAGAGTGAAAGAAAGGGAGCCAGGCAGGCAGGGAGGGAGGAGGAGGAAGAGCGCCGAGGAGAAGCCCGCACGCCGGAGCAGCGAACGCGTCGGATTCGCGGAGCGCAGCGGAGAGGGCGCGTGGTGGACCGGCGGCTCCGTCTGCGCGGCGCCAAGGTGAGCGATCCGGCCAAAGGCGAGCGATCCAGGGGGGCGCCTGAAGTTTCCTCCCCCCCCCGCCTCTCTCTCTATTTTTCTTCCGGCGGGGGGCGGCGTTTGCTTTCCCTGGATCTAACGCCGTCCCCGCTTGCCCGGGCGCTGCTTGAGCGGAAGGGAGGAAGGACGAGTCCGCCGGTCCACCACGCGCCCTCTCCGCTGCGCTCCGCGAATCCGACGCGGTCGCTGCTCCGGCTTCGGCGGCGGGAGCAGGTACGGTGACGGGGGGTGTCTGGGGGTGGCGGCAGGGGTCCTGGGGGTGGAGGGGGGTGCCTGGCGGTCCCTTGCGGTGGCGGCGGGGGTCCTGGGGGGGCGCTGACCCACGTATAAGTCTAGGGGGCATTTTTCAGCACAAAAAATGTGCTGAAAAACTAGACTTAAAGTCGAGTATATACGGTATATGGATATTTGGTCTGACTTTCTTGAAGCTTATGCATAACTAGCTGTTGCCCGCGGCTGCGCTCGCATGGATTTTAGGATTTGGTATAATTGTTTTTAAAAGAAACATGTATGAAAAAGATGCAGTGTCTCTGACTGAAAGTGTAACGTTTAGGCTGGGTGCTGGCAGCAGAAATCTTTTGTGACAGAAATATCTGTTCATAAAGAAAAATCAGGTTAATCCTGAGAGTCTATAGGTGATGAAGAGTGAGCATGCCAAGTTTGGGGTAGATCTGTCTAAACGTGATGGAGCCTATGCGACAATGCCCCACACACAACAGTCAGTCAGTCATTTAGAAAGTTTCCCTCCCTTTTCACCCTGTCATGTAAAAAGTTTCCCTCCCTTTTCACCCCCTCAGAGAACATTCTAAATGGCCTAGGGTAGATTTGCATACCCAGCCCTATTGGCCCTTGCAGGAATTCATACGAACATTCTAAGTGTCGTATGGGCTATTTGCATAACTGCTGGCTCCTGCAGCAAATTGGCTCCTGCAGCAATTATGAGGTGAGGCCTATTTGCAGAGCTGCAGATATGAGAGTGGGGTGATTTTGCCCCCTCTTTTCACCCCCTTAGGGACGGAATTTCCCAAAATCCTTCCTTAGTGGGGGTCTACATCATAAAAGCAATGTCCCTTCAAAAATTCACGTTCCTAGATTAAACGGTTTGAACTGGGCGTTGATGAGTCAGTCAGTCAGTCAGGACACCTTCTTTTATATATATAGATTATTTTGATTGATAGCTGTATTTTCATATACACATTTATGCTCATAGGTACATATTTCATATGCACCTATTGTGATTCATTTCAATTTATTTAAGAAAACTGTATTTTTTTCTTCTTATGGCTTTGTTTTGTTGAAATGCACAATAAAAAATTATTGGGGAAAAAACAGTATGCTGTTCTAGGGTTATCTGAGGGTTGTTTAACCCTCGCATAACCGACGACATCCAGGTTTGCATAACACAACAAGCCGCAGTACCCGCCCGCTGTGGCTTGTATATTCAAAATAGTGGCCGGCGCGCATCACTAAGCCCCATGGGTTAATTAACCCACGGTGGCTTGTTGTGATGTGCGAACGGGCCCACTAAGTGCCCTCCCCAGAACACACAAGATGTCTTGAGAACCCCACCACTAGGAACTGAGTACTGACCTCCTGGACACCACAATGCTTCTCTTATTCGAGATATAAGCCAAGCTGGCATAGTCACCACATACATAAATGAAAAGTGTTTCATTTTAGCCACAGAAGAATAAAGTTAAAAAAATGAAACAAAACATGGAACCCAAGCCAATCTACCTACTCGAATCATAACCATGTGTGACTCCAGTAGAATCTCTGGAAAGGAAGGCTTCAGAACATCCAAACTGATATTGGGCACTACAGAAAAGAGGACAGTTTAAAATGGAATCTCACAGGTTAATCATGCACAACCATTCGCTCTGCATTAAGTCATATTCAATGTGGGTGACATTGTGCAGAGGGTGGAGAGACAAAAAACCCATGCAACATGGTACTTGACTAGCTACCTCTCCGCCACTTCTCATTATGCACTAAAACACCAAATGTGGACCACAGAATGCTCCCCTGTGGATATGACCAAGACTAAGCAGCATGCTCCAATTCAGCTTTTGTGAACATCCAGGAATTCCAATTCTTTTACCCCAACAGCTCCATAATCCTGCCCCCCCTCTTTCTTTTCAAAACAAGCAACATACGTACATACAGGAGGCAACCCAACCCCCAGATATTTTCATGACAAAAAGGTAAATTCAATCACATACACCTGGGATTGATGTGATCTTCAACATTCCAGAGACTATTAGGAGTCTCCTTCTGATATGGAGTACAAGTGACTTCCACCTGCTCCCAGCCCCTGTGAAAGAGGAACACTGTCAGTCATCAACAAAACTTCTGGTCTTCCATCATCCCAACTGGCATTCATATTCCTTGATCCTCTGTAACACACCTCGCTATCAGAGACACTTTCCTTGGTCCAGAAACACTAGTCTTTCAGAATTCATATAAAAGCAAGCCACAATGTAAGAGAATCAAAAGACACACATCTGAGGTACATAAACACACATGTAAATCTGTTCTAGTTGCTTAATTTCATAGAATCATAGAAAAGTAGAGTTGGAAGGGGCCTATAAGGCCATCGAGTCCAACCCCCTGTGCAACGCAGGAACCCAAGTCAAAGCATCCCTGACAGATAGCTGTCCAGCTGCACCTTGAATGCCTCCAGAGTGGGAGAGCCCACCACCTCCCTAGGTAGTTGGTTCCATTGTCTTATTGCTCTAACAGTCAGGAAATTTTTCCTGATGTCCAGGCAGAATCTGGGTTCCTGTAACTTGAGCCCATTATTCCGTGTCCTGCAAACTGGGATGATCGAGAAGAGATCCTGGCCTTCCTCTTTGTGACAACCCTTCAGGTACTGGAAGAGTGCTATCATATTTCCCCCTCAGTCTCCTCTTCTGAAGGCTAAACATGCCCAGTTCTTTCAGTCTCTCCTCATAGGGCCTTGTTTCCAGTTCCTTTATCATCTTTGCTGTCCTCCTCTGAACACTCTCCAGTTTTAATTTAAGCATCTACATCCAACCTTCTACAACCTGGAGGCCTCAACTTGTGTTGGACTCCCATAATCCCCAGTAAACATGACCAATGGCCTGTTGGCTGAGGATGATGGAAGTTGTAGTCCAACATATCTGAAGGGCACCTGGTTCGGGTAGATGCAGCAGCAGGTACCGTATGTGATGGGAATGGCCAACACATATTTGGCTCACATGAACTTCAAAAATGCCAGGAAATGGAGCTTGGCTATTTATGTATCTGAGAGGGAACCATAAACTTGTTCTACTCATTCCAAA
Source organism: Shinisaurus crocodilurus (assembly GCA_021292165.1). Lineage (NCBI taxonomy): Eukaryota > Metazoa > Chordata > Lepidosauria > Squamata > Shinisauridae > Shinisaurus > Shinisaurus crocodilurus. The sequence goes on from CM037876.1 coordinate 274,693,292, forward strand.
GAAGGGTCACACACTCATTCAAAGGCATGGGGATAATTTTACATCTGTAAACTGCGACAAGCAGCACTAGGATAGGATATGTCACCCACTAAAAAGAACAATTTTCTCTAAGTGGAAAAATGGCTAATCCAATATCCAGCAACAGTCACAACTGAATGGCTCTCCATGTGGTATGTTCTGGAAAAATCAACCACGTATCAGTCCTCCCACAACCACCTTTTTATCTTTACTAGGCAATAAATCCCCTGATCCTTAGGTTTATACATCTTTCAAAGTACTCTAAGATGTTATTTTTTAAAAAAAAAAATCTAAGTGCAATGTTCTCGTATTACTATTAGTTGCTGGCTCCTGCAGTGAAATGACCTGGAACAAGAGTTCATTTTCTAATAATCAGTATCACAATGGTTTTAGATTAACTGACTTTCTGGCTGAAAGATATCCAGGATCAAATTATGAATTCACCCTCCTAAAACAGATCCCCTTACACAGGGACTGAGGCACACTCTATTGTGCAGGCAGAGGTGGGCCAAAGTGCTTGGAAGAGCCTTTTGTTTCCCACACCTGCTCTTGACTAGCAACTTGCACAACAGAGGATTTCATTAAAATATTCCTTTTTATTAGAAAAGACAAATTGCTTATATTATTTGTTCAAAACTTTATGACAACCAATAAAAAATATAGCCAACATTTTCAGAGAAGGAGAATTTTCTGCTGTTACAAGGCTTTCAATACAGACAATTACATGGGAATTAAAAAGGAGAATTAAAAAAAAACTCATTAGAAGAATTACTAAGGAACACTATGTATAGCAAGAAGTTCTAAAAGCCAACTGATATTCTCTCTTGCACCGAGTCTAAAAAAACAATAGCTTGTATCCTAAAATAAGCCAACTTAAGGAAGTTCACAGAAGGGAAGTTTTCATCTTCTCTACCCCACTGCAGCTTCCACACCCCATCACACATTATTCAAGACACCACCACCCCTGCAACCCTCCAGAAAGGCTTTTCAGGGGTTGCAGGTCACTGCAGGGGGGAGTAGATTGAAAACTTTCCTTCTGTGAAGTTCCTTAATTTAGATCTTAGGACTGAAGCCTATAGCAAGGAAATTTATATTAAATCAGGGGTGCAGAAACTCTTTCAGTCTGAGGGCCGAATTCCATTTCAGAGAAGCTCCCAGGGGTCACATTCCAGTGGTAGGAAGTACCAAAAGCAAAAGGGTCAGGGCCAAAAACCCCCCAAAACCCAGTATATTGTAGCTCGGTGTTCTCCAACCTTGGGTCCCCAGATGTTTTTGGCCTACAACTCCCAGCATGCCCCAGCCAGCTATGCTAGCTGGGGCATGCTGGGAGTTGTAGGCCAAAAGCATCTGGGGACCCAAGGTTGGAGAACACTGTTGTAGCTTGAAGCTTAGTTATTGCGCAGAGGCATTTCAACCTTTTAGAATGGGGGGGGGGGGACAGCACAAAAGCTGGGAAACCATCAAACAATTGGTAATTGGGGGAAAGGGGAACTCCAGAGGTTAAGATTTGGCCACTAGGCCTGGGGTTCTGCATCCCTGTAGTAAATAAATAGGAATAAGAACAAAAGAGGGAAAGAGATTAAAGAACATGTGGGCTTTGGGCTACATACTCAAATGACTTACTTTGCTTGAGTTCTTAATAAAGAATATTATTAAACACACAGCTCCAACTGACAGTTCCCTGGAATGGCAGACTCTGGCCTTCATCCATCAGCCAGAGAACCAAGGATCACTGGGAGACTGCACCCCCTGCCTCCCAGAAGTAACATCACAGCAAGGGGGAGACCAACCTGGCCCCATACATCAGCCAAAGAAGGAACAGCTGCAGGGAACTTGTTTTGCCCTTCCCTGCCCCCCTCCAAAGAAGAAAAAAGAAAGAAAGAAAACATCTAAGAATCTAAACATGCCCAGTTCTTTCAGTCTCTCCTCATAGGGCCTTGTTTCCAGTCCCTTTATCATCCTTGTTGCCCTCCTCTGAACCCTCTCCAGTTTGTCTACGTCCTTCTTAAAGTGTGGTGCCCAGAACTGGACGCAGTACTCAAGATGAGGCCTAACCAGTGCCGAGTAAAAGGGAATTATCACTTCACGCGATTTGGAAGCTATACTTCTATTAATGCAGCCCAAAATAGCATTTGCCTTCTTTGCAGCCACATCGCATTGCTGACTCATATTCAGTTTGTGATCTACCACAATTCCAAGATCCTTCTCACTTGTACTATTGTTGAGCCAAGTGTCCCCCATTCTGTAACTCTGCATTTGGTTTCCTCTCCATAGGTGCAGCACTTGGCATTTATCCCTATTAAATTTCATCCTGTTGTTTTTGGCCCTACGCTCCAGCCTATCGAGATCTCTTTGAATTTTGCTTCTGTCTTCCAGAGTATTAGCTGTTCCACCCAACTTTGTGTCATCTGCAAATTTGATAAGCATTCCCTGCACCTCCTCATCCAAGTCATTAATAAAAATGTTGAAGAGCACTGGGCCCAGGACCGAGCCCTGTGGTACCCCGCTCGTTACCTCTCCCCAGTTTGAGAAGGAACCATTGATAAGCACTCTTTGAGTCCAATTCTGTAGCCAATTGTGGATCCACCTGATAGTTGTTCCATCTAGCCCACTTTTAACTAGCTTGCTAACCAGGATATAATGAGGCACTTTGTTGAAAGCTTTCCTGAAGTCCAGATATATTATGTCCACCGCATTCCCATAGTCCACAAGGGAGGTTACCCGATCAAAAAATGAGATCAGATTAGTCTGGCAGGATTTGTTCTTGACAAATCCATGCTGGCTTCTAGTAATCACTGCATTGTTTTCAAGGTGCTTGCACTGGGTGACTTTGAGCCAGTCACTGACTCTCAGCCTAACCTACCTCACAGGGTTGTTGTGAGGATAAAATGGAGATGATGGAGGAGGAGGAGGAGGAGGAGGAGGAGGATTATGTAAGCCGCCTTGGATTCCTTGAAGGAAAAAAGGCGGGGTATAAATATAATAAAATAAAATAAAAATAAATAAATGTAGACCAAAGAACTAATATTAAAAGAAAAATACTTCAAGATATGGAAGAAAATAGCATATGATGCAAGGCAGCAGGTTCCCTAAAGGAAGAAATATCATGTCAGATTCATCTAATACCCATTTTCTAACAGTGTAGTCAGTCTGCTTACGGTAGATTTTAATAAAGCATGCAACACAGTTATCACTAACTTCTCGATATAACAATGCACCACTAACCTCTCGATATAACAAGGATCTTCCACATTTCTACTATATCATCCCATACTATGAGAGGTGTAAGGGTTTTTCAGCAGTGCATCTGCTCTCCACTTATGACACAATGTTGCCTGAAATGCATAGTATCACACATGTGTGCAACCAGGAGCCAAGAGGGATATGGGTGGGTCCTTCCCTGGGCTGGAGGTTGGTCTTGATGACTCTTCAGTTCCATTAAACTCTAGAATTCCATGAAAAATTATTTCTGAATTCTTACCATTTGGGTAGTGTCTTTCCTGTTGAACCCAAGATGCAGCCTGTAGCCAAGTGAATCAGTCGGATCTGACTACGTAGAACTTTGATACGTTTCCCAGACTTTCTTCCCACAACCTCAATTCGCCAGAAATCATTAGAGTCTCCAGTTCCATTCTAGGAAACAAACATACCACCGGTGGGGAGGGGAGAGAGAACCACCAAGAACCACTATTATAAATTGGAGAGATGTGGGCTTCTGAAGTTTCATGGAACTGTTCAGATTTCTGAGGAATTAATAAGGCCCCTCAGCCTTACCCCAATTTTAAAAAAATGCTGTCCAGACAACAGTAATATGTACTATGCCTATATATGCGGGGAGGTGGGACACACAATTTCTACAATTGAGGACACAATCCTATGCATATTTAGACAGAAAAAAGTCCTACAACTCCCAGCATTCCCCTGCCAGCCATGCAGGGTTTTCCCCCAATCTAAAAGACTGAAATACTTCTCCTAAAGTTTAGTTACTGGCAATGAGAGTTTCAAGGTAAAATATGCTGGTATATTTTTTTTGTACTTTTTGCCCCACCCCTTTTGCCTTTGGCCCTGTCCCCCTTTGCCTTCAGCCCTGTGCACCACCGGAATGCAGCCCCCAAGAGCTTCACCGAAATTGAATTTGGCTCTCAGGCTGAAAGAGGTTCCCCACCACTGCTTTTTTGTCATTGTTCTTTTTGCTCAAGAGCCAAGATTTTTGTACCCTACCCCCACTTTTTATGGCTGATTGATATTATTTACTCCATTACACTGCTGCTCCCCATGTGGAAAGAGAAGGCCTCCTCAGTGGCTGCTCCCAGAATCTGAGACTCCCTGCCAAGGGAGGCCAAACGTACTCCATCTTGGGTGTCCTCCCACCAGCAGGCAAAAACCACATCTGTTTTTATTCAGACAGGTATTTGGCTTTTCAGCAGATGCTGAAGCAGGTTTTAACAGGTGGGCAGCGTCTATTTCTTTTTTTACTAGTGTGTTTTAATTGATTTGTTTTATGTTTTAATTTTATCAAATTTTATAAAGTTTTGAATCTTATAATATTGTATTGTTGTTAGCTGCCTTGACTACTATTTGTAGTGGAAAGGTGGGATATAAATTAAACAAACAAACAAACAACAAACTTTTGGAATAGAAAGTTACACAGAACTATTAGTACGTAGGTCTCTGTAAAGTTTTACACCAATAGACTTTCACCTCATTAGAATAAAAGAAAATATATTTTCAGAAGTGTTAATGGTTTGCATCTTCCACTCAAGATACCAATCAGTCAAATAGGCCCATAACAAATGCAAACAATAATAAGAATCAGTAAGGACACAATGCTATGGCCGCTTGACAGAGTCTAGATGGCCATAGGAGAAATCGGAGTCCCAGCTCCCACCTTGGAAATGTGTTCCGAGGTCAGAACTGTTAGGTTTTGGTATGTTGTGCAAGACGAGAAGTCTCCTGACATGGGAGTACACAAAGTCTCCTGACAGTCACAAGGAGTCTATGAGTCAGAATCATGGGACAAGTTGAAGACAACATGTTATGTACAACAGGTTATATAAGTGTTGCACAACTGGTAAGTAATATCCCATTTATAGGTACAGGGTCTTGCTATAAATAGAGGTAGACACGTGTTGACTGGCCACTTCAACTTCATCTTCATTCACACATCTTCTCACTTGAGACCACTTGGGTCTTGGACTTGGGAGCTTCACTGTACTACTGAACTACTTTGTATCTGCAATGATGTAGTGAGACAGAGTCATCTCTTCTGCGTAAGAGAAGCCTGCATTGATTGCCTTAATCCCATGTAATTGGATCTTACAAATAAACTCCTTAATATCTATAATCTACTGTTATTTCCTGTTTCCGTCTGTGGGACTGGGAGTCACTTGCTGAGTAAGCTTTTGAACCCAGTCAAAACCCAGGGATGACTTTGTAGCACCCTCCCTCCGACCTCGCAGCCGGCACAGAAAGAATTGCACCGGCTACGGCTCCAAGGTTGGAAGAACGACCTTGGAGCTGGTGTTCCGGGGGGTGGGGAGGGGAGGAGTAAGGTTCTGCTAGTACACAAGATATCTTGGCAGCACCTCAGCCTCCCCTCCTCACAAGCTGGGGCAAGAGACTTAGATGGCCAAAATCGGCCGTCTAAGTCTCTTGCAGGGCAGGAAGAGCACAGAGGTGACCTTCACCTCCACACTTCTTCCGCCCTCCATTGGGTGCCCATAATCCTCTGAGTTTGGAGGGTTACAGGCAGCCATATTGGATTGTGCTGCCCAGCTGTTTAGAAAGGCTGAAGCCCTTGAGATCCAGTGCTGCCACATGTCAGGCTCCATGCAGTGATGTGGGGAGGAAAATTTTCCATTTCATAGTAACAGTGAAAGGATATCAATTGCAAATACAATATTAGGCAACCCTGGGAGTTTCAAAGTTGTAATTAATGTTTTTCAGGTGATATCCCTAACAAATATGTAAGAGAGTACATATGTCATTGATTTGTAAGTGGGGGAATAAAAATAACAAACAGTTCATCAGGAACTATTACCGTATGTATCGTACTGGTTTTTACTGGTTGTAAAAAATGAAAAAACTGAATAATTGTCAGCATATCTTGCACAGTTCTTTGGGCTGCTAGAATTTTTGTGTTAACAGTTTTCAGTACCTTTGGGTTTTTTCTTAAATTTAAACAATGTAAGGGAAGTACATGTTTTGTGTTTAATCTTCTACAAGTATTCCAATGCAATTTCTACATAATGTAACATTTAAATCACGTTAAGTGTGCTTTATTTTCCCTCTCAAATATTTCAGGTCAAATACTTGTGGTATATTGGGACAAAAAAAATAACATGGCGCACTTTTTTTTAGCTTTGTTGTTTAAATATAAGTTAAACAAACATTCAAAATTAGATCACTCTCTAGGATATCAGAAAGGTTCCTGGTGAAACTGAAAATCTTCCAGTAAAAATTACCTAATTACCTAATTTTCTGAAAAATGTTCCAATTCAAAATTTTCTGGAAAACCAACATCACTAGTTGCAAGTTAATTCTTCTTTGATATTCCATGTTTTGGCACTGTGGTTACCCTCAGTATTTTCTTTTAATCTTAAGAGTCTCACACTGCAGTGGGTTTTTTTAAATTATTATTATTATTAATTATGACCTATAAACTCCACTACAGCCTCTCTGTTCTTGAATGAAAAATTACAGATTTTGAACGGCTTAAGAGGGAAAAAAACTATAAGAGGAGAAATAGCCCTTCACTTTAGAAATATATTTCAAGTTGCAGGCAGAATCAGATATTCTCTTTCTTTACTTACTATGCCATACCCAGTGACCTGAAGATGCTTTCTTGTCAAGGGAGCTTCATGCTGATGACTATGCAAATTTCTAGAAGTCCTAAAGTTAAAATAAAATCAAACTGTTTGATTTTATACTTTAGAATACTGTAAGGAGTGAAAATAACACAGTTGAATATGGTGGCATTATAGAGATGCTTTGTTAAGTGTGTATCTGCCAGCATGCAAATGTCAAGATTACAATTTACAGTGAGGTGCACATTCTCTCCCATGATAGTAACTTCCAGATGAGTTGCCATGTTAGTCTGTCCCAGCAAAAACTATGACCCTTGTGGAACCTTAAAGACTAATGGGAGATCTAATCATGGATCCCCATAGCCTCATCTACTTTGGTCCTAAGAAAGCTCTTAAGTTCAAATATAGTTCCTATATACAAATAGGAAACATCCCAGAAAACATGTGAAACTCACAGAAGAGAGTAACTAATAACAAATACCTGTTTAAAGGCCTGTTCTAACCAAGCTGTAGTTATTAGCAGGTCAGGACTCCTACTACCATCCTCAACTAGAATTACTAGTTCAGGTCAAATCTAGAGAATCTTTAAAATTCCTTTACTTACTCTTTGTGTTCCAGACGGATTACATCTCCATGCCTCAGAAACTCCACAGGAAAGGAAGGGTCTGAATGATCTAATGAAACAGAAGAGGTCACAGCATGAGATCTGAGAAGAATGGAAAAGACTAAGAATGCTGATGTGAAATAAACTAGGAAAGCATCACATATATATAATTTTCCCACCTAGACCTATGATTTAGCTCAACCGCAGAAACACTAAACTGCTCTGATTACTTTGTCATTATGATAAAAAGCTTCTCTCACAGTGAACAAATTGTATTGGCACTAGAACAGCAAGAAAAGTGCTAGAGCATGCAAGTGTTAAGAGAAACAGTTTTAATACTGGAGAGCCAGTGTAGCATAGCAGTAAGAGTGTTGGGCTGGGAGTCAGGAGATCCGGGTTCTAGTCCCCGCTCGGCCATGAAACTCACTGGGTTACTTTAGGCCAGTCACTGCCTCTCAGCCTAACCTACCTCACAGGGTTGTTGTGAGGATAAAATGGAGAGGATGATGATTATGTAAGCCACCTTGGGTTCCTTGCAGGAAAAAAGGTGGGGTATAAATATAATAAATTAAAAATAAAAATAAAATAATACTAACATCAGTTTCAAAAGACGATTGAGTTGGTAACTCAAAATATGCAAGATTCTAAGTTGTGGATCACACACCAGCAGGAAGAACACAGAGCTATTTTCAACACTAATTACAAGTTTCCCTTTGCAAGCTTTAATTTGGAGCTGATCAGTCTTTCATTCTGGGTGCTTCCAGATAATGCTTTTATTGTACAATTGCCCTGTCTCATTTACAGAATTTTACAGGGAGTCCAGACAACATGTGCTTCTATCTGTGACCTTGCTGTGTTTTCCCACCACTTCTTACATCTTTTTCTCACCACAGAAAACCAGTTAAGGAGATGACGGAATAACTGTACAATGCCTTTTGATTCATAGCACTACGAGCCCTCCATCTGGAAGCACCTTCGGACTGATTAAACAACTGCAAACTAGGATCAGAGTCTGTGTTTATGTTTCTATCAAAAAGAACAGATGCAATCTATTCAATTTTTTTCATTTATGTATTGCAATTTGCAAGTATCTTAATCATCTGGTAAATTGGTAAAAGTGCAGTCAGTAGAGATTAATCTGTACATATTCCCAGGAGTATAAAGCTGTGATTGCATCACGGGATTAGATCAGGAGGGATCACATTTATTTTACAATATGGAATAGGATAGCCTTGCCATTGTCAGAAGACACCACCCAAATGCTTGTCCAACTCTGATGCATTGCCACCACCAGCACATACCACCAAAAAAAGGCAAACACTCCCAAACCTGTCTCTTGCCACTAACAGACTCTTCAAAAAGCATGCAACCCTCTCTGAGCCACTGCTGTGAAAGTAGTAAATAGAACTGGGAGGACATGAGCACAATTTCCAGCTGATCAAATAGCTGTGCAATTGCCCCCAGACAAGGAACTGGGTCTGCTATCATAGCATTCAAACAGATCTTGGAGGTGATCGAACCCAGCCCTCTGGCTCAATGCAGGATCCGTAATGCAGGATGCACCTACAGCCATCACTGACACAGCTGTCTAACTTCTGCTTAAATACCTCCAGCAAAGGAGAGCCCACCATTTCCCGAGTCACTGCGTTCCATTGTCAAACAGATCTTATTGTTAGGAAGTTTCTCCTAAAGTTTAGCTGAAATCTGCTTCCCTGCAGATTGGTTCTAGATCCATGCCCTCTGGAGCAACAGAGAACAAGTCTGCCCCATCTTCTGGATGATAGCCCTTCAGATATTTGAAGACCGCTATCATGTCTTCCCCCAATCTTCTCTTCTCTAGGCTAAATATACCCAGCTCTTTTAACTGTTCCTCAGTGGATTTGGTTTCTATACCCCACACCATCCCTGTTGCCATCCTCTGGAGAGGCTCCAGTTTGTCAATATTCTTTTTAAAATGTGCCACCCAAACCTGGACACCCTTGCAGGGGTACAAGCACCCCCCCCTTTATAGAAAGGGGGAGGGTGAACCATGCGTGCTGCCTTGAGTTCTTTGGAGGAAAGATGGGATATAAATGTAACAAATAAATAAAGGATCGGGGTAACACTACAGAAGTAGAAAGGAAGCTACAAATCCTGGGGAAAGAGACCATTTTTCTTGAAGATGGAACAAATGAGCTACATAATCCACTTGGCTTGTTCTCAATTTACCTGTGATCAAGTTGTGTTTCTTTATAATCCACAAGTTATTCAAGTCCTTGTGTAAGTATGCAGTGACCTAGGAACACACAGCAGTCATTGCATTTCATCCTTTCAAACACGTTAGGGTCTAGTCATCAACAATAAGTCACACTTTGTGTATCCGCTACTGACAAATACTATGTTGTACATTTCTGAAAGAACCAGGTTTGTAGCCGATATTTATTTTTTTTAAAAGCTTATTTTTTGAACAACAGCATAGTTGCTGCTTTTTTTCATAGATTTCATAGAGTTAGAAGGAGCCTAACAAGGCTATCGAGTCCAACCCCCTGCTCAATGCAGGAAACTAGAGGAAGGGTCTCCCATCCAAGTAATAACCAGGCTTGACCCTGCTTAGCTTTCCACACTCAGACAAGCTGAGCCAGCATAAGTCACAGGCCTGTTATTGCATTTTAAAATATGTTTTTCTTAAGTGTCAAGAACACTTGTATTGATATTTTCCAAAGAAGTCAGCTAAATGGAAATAATCCACTTTCCAATACATGTATGAACTGAGATGTATCATTGGCCTCGGGGATGTTATTTTCACCCCATTCAATTCAATTCAATAATTTTCACCCCATTCAATTCAATAATACTTCTTACAAGGTCAAGGTGTTTTTGTGGTTTAAATTGTTGTACATTGCCTTGGGTGGGTTTTCTTTAAAAGGAGGCCTATAAATCTTTTAAATACATGGACGAACAAACAATCACCAGTACACATACAGTTTGAACTATTCTTGAACATTTGTATTTTTTCAAGACAGAAGACACAAACAGAACATAACACATAGACATTGCCTTAATTTTTGATGTAAGACCATTCTTACACTATAGTAAAAATTTATTAGGACCAGAACTTAGAGTATTTATAAAGGGGCTGAGATTCTGGAGGCACTCTTTCAGATTGTAGTTATTCTTTTCTTAGTATAGGTTTTATACCACTGTGCTGCACACACAAACATGATACAAAACAAAATTTACAATAATCTCTGATAAGGTCTGCTCAATTTGAATTAAGAAAGGTATGGAACTAGAAATCTACACTGAGATGTTTTAAAGAAAGACCCATGCTCTTTACATATCCTCACCCCATACTCTGTTGGCCTTATAGCAGTAAGTGCTCATTAAGTACTACTATTATTTTTCATGGCATCTTTTAATCCCTTGGGCCTGAGACTGCTGCCATACAAAGGAAGTGCTTCCCTAGAAGACTTCTCAAAGTTGTGTTAACTTCACCAGAACTTTACATAAACTAGTGGTGCTAAGAACAGGTCTACTGGATCAAACCAAAGGCATTTCAAAAGCAGAAGAGCATACAAACCTATCCCATATTTTAGTAACATTAGGGTGCAGTCCTATGGGTTTTCATAGGTTCATAGATTATAGAGTTGGAAGGGGCCTACAAGGCCATCAAGACCAACCCCCTGCTCAATGCAAACTAGAGGAGGGGTCTCCCATCCAAGTAATAACCAGGCCTGACCCTGCTTAGCTTTCCACGCTCAGACAAGCTGAGCCAGCGTGAGCCACAGCCCTCTGCCTATCCTATGCCCTCCCGGGAATTGCCAGGCAGGGCAAGAGGAGGACAGAAGCAATTTCACCTCCGTTCCTACATCTAAAATGCAAAAAGCAGGTAGACGGGCCTCTGAGTAGGTGGAAGAACCCTTAGGATATTGTATATTGCGACATCTCCTCTCCCTGACCACCAGCATGCCCCCTTTTCGCCCTCCCTGACTTCTCTTACAAGGTCCCAGTTGTGACCTCGTAAAAAAAGCTTTCCATGGTGGCGGGGGGGGGGGGGAGATCCACGATCAGATCCCCTCCTCTATCCTCAAAGCTCTGTATACAGGCGCAGAGGAGGTGATCTGCAGCTTCCTACGGTGCCCCAGATGCTGTCTAAGAGCCATAGGACTGCCCTCTTAGGGCACAATCCTATGTAAGTTTAGAAGGGAAAAAAGGCATACAGCTCCCAGCATGCTGGGAATTGTAGGCCTTTTTTCTGTCTAAACATGCATAAAATTGTGCCTTTAATGACTTCTGGAAACACCAGCAAAACATAGCATTCTTAAGAGTTCACTGACCTGCTGCTGCCGGGCTCCCACTCCCTCAGGATACAGATGCCAGTGCGAATGAAGGTATCCACCTGCCATACGAAGGTTCTTCATTGTTATCACAGAGCCATATGCTAAATCTAAGGAAGAGAACAATGGCTTCAGACAGCTTACTTTAAAAGGTCATACCACAGCTATGGTTTCACTACACTGTAACCTCAATGGAAATCTTCATACTGGCACCTGCATTATAAAAGCAGTCACATAAAGCCAGTTCCACATGTATGGGATGGTCAGATATTATGATGACTGAGACTCCAGTGCAGTGTGAAAAGTGCTGTCCCCACAGGATCACCATGTGGCTGCCAGGATGGTTTGGTGTGAGTGCAGCTATCCTTCCCTACTCCACACTGCCTTGCATTAAACAATAAATTGTAGTGTCACAATCCTTCACAAAATCCAATGGGAAATTTAAAAATCCAATAAAATCAATGCTGCTTCTACTTCTTAAGCCAGGGGTGCAAAACTATTTTAGCTGGAGGGATGGGTTGCCCCCCACCTTGCAGGCCAAATGACATCAGGGGGTGTGGCCCTGTCCCATAACCCCCTTTTTTCTTTGTTGGCATCACAGTTTGGGACTCGCATATTGATGAGTGGCGGCTCTTCCTCCCATGCGGGCAAGTCCCAGTCCCCACCACATCTCATCCCCGCTGCTGTCCCAGAGATTGGGGGTCCTAACCCCTGCTGCTGGGCATCCCTGCTGCTATCTCCGAACTGAGATCAGAGATAACAGCAGGGGTTCTGCTGCTAGCATGCATCAGCAGATTGGGGTGTCCCGCAGGCCACATTAGGCCCTCAGGCTGGAGGTTCTGCACCCGTTCTAAGCTGCTAAATCTGAATTTTAAAAATTAGGTGGGGATACAAAGAAGAGATGAAGAACCCAGCAAAAAACACTGACTGAATCTATAATAATAAAAGATGTGTGTCTGTCAGTGCCATTGCACCAAGGCCATGAAACCTAGACACCAAAAACTTGGCATACATACTAAGTGGACCCAAGGGGTGTGCACCTGGGGGTTATTTGGTTTTTAAAACACAATAATTAATTTTAATTAATTTTAATATGTGTGTTTAAAGCATGCAGTACCAACTTCAGTAACTAGGTGGCAGACTTCGCTAACCAGCGCATAGCTTTGCAGTCGATGCAGTTTGAAGCGAGGGAGAGAGTAGTCCAAGGGACAGAGTTATACATCTGCCCGCTCCCCCGTACTGTGGGGCAGCCTACCCTGCTCAGGGGCATGGAGTGGACAGCCCCCTCCCTCAGGGGGTTGCACCATGCCATGGGCCATGCTTAGGGGCACCAGCGGGCATGGCTTCACTCAGATGGGGCGGACACAGTATATTCAACTCTGACAGCTATATAAGTTTACTTGAAGGCTTCACTGTGTCAAACTAAGGGCTATTCCAGCCTGTGCAAAGCTGGGCCCATCTACCCAGTCCTTTAGGTTTAGGGTAGTAACAGCATTTTAAAATATATGCCTCTTCATTTATTAAGTGAAATAATACCATGTGTTTTAAGAGACAGGGCCAGCTTTTCTTGGAAAAACACCAGAAACCCACACACTGCACCTGCCCCCGGATATTCCTACTGATTTCTGCAGTTTTCAAATCACATGTTTCTTATTCATTTAAGAGGACTTGCTTTTCCTTCCTGCTGTGAGAAAGAAGCAAATAACTACAGAAGAAACACTCTGACCGCACATTCTCAGCTCATAGACTGAAGTGGAGAAGGTGAAGTGACAACATTCTATGCTTCCAAGCATCACTGCCTCTCTGCACTCCCATCTCTGCTGTCTGGGTACAGCAGGGATCCCCATCTCCCTAGCACTCTGCTAACTGTGCTGCAAGATGAGAGCTCCTCAACTGCCTCAAGTTAAACAACCAAGCACTACTTCAGCATCTTTCATGTGACCTGATGCTAAAGAGGGCTTAGGTTACATAATAGCTGTTAGTAACAACCTCATGAGAACAAGTCCTCTATCAAAGTCTCTCCCTACCACATAGGAGTGCAAACTGAGAGGCCAGTAGTTTGTGCTACTGAATCATGGTCTGCATGGTTTCAGAGCAAGCCTGTTAGTATCGTAGTTTAAGATTTTCTTCAGGATGGTGCTTAGGATGAAACTAATTTTAATCCAATATTAGAAATGTGTAATTAAAATGTACCAATTTCTTACACCCTTGGAGTCCCCCTTCCCACCCTCACTAACCACTCAATTTTCTATTTTATATACAATTACATATAAAAGCATTATATATGCTTCTATTACACTTGTGCTCAGTTCTGTACTGCCCACTGCCAACCCACCAGTGACAAAGATCGACATTTTTAGAAATAATTTTCAAACACAGTGAAGGGCCAAAAAGCATGTGACAGAAGCTTTCTGTTCTTTTAGCTTTCACTCTCTCAGATGTTCTTTAATACATAGGAGGGTTTTGTTTGCTTAGATGCAGGGTTCTGTTGATAGAGCTCACTAGAGCATCTGTTCCCTCAAGGATCTAGATACTCACACTCCGGAACAGATACATTATGCAGGTTGTTCCCAATCAGCCGGGACTGAAATCCAGAGCTGAAAAAGCCATCGCCAGGCCCACTGAGAAAGAACAAAGAATATGCAAATTATGTCTGTATGGAGACAAATGGGCAGGGTTTTATGTATATAATTTAATAAGAAGGAAACATAAAAACACTGGCCTGTGAACACACAGGAAGGATGTTCTCAATTTACTTAGATGCCTAGAAGCAGCTGGATTGTTTGGTTGACACACAAGCAACCTTTAGCAGCCTTTGGATTTACATCAACTAGGCTGGGGCATGCTGGGAATTGCAGGCCTTTTCTCTGTCTAAACTTGTTAATAGGGTTGTGTGCGCCTTAAGTGATCAATTGTGTCCATCTACAATACAAGTAATCAGTCCTGGCAAAAGCCTGATTTTCAGTAAGACGTACTCCAACCTTTGCTTGAATATTCCCTACAAAATACCTTATATTTACGCATGCACCTCAAGCTTGCATTCTGACTTTTGCAAGATTAGAACCTTACAGTAAAACTGAGGAGGCCACTTTATTTCACTAATGGGATAAGAGCGCAATCCTATTACAATGATCATAAGCCCCCGAACTCAGAGGCTTATGCTCATCCTATGCAGGTTGGAAGGAATGGCGGAGGCCATCTTCACCACCCCATCATCCTGCCCTGCATGTTTTGCTAGACCGGCTTTTTTGCCCATCTAGCAACAGTGTTTCAGAATAAGAGGGAAGGAGGCTAGAGAGGCCTCAGGATAGCTTGTAACCTGGCCTCTACAGTCTCCTTCCTTTCCCACTCACCAAAATGCCCCCATTTTACCCCTCTCCGAGGTTGTGTTCCCAACCTCATAGAAGCAGCCAGCGTGGCTCTTTCTACAACAGGTGAGAGGGGGAGGAAGGTCAGAGCTCCTCCGAGCTGTCTCCAACCTCAGAGCTGGGAATCTGAAATATCCTATGGCCCCTCAGATGCTGTCGAGGGGGCCATAGGATTGCTCCCTAAATGGTTTAACTTGTGGCATGACAGGTCTATGCAGAAAATAAGAATATTGTATATTTCTGGTAGTTCTTAACATTTTTGGAGGTCAGTGGTATGCAACAGAAAATTGACTGGTGAATCTCAAAGCCAGTCAAATGCTTTGACTAATAACACCACTTTGAAACTTATTTGAAAAGTGTAGTATATAATTTAATAAACTAATCAAAAATTATTCTTGTTTCCTTTATTTATTAGGAAAAGACAATTTACCATAGCAGGTGGGCAAATGTCCAAAACAAAGTCATGACATAACCATGCCTGACATTTATTGTACATTTCAAGGCTAATCAAATGCCTTTGATCAATGATGAGAAAACTTTTATGGGTGAAGATAAGAAATTAATGGGGACACTCATCAACTCATATATTGGTACCTTCCTATAAAGAGCTGGGAATGGCATCTAGAAATAGATGTCCCTAAACCAGCTACTACAATGATTTGCTTAAAACAGGTAACTATTAGATCTATAGCTCAGTTCAGACATCATACCAAACCTTACCATGGTTTAGAGCTGTTTGTCTGCTTTCATTTTCCAGAAATGATCTATGATTTGTCAAGTGAGACATTGTACCCAGTCATAGTTAGCAGTGATCACAAGTTGCAGCTACTTCAAATCCTAGTTAGCAATTCTGGTTCAGTGGCCAAATGCGCAATCATGATTAGTCAAACATTACACTTAAATTAAAAGCTTCCTGAACCATGGCTTGGTATGATGTTTGAATTGAGCCAAAGTTTTAATCTTAACAACAACTAAGATACAAGAGTTTCCCAAATTCGTATTTCCTTTCTGAGAGGGAAAAGGGGAGAAATACCTTCTACTTAACACTGCAAAATGAACAGCAAACAGGCCTGTGTAGAGGGCAAGTGGCAGCATAATGAGGCAGAGCACACGAGCCAGGAAGTGCTTCCCTAGAGTGACCTGCAGCAAACAATTCAGAACAGTTGCAGCAACTTTTAAGGAGGATTTTTATCAAGGCAAATTCTGCATACACCCACCCACCCCGAGCACACACAACCAAGCAAGTCACATGTGTAGATCCTTACATGTTTAAGCAAAAAACAAAACAAAAAAACAAAACTGTTCCTGTATCATCATCATCATCATCATCATCATCATCATCAGGTTATTCATTTGCTGCCTTTCCATGGTAAACTATGCCCAAAGTAGCTCACAATTACATCAGACCAGGATACAATAATAAAAGCCATGTAACATTTCAAAAACTATTTGATGAGAAGATAACAAAACCATTTTAGAAATTTAATTCAGTGACCAAGTCTCTCCCAAATCATGCTCATGATAACTATCTTAAGGTTTAGTGTGCAGTCCTCATCAATCCAATGTCAGGGATTTTCACTCTTTCAGGCTGCAATCCTAAATAAATCTACTAGGGAGTAAGCTCCATTAAAGACAGAGGGAATTAGGCTGCAATCTTATGCACACTTACCTGGGAGAAGTCCCACTGAAGGCTATATGTCTTACTTCTGAGTAGACATGTATAGGATTGCAGTACTACTTTCAAGTAAACATGCATAAGATTGTGCTGTCAGGCTCAATCCTCTGTGCATTTCCCTGGGAGTAAGCCCCATTGAACACAGTTGACTTACTTCTGAGGCTGCACTGTTAGAACACGCTCACTTGAAAGTAAGTTCCATTGAAACCAATAGACTATGTTTCCAAGTAATTCTGTCCAAGGACAGATATAAGACTAGCTGTGGAGAAAAACCAAAACAGGCTCATCAAGTTTTTGCCCACAAAAAAGAGACAGGAAATGAAGCTCTGGACTTCTTCAAAACTCCAAAGAATGACCACAACATTACCAGCTGCTTGCAAATTCACCTATATATCACACAGTGGAGACACATGGGGTGAGTTTGCACAACACGGCAACCCACCCTACGAATAAGCTACACAGTGTGGGTTGTTCATGGAACCCACAGTGCACCCGACAGACGATTGGGCTTACCGTGGGTTGTAACTCCCTCACTTCCCCCTCACTCCTCCCACCAGTATCCCAGGGGACATGGTGGCTGAACCATCTTGTCTCCTTTCCCCGCTCAGATCGTGAGGAGCTCTTTTGGGTCATCGCCACTTTCCCCCCTTTTTTCTTTCAAAGCCCAGTTCGCGAGGCCCCTCAAAAGTGCCCAAGCAGCACATTGGAGCGGCCGCCACTGGTTTACCACCTTTTTTTTTTTAGGCACCAGAAATATACGCACATATTTTCATAATTTTTTATTATTTTCGGGGGGGTCAGTATTTTGGAAGTGCATAAGTGTGCACCTCCCACTAGCCAAAATGCGAAGTCTTGCCTAGTCAATGTCCTGGTAAGTGTCTCCTGTCAAAATGCAGGAGGCAATATCCGTGGATATTGACAAGGCAATGACTAGATCTTTGTCTCTTCGTAGGAGGGAGAAACATGCTGGCAGAGCAACTTCAGTGAAAATCTCTGCACTGGCAGTTGAATGGAGCCTCCAAAGGAGAAAGATTAAGGAGGCAATGTTTAATGCGGCTTGATTGGCTGTTGAATACAGGCGCTGATTGTTAATCCATGTTCCTCACTGAGGTTTGGCCTGTTCCTGATTGGTTCTGGCTCAGCTTATAAGTGGCATTGCAGCATACGCTTACTTGCGACTGATGCTGGTGTTTTATAATGAAACGTTTCACTTTTTAAAATCTGTGTGTGTGTATTTAAAAAAATTAAATCTATAAATTTTAATTTTAATTGTTTTTTAAAAATTAAATCTATAAATTCGTAAGGTGGATGTTACTGGTGGTCATTTGTTTTGTTTTGGAGGCTGTATTATGCGCATCACATCACCTATATATCGCTTTGTTTATTGATTGGTTACATTTCTATACCACCCAATAGCCAAAGCTCTCTAGAATGCAGCCCTAGCCCCCTGCTTCCCATTCATCCTTCGATTCTGCAAAACCATATTGTTATTGTCAATGCAAACCTTTCTTTCTCGAGTTATCGAGGGTGGCCGGGTGACCGGCCAGATGGGCGATTAATAAATATAATAAATAAATAAATATCCAGCCATAAACAAATGGCAGGTGGGGGGTGGAGGAGAAAGATTATAGAACAAGACAGAATTAGATTTATCTTGTAGAAAGGTGACAATACGCAAAATAAAATAATTTCCATTTGGTGCTTTTTCAATGTATTTGATGAAGGTTGGCAATCAGTTAGCTATTCCAACAATTCCTCTTCAGGAGTTAATACGTTTCCTTGCATATTTTAAGACTCAAGGAGCTTTGCTGGCAATGGTGCAACTGAAATTACTTAGCAGCTACCTGAAGACAGGAGACTTAAGGAAGATGGATTTGTCCTATTTCAAATGCAAGTAACTGACTTTGACATTAAAAGCCGCTCTTTTCAAAAGCTGTAACGCCACATCTTTGCACTACACTTACCTTAATCAGGAAAAACAAATCTCACCACAGAGAGAAGAAAGCCATGTTTATCACATATAAAAGGAACAGAAATAGTAGGCGGAATAAATTGGATTTCGAAACTTCAAACAGTCTGAGAAGTCAACCACTGAAGAGAGATAGCACCTCTAAGACAGGATTCAATAAACAGCATTATGGCTGACTACAAAGCCCTTTTCCTTGCTGTTAATGAGGTACAGATTTAATAACATTTATTGCCAAGGTCAGCATGTATTATATCTGAAGTCTCCTAAATACTGGCTAGAAATAATTTTAGCCCCTTCTTAAAATCAACAGCTACCCTGACAAGTTATTTGAAGTCTGGGGGTGGGGGCAGGGAATCTTCTTTGTGAAAAAAATGGATTGCACTTTTCTTCATCTTTAGAAAAGTAGCTCATCCTGCAGAGGCTGCAAAACCCGTCAGACACAGCTTTAAGCCAGTAACCTGCAATGATGCATTGTACACCAAAATCCAATTTGTAGCCTATGAACTGTATCACTGTACTGAAGGTCAACACAACTGCAGCCTTCCCCACATCACAGCATATTAGATACAACAAATCAAAGGCCGCTAACCAGTGGCATTTGGTCATACAGAAACTATTTACAGAACTCTACATGGTATGTTTAATTTCTAGCTGCTCAGTGGCAATGCTAGATGTAGGTGATGTGTCTAAGGCAAAATAAAAATGAAACTGACTCATGGAGCAACCATCACCTTGAATTAATTTTAGCACCCCTTTGCAATGGAATGCAGATGAAAGCTTACTGTTTGACAGACAGCTTTCAAATACAAGTTAAGACTGCATGGCCATGATTCCCATTTAAGAACCACTGGCTGGAGCAGCTACAATGCTTTTGTGACTTTTTCCTCCTGCAAGCACGGAAAACTAATCAAAGTTACAGACACTCACCAATGAGAGACTGAGGTCTCCCAGCAGTTCCCAAAGATCACAGATAGTGTTCAGTCCAACTAGGAGGACTACAAAAAGGCCAACAAATTTCACCCCCATTGCACCAGCAAGGTTTATCCCAGTCAAACACAGCCAGAACCACCAGGGGGCAGAAAAGGACCTGCAAAACATATTTTCATTGAAACCATAAACTTTTGAAAGGAGCTCTATGGATTAAACCTAAGGCAGAATATACTTTACACCTGGGGGTTCCAACGTGGTGCTTGTGGGCAACAACAATGTGGCCACAGACGCCTCTCTTGGTGCCCACCAGGCTCCCCATCCCTCCCGATTTTTATTTTGTTTCTTAAGATTAAAAAAAAAAAAGTAATTGGGAGGTTGGCATGCTGCAAAGCAAAGGGCTGCCCTCCAGCACCATCTTTAAAATGGTTCAAAGAGTGGTTTTGTGTTTCGGAGCTCAGACCCCACCTTTAGCTTGTATGTAGGTTCTTGGGCAAGTTACTTTTCTTTTAGTCTCACCAGTTTGCCTTCTGGGTAATGAGTGTTTTATGACTGGCCATGCCCACCATGGCAGCCAATTTACAAATTGGCAAGCCCCACCTCCATGGCAGCCATTTTATGAGAGCGCCCACAACACTATCAACATTCCAAATGTGCCCACAAACCCAAAAAGGTTGGGGACCCCTGCTCTATACCTAAGCATCTCTGACAAAGAAACAAAACACTCTGGGTAGTGGGCCATATATTAGTGATTCTTTAGGAAATATGGAGAAAGAACTGTCATCATAAAACAAAGGATGACTGTACCAATTGCTCAAAAGGAAGAAACCTAAATTCTAGAACAGGCTTCCTCATCCCAGGATCCCTACAGATCTTTTGGACTCCAACTCCCATCAGTCCCAGCCAGCAGGGCCTATTATAGGCATGATGGGAGCTGTATGAAACATATTTTCATTGAAACCATAAACTTTTGAAAGGAGCTCTATGGATTAAACCTAAGGCAGAATATACTTTATACCTGGGGGTAGTCCAAAAATCTAGAGGGACTGAGGAAGATGCTCTACATCTAAATCTAGTGTTGAGCTGCTAATCTCTGCACTTTAGATTGGGAAGGTGCTGTTGCACTTGCATCCTGCTTGTGGGCTTCCCATGGTCATCTGTTTGCCCACTGTGGGAACAGGATGCTGGACTAGATATAATCTAGGTGTTGTGCCATTAAGAAATGCTCGTTGAAGGATCTTATGTGTTCTATCATCTGGTATGCTTGCCCTTTTAGCTGCTATTTGACATGTCACATATGATGTGCTTTGGGTTCTTCAGTTTTAATCATGGATTCTATTGTTAATTTTAGTTGTGATGTACTGTAATCTTTCCTGAGGGCTCCTTGAAGCCATGTTGGCTATAAACAAACAAAAGTAAGTTTAATCTTCTAACACAAGAGTGAAGAACAACATATCCAAATCATCAGACAATTAACTGCTGCCATCTTACCTGTTTGCACAGGAATTATACTTGACCATACTGAGTACAGCTCCCATGAGAAAGAACATCAGAATGGGGTCAAGCAGAATGTACTGAGAGAGAGTAATGAGCCCTGTGTCTGCAAAATAAGACAAGGCCATATCAGTTTTTGTTCCAAAAACAGACAAGTAGTTATTTCAACACTTAGTCAAGCATCATCCATGGGATGGCAGACTCTGGCCTCATCCATCGGCCAGAGAACCAAGGGCCACTGGGAGGCTGCACCCCATGCCTCCCAGGAGTAACATCACAGCAAGGGGGAGACCAACCTGGCCCCATACATCAGCCAAAGAAGGAACAGCTGCAGGGAGCTTGTTTGCCCTTCCCTGCCCACCCCCCAAAAAGAAAGAAAACCTATAAGAACCTTTTTAACTAAGAACTGGTGCCTGAGTTTTGCATTCTTCCTCCTCCCTCCCAATCCCTTTTCCTTTTGTGTCATGTCTTTTAGACTGTGAGCCTGAGGGCAGGGACTGTCTTATTATTAATCTTTATAAGCCACTCTGAGAGCCTTTTCTGATTGAAGAGTGGGGTATAAATGCAATCAATCAATCAATAATCGTATTGAATCCTGCAAATAAGAGCCCATCAGAATGATTCAACCCACAAGGAAAAAACATTAAGGAGTTTCTTGAAGACTGATCTTAATGGCTAAATTCTTTGAACTTGTGGAAAAGGCAAACACTATCTTAACTGACTATTTAGAGCAGGAGCGGGCAACTCCAGATGTTTTGGCTTACAACTCCCATCAGCCCTAACCAGCAGCCTATTGTGAGAGATGATGAGAGTTGTAGATCAAAACAACTGGAGGGCAACAAGATACCCAGTCCTGGTTTAGAGGGCCCACTGTGAGTCTAAAGAGCAAAGTCTGAATCATCATATTAACTCAAACAACCTGGACAAATCACACTTCAAGCTTGATTGCCACATGGAAGCTTCAGTTGTCCCCAGAATCAGCCCCCACCCTAATTCCACCAATGACTTCTACAAACACTGCCATATAACGTGCCACAGGTGCTTGCATTTCAGTACTAACTGAACTCCCATGCATATATACCCTGTGCAATTTCAGAGATCATTCTTAACTTTCAAATACACTACATTTCTACAAAGGTCAGCACTTCTTCATGGGTTTCCTTCTGAAGTTTAAACTTAAGATGCAGCAACTATGGTGCTCTCACTTGTTCTACCCAAACTGTTTCCCCTCACAACATACACTTTTCTTTCATTGTCAGAGATACTATTCGTCAGAGATACCTCCCAGACATGTAACCTGCGATCATCGGCTCCTCCCCTCAAATCTAGGTCATTACCATTTCTTGTGACTACTTCAACTTATCCAAGCTCTGCCCCTTCCTTTCTACATCTAAAAACTCTTAGATATGCTCCTTGCTCATCTTTTCTCTGCCATCTCTCCTTTCCAGACAATTCAGAAAGCCTCTGCTTAAAAAGAGAGAGATTGTTTTCTTAAAAGATGCTTTTAAGAAAAGAAAAAAAAAATTTA
Source organism: Shinisaurus crocodilurus (assembly GCA_021292165.1). Taxonomy (NCBI): domain Eukaryota; kingdom Metazoa; phylum Chordata; class Lepidosauria; order Squamata; family Shinisauridae; genus Shinisaurus; species Shinisaurus crocodilurus. The sequence goes on from CM037876.1 coordinate 274,715,997, forward strand.
TGTCTGCAATATTAGCTAGAAGAATGAATAGTTTTGTTAGTAAGTATATTGGTTTAGATCAATGTGGTTTTGTACAAGGTAGACAAATGGCAGATTTGACTAGAAGAGTGTTAAATATAATATATTTAATTAAGAAAAATAATTTGAAGGCAGGGGTTTTAGCATTAGATATTTTCAAGGCCTTTGATTGTGTGGAATGGCCAGCATTAAAGAGGATAATAAAAACTATGGGGTTTGGTGAAAAGTTTCGAGGAGTTATTGATCAATTGTATGCTCAAAATATGACGTCAGTTGTAGTAAATGATGGTATAACCGATCAAATTCAACTAGGCCGAGGTACCAGACAGGGCTGTCCCCTTTCACCAATCTTATTTGTGTTAGTTATGGAGGTTTTGGCAAATGTAGTTAGAGAGGATAGTAATTTAAAAGGGATAGGGATAAAGGATAAGATAAAAATTAATCTTTTTGCAGATGATACTTAGTTAACAATTGAAAAACCCATGGAAATGATGGATAGGTTAGAGAATCATTTAAAGGAGTTTAGGGAAGTTACGGGGTTGCAAGTAAATTGGGATAAATCTGAGATTATGTTGTTTAATTATAGTCATCATCAGGCGATCACTCGTGACCGAGTAAGATTGTCTTCCGGGATAAAAGGAGGAAATTCTAAAGAAGATTGTGTAGACTCTAGCGATGGGTCCGTAAGTGACTGTGGAGGCCAATTCTAGATCCACACAGCTTCCCACAGTGAGGACACAGGTTACCAGATAGAAGATGGTCCTGTAAAGGATTCATTTGACGTGCTTTTCGCTTAGCACGTTTCTCCCTTTCACCTTGCACTCGGGCTTCTTCAAAGTCCATGGAACCTTTGTGAAAGGCCAACCTCCATTTAGATCGTTCATGGGCCAGAGCTTCCCAGTTTTCGATGTTTATATTGCATTTTTTTAGATTAGCCTTATGAACATCTTTAAACCTCTTATATTGACCACCGATATTCCGCTTTCCATCCTTGAGTTGGGAGTAAAGTAACTGCTTTGGGAGACGGCAGTCAGGCATTCGAACAACATGACCGGTCCACTGAAGTTGGCGTTGAACGATCATTTTTTCAATGCTAGTAGTCTTTGCTTCTTCCAGTACACTGACATTTGTTCGCCTATCTTCCCAAGTGATTTGCAGGATTTTCCGGAGGCAACGTTGATGAAACCTTTCAAGGAGGTGGAAGTGACGTTTATAGATAGTCCATGTTTCGCAGGCATACAATAAAGTTGGTAATACAATGGCTTCATAAACCAGTGTTTTGGTCTTCTTACAAATATCCCGATCCTCGAACACTCTATGTTTCATTCGAGAAAAAGCGGCACTTGCGGAGCTCAGACGATGCTGGATTTCACTGTCGATGTTAGCTGTAACAGAAAGATAGCTGCCAAGATAGAGAAAATGATCGACATTTTCCAGTATTGTCCCGCCAAGCTGGATAGATGGCATCACCAAAGGATTGGCTTGCACTTGCTGATGAAGCACTTTGGTTTTTTTGATGTTAAGTGAGAGACCAAGTTTTTCGTATGCTTCTGCAAAAGCATTTAGGATAGTTTGGAGATCATCCTCTGAATGTGCGGAGACCACATTATCATCAGCATACTGAAGTTCCACAACGGAGGTTGTAATTACCTTACTTTTTGCTTTCAGCCTGCTGAGATTAAAAAGCTTTCCATCTGTTCGATATATAATTCCCACACCGGTGGGAAGTTTCCCCTTGACAAGATGTAAAACCATGGCGATGAAAATGGCAAATAATGTTGGGGCGATAACACATCCCTGTTTAACACCTGATCCCACTTTAAATGGAGCACCATGAGAGCCGTTGTTGTCCAAAACCGTTGCCGTCATGTTGTCATGGAGAAGTCGCAAGATATTCACAAATTTATTGGGGCATCCAATTTTCATAAGGATAGTCCAGAGAGCTGTACGGTCTACAGTATCAAAGGCCTTAGCCAAATCGATAAATGCCATATAAAGGGGTTGATTTTGCTCCCGGCATTTTTCTTGGAGCTGACGTGCAGTAAAAATCATGTCTACTGTCCCTCTCGAGGGGCGGAAACCATATTGAGTTTCAGGGAGGATCTCTTCTGAAATAGATAGAAGACGGTTTGCGAGAATCCTGGCAAATATTTTACCTGCGGTTGCTAAGAGAGAAATGCCCCGATAGTTTCCACAGTCTGTTCTATCACCCTTCTTAAAGAGGGTGATAATTATGGCATCCCTGAAGTCTTCTGGGATCTCTTCTCTTATCCAGATTTTTTCGATGAGTTTATGAAGATGTTGTACAAGTTCGGGGGCCCCTTCTTTAAAGATTTCAGCAGGAATCCCATCTGGTCCACTAGCTTTGTTGTTCTTCATTTGATTAATGGCTTTTTTTACTTCATCCAAAGTGGGGAGTATTGCAAGTTCCTCTTTAATTTGTTTTTGCGGGATTTGCGAAAAAATCTCATTATCCACCTTAGATTTACGATTTAAAAGGTCATAATAATGCTCTTTCCAACGCAGTGCAATAGACTCTTTGTCTTTTAAGAGTTTGGTGCCATCTTTTGATTGTAAAGGGTTTGTACCATAGGTTTTTGGTCCATAAATGGCCCTTGTGGCCTTAAAAAAGCCCCGTGCATCATGAGATTCTGCAAGTTGTTGAATTTCTTCAGCTTTCTTTTTCCACCAAGCGTTCTTAAGTTCTCTTGTTCTTCTTTGGACCTCAGCCTTTGCGCTAGCGTAGGTTTTTTTCTTGGCAGCGCAGTTAATATCATTTTGCCATATTTGGAAGGCTTTCCTTTTTTGGTCAATTATATATTTAATCTCATTGTCATTTTCATCAAACCAATCCTGATGTTTCTTAGTTTCATATCCAATAGTTTGTTCACAAGCTGCAGTAATGGAGGTTTTCAGCTTAGACCAATGGTCCTCAATGTTGTCAGGAGGTTCCGTAGGTAGATGTTCCTTAAGAAGTGATTGAAGACGAGTTTGCTTAATAGGATCTTGAAGGACTTGGATGTTCATTTTACGCCTTGGTTTCCTTCCTTGAAGCCTACGTTGGGGAGCAATGTTGATAACCATTGTGGACCGGATTAGTCGGTGGTCTGTCCAGCAGTCGTCGGCACTCACCATGGCCCTAGTAAGAAGTACATCGCGGCGATCTCTAACACGGACAATTACATAATCCAGAAGATGCCAGTGCTTTGATCGTGGGTGCTGCCATGATGTTTTAAACTTATTCTTTTGTCGAAAGAGCGTGTTTGTGATAGTGAGATTATGCTCTGCACATATAGACAAAAGTAAGAGTCCGTTCGGGTTGCTATTACCAACTCCGTCTTTTCCAATAGTTTCTGGCCATAAATCAAAGTCACGCCCGACTCTTGCGTTAAAATCGCCCAGGAGGATAATTTTATCCTCCTTAGGTATCTCTGACAGGAATGTGTCCAACTGGCTGTAAAAACTTTCCTTGATGTCATCATCAGCATCTAATGTTGGTGCATAAGCGCTCAAAATAGTTACCTGTTGGTTATTGGCGAGCTTTAATCGAAGAGTTATCAGGTGTTCGTTAATGCCAGTAGGAACTTCTGACAAAGAGTTCACTAGTTCATTTTTGATGGCAAAGCCTACTCCATGTATTCGTCGGTCCTGCTCAGGTAGTCCTTTCCAGAAGAAGGTATAACCTCCTTTTTCTTCTTTCAGCTGTCCCTCTCCTGCCCTTCGAGTTTCTTGAAGTGCTGCTATGTCAATTTTAAACCGTCTCAGCTCCCTTGCAATAATAGCAGTCCTACGCTCAGGGCGTTCACTATCTATGTTATCCAGCAATGTCCGTATATTCCATGTTCCAAAATTCAAATGCCTTTTTCGACCGCTAAAATGGTGACCCCACTGGATGCGGTAATCCAGTCAGGGGAGAAAGAGGTAGACTATGTTTAGGGCACCTTTTCTAGCCCCCTCCCCATACGGGGTGAGCAGAGTGGATCCTAAATAGGGCTGCTCAGTCATGGATACAGCTGCCGAGCTGCTCGACTACCTCGTTCCTTGAACAGGGCGACTGAGTCTGCATCCACCGCCCATGTGCTGGTCCATGACTAGGGGCTTCCAGATTCACAGTCCTGCCCCCGTTGCCATTCGCCAGTCGCCATGGGACTTTTTTTTGTTTGTTTGTTTGTTTGGGTTGGGTTGGGTTGGATGGGTTGGGTTGGAAGACGCCTGTGCGTGAAACTGTTTTATGTGGGGAGATCGGTGCACAACGAATCACCACACAAACTTGACAGAGTACGGCAGAGATCCAATGGCATGGTTACCCTGACGATTGGAAAACCATTCTCTGCTGCAGCCTTCATCCGCCTTCACAGCCGTTGTAATTTAGGTTTAATTATCTTCCGCCTGTTCTGCCGTTGAGGACTTTATGTTTTGGATCGTTCTTTGTCTGGTTCCTCTCCCCGGACCTTACCGCCATGGGTGACCCTACTGGGAGTACATAGCTCCCGATGGCATTGCTCACAGGATTCATCGGAACACGCAAGCCCACTTTAATTATAGTAAAATAGAGGAGTTAGAAGGGATTAAAAAGAGATCAAATATTAAGGTAAAAAGTATGATTAAATATTTAGGTATAGATATTTTAAAAGAGTTAGAAAAATAGTAGAACAAAATTTTAGAAAGTTAAAGAATGAGGTAAAAAAAAGATAGAGGAATATAAAAAAATTGGACTTTCATGGTTTGGTAGAATAGCTTTGATAAAAATGAAGATATTACCAAAGATAAATTTTTTATTTAGAATGATACCAAGTAGTTTACCAGAGCAGGAAATTAGGGAATGGCAAGCAATAATTAATAATTTTTGTAATGGGGGGAAAAAGGCGAGGATTACTAAGAGTAAATGGTATAAATCCCAAAAAGAAGGTGGGCTTGGCCTTCCTAATATCAAGTGGTATTATATAGCTAATCAGTTAAGGTTTATTATGGATATTTTAGTTAGGAAGAATATTTTGTGGTTAGAAATAGAAACGCAGGAAATAGAAATTGGGATGGAAAAATTTTTATTTTCAAAAAAAAGTAGTGTAAAAAGAATAGAAAATCTCTTCCTGAAAAATATGGTAGGGATTTGGAATAGTAACAGACAGATCTTTATACCAGGAATATCACCGTTAACTCCAGTTGTAGCAATGGAGGACTTTCCAGAAAATGCACAGCATTGGGAGGCAATATTTAGGGAAAATAAGGTTATCAAATTAATGGATTGGATGGGAAAAATTGAGACTAGACAACAAATATTGGAAATGATTGGGCCAGATAGAATTTCGTGGTTAAATTTAATGCAATTAGATCAGTGGACTAAGAAATGGAAAAAGAAAAACGAGCATGAGAGGGAGTTTACTGGATTTGAAAAGAAAGTGTTGTCTAGAGAACTTATAGAAGGGAATGTTTCTTCTAGAGGGTTAACTAAGGAGATATATAAAATGATGCAGAGGATTGAAGTGAAAAAAGACAACCTTAAGATGATGTGGGAAATGGAATTTGAGGAGGAGATATCGAATGCGGGGTGGAGAAATATTTGGGGCAGATGTATATTAAGAAATATGTCAGTAAGGATAAAAGAGAATTTTTTAAAAACTGTTTGGAGATGGTATTTGACTCCAGTAAGATTAAATAAAATAGATAGTAAGTGTGTTCCATTGTGTTGGAGAGGATGCCAGGAACTTGGTACTTATGCTCATATGTGGTGGAGCTGTAAAAGCGTATTGGATTTTTGGAATAAAATTTTTGGAGAAATTTCAGAAATTATTGGTATTAAATGTAGAGGTCTGTCCAAAATTAGCATTGTTATCAATAACGGAGAAACGTCTGTGCTCACAAGAGAAAAAGGAACTAATTGTAAGTTTATTAGCGGCAGGGAGATTATTGATTGCAAGGAATTGGAAAGTTCAACGTCAGTATTTAATAATAGACTGGTATAAAGAGGTTTGGGATATTGCTTTAAATGATAAACTAACATGTAGTATTAAATGTAAAAGGGGACAATTAAAGAAAAATAATTTTAAGGAAATATGGGGGTCATTTTTAGATTATGTTTTAGTAAAGGGGAAAGGGAGTAAGCCATGTCATGATATGATGTATTTTTGGAATATAGATTAATAATGGATTATGTGGATAGAATTGGTTTTGGCCCCAGGGTGACGGATGCACTTGTAGTGTATGATTTGTAGGTTTATGTTTTTTTTTTGTACGTGTGTTCTTTAAAAAAAATTAATAAATAAAATTAAAAAAAAAAAAGATGCTTTGTTCCCTTGTGAATAAGATGAAGACAGGACAAACAAAAATAGAATTTTTCGCTCTTGAAACCACCTTTGGTTCCCAGCCAGGTTGCTTATACATTAGAAAAAGCAGCTTTATATTTTACACACATTCGTTTCTTTAGAATCATAGAATAGTAGAGTTGGAAGGGGCCTATAAGGCCATCAAGTCCAACCCCCTGCTCAATGCAGGAACCCAAGTCAAAGCATCCCTGACAGATGGCTGTCCAGCTGCACCCTGAATGCCTCCAGATTGGGAGAACTCACCACCTCCCTAGGTAGTTGGTTCCATTGTCTTATTGCTCTGACAGTCAGGAAATTTTTCCTGATGTTTAGGTGGAATCTAGGTTCCTGTAACTTGAGCCCATTATTCTGTGTCCTGCAAACTGGGATGATCGAGAAGAGATTCTGGCCCTCCTCTGTGTGACAACCCTTCAAGTACTGGAAGAGTGCAATCATATCTCCCCTCAGTCCCATCTTCTGAAGGCTAAACATGCCCAGTTCTTTAGAATCATAGAATAGTAGAGTTGGAAGGGGCCTATAAGGCCATCAAGTCCAACCCCCTGCTCAATGCAGGAACCCAAGTCAAAGCATCCCTGACAGATGGCTGTCCAGCTGCACCTTGAATGCCTCCAGTGTTGGAGAGCCCACTACCACCCTAGGTAGTTAGTTCCATTGACGTATTGCTCTGATAGTCAGGAAATTTTTCCTGATGTTTAGGTGGAATCTGGCTTCCTGTAACTTGAGCCCATTATTCCATGTCCTGCAATCTGGGATGATCGAGAAGAGATCCTGGCCCTCCTCTGTGTGACAACCTTCTTCTTCTACATGTTATCAGCATGCTCTGAAGTGGCCTAATCACATTCAGTTTTATTTATTTAACAGCATTTTAATACTACTCACTAACAATACATTCTCCAGGCACTGTACAGATATAGATATAGATATAAACATAAAATTAAAAACAGGTTAAAACAGCATCAAAATAAAACCAGCTAGCACCCAAACACTAAAACATGTTTTAAAACTAAAAAGCCTGGTCAAATAAAAAGATCCTGACTTGCCGCTGAAAAGACCATAACATAGGTGCCAGGCAAGCCTTTCTGTGGAGGGCATTCCACAATCGGGGTGCCAGCACTAAAAAGGCCCTCTCCTCACAATAACCCTCTGAGTTTATTACGATGCCTCTTCTCAACATAGAAAATTGAAGGCATCAGGTTTGACCACATACTTTCCACAATTCCATGTCTGAGCTAGGATCTCAACACAGGTAAAGATTCAAGACCAAAACGGACAGGATCTTCTATGATAGAAAAGGCAATGATCAACTAATTTAACCTAAAGTCCGATTCCTTCAGTGATCTTTATTACCCTACAGGGAAAGCTGGGAAAACAATCCTTGCCACACCTAGAGGATGCTTACCAAAAATCAGAATGGCAGCTGTAAGCATTGCTGCAGGCAGCGATTTGGACAGCTCCAGCACCGTGAGGTAAGAGAAGGGGATCAGGCAGGAACCAAGGAATGCACAGAACTGAATAAAGAGGGGAGAAACACTCTTCACAACGTGATGGTGACACATATTTATTTATTATATTTATACCCCGCCTTTTTCCCTGCAAGGAATCCAAGGCGGCTTACATAATCCTCCTCCTCCTCTCCATTTTATCCTCACAACAACCCTGTGAGTAGGTTAGGCTGAGAGTCAGTGAATGGCCCAAAGTCACCCAGTGAGTTTCATGGCTGAGCGGGGACTAGAACCCAGATCTCCCGAGTCCCAGTCCAACACTCTCACCACTACACCACACATAGGTCCTTTGCAATCTTCTTATGCTCTTCTGTTACACAGCCATAAAAGCAGACAAAAGTAACCATATAATGCACAAGCTGGTCTACTGAGTATTCCCAAGCAAAGGGTGAAAAAGTGACAGCCACCCTCATAATGTTATATAACAGCCTTCTCCAACCTGGTACCATCCCGACTACAACTTCCAGCATGTCCCAGTCAGCCATGCTGACTGGGGGATGCTGGGAGTTGTAGTCCAACACATCTGGAAGCACCAGGTTGGGGAAGGCTGCTATACAGCCACTTCCAAAGAGATAACACTAACGAAGGTACAAATCTGATTCATCCCCTCGCCCATCCATCCTCACTCCCACCCAAAGAATTTTCTGCTCACCTAACAGATTCCATTAGCCCATAAAGCAAGGAGATGATATAACTGTCCCACAGCCCAATCCACATTTTCATGTCTAGTGTATAGGATTAGACTCCCACCAATATCCTTTCCCCTTATTCTCAACACCCTCACCAAGGACAATTTGCTCCCAAACCCACTACGACTCCAGCTTCAGTCACACTTCATCACATACTGTTGCTCAATTCTTCTTCTCCCTTTCTTCCCTTCACCTCACACATGCCCACCACTTCTGGCAATGAATTCAATTCCTCAGCTCTAATTTTCTTTGCCCCACCATAGCACTGCTAATGTACAAGTGTCCGAAGGCAGTCCAACCGCTTACAGGTCAAAACCGCTGGTGGTGATACCACTGAGGGCATAGGGAAGACACAGCTGTACATTGAAAATAACAGGTGTGTACGTAGGTAGACTGGTTCCCTTTGCACTGCAGGGCTAACGGAAGTTATTGTTTTCATAAACCATGGAATAACCACACAAGGACATTCCAAATAGCTTTTTCATCCCTCTTCCCCTCTCATTCCTACCAATTTTTATCTCTCAAATTTTAGCTAGAAAGTAGATTTCATTTAACATCCATCAAAACTATCTAAGTACATCTTTAGAAATGAAATGGGCTTAAGAGTAAATCCTGTCATCAAAACCCATTCTTAAAATCTAAAGTTCTATTCAGAATGCTCTCACTGGTGGAAAGGGGGGGGGGGGAGAGGTGATTTTTGCCAATTCCCACCCTCCCCATAGCCCCCAATGCGACTTCTGTCACTGTCCCGAAGGGCCCCCCAGCCCTCCAGAGCAGATTTTCAGGGGCCATAGGAGGCTGCAAGGGGAGCGGGGAATCAATGAAAGTTGACTCTCCCCCATTCCACCAGCAGGATCAGAAGCCTTCCACATATGGAAGGAGCCATATATCCACAGATGGTGGATTCAACCCAATATTTATTGGAAGTGAAGAGGAAAGCCCTACATCTTCTCCAGAGATGGGCTTTCGTTGTTTAGGGAGGTCCATACAGTCTTACCCCTCTCATTCCTACGTAGTTATGTTCTTCATATTTGTCCCCCGGCTTCTGGAAAGGAAACGTACCATTGTAGCCACTCAGGTAGCCAGCAAGCCCTATCAACATCTAGGGAGGGAAGAGGAATGACCTTAGGCAAGCAGAAGTTTATCAGATCAAATCAGCGTTCTATAAAGAGACATCATTTATCTTCAGAATTGATAGTTTATTGTTTGAACAGGTATGTGTGTGTGTGTGTGTGTGTGTGTACACATACACACACACCAATCATCTGGGCATTTGGCTTACGCTGCCTCAGCTTGTCTGAGTGTGGAAAGCTAAGCAGGGTCAGGCCTGGTTATTACTTGGATGGGAGACCCCACCTCTAGTTTCCTGCATTGAGCAGGGGGTTGGACTCGATAGCCTTGTAGGTTTCTTCCAACTCTATGATCTATGAAATCTATAATTATTTTATTTATTTAACATACTTGTTACACTGCTAATCTTCAGCTCCATGCAGCCCAGGAGAGACCACCAACTGCAAATATTTATGGAGCCAGAGTGCAAGCCTAATTTGAGTCAAGCTCAAAGGGAGGCTGTGCCCACCTCGAATTGGCACTGCTCTCATTCAAGCTGGGTTGCATACATCTTTTAGCACCTCCATTTTGAATAATTGTTCCATGTCTAACAATAATACCAGATAAGTAGAAGAGCAGATAACAATTCCAGCATTCAAACAAATAATCCAGAAGATTTGTGCAAATAAAAAGGTCTCAACTTGGTGCTATAAAGAAAATAACTTTAGCACCAGGCCAGCCTTTCTGGGGACAGAGATCCAAAGACAAAAATGGTCCCTGATATTATCGCTGACGTTAGGAGGACCCAGAGAAGGGTCTCTGTGGACACTTTAATGTTTGAGCAGGTTCATCCTGAAAAAAGTGGTTCTTTGGATCCAGATCCCAAGCCATAAAGCTTTAAAAATTAAAACAGCACTTTGAATCGCACTTGGAAATGGAATGGGAGTCAGTATAGCTGATGATCCCTTTTTCCAGCACTAGTCAGCAATCTAGACAGAATATTTTGAACCAACTGCAGTTTCCAAACAGACTTCAAAGGCAGCCTCAAGTATAATATAATACATTGCAGAAGCCTAAACAAACTGTTCTTGGGACATGGATAACTGTGGACAGACTATCTTTGATCAGGAGGGGTTGTAACCGGGGCATATATAAAAGTCACTCATTTATTACTCGCAATAGTAAGTTTTTCCAGCCTAATTAAAGCCAAATCATCTGTAGGCTATGTTTTAATTCAAAGATACACTCTGGCAACCCTAATGATAGATGACTTTATAAAGGCATTAGATACATTAATAGAGCATAGATCTAACAGTGGCTATTGGCCATGACTGCCAATGAAACCTCCATGTTTACAGGCAATATACCTTTGATTATCAGATGCTAGGGGCAAGTAATGGGGGACAACTACCATGATCATGCCCTCCTTATAGCTTCTCATCGGCATCTGGCTAGACACAGTACAGAAAGTGCTTGGCCAGATGGATCTTTGGTTCTTAGGTTCAAGCTAAGGCTGAAAGCAGCAGCTGGCCTACACACCTAGATGACCTGAATTTGCATTCAGAAATGTAGTTACGGTAAACACTAACAGTAACTAAGGCATGCCCATGGAAGTGTTCATAATGCCTACTGGAGGTAGAATTGTACCAGGATGAAAGTGTTTTGCAGCCAGGCGATTGGATCCCCAAACGTGTAAGCAATGATGATAGCTGTTTACCTTCCCCAGAGGTGGATGGACATCAAAGAAAAAGGTCCGGTTAATGTAATAGCTTCCCATCTTTCCAAAATGCGTTTCATCCCAACTATAAAAAGGAAAAAAAAGTGTCACTTAACTATCCTTTAACCCAAGTCTTTGCCTCTTCCAGTTGCTCAGTGTGATGAACTCTAAACAGATCTGCACACAGTTCAAGACTGCAAAGCAGATGACTTCTTTACTTGATGGGGTCTCTCTCCATAAATATAACTCCATACCTACTGGATTGAGACTGGCTAGAGAATTCTCTTTGGGTGCAATCTTATGCATGTTTAGACAGAAAAAAGTCCTACAACTCCCAACATTTCCCAGCCAGCCACGTGCCCTTAGACAACAATAAAGTATATATGATCTGTAAGATTCTGTAACAGTCCAGGTCCCCAGTTTTAAACATATTTACATACTTATATCCCATAGATTCTAACTGTACTTCCCTGAAAGTGGGCTGCAAACTTAAGCATGTTTAAAACCTATAAACACACCGTGGCTGTGTTTATGAAGCTGACACCATGATTATAAGAAGAAGAAAACAGGACAGTGGCTGAAATGTAGCTTACTTAACAGATTAATGAACTTCTTGAGACTATAAAGTCATCCATCATTCCCAAACTCAAATACAAAAAATAATCTGTACAGACACATGGGAGGCTGCTATAGACTAACATTCATGGTCATGGTTTTTGCAGCCTATTCCTATCTACTATCAAGGGATGCATGAGCAGATAGAAACTTAGCAGCGCTGTACCAGTTGCAAGGGAATCGTCTCCACTTTGCACCAATGTAGCCAACCCACCCACCCAGTTCATCCCAATGCAAGGAACTTAGGGAGTTCAGCTTCTAGCTGCCCAGTCTCACACAGAGCTAGGTGCAACTATGCCCATTCTTAGGCATGCATAACTCTACATAAGATCAGGCTGTTACTTGCAAGGACACATTTCTGAGTAAACAAGGTTTGGATCAGGCTACAAGTGGTCAGTGATGAACTAGGTTGCAGGAGTGGCCACAACAGTTAGCATGCTATGATGGCAAGAACAGGGTCTCAACTTGCACCTGTGTAAGGCTGTGCTTCAAAAAATGTTTACTTATAACACAGACTACCTTCAACACATAGCTCCCTAAGATGAACTTGCACACACATACCCCACAACATATATCCATGTCTCCTAAAAAAACCCCACCCTGGATATCTCCCACAAACTACATACACCCAGATATCACCCCCGCACTACTTCTGGTAGCTCACAACCCATCCAAGCACTAGCAAAAGGGAAGCAGGATAGAGAATAAGATGCCAACACACTAATACAGATTAGACATATTCATAGAGATACGATGCCTAACTGAGCAAGCACATTTTCATTTTGTCCATGTTTTACATTCTTGTGTGTCCTTCCAATAATTCTAATGTGATAGGTTTGTCTGGGTCTGGGAGATAGAGCAGCTGTCCCAACATACCCAATAAACTTGACAACTTGGGACTTAAATGTCAATTTCTCACATTCAAGCCAACACTTTTCCGTTGCACCATATCGGCTCAAATTCATCCCACATATATCATAATGTGGTTTCCAGTTTAACTAGGAGCACACCAATGTAGTTAGGCAGATGGGGTTCTTCTGCTATCTGGCTGTGCAATTTAGCTAGATGAGAAAAGAGGGGTGGGGAATTTTCCTGGTGCCAGAAATATTATGATGAACTCATATACCTTTGAGTTTTGCTTAGAAAGATCAGATTCATGGAGTTTATGCCCTACTGTTTACTACTTTGTACTATGGACCTATGTACATGTGTATTTGCATGGGTATGTATACATATACGGTACAAATGAGTGCAAAGAGCACTGAACTAGGCCTGGGGAGACCTAAGTTCAAATCCACACTCAGTCATAAAACTCACTGGGTGACTTTGGGACAGTCTCTCTCTCTCCCCCCCCCCCAGCATAACCTACCTCACAAGGTTGTTGTGACGACAGAAACGGGGGAGGACTTATGTATGGGGAAGAAGGGTGAGATCAAAATGTAATATTTATTTGCACCCCGCCTCTCAGAGGCAAAAAAACCTCCTCCCAAGGCAGCTTAAAAAATAAGTATGTACCTACCAACTGAGAATAAATCTTAACGCATCTGATGAAACGGGCTCTAGACTAGTCCATGAAAACTCCTTTCTCGCAGACAAGCCCCGCCCCGCACAAAACTAAGCCCCGCCCTCGTCACCATGGTACCCTACAGCCCCATACCAGATGTGCGGCGGCTCCCGCAAGCCATAGAAGCGAGTTGCGAAGCTTAGGAAAGCGATGAGGCCGAGCGGGCTCCAGAACCAGCCAGGACTGCGAGGGGCGGAGGAGGGGCAACACAGGGCCGCTCGCCAGCCTGAGAGTCCTTCGCTGCCGCAGGCCCAGCACGGCCTGGCAGCTCTTGTTCGCCGCCAGTGGCATTCGCACCCTGACGGGAGGAGCCTCCTGCCGGCACCCCTAGTCTGCACGCAATGCACCACGGGAAGTCGAGTCCCCGTTCGGAAGGCTTGACGGGCGGGAGAGTTTGGCGTTCCAAATCGCGTCAGTGAGTGCTGGTGTGTTTAGGGGGTGGGAGACGAGGGGACTTCCACGGCATTGTGGGAAGTGTAGTTCTTGAGCCATGCTTGTGCGCGCCTCAAAGGAACGGTGCAGTGCAATTTTCCTGAAAATGTTTACTAGTCAGAAATAAGTCTCACTAAAAAGAAAAATATGTCTCACTGAGGATTACTCCTTATTACGTGTGCTTAGCCTTAGGACGCCACCCTATGCATGTTAAGACAGAAAAAAAGTCCTACAACTCCCAGCATGCCTCAGGCAGCATAGCTGGCTGGGGGATTCTGGAAGTTGTAGGTCTATTTTTTCCTGTTTAAACACACATAGGATTGAGTCCCTAGTGCAGTGATGGCGAACCTATGGCACGGGTGCCACAGCTGGCACGCAGGGACCTCTCTGTGGGCACTCAAGCCATTGGTCACCAGATCGCGAAAAGACTGTCCCCTTCTGCAAAACACTAATGATTTTGTTCTTTCTCACAGTGTGGAACAGAATGATTTTATTCTAGAATTCCTGTTATAGAATTCTTTTCTACATTGTTATCACATTTAAAAGATTTTGAAGAATGATGCACAGAGCATGGCTTGGATGTAAAGCCCTAACAGTTGACCTGAGTGCTGCATGTGTTGCTCTCAAACTAACGGAGTATGAGCCAAGGTTTGACAAATTATCAGCATGCATGCAATAGCAAAAATCACATTAATTGTGCAAAAGCATACCCAATGCAAACTTTTACCTAATGCAGTGTTTGCAGTCCAAGACATAAAGTGTTTAAAATGTGTTAAGCACGTTTAGTTTTCTTGTTTATCTTGCTCATCCTAGTACAGGTTGACTTTTACTTTTACTAATCCGACACCTGTAGAAGCAGGGAAAGGACCTGGGCCGGGGTAAAGCTTGCCCCATACAATTTCAGTCTGGCATATAATCATATTACAAGTTGAGACTCCCTTATCCAAAAAATACATGTGCCTAAGTATTTAAAAAGTTTGTATAAATTCCCTTCAGGCTACGTGTACAATGTAGTACTATAATAATTTTTTGAGTTGATTTTTTTTTTTCCCAACAAAAAACTGTTTGTATCATTGAAAGCTCTGTTGTTGTGTTTGTCTTTTAAGACAAAATATGTTAATTAGTTCGGACAACTGTATGAGTTGTTTTTCTAAAACTAAAACCTCGGTATTCAGATTTAATTGCAGTGTTGGCACTTTGAAATAAATAAGTTGGTTTTGTGTTGCAGTTTGGACACTCGGGCTCAAAAAGGTTCGCCATCACTGCCCTAGTGCCTTTGGTTCTGTCGTGCCACATTCACAAAAGCCTACCACCCCAAAGCTTCCTATGGCCATTTGCTCACCCATAGAGCGTGCGATGGAAGTACCTCTCCCCTGGCTGCTGTATTTCAGTCTCCCTGCCTCTGTAAGCATTGCGAGTTCAAAAAGCAGGCAGGCAACATCTTTTGTATGTCTGTCATAGGACTGGCTGGAGGATGCTGGGAGTTGTAGTTCAACACAGCCGGAGGGCACCAGCTTGGAGAAGGCTGCTCTCAGGAAGACAGACCTTGTCTATCTCCCAATTGCTTGCTTTTCAGCCAAGTCTAGCTTTCACAGATTTTTGTAAAATAAAAAATATATATGTTTCATAAGGTTATGGCACCGCAAGAAGGTGCCAGTGCCCCTGCCAAGATTTTGTGTGCTGGCATTTGGTTGGGTTAAATATATTTAATAGGGAACCACTCCACTTCCCATCACCTAAAACTTCCTCAAGATACCCAGAGTGCACAAAGCACAATATTTTTCATTATCTGGAAATTTCTGGTGTAGAAATTTATCCACATTTCTTACACACACACACACACACTTTCAGCATTCTTCTAGCTTAGTCATAATTCTTTCAGAACACTTACTAGAGAATATACAGTAGTCAAAAGCTTGGTCAATTTCCCCCTTTTTCTTTCACTGTAGTCTTTTGAATCCCCTCTCAGTTTCTTTCAGTCTTTGTCTTTCTTTTCTTCATACTCTCTTTGGGTGGCCTTGGGTGCCACTCCTTAGAGGAATGACCCAGGTAGTAAAGTACTGTCTGTGCTGACTTTGTAAGTGACATCATAATACTGGATTCTGACAGACAAAAGCTGACATCTCTGAAACACTGTATCCCAGGGTTACCTCTTCAAGAAGGGATAAACTTGACTAAAGGACCACCACTTCATCTTTCAGACTTTCTAACATTTACACATATAAGTTCTTGTTAAAACTAGGGCTAGCAAATCTGCTTGAAGAAAATTAATTCACTAGTTTAAACCTCACAAATCCGTAGATCTCCTGCTCCCACTTTTCCACAGCAAAACAAACCACTTTGGGAGGCTGATCTGGCTGAGAAGTGTGATAGAGATATAAGAAATTAAAAACAAATGGGTAAAGCTGGGTAGTTACAACAGTTGTTGGCATGTTGATGGGCCTCTTCCTTTCCCAACTGCCTCAAGGAATAGTTAAATGTGACATGACATTTTTATTGAACCAACTTGGTGGTGATGCAAATCAACAAGATGCAGAAAGATCTGAAGCACTTAGCAAAGTTGAGTATAAAACAGCTCGCTCGCTCTCTCTCTCTCACACACACACACACACTGTGGCAGAAGACAGGAATTCAAAGAGAATACCTCATCAAGACCCTTTCTCTTGTAGTATCTCCTCTTCCCATCAGGGAGCTGGCTGAGAGGGGAGTAGGGAGCGTCTAAAGATTTTGTGTGCTGAAATTTGGAGCACAAGACTGAGAACTGAAAAATTATAACTGGGAGTAACGGTACAGATCATTTGCATTTCCTGAGGGTAGACTCTTCAGAGACTTCTCTAATGCTCTGGGTTAAATAAAGGAGCCTTTAGTTCACCCAACTTTTTTCTAGGCTAGAATGCCATTGTCAGAACAAATAGAACTGCATTTTGACTTTATTGTAGCATAAACTTTCTGTATCTGACAAAGTGAGCTCTGGCACATGAAAGCTTATGCCCACCAGAGGCACAATCCTATGCATGTTTGTTTAGAACTTTAGACAAAAAAAAGTCCTACAACTTCCAGCATTCCTCCAGCCAGCCATGTTGTCTGGGGCATGCTGGGAATTGTAGGACTTTTTTCTACCTAAACATGCCTAGGATTGCACCCTAAGTTTGTTAGCTTTGGAGATGTCTCTGGACTCTTCGTTGTTTTTGCTGGAACAGACTGACACAGCTACAGCTCTGGAATTTCTATTTTGATTATAGATCTGCTTTTAGCAAGTTTTCTATTTTGAATACTTGCTTGGCACCTAAGGAATGGAATAGGTTAGATGGACAATTCGTTAAAAAGATCCCGTCACCTACTTGATCTTTCCCATCACAACTAAAGGGGGAAGTTTTAAGACCGGAGAAAAGAGCTGAAACTACAACTCCCAGAATCCCCACAACTCACGGAAAAGCTTTCCCTCTCAAACAAGGTCTCTATTCATGACTGGCCAGCGCCGAAAGGAAGCGAGGGCTGTAACTTAAAATATAGCCACTGTCAACTTGTAAAAGGAGTACCTGTATAGGTCTGCACTTCAGAGGGAGAGACGCGTAACAAAGGGGGAGTACGCAGGATGTGTGCCGCATTAGCGAAGGTATTTGCTATTACGACAATGCGGAAAGAAAGAGCGTTCTCTGTAGCTCTACGTATAAAAGAACACGCCATTTCTATTGTTTTTTCGTTTTTGGGAATACGTGTCCCCCGCTCCCCCCCCCGCCACTTTACTGGTTCCAGTTTGAGGCTTAAGTGATAGTTACAGCCGCTGTTCAGACGGAATGTCAGTTTAATGCCGGTTTTTAAGTCCTTTTGATCGTGACAACTTCCCCCTGCAACCGAATAACTGTTTGAATAACTGGGGCAGAAGGTCGAGGCTGCGATCTCGCCTTGTGGACGATCAGTGAAGCACAGTGAGAAACAAACCTTATGTTTATGAAACTGGAATCAGCCTGAGCGCATACGGAGTGCCTTTCCCACAGCCCTGGATAATTAATAACATCCTAGCCTGACCTTTCCCAACTGGTTGACGTCCAGATGTGTTGGTACTACAACTAACATCATCCTCGGCTGCCGGGGGATGGTGGGAACTGTAATCCAATACATCTGGAGGGCACCTGGTTGGGGAAAACTGCCCTACCCCTATATATGCAGTGTTACGGAGCAGGGCTTTGAGGGCACATGCTATGGTTTCCCAGCGGCATTGTGCCCCCACTCTACCATTTAATTAATTAATTAATTATATTTATATCCCACCCTATTTCCAACAAGGAACCCAAGGTGACTTACATAATCCTCCTCCTCCTCTCCATTTTATCCTCACAACAACCCTATGAGGTAGGTTAGACAGAGTCAGTGGTTGGCCCAAAGTCACCCAGTGAGCTTCATGGTGAAATGGGGACTAGAACCTGGATCTCCCGAGTCACAGTCCAACACTCTAACCACTATGCCATACTGGCTCTCTCTTTATAAAAAGAGGTTCTTCACCCCTGATCTAAAGCCTCTTCTCTTTCCTTTTGAGACAAAAGGAAGTACTTCTTCACACAGCAGCCCATAGTTAAACTATGGAATCCGCTACCACAAGGTGTGGTGATAGACCCCGAATTTATATGGCTTTAAAAGGGGATTACGGTAGACAAATTTATGGAGGATAACAGCGCAATCCTGTGGCCACTAGACAGTGCCTAGATGGCCATAGGATTTTTCAGAGATGGACCTCGTAGCTGGGTCTCCATGCTTGGAGCACACACACAAGAGCAACTTCGGAGATGGGGTTTACGGGGCATTCCAGGGGGTGTGGATGGGAGGAGACAGGCACCACCAAGATACATCGTATCCTGGTGGCACCTCAGTCCCCTCCCCCCCCCCAGGCCTTTGCCTCCGTGCTCCTCCTGTCCTCCATAGGATGCCCATAATCCTCCCAAGTTCAGAGGGTTATGGGCATCCCGATTGGATTGCACCCTAAGGCTATCAATGGCTACTTGTCATGATAGTTGTACACTACCTTCAGGATCAGAGGCAGCATGCCTCTGAACACTAGTTGCTGGCAAACCACTACAGGAGAGGGCTACCGCCCCCATGTCACGCATTTGGGCTCCCCATAAATATCTGCTTTATCACTGCAGGAAACAGGTTTCAGGACTAGCTAGGCCTTTGGTCTGATACAGCAGGTTTTGTCATACGTTCCTTAGTCTTTATTCTCCAGCCGTGGCCAAAATATTCTGAATCCTATAAAAACCTAAATATTGCCTCTGGAACAAACTGTAAATGTAGTATAGTTCTGAATACAAACTGTGTAAATGTAGTATAGTTCTGAATACCAGGTTGGATCCAGATTTAGGCGTGTGCAACTGGGCTGGCGGAAGCAGATTTTCCTGCCCACTGCCCCCTCCCCCCCCACAGCAGCCCCTCCAGCCCCCTGAAAATGCTACACATAGAGTAGGGGGGGACACCCTGCTGAATGGGGTACGGGGGGGAGTGTTGACCCTGCAAATCTGGTGGCGGCAGCTTCTGTGAGCAGAGCCCTTCCGTTCACAGAAGGCAGATGCTGGATCCATCTGTATTCATAATTGGCATTTCTTTTTGCAGAATTCTTTCATGCAATGGTTGTAGTTTCCCCCACCCCCACCCCCACATGGGAGATTTAAAATGCTGAGGAATGAGATCTTGATTGTTCTCTTGCTCTGCTCTGTCACCTGACAACTAAAGTTTGCCTGCCAGATGGGCGATAAATAAATGTAAATAATAAATAAATAATAGAGGGTGGGATTATGGAACTTCTTTGATTGGCTGCAGGGAGGTTCCTCCTCCCCAACCAAGTGCAATACAGTTTGAGTTGGCTTTCATTCTGAGGATACTTGGTGCACACACAGCATGGAGACTACCAAAAAGGTGAGAGAAAAGCAGGTTTTTGATAGTTGTGGAGCTGCCTTGGTGCCATTGCATTACTGGGTGTCTTTTTCTACCCACTTTTCATGCCTCACTTCTTGGGAGTAGTAGCTGCAGGTCTGAGAACAGGCCCATCTTTGCATGGTCTTTCTGACTGTCACTGAAAGTTTCAAAAGCGAACTTCCCACTGATATCTGTGTGGGATTTGGTCAAAAGCAGTAGCAATGGTGGAAAATGCCAGCGTTTCAAAGTAACACATAGGCATGTCTGAAGCCAGTCCTACCTAAAATGTGCCCTTTGTAAAACGAGTCAATTCCATTTTAAGCAGAATAACACGAAAAGTTGCAATGCTGTCTTTACCTTAAAAAATAAATTAAAATGTATGTTGCCTTCATTGTGTATAGTATTTGTACTTTGATGTTAGTCTGCTATAATTGCAACTTTTATTCTTACCCACCCATGGTTTTTTTCCCCTCTCCCTGCAGCCTGTTCTTTATACCTATTTCAGAAGTTCCTGCTCCTGGAGAGTTCGAATTGGTAAGGAAAGTTGTTTAATCCTATTCCTTAGAATGCTGCTATTTCAAATTCTTCCAGTGAAAGACTCTGAAATGGCAGCATCTTTGTCACATGTATTCACCCAAATGCAGTTAATCAGTGATCGATTAAATTGCAGAGTAGCAAAATGTATAACTGAAAAGATCAGCTGTTTCTGGGGATTGGCATTGCAATCCTATGCATGTCTACTCAGAAGTAAATCCTGCTAAATTCGATGGGGCTTACTTCTAGGTAACTGTGCATATAGGATTGTAGACTTAGATGCCTCTTCTTTACCTTGGAGAAAGGGAACAAATATCAGAGTTAGGTTGGGGTGGGAGGAAGAAAGCTGCTGGGTTTACCGAGGACAGCTAGGACCAATTCGTACATTAAAAAATGGAGATGTCATGATGCAACCTGTGTGCAGATTGTCATGTGCAAGTATGACAATTTCACCACAAGTACAAGCATTGGAAGGCTACAGCCCATATATACACCATGTGTAACCATCACACCTGATGATTTACACACAAGGTGCAAGTTAATTCCTTTGCAGAAGTAGGTATGTTCTGTGTAGGATTTTTTTTACTATGTGAAGTGGCCCTTTTACAGTGGCAGAAAATGTAGAAAATGCCTGATCTTGAATGTGCAGGCAGCTAAAGATCCATTCATTAGCTTTACAAAAGACCTGCCCCTAGGAGATGAAAACTGTTGATATGGATCAACACAAGTGCCTGCAATTTTGGCCTCTCCTTGGGGGCATGACTATGGGGACTAGCATGATGAGCGCCTGCACTGCAAAAGGTACCACTGCACCACTGGTGTCTTCCCCTTCTTCACATCTGGTTCAGCCCTCAGTGTTTTCAAGGTGAATTAGCTGTGCTATGCAGAAACCATTGCTGTTGCTTTAAAGATCAATGAGCCCATCTCCCTCAGAAACAGTGTCTTGGTTTTCATTACTGTATGCTCTTGAACAATTCTTAAACCCATGACATTCTTGTGAAGTTATTCTACAGATTTTTATCATTTTGCTGTGCTGTTCTAACTTACTATACTGCTGTAGAAGGGTGCTGTTGTTTTTCAAAAATACAAGTAAGTAAATACTGGAGGAGTAAGTGTGTCGCCTTCCTCTTGGCAGCGCTGGCTCTGAAGGGAATTGCCTACGATCAAGCCCCAGTGAATCTTATGAAAGATGGAGGGGAGCAGGTAAGAAGATAACTGCATTCAGCCTTGTGCAGCAGGAAAGATGGGACCCATACGAATCCTGGGTTTGCTAGGATCAGAAGCCATTGCAAGGAATTTCGCATCTCCTCCCTCGGAAAGCTTCATAGGGAGTGGGACCCATCTTTTTTTTTTTACTTTTTTTTTTTTAAACAAAAATTATTTCTATGTAAAACAAACACATAATATCACACATATAACAATTAACAAAACAAAATTGACTTCCGATTTTCTTCTACAGCAAATATAGGTAACAATAATTTTTCTTACTCGATAATCAGAATGAGAAATCTATTTTTTCCCTTTGTCCCAATTCCCAAATTCACTTATTATTCCATGAACCCACAAACAAATAATTATTTTCTAGTCTCTGCAAAAAGTCAATTAGAGGTTTCCACTGAGCAATAAACGTGGATGTTGTCCTTTCTCTGAATAATGATGTGAGTTTGGCCATCTCTGCCAGCTCCAGCATCTTGACCAACCATTCTTCTGTTGTATGCACTGCTGAACCTTTCCATTTCTGTGCATATAGTAGGGGAGCAGGACCCATCTTATCTGTAAAGTTGATACAGCATATTTTTGTTTCTTAGGGAGCAGTCCTATGGCCCTAGAGGGGGAAAGGGGGGCATTTTGGTGGGCGGAGCGAGGAGGATACTGGAGAGGCCAGGATACAAGCTATCCTAAAGCCTCTCCAGCCTCCTTCCCTCCCCCTCTGAAACACCCCTGCTAGACAGGGAAAAAACACCCATCTAGTGAAATATGCAGAGCAGGGAGGACAGGGAGGTGAAGATCACCTCCACCGCTCCTCCTGCTCTGCATAGGATAGTTGTAAGCCTCAAAGTTCGGGGGTTTACGATCATCATAATAGGATTGCACCCTTAAGGGCTAACTGTCTGACTCCTGTTAAGTCCTCAGATTCTTAAAAGAACATGAAAACAAATTGGTAGTATTTCCCCTAGTGTGCCTCTGAATACCAGTTGCCAAGGTTCAACTGCTGGAGAGGGCTATTGTCCCCATGTCCTGTTTGTGGCCTTCTTCTCATGGGCACCTGCTTGGCAACAGGATGCTGGAACACATGGATGGGCCTTTGGTCTGATGTAGTGGGCTCTTTTTATGTGCTTAATGAGTGTCAAGCAGGTCTCCCAAGGGAGGTCACTGGAATCATTTTGGGCGGGCGGGTACATGTCTCCTCTGACACCTTTCATTGTGTGTCTTCATTGGGCCAGGAGGCAAAATCAGTGCTATCCCACTCTTTGTCGACTGTCGGTTATGGGAAGGCCTTCTCTGGCTTGGACTTTGATGCAAGCTGAGGACCCACGTAGGGCAAGCCTGCATCTTTCATTTTTATTCGATCTGTATCCCTCCACCCCCAGAGAAGGCCAACTGGTGAGGCTAAAGGTTAAATCCTATGCATGCTTAGACAGAAAAAAAAGTCCTACAAAAAGTCCCAGCTATGTTGGCTGGGAAATGCTGGGAGTTTTAGGACTTTTTTTCCTGTCTAAGCCTGCATAGGATTTGTGCCCTAAAACAAATAACCTGTCCAAGAACCTGAGTACAAGACCAAAGTGGGGTCTGACTCAAAATGCCAAATCAAGTGGTAATCCACCAGTCCGGAAAGGCTGGAGACACCTGATATGTGTGTGTGAGTGAGAGAGAGAGAGAGATTATTGTGCTAGTGTAATCTTATTGAGCGGAAGGAACCACCAAGTTACTACACATTGATCAAAAAATGAAAGCATGTGGTGTCTGTCTGTGAACTGTGCATTGAAAGAGGGACTATGTTCTAGGGTTCTCTGCTGGGCCGCAGAGAAAACAGCAGAAAATTCTTATCAGTGGAACCCAAAGTGGAGTGCACAGGTTGTAGTGCTATTTGTGGCTCACGCTGGCTTAGCTTGTCTGAGCGTGGAAAACTAAGCAGGGCCAGGACTGGTTATTACTTGGATGGGAGACCCCTCCTCTAGTTTCCTGCATTGAGCAGGGGGTTGGACTCGATGGCCTTTAGGCCCCTTCCAACTCTATGATCTATGAATCTATGATGTAGGGGAGACATCCTGCTATGTGAATGGGGTAACAAGAGTATCAGCCCATATTCCCTTGAGTCTTCAACTTGGAAGGCCTTTCCTTTGTGGGGAAAGCTTTGCTCTTCCACAGCTCCAGTATAAGAACCCAAAGTGCCTTAGGCACCGTCTTGTCTCCACAGCTGTCTTCAGAGTTCCAAACTGTGAATCCAATGCAGCAAGTCCCAGCCCTCAAAATTGATGGCATCACCCTCTCACAGTCGGTGAGTAAGGAATTTCTGTTAATGATTTACTCAGTTCTGCTGCCCAGACTTTGCACTGTAAATTGAGTAGCCAGTTCTTGAGATCAGGCTTGGGATTTGTTGGCAGGAAAGCCATTGCGGGTGGGGTAGGAACAGAAAACAGTGCTTCAGAAGAGACTTTGTTTTTCTTCATGCAGTGAATCTCACTCTTGAGGTGGGATTCACTGCATCTCCTCTGACTTAAAAGGTGTGGCTTGCTATGTAAGGTCCCACCAAGGTGTGCCAAACTAATGATTCTCAGGCATGGGATTCATTGTTTACACAGTGCACTCCCACCATTGAAAACTTTTGCTCAGGATTAGCTTAAGCCAAGCAGATCAGGTTTCCTTGACCTGCATCCAGGAACTGCCTTCCTCCTTTGATCAACTTCTCAGGATCATTCTAGACTAAGGGTGCAATCCTATGCATGTTTAGACAGAAAAAAAGTCCTACAACTCCCAGCATGCCCCAGCCAGCATGCCTGGCTGGGGCATGCTGGAAGTTGTAGGACTTTTTTCTGTCTAAACATGCATAGGATTGTGCCTTAAATGTGTCTCTGCTTTTTACAGCTGGCTATAATAGAGTATCTGGAGGAGACCCGGCCAATCCCTAGGATCCTGCCCCAGGATCCAAAGAAGAGAGCCCAAGTCCGGATGATCTCGGATCACATTGCTTCTGGAATTCAACCCTTGCAGGTAATTAAAACTATTGTCCTCTGGGCTGTCCACCCATCTTTAAAAATCCTATACTGCAGCTGCGCCTCCGCTAGTTCTGTTGCACCAGCAGAATGGACCACTAGCACACCAAGAACAAGTGGTTTCTAAAACAACCCCAGAAATGGATGGAAACGCTCATTTCCGGAACAGGACAGGGTCTGCAGAGCTCCCTTCTGTGAGCTCCGCTGACCTGCCCCATTCTGGAAACAAGTGTCCCCACTTGCTTCCAGTCATTTCAGGAACTACTAGTTGTGCTGCTGGTCTGTTATGCTAGCGTGGGACAGCGTAGGATACTGCCCACTAACTCCAGGAAGATGGAAACAATTTTTGCAGAGCACATAGTGTTGCCAATAATCCCTGTTCTCTCCATACTGTGTTTTAGTACTGCTGCTTAGTACCCCCGGTTCCAGAGGTCCAAAGCCTTAAGAAATGAGGTCAGGGCCTCAGGGAAACTGTGAAACTAAGCACTTTGTTTCCAGAGAGAAGATTTTGTTGTCTCACCCTAGACAACACCATCTCTTCCTCCTACAGTTTTGATTTTTGTGAAGGATCAGCACTTGGATCTTTTGCGTGAGTTCGGCGCTTAACGGGTTAACCGGTGCAGCGTTACAGCCCGTACAAGCGAAAGAAACCACCTAAGGTGTTTTCTCACAAACAAGAGGAAACTCAGCTTTTGAACTGCTAAATAAGGCTTTTATTTATTTATACAGGATATGGAGCGGAACTAACAGCTTTTTAGGAAATACTACAACGTCAATAAGACCTGACGTGACCTTTGAGTTTATCAATGACAGGCTCCCAGGCTTGCGCATTTGGATTAGTCAGTTGCCTTAGATCAGAGACGTCACGCTAGTCAGTTTCAGCCTAACTCCGGGTCTGTCCGATCCGGGGAAGGAAACAGCTTACTCCAGCCGCTGCTGGAGGGTGGTTCGTACTCAAAAGTACCCTGGGTCCCAACAACCAACAAAAGGAGGGGAGAGGGGTTTTCTACCTCTGTGTTTCTCCCTCTCCCGCCCCTTAGGTCAGGTGGGGCTATTGCCAGCCCCTTCGAGTCAGGTGGGCTTATTCCTGCCCGGGAAGAAGGTGACGTATTGGATACTTTACAGCTCTTTGAGACTGCCCTGTTAGGTTGATGGTCTTGATGGTCCTTTCCTGGGTTTTGTGGATTACAAGCGAGATCCTCCATTGCTGGAATGCCGGTCTGTCTGGCTGCTTCCCTGTAACCCAATCTCCCCTTCTTGCTCCCCTCCCCTGGAGGACGGAGACTGGTGTGTGCGTGTACATGTACACTCGTGTCAGGCTTTCTCCACACCCTTTTCTTTGAAGAAAGATGGCATTGGGGCCCACTACCCCAATTTCTATCTACCTGTTTCTCACTGAGAAAGCCCGGGACAACTCATCTGCCATGATGTTGTCTTTGCCCTTGATGTGTTCCACTGAAAAATCAAAATTTTGCAGGGCTAAGCTCCACCGCAGTAACTTCTGGTTGGATCCTTTCACCCTGTCCAACTAACACAAGGGGGAATGGTCGGTCTGCAACAAGAATTGGCGTCCCCAAAGATAGGGGCGAAGCTTGGTCACTGCCCACACTATTGCCAAACATTCTTTTTCGACAGTGGCCAAGTTTCGCTCCCGGGGCAAAAGCTTTTTACTCAAGTAGGCGACAGGGCATAGCCATTGCTCTGGCCGTTCCTGCAGCAAGATGGCTCTCATTCTCGTTTCTGAGGCATCCGTCTGCAGGACAAAGGGGGCTTCGAAGTCAGGCGCTTGCAGCACAGGGGCTGCCATCAAGCTGGCCTTCAATCCTTCGAACGCTGCCTGGCAAGCGGCTGACCACTGGACTTTGACGGGCTGCCGCTTTTTACACAAATCCGTCAGAGGGACGGCTAGCTGGCTAAAGTGGGGCACAAATTTACGATAGTAGCCAGCCAGCCTTAAAAAAGCTTGCACCTGTTTCTTCGTTTGGGGTTGGGGCCAGGTGCGGATCGACTTAGATCTTTGCCTCCAGGGGCTTGACACTACTTTTTTTTACCCTATGCCCTAGATACTTTACCTTCCTCCGCCCAACCTGACACTTTTTAGCCTTTACAGTCAGCCCCGCTTCTTGAATCTTCTGAAATACTTGGCGGACATGCTGCAAATGCTGTTTCTAGGTGGAGCTGAAAATGGCGATATCATCCAAGTACGCACAGGCGAACTCTCCCAACCCATTTAGCATTTCATTTACCAGCCTTTGGAAGGTAGCTGGACCGTTCCGGACCCTGAATGGCAGGGTGGTGAACTGAAACAACTCTAGATGGGTCACAAATGCGGATTTTAACGCAGCATCTGGATCGAGGGGAACTTGCCAATAACCTTTGGTCAGATCCAAGGTAGTGATGTACTTGGCCCCCCCTAACCGTTCCAACAACACATCCATGTTTGGGATGGGGTAGGGATCAGGGACAGTCACTTTGTTAATCTTCCGATAGTCTACACAGAACCGAACCCCCCCATCCTTCTTGGCTACTAACACTATCGGAGAGGACCAGGGGCTAGAGCTGGGTACAATGACTCCAAGATCTAACACGGCTTGGATTTAGTCCGCAATTACCTGGGCATGGGGCCCCACCGCCCGGTAGGGTAGGGACTGTATTGGGGGGCTATTCCCCGTCTCGATGGTGTGTTGCACGAGAGTAGTGCATCCCGGGCGGGCGGAAAACATGGGCTGGAAGTCTTCTAGGACCTGGGAAATTTGTCTCTGTTGCTGTTCGGACAGGGAGGGCGACAATTGGATCTCATTCAACCCTCCCCCTACCCCCCATTCTGCTAACAAGTCCCCGTCAGAGGTTTTTTGTTCTACACATTTGTGTATGCCTTTCACCTTCGTTCCCCGTCTTACATACAATTTTAACATATTTATATGAAATACCTTTTGCTTTCCCAGCTGTCCCGGGAAAGCCACTTGATAGTTAACCTCCCCCGACTTTTCAATCACGGTCTCCGGGCCCTTCCATTTTAAACACAATTTGTCCGTTTTCAGGGGGCGCAGTACCAGCACTTGGTCCCCCACTTCAAAAGTCCGTGGCACGGCTGTCTGGTTGTACCACGCGCTCTGCCGTTGTTGCGCTGCTCCGAGGTGCTGCTGCGCTGCCTCTCGCACCTCCCGAAGGACAGTTTGAAGATGTTGCATGAAGGCATGAACTGGCATGGAAGGTTCTGCTGCAACCCCCTCCCATTTTGCCCGCAAAAGGGCCAAAGGTCCCCTTAGTTCCCTCCCAAACATCAACTCGTTGGGGGAGAATCCTAGGCTCTCCTGGGGGGAGTCCCGGTATGCAAACAACAGGTAGGGGAGCGCTTGATTTCAAGTCCCGGGATGCTTAGCCGTGTAGGCTCGGATTATTTTTTCCAAAGTCTGGTTGAACTGCTTTACCAGCCCATTAGTTTCATGATGATAGGGCACCGAAGTTAGGTGCTCTACACCTTCCAATTTTCACATTTTTTAAAACAATTTGGACACGAATCCCGTGCCACAGTCCGAAACCACTGTGCGGGGCATTCCTAAGCGGGCAAAAAGAGAGAGGAGAGTCTTAGCCAGGCTAGTAGCAGAGATGGAGGCTAGGGCAAAAGCCTCGGCATAACGAGTGGCAAAGTCAACGACAGTCAGTATGAACTTTTTCCCCGTTTTGGTGGGGGGATTCAAGGGTCCTACAATGTCCAACTCTATTTTCTCAAAGGGGGTGCCCACTATGGGTAGGGGTTGAAGGGGGCCTTTCGCGTGGTCCCGGTTGTGTCCCACCCGCTGACAGACATCACAGGACCGACAGTACTCGTTGACTTCGTTCGCCACCATGGGCCAGTAAAAACTTTTTGTCATTTTGGCAAGTGTCTGCTTTTGTCCCAAGTGGCCCCCCCAGGCTACATCATGGGCTAACTGCAGTACAGCCTGGCGATACCTGGAGGGCACAACTAATTGCCTCTTTCGTGACTGGAGACCAAGTTCTGTTTTTGGGCTAAACTCCCTGTAAAGGGCCCCCGCTTCCCACAAGAACCTCTCCGACAGGTCTACTGCCCCACATGCTTGGCCGGCCCGATCCTGGCATTCTTGGAGGGACGGGTCATGCCGCTGTTTTTCCTGGAAAGCCTTTTGAGTCCCAAAATCTCGGGCCATTGGGGCGAACCCCCCTTGGCCATCCTCCTTAAACGGAGCCGGGGGAGGCGGCAACGAACGTTTGACTGCCGGTGCCGCTTTAGCGCGACTGGGTTTGAGAGTTGGGGAACTGGGAGGCTGCGGGGCAGGGGCTTGTCTGGCCTGACGACGTGTGTCACTACCCCCACTTTGACCTGGGCAGCCCGGAACGCTATGTCGTTCCCAATAATGATCCCCCACTCTTGCTTTCCATGCACTATGACATCCACTTTCTTTTCCCATCCCCTGTACTTGACCCAAATCCGGGCGAGGGGTACAGCTATGTTGGGAGAGTTATAAGGTTTTATGGCGCAGGTGCGCCTTTTTAGCATTTGGCTCTTCTTTACCTTACTCCGAGGTAAAGCAGTAATGTCCGCCCCGGTGTCCCTATACCTTACATGGGAAACATTGTTCACAGAGATGGACTCACAGAATTTGTTTTGGCTCTAACGCAGTTGCTCCGGAGATGCAATTTTCATCAGAGATGCTTGTGAGATGGCCCCAAGGGAATGCTGTCTTCCGCTTAACAGGGGCTGTGCCGCATCCTCTGTTTCTTCCTCCAGGGATGAGACCGACTGCTGGTCCTCCTCCTGTTCCTCCGGCTGCTGGGTCTCGGGAGCGAGCACTCTTCCCACTTTGCCCGGGTTTGTTTTGGGGTTGCGGTTCTTCGCGAGGAGTTTGGGGCAACTTCTCTTGAGGTGACCCAATTCTTTACAATAAAAACAGCCACTGGTGCTGGTGTTGGGGCTCTCCTTGGGCTTACTTGGGGCTCCCTCCCGAGGTCTGGGGTTGCCTTTCTCCGCGCCCCCTCTGGCCCCGTTCCGACTGGGATTGCCCCCCCCCCTTGCTTCCCTTGGGCTGCCAATACAGCCCCATCTGATCCGCCAGTTTGCCCATTTCCTGACAGTTTGGGGGATCCTGGTCTCGCACAGCCGTGGCCAAATCCTCCGGAATAGTGGCACAGAACTGTTCCTGGATCAGGAGCTCCCGTACCTCTGCCAAGGTGGTCCTCCCGGTAGCCCCGATCCACGCATCCCAAACCTGCCCCAGATGCGCCATCCAGGAGGCATACGTGTCCCCTGGGGAGGGCTGCCCGTAACGAAATTTACGGCGACAGTGTTCGGCTGTGAGGGCAAAACGCTCCCTCGCAGCTTCTTTGAATGCAGCATAGTCCAAGGGGGCAGTTTGGGTATGAATGCTTAAGAGATCGGCCAGCTCCCCGCTGACCTGTGTCCGCAAGGCGGACATCTTTAAATTGTCCAGCACCCTTTGTTCCTGGCAGGAAGCTTCAAACAGTGTGAAAAAGATCAACACATCCTGCCCAGGTTTGTAGGTGGGAAACTGTTTCCTGTCCCATTTGGGGGTCGGAGTGCTCCCGCTCTGGGGTGCAGTGGATCCCCCACCTCCGGTGTCCGCGGTCAGCCTCGCTAATTCCAGCTGCATCTGTAGCGCTGCTTGCTGATGCTTGATCATCTCCTGCTGATGTCGCATCACCTCTCTGGTCTGTTGCCAATTCAGGTTGGGGAAGAGAGCATCTAAATCTTCCCCTCCTATGGCTCCACCAGCAACCCCTCCGTCGAGGTCCTCCTCCAACCCGGGGTCTATCCTGTTGCCTCTCCTGAGGCTGCTTGTTAAGCTGGGGCGGCCCCACTGTTTGGGTCCCTGCCCCGCCAGCAAGGATGAGGGGGCTCCCTCCCCCTCTTGGTGTTTAGTCTTCGGCCGCACAGTCCACTCCATTGTGGAGACCTGGCTCCCCTCTCTTCTTAGGGTCTCTGGACTGCTCCCTAGCTCTAGTTGTTCCTAAGGCTATTCGTTTTGCTTTTTCCTGACTACTTTCCAGCAATCCGCTAGCCTGCCCTAGACCCTGTTAGTTCCGTCCGTTAACTATAGTTTCCAATTGTCCCGTCGTCTGCCACCATGTGAAGGATCAGCACCTGGATCTTTTGCGTGAGTTCGGCGCTTAACGGGTCAACCGGTGCAGCGTTACAGCCCGTACAAGCGAAAGAAACCACCTAAGATGTTTTCTCACAAACAAGAGGAAACTCAGCTTTTGAACTGCTAAATAAGGCTTTTATTTATTTACACAGGATATGGAGCGGAACTAACAGCTTTGTAGGAAATACTACAACGTCAATAAGACCTGACGTGACCTTTAAGTTTATCAATGACAGGCTCCCAGGCTTGCGCATTTGGATTAGTCAGTTACCTTAGATCAGAGACGTCATGCTAGTCAGTTTCAGCCTAACTCCGGGTCTGTCCGATCCGGGGAAGGAAACAGCTTACTCCAGCCGCTGCTGGAGGGTGGTTCGTACTCAAAAGTACCCTGGGTCCCAACAACCAACAAAAGGAGGGGAGAGGGGTTTTCTACCTCTGTGTTTCTCCCTCTCCCGCCCCTTAGGTCAGGTGGGGCTATTGCCAGCCCCTTCGAGTCAGGTGGGCTTATTCCTGCCCGGGAAGAAGGTGACGTATTGGATACTTTACAGCTCTTTGAGACTGCCCTGTTAGGTTGATGGTCTTGATGGTCCTTTCCTGGGTTTTGTGGATTACAAGCGAGATCCTCCATTGCTGGAATGCCGGTCTGTCTGGCTGCTTCCCTGTAACCCAATCTCCCCTTCTCGCCCCCCTCCCCTGGAGGACGGAGACTGGTGTGTGCCTGTACATGTACACTCGTGTCAGGCTTTCTCCGCAATTTTATTTATTTATTTATTATATTTATACCCCGCCCTTTTTTCCTGAAAGGAATCCAAGGCGGCTTACATAATCCTCCTGCTCCTCTCCATTTTACCCTCACAACAACCTTGTGAGGTAGGTTAGGCTGAGAGTCAGTGACTGGCCCAAAGTCACCCAGTGAGTTTCATGGCCGAGCGGGGATTTGAACCCAGATCTCCCGAGTCCCAGTCCAACACTCTAACCACTACGCCACACTGGCTCTCTGATGCAGTGGATTTGCCCAGCTGCCAAAGGGCAATTATTTGCCACAGGTGCTTCCAGTTTGAGGGCTCCAGTTGGCAGCTATTCCATCTTTTTTTTCCTTAACTGTTTTTTTGTGGTAATAAAAAGATGAAAGAAGTTGTGGGAAACCTGAGAGGGTTATGAGTGGAAGACAACAGACATCTCTGGACCCGCTGTAAAATTCCTTGTTAGCAGGGTGATAGCATGATAAAAGCTTCATCTGGAAGCACCCCTTGGTGAGTACTAATCACAAGGTTATGCTATGTACAAAATAGCACATTAGTAGCGAAACTGTTGAGGAATAGGCCAGAGTTAAAGAGCCCTTTGCTCTTTGCTGTTGCTTCAGCCCTCACTCAATTCTAAATATGGCTTCTGTTTTTAAAAAAAGTAGTTGCTGACAAGTGACTTAGTGGGACAAAAGAAATCAGCACATACACCTCAGAGAACACTGGGATGTAAAAAAAAACCTTAGTCCTACTTAGAGTAGACCCATTGAAATGAATGGAACTTAGGTCTCATGAATTTCAGTGGGTCTACTTTAAGTAGGACTAACATTGGATTCAACCCATTGTCTCTATAGCATGACTCTGGAAAAGCTGTCTGCGAGGATGACCCCAAGGGGAAGCAGATGCTCCCCCAAAATATTTCCCTCCCTTCCAGCTTTAAGGGATGGCATATTAAGATCCTATATAGCAGGAGTAGGGAACCTGTGACCTTCCAGATGTTCTTGGATCACAGTGCCCGTAATCTCTGATCATTGGACATGCTGGCTGGGGCTGATGGGGCTTGGAGTCCAACAACATCTGGAGGACCACAGCTTCCCCACCCATGCTATATAACATGGACTAAATAATTGTTCCTTACTAACAGCCTCTGTGCTCCTTTCACTCTCCCAAACTTATTTTTCTGGAGTTCTACCTGATAGCCCTTCTTATGTGTAGCCATGGTTAAGTTCCACAGTGAGAGACAGTGACTGGGTTCACACAACACGCAGAATCTCAGTAGGTTAAGAGGCAGACTGGCTCTTTCCAAAGGGATAGCAAAGGGTGCTTTCCACTCCTCCCCAACTTTTTTTTTTTAATGTAAAAGAAATAGTTGGCAATGGGCTACAAAATTCCAATTCAGCATGGACACTTGTCCAAATGGACACAGTATCTATGCCAAATTGGAACTTTGTAGCCCACTGCTACCTATTTATTTTACATTTTTTAAAAAAGTTGGGGGGGAGAGCGGAAAGCACCGTTTGCAGTAGAATCTTTGGGTTTTGGGGGCGGGGCTCATGTCCCCCTGGGCTGCCCTCAGCAAGTGTGGATAAACCCAGAGGCACAAGCCCCCCCCTAAAAAAACACCCAAGATCCTGCAAAAAAGGGTGTTTTGGGGGATACCTCCTCAATTCCCCCCCCTTCCACACAGGATCCCTGGTTTTTTGGGGGGTGCTGGGGAGCCCCAACTGTCCCCTTGGTTTTGCCATTTACACCATCAATGGCACCCCAGGAAGTGGCAAAACCAGAGGGAATCGCCTGTGGTGCGGGATTAATGCAAATGACAGCTGGGGGGGGGGAGAGAAGAGGACAGGGGAGATGGCCAGGGAACCCTGCTGTGCCCGATTATTACTTGGGGCCCCAGGCAGCTTTAAAACCACAGAGGTTTCAGAACCTCTATGGGTTTAAAGTGTTGTGTGAACCCAGCCATTATAACCTGCAGACAATTCCTCCATTTCTCAGAACCTGACCGTCCTGAACCAAGTGGGAGAAAAGAAACTAGATTGGGGACAGCACTGTATTTCTCGTGGATTCAAAGGTGAGTCTCAGGGTGAAATTTTCAGCCAGATGTAAGTCATCTGCTAACAGGGTGGGAGCTTTGAGGGGAAATCTGTCCCCTCACCTTTCTTGTATTGCACTGGGAGCTATTGGTGGAAGAGTTAAACTGAATGGAACCCTCCAAGAACCTTGTGGAGAAAAAAAAGACAGGGATTCCTGATAAACCCTTCCCTGAGACAAACAGCCAGTAGAAATTGATCTTCAGGAAGTCTTGATGTATTAAGGCCTGGTCTATACATGTAAGCAGACTGAGGTACAATTAATGCTACCATTTTGAATTGCAGATGAGGTTGTGTCACTTTGGAATGCCCCCATGTAAAGTCCCTGCTAGCTTAAAAAAGAAAAAGAAGTAGAAAATGTATAGTCTGATGGAAATCTGAGCCGCCGGGGGGGGGGGGGGGACAAAGTTAAACAATTTTGTACCCAGCAGATGTAGCAGCGGTGAGATTGTGGCGTGGGTAGCTAGTGCTAGTCCAGCAGGTAAAAGCAAAAACACAAGTCAGTTTCTTTAAACACAAAGGTTTACTAAAACTAATACTTGTAAAAACAGGAACAGAATATATACAGAGTGCTAATTACAAAAGTGATAGATAACAGTATGTCAGACAAAAACAACGTACAGTCTGGACATACATAAACTATCTCTATACTTGCACAATGCTCTACTCCTATAACCAATAAATCCTCCTTACAATAAACTCCTTTTCCCCCCAACAAGAACATAGAGACATTGACCACCTTTTATACAAATCTGTACAGTTCCACCCATAGATGAGGTAATGCCAGCTGCACCCATAGAATGAGGTCATGGCAGCTGAAACCAATCTCACTGGACCCTGCACCAATGTAGCCTTGCAGCCAATTAGTAGAAAACTGTATGCCCTTCTACACTGGACTAAAGGTGACATGCTCTCATCCAAGACCTTGGATATATCTGCTGTATCTGTGGTGACTGCTTCTTGCCCGAAGGCAAACCAGAATATGCGACGCCATATTCCAACATAGTCCAGCCTGTTCCATACTGTGGTAGCATTCCACTTGCAGAGAGGTTTTTAGGTAAGAGACTATTAAAGAAATGTGATACCCCTCCCATCTGCAGTCTGAAGTGGTACAATCCACCCTACCACCTCAAGGGTCTGGCACTGCATTCTGCTGCATGTGTGTAATCCAGGCTATAGTTGGGAACAAATCTGGAAAACGCCTGAGCATCCAGGTGCTCTTAGGGCCAGATGTTTAGCAGCAAACACAGGATTCATAATCCCATATTTGCATGTGATGTGCAAAGCAAGGGGGAGAGGGATTCCCCCCCCCTTTTTTTCCAGGGAGAATCAGTGAGGGAGTACTTATCCCTTTCCCCTGCCACTGCTTTTCCTCAATAACCACATTTTCATATTTGGCTGAGGGACATACTGCAGGTGGAGGAGGGGTTAACCCCACTCTTTTCACCCACTTTACTAACTGGAGGTAAACATGGCATTGGAAATTCTTTTGGACCACTAAAGATCTGGCACTACCTTGTCCTTTTCTCTCATAATACTAGAACCTGGGAGTATCCAATGAAGCTGAATGGCAGATGCAGAATAGGCAAAAGTACTTCAGTGGGTCTACTCTAAGTAGGACTAACACTGGCTACCCCCCCGCCTCTATAGCATGTCTCTGAAAAACTGTTGTCTGCAGGGATGATTCCAAAGGGGAGCAGGTGCTCCCACAAATATTTCCCTCCCAGCTTTAAGGCACAGTATGGAAGATAGCTGCCCTCTGTCCATGTAAGCCCGACGCTGAAAGTTCCTGATTTCCCTTTCTTTTCCTGCAGCACTGGAGCAGATCCTGCAGGGAACAGCCGGTCACTACTGTGTTGGGGATGAGGTAAGGCAAGCCAAGGCCTCTGATCACCAAGAGAACTAGAAACCCAGAGTGAATAAGGTTTGGGTGACCAGAGTGCATACAAGGAGATTCACAGATTTCACAGCTCCCGGAAGGCAAGCCATCTCTTATCTGTGCACTGGAATCAACAGAGAGACCCAGTGTGCAGCATATTTGCAACCAAAAAGGATTTATATACTCAGATGGTATGCTGATGGTGGACCTTTTCCCTCTAACTGATCTTAGTCATTCCTGTTGATATATAGGCTGAAGGGAAAAAAATCTACATCCAAAGGTTTTTACACCACCTATTAACACCTGTAGTTCTGAACAGTTATATTTAAGTTTTATGACTTAGTCACTCCCTCATAAAATTAACTCGGCAAGTAGTGATAGTCCTCAAACAACTACCTCGAGATTTCTCTCTTCCCTTCTCTGCCCCCCCCCCCCCCTTTCAGCCACTTTTTGGAACCTCTAACCAGGGTTACAATTAATTTATCCTGTATTGGGGCACAGCAGAGTTAATTGAAGCAATGGCACCACCTGCTGCTGGTAGTGATTTGAAGGCCATTACTGAATGCTGCTGAGTTATATATTTGAGGTTGTACTTGTAATGCCTCTGGAGAAGGAGCAAATCCATGTTAAAAGGGCCTTACAAGCTGCTCACAGCATGAGGGGCAACTCTCACAAAAAGCACAAAACAATTTATTTATTATATTTATATCCCGCCTTTTTCCTGCAAGGAGCCCAAGACAACTTACATAATC
Source organism: Shinisaurus crocodilurus (assembly GCA_021292165.1). Lineage (NCBI taxonomy): Eukaryota > Metazoa > Chordata > Lepidosauria > Squamata > Shinisauridae > Shinisaurus > Shinisaurus crocodilurus. The sequence goes on from CM037876.1 coordinate 274,752,151, forward strand.
CCCCTCCTCCTCCTCTCCATTTTATCCTCACAACAAACTTGAGAGATAGGTTAGGCTGAGAGTCAGTGACAAGCCCAAAGTCACCCAGTGAGCTTTGTGGTTGAGTGGGAACTAGAACCCGGATCTCCCAAGTCCCAGTTCAGCACTCTAACCACTATACCACACTGGCTCTCCTTTAATGCAAAAATGTTGTCTACAAAAGTGACAATGATTAAACCAATCCCAAATATACTGTAATACACAAGTATCAGGTTGCCACAGAGGAGCTAGACTCCATCTTAAGCTAGGATACATGCAGCACAATCCTGTGATCTGCTCAGAAGTATGTCCCACTGAGCTCAATGGGACTTACACCTAGGTGTGTGTGTGTACATTTGCAGGCTTAAAAGGCCCTCTTCCACATTATCCTGCTAGTCTACAAAGGTAAGCTGAGGCGGTCTTGGGATCACAAGCAAGCCTCTTGATCCAGCCTGCCCAGGGTTTGATCTTATTGTATCTTGCTCTTTATTTTGGTTGTACTTATTTACTTTTCCTGTCCTTGTTTTTGTTTAATTGTATTTATTTTTGACTGATCATTTTAAACTTAATAGCCGCCTTGGGCATTCTGATTTGAAATGGAAAGGTAGGATATACATTTTGCTTTAGGGCATCTTTTAAATAAGTGGTATTTTTTACACATTTTTCTATATTAATTGGTCTGCCATATTCCCCCACTTTTTTTCATCACTATTACTAACATAGAATGTTAAAAGTGTCAAGTGCTTTTGCCTTCTATAGGACAACCACCACCGTGGTGATGTAAGACATTGGACAGATGGGGAAAGAGAGGTAGAAAGACTTGTCGGCCCCTGAGCAAAGATTTCATCAGTACCATTTAATTTTTGTTAAACACCATCATTATATGATCCTCTCTGGCCTGAAATGTGATTAGAAGACTTCAGCAGAAGGGCTTTTGTGATGCACTTTTCTCTGTTCTCTGTAGGTGACCATGGCAGACCTGTGCTTGGTCCCCCAAGTGTTCAATGCTGAGAGGTAAGCTGTTCGGCTCAGTAGGGCAACTGGTGTGATCCCAGAGAATGGGCTAACAGTCAAACATATTCATCTATGTGTATAAGTAGCAGACAACCTGGAGACTGTAGAAGTACTCTTCAGGTGGGATTTGATTTCCAGAATCATGGGGGGGGGGGGTGTCACAAGAAGTGTAATGCTCTCCTCTACACCTGGAGGCAAGTACCAAATGATCTTAACCCAAGACCCATAATTCTAGAACCCAGGCTCATCCTATGAAGCTGAAAGATGGGAGATTCAGGACAGAGCAAAGGAAATACCACCAAGTTGGATGGCTTTAAACAGGGGTTAGACCAATTCATTGAGAATAAGGCTATCAATGGCTAGTAGTCACGATGGCTATCTATTACCCTCCAGTATTGGAGGCAGTATGCCCCTTTACACTAGTTACATAGTAACATGAGCGGAGAGTGGGTGCCATTGCACTCATGTCCTACTTGTGGGCTTCCTACAAGCAGTTGGTTGGCCAGTGTATGAACATAATACTGGACTAGATAGGCCTTTGGTCTGATTCAGCATGGCTTTTATGTTCTTAAGTAAAACACCATCCTCTCACCTGAACAAGTACAGCCCAGAATTGTGTGTGCATGGGGAAGGGAAGGGAAGGGAGGGGGTGCACTACAACCTTGTCTCCTCATTCGCCATCTCAAGATCACCCTGAGTATTTTGAACAGCAGGGCAATAGTATGTCTCCACTACTGAATTACTTTTCAGACCTGGTATTGTCACCCACAGCAATGCTCAAGGGTCTGCCCCTTTTGAGATTCCTAGTTTGACTCTCTGCCCTCTTTTCTGTACAGAAAATTGTGCCCTTCCTATAGAGTTTGTACCCACAAATAACCATGCCCCACTGGACCAGGTTTCTGTTATGCTCACTCTATCAATGTCTCCTTTTTCAAGTCCCAGCTCTGTGCTTTCCAGTGTGTCACTTCCTATGCTTTATTGGTTCTTGCTGCTGTTGCCCGGATGTCAAACAAACAAACCCCAAACTTTTCCTTGAACCGCCTCTTCATTTCTCTTCTGCTGTGGCCACTTGATCCTCGTCAAACCATGATCTCTTCTCTTTTCCTGCTATTCTCCCTCCACCAATTATCTTCCTAATGCAGGTTGTGCTCCTCTCAGTAGTCAGGGGTACCCAGCAGGGTCATGGTGCCTGCAGAGACCTCCAGTGGCACCCAGGAAGCTCCCCACTCCCTGCCCCCTTCAAAAAAAAATTTTTTAATTAAAACCTTGGAACATGTAAGGGTAGTCTTCTTTCTCTCCCTTTCTAGCCTGTAGCCTTGCTCTTTCTCTACGCTCTGTTTTGCCTTGCTATTTCCCCTTCTCGCACAGCCTCTAGCCTCATTATTTCTCCCCACCACCGCAACCTCTTTAGCTCACTTCTTACTAGCCAGGCCCACACTGGCAGTCATTATGTGACTAGCCACATCCTCTGTGGGAGCCATTGCATGGCAGTGCCCACAGCAGTTTCTCAAATTCCCAAATGGGCCCATGGGTCCAAAAAGGTTGGGGACCCCTGCCCTATCACCTCTGTGCTCTGCATACTGTTTGTGCTAAACAAACCTCTGAGACAAGATGGGAGAGTTGGGGGCGCTTGGTTTTAAAGGAGTGCCTTTGCAGCTGAAAAATGGCATATCTTAAAGAGGTGCATTAGTACTATCTAGGCTATTAGTCATGATGGCTATATTATCCCTCCAGGATCAGAGGCAGCATGCCTCTGACTACCGCTTGCTGGGGGAAAACAGTGAGAGGGCTATTGCCCTGCTCATGGGCATCTGGGAAAACAGGATGCTGGACTAAATAAGCCTTTGGTCTGAAGTAGCCGGCTCTTCTTATGTTCTTAAGTCTTTGGCCAAGGGCTGACTTTATTGGATCAGGGCAGCAGGCCTTGTGGATGGAGTATTTATCTGCAAAACATAGGCACATACGAAGCTGCCTTATACCGAGTGAGACCATTGATCCATCCAGTCTGCTGTTGTCAACACTGACTAGCAGCTGCTCTCCTCCAGGGTTTCAGGGAGGATTCCTTCCTAGCCCTACCTGGAGATGCTGGGGATTGAACCTGGGACCTTTTGCATGCAAAACATATGCTCTACTATGGAGCTACAGCCCCTTCCATACTGCTTCATTAACTATTACTGGCTCTGTGTCTAACTCTTAACTTCTCTTAACAGATTTAAAGTGGATCTTACTCCATACCCCACAATAAACAAAATCAACAAAGCTCTCCTGGAGTTAGAAGCATTCCAAACAAGTCATCCATCCCGGCAACCAGATACACCTTCAGAACTAAGAGCTTAAAGCTGCCCTGTAATTACTGTAGAGCAATTGAGCAAAGTCTAATTACTATAGAGCAATTGAGCAAAGTTTGCCCAGAAAGGGACTCTCCCCTGTAGAACATGCTAGGAAAGAACCAAAACCCACCACCTTCTGAAGAGACAAGACAAGGGGGAGAGGAAATTGCAGGAGCATAGCATGCAACTGCAGGAAAGAGCTAAACTGGGCCTGTGCCCTTGATCATGTTTGCAGCTGTAAATGCCATCATGAAGCAGATTAAAAGGAAGAGTGTGTGAGTGTTTGATTGATGCTAGCTTGCTTGCTGTACTATATATGGCAAAGATGTCATCCTGTAGCCAGATTGCATCCAAACAGTGCTTCCGGATGAACCGCGCTTAGCACTACCAATCAGAAGACATGGTGCAGCTATTCTGTCTTTCCCTCCTTAATGGATTTTCTGTGGTAAAAAAAGAGATGGAAGAAGTGGTAGAAAAACACAGGAGGGTTACAAATGGAAGACAACTATGTCCGGACTCTCCCCACCCCACCCAATAAAAGCTTCGTCTAGAAGCACCCAAAGTTACAGAAAAGTGGCATCATAAAGGTTTGTAAATGAGGGGTGGGCAACTTTGGGGGCTCTCAGGGCCAATTTCAGCCCACCACCACCCTGGGCCACATATAACACACCAAATTTTGGCAGCAGCAGCAAAACAATTGGCTTTGTTTTAAAACTAAATTTGGCTTGTTTTAGGCCAAACAATTCAGCAGCAAATAGATTGTTTTGCTGCTGCAACAGCAAATTGGGGTACAGTAGGGTCATCACTTAAGGCCAGGGACGGCCGCATGCTGTCCATCCATTGTAAATAAACATTGTGTCTGAGAAGGAACTTGCACAAGTCAAAGCTTGCACACTTCTACACTAATGATAGTTGGTCCCATAAGTGATACTGTGCTTGTTTCATATTTATTCTATTCTGGGACCAGAACAACAAGAGCTGTTCCCAATCTTGTTGCTTTACAGTGTCCATCAGTGAATCAGCCAACACACTAGTAGCACAGAGCTACTGATAGGGAGGGGCTTTATAACATTTTCAATAGCGGGTCAGGCTGCAAACAGGAAAAAAAGTTTTCTGAGGACCAAAACTAGATGTTATCTCAGCAAATGCCTAGTCCCAGCCTCATATTTGCCAAGGTAACAAGACATTTACAGGTGAAGAGTCCTGGATAGGAGATACTTAGCCCATCTGTACCAGCTTCTCCTCTGCAAACCCTCACCCCTCATCCACCCCACAGCTGGACTTTTTTTCCCCAACCAGGCTCCAAAATTGAAAGGAAGTTAAAAACCATGAGAGGTGGCACTTTGGGGAATGAACTGGTGGGCAAAGGAGGGCATTCAAACCCCCATCTTTTCCTAATTCAGAGGTTTTTAAAAGCTGGCATCTGGATTATTTTACACTCACACCCTCCCATTTGCCTTTGTCTCACTTTGTGCAGGAAGAACTGTTGCTGTTCACACAGCAGAAAAGTAAAGCAAACTGTCTTTTCTGTGGGAGAAAACTGCTAGGATGCATAATAGTGAGGAGATCCATGGGATCCGGGCTGCTAGACTAGGAGCTAAAGAAGGCCCTGCCGGCCAGATTAAGCCCACGTGCCTTGAGTTGCCTATCCCTTACATATTCTCTCAGTATAGCGAAGTGGTAACAGCAGAGGGAGTTGATGCAATAAGTTAGCAGGAATTAGAAATCTTCTGAAGCTCACGGGGGCTGCCGTTTTTCCCAAGAGAGGCAAGCGCACACACTTCTCCAAAGTGATCATTAGAGCTGTGTATACTCTGTCCATCATCATTCTACACTAGAAAAAGGATGTATTTCTAACCTGTATAAACTATGCAAATGTACATAATTTCTATGGGGCTGGGAGTGTGATTGCTTCTCTTCATATCACTACCCAAGATTTATACATTCAATAAACAAATTGGGAACAACAAAGCCAGATTCTGATAGTCAAGACTCCTGTACATGCTTTATTACATAATTTGGGTTCTGGAGGGTTTTTTTGCAGGGGTGGGGGGGGAGGTTTGCTCAGAACATAGACAGCATTGGTCAAACCAACAGGATAGAGTTAGGAACAGCAACAATACATTGGGAAGAAACAAACGAGCAAGAAGGTACAGACACACTGGGGAAATCTAAACCTAAGCTTAGTATTTCACAGCTATCGCAAGTATCTGAAGCTCAACCTGGAGACCCCCTAGAGTTTGTAGACTTTCTGTAGTCCTCATCCACGTATTTTCAGGGAGCTTCCAACACTTCCCCTCTACTACAAATATAAGCTATAAAAGTGAACATACAGATCCTCAGGATTCAGCTGAGGAGTTATCCCTGAGGAGTTACAAGATAGGATATTGGGCTTTACAATATGCCACAGCTGCAGCCCTATGGCTTCCTGGGGGTCAAAGGCAGCAATATCGAGGACACTGCTAAAAAAAGAAAAAAAGACTGCCAAAAATATATATACCAAAGTGAATACCAACTACAATCTGTGCCTGACCTCTTGGCAACCTACTTTGTGTCTCCAACAAGGGATGTAAGTAGCAAAGCCTTAATGAAAATAGTACTACTTTGACAACTCCTGTTCTCATTGACACACTTGTATTCCTTCATTTTTTTCTTCTTTTGCTGTCCATGGTCTCTCTGCTGCTCCACCCTCTAGGATCCTAGCATAAAACTCCCAATGGCTCAGGCTGGACCCTGGGAGGCCCCTATCACCTCCTCAAGGTCCAGCTGGAGTTTTTTTGTACTACTGTAGAATTTGCCAGCACGGTCTGAGCCGCCAAAGACCAGCACCATACACAGGTTGTGCTTGCCCCGGCTCTCCTTATCCACGTCCGTCAGGTGAGCATAAGTCAAGTTCAGCAGTGTGTGGCCGGCCCGAGGCACAGAGCAAAGGTCCCCATCCTTGACTGTGCTCCAAGTTGAGGTATCTGCAATGCAAAAGTAAAATGAAATTAAAGGTGTCAGATGCTGGCAAACATCTTCCATGGCTTGAGGGAGCTCAGCTGGCACCAGGACAGCAGTGACTTACCCAGATGGAAAGTGAATGCATCCCGAAAGGCTCCTTTAGCATTGCATCCCCCACTTATCAGCACTTTCTGATCTGAGACTGGGATGGCAGCATGGAAACTAGAGGCAGAAGAGGGGATGTTAACCGTCAACTCAAGATGGAGAAGGTCAACCTTGTCATACACAGTGACCAGGTTTGCATGATCAGCAGTCAGTTAGCAAGCCACGGTGGCTCGTTCACTACGCTGCATGTGCCGTCAGTGCCAATCTCATGCCGAGGAGATTTGCATAGTTACCCTCAGCAGCGCTGACAGCACAATGATTGACAGCACCAGGGATGACTTTCCCCTATGGCAGGGGTGCTAAAACCTCAGGCCTAAGGCGAAATGTGGCATCTGGGGTTCCCCATATGGACACAGTCCCTTCCCTTGGCCCCACCCAGTTCCCCCACCCCCCGACTGCCAATTGTTTGGTGGTTTCCCAGCTTTTGTGCAGTTTCTTCCCCATACAAGAAGGTTGAAACACCTCTCCTAAGGCTTAATGACTGGCAAGAAGAGCCGAAGCTAGAATATGCTGGTGTTTTTGGCCTTCCCATTTGCCTTGGGCCCCACCCACCACTGGAATGTGGTGGTGTCCAAGAGCTTCTCCAAAATGGAATGGGCCCTTGGGTTGAAAGAGGTTCTGCAGTCCTGCCCTATGGGTCACTTACATTGTTCATGCAAGAGAGCACATGTCCTCTCACAACCAGATCTTACCTGCGAGCAGAAGGTTGCCCAGAGAGAAAAGGAACCGATGTGTACTCCATGAAACCTGGAGGTAGAGGGATCAAGAGGTGGGAGATGCCAGAAACTTATCACAAACACAAAGGTTTTGTAGCACCTTAAAGACTAAAATGTATTATGGCATAAGCATTCATGGACATAAGTCCACTTCATCAGATGTAAGAAGTGTTATCCTCATTTGGCAGGTATACAGTGCCTTGAAGAATTATTCACCCCGCCTTTGCCTTTTCCACTTTTTGTTATGTTACAACCTAGAATTGAAATGGATTTAATTGGGATTGTTACCACTTGATGTACACAAGATACTCACCACTGTGAAGGTGCAAAATATTTTTATTGTGGCACAAAAGTTAACAAAAGCAAACTGGCACTTTTTGGTTGCATAAGTATTCACCCCCCTGAGGCAATAACTTGGTAGAAGCACCTTTGGCAGCAATTACAGATGCAAGTTTTCTTGGGTAAGTCTCTGTCAGCTTTGCGCATCTGGATCCTGCAATGTTTGCCCATTCTTCCTTGCAAAATTGCTCCAGCTCTGTCAGGTTGGATGGGGACCGTTTCAAGTCTTGCCACAGATTCTCAATCAGATTGAGGTCTGGGCTTTGACTGGGCCATTCTAAGACTTTCAGGTTCCTGTTTTTCAACCACTCAGTGTTACTTTGGCTGTGTATTTAGGGCCATTGTCCTGCTGGAAGGTGAACCTCTGCCCCAGTCCCTTGCAAACAAACAGGTTTTCCGCTAGAATTGCCCTGTATTTGGTTCCATCCATCTTGCCCTCAATCCTGACCAGTTTCCCATTCCCTGCCGAGGAAAAGCATCCCCACATGATGCTACCATCACCATGTTTCACCACGGGGATGGTGTTCTCAGGGCAATGAGCACTTGTTGGCTTTGCACCACATATAGCATTTTGTGGCAAGGCCAAAAAGTTAGATTTTGGTCTCATCAGACCAGAGAACCTTTTCCCACATGTTTGCTGTGTCTACACATGCCTTTCTGTAAACTCCAAATGGGATTTGATATGGGTTTGTTTCAGCAATGGCTTTCCTCTCGCCACTCTTCCATAAAACCCAGCTTTGTGGAGCATCCAGGTGATAGCTGTCCCATGGACGGTTTCTCCCATCTCAGCTGTGGATCTCTCCAGCTCCTTCAGAGTTACCATTGGCCGCTTAGTTGCTTCTCTGACTAATGCCCTTCTTACTTGGTCACTGAGTTTTGGTGGACAGCCTTCTCTAGGCAGAGTCACGGTTTAGCCATATTCTTTCAATTTTGTAATAATGGATGTAATGGTGTTCGGGGGATGTTCGTAGTTTGGGATATTTTTTTTATAACCCAACCCTGATTGGTGCTTCTGCACAACTTTATCCCGTAGTGGTTTTGAGAGCTCCTTGGTCTTCATGATGCTGTTTGTTTAGATCTGCTCTCAGACAAAATCTGGGGCCTTCCAGAAACAGGTGTATTTAATCTGAGATCCTGTGGCACTGGACTTGCACACAGGTGAACTCCATTCAACTACTTACAGTTGACTTCTGGAGACAATGGGTTGCACCAGAGCTTCTTTAGGCACATCACAGCAAAGGGGGTGAATACTTATACAACCAACAAATGCCAGTTTATCATAGAATCATAGAAAAGTAGAGTTGGAAGGGGCCTACGAGGCCATCGAGTCCAACCCCCTGCTCAGTGCAGGAATTCAGGTCAAAGCATCCCTGACAGATGATTGTCCAGTTGCACCTTGAATGCCTCCAGACTGGGAGAGCCCACCACCTCCCTAGGTAGTTGATTCCATTGTCTTATTGCTCTAACAGTCAGGAAATTTTTCTTGATGTTTAGGTGGAATCTAGGTTCCTGTAACTTGAGCCCATTATTCCGTGTCCTGCAAACTGGGATGATTGAGATGATTGTTTTTGTTTACTTAACTTTTGTGCCACAATAAAAATATTTTGCACCTTCACAGTGTTGAGTATCTTGTGTACATCAAGTGGTAACAATCCCAATTAAATCCATTTCAATTCCAGGTTTTAACACAACAAAATATGGAAAAGTCAAAGGGGGGTGAATACTTCTGCAAGGCACTGTATATGCACATTGGTGTCGAAGGAAACATGTAAACAGTGAGGTCAAATGGCAATGAAATGTGCATGTGCACATGCACACACCCCCACTCATATGAGGATGCTTCTGATGAAGAGGATTCTACTCCAGAAAAACTCATCCCACAATAAATGTGTTAGCGTTTATGGTGCTACAATTTGACTCTCGATTGGTTTTGCTTAAATATACTTACATAGCTTACTCTCTGGAATGGACTTGCAGCCACTTATTACAACCTAGATGCACAGTGTTTTATTGCATTCTATCTAGCCATAAATCCCATTACATTACCCCTGTAATCGTACCATGGCCAATGTTAGGTTGTTTTCATTCCTTTCTCCAAAAGGTTTTGAAGCAAAGCCATTACCCACTTACCTATCTTCAAGCAGCTCCCACCTCAGGGCTCTCCTTCATCCCCATCAGACCCATCAGAATACAGCTTCCTACAAGGTGGGCTCCATCTAAATCCTGGCAGCGCCAGAGGAGGCAGGCAATGTCCTGTTCTTACCCAGATTCAGGATGTGTGTGTCATTCAAGTATGTAGAAGTCCTCTGACCTCCAAATATGACCAGCTTGTTCCTCAACAGAGTGGCTGAATGGCTGAGAGACAAGAAGGACAGCAAACAAGGAAAGTACAGGGAAATGGGAAGTTAGCTTCAATGTCCACAGTAAAAAAAAATGTTCATATCTTACATTCTATTAAGATCCCAATGAAGTCACATCAAAGAGAGCATGACTTTTGATGGAAAGATGCCAAATATTTGGCCAACTCTAACAATGCCTTAAGAAAATGATGGAGCTTCCACTGAAGGCTTTGGGGAAACTTGACAGTTCCAATAATAACTTTGAAAACCCAAGATTCTAATATGAGGGGCATCATCCTCGGGACAGACTATAAGCCACAAAACAAAGTATTTTACCAGGATAAATGCACCACGTAACCAAAAGTATTACACCATTTTCTGAGTAGATGCTGCAAGATTTATCTAGGTGAAAAGCAAAGGATATAAATCATCTGAAGGAACACATTCCCACCCACCCCTTTAACATTAACAAAGTGTCATTTAATTTGGTCTAGTGAGCTACAGATGCAACTTCTAGCTCCACCTACGACACCTACTAAATTAAACATAGAAGCTGCCACATCTTTTCGTTCCTTCCCTAACAGGATTTTGTTACCAGAACAAGAAGCAATTAAGAAAGGCTTCAGCCTGAGCTTCTGTTGCAAAGGTAAGAAAAGCCTTCACCAAGAACTACACAGCCTTATCAATATCAGCTTGGATCCTAAAACCCATGAGTGACACTCATGAAATGGGGCTTTCCCACTCCACTCTTCCCTGCTGCAGCATCCCCCACCCCATAGCTGATCCTGAGGGTTGGGGGATATGACACAGGGGGGCTGCAGTTGGAGGAGGGAGTGTGAGGAAATCACCAAACTCCCGGCATGAGTAGAAGTGGTCGTACTAGACATCTTTGGACCCAAACCATAGTCTTTTCTTCTGCTGCTGAACAGAGATGGGACATTGTTGCATTGCAGAGATCCAAATTGGGGGGAGCAGGGAGAGACACATGGTACCAATAATAAGGAATTCCATGGGTAAGGGAGTAGAGATGTGAAGGCTTAGAAAAAATTGGAACAGTTCAGGTGGGGAACCATTCCCCCCCCCCCAATTTTCCAAAAGTGGGGGGAGGTGAGGTTTCTTTCTTCTAATTTTTCTGGTTTTCTCCTGATTTTTTCTGCCACGCACCCCACCCAGCCTTTGCCTCTCTAGAAGGGAGGGAATCAGAGTACATACAAAAGTGAATAAGATTTTTGAGGAGCATCAGCTCTGCTTAAGGGGCAGAGTTTACACAGGGCTGTCTCCTCAGGGTCCCTCAGCACCAATGAGGGGATACTATACAAAGGTTTCCAAAAGAATCACTCATTATTTACTTCCAGCGGCCTAAAAAAAGAAAAAGAAAAAGAGGGAGACCAGTATAACACTTTGACCTCCAGGTGGGGAAAAGATCAAGAGAACAGCACCCAAACCAACATTCCCCTCTCCAGACCACTCTGAGATCTGAAAGCAAAGGTGCCTCACCCGAGCCTAGGCAGAGGCTTCTCCCCCTCAATAATGGGTTGGTACCAGATCTCATATTCTGGGTTGAAAATGAAGAGTGCATTACTGCAGGCTCCCGTTTCCAAGGAAGACATTTTAGGGAAAGCTCCACCAAAGACAAATAGCTCCTTGCGGTAGATGGTTGCACTGTGGTAGGCCAGCATGGGCACTTTTCCCTTAGCCTGAGGAAGAGATCTCCAGTCACAACAGAGTCTTGGCACATTAGACTGACTTAGCAGCAACAGCACTGGAGGGCCTCCTACTGGAAACATCTCTGAACAGGATTCCTCCAGTTTCTGATGCCTGCCTCAGTTGCTTCCCACTTCACCTGTGATGTGGATGAGGTGTTACTCCATGTCTCTTCATTACATGTAATGAAGGAAGTGGGCAAGATGCAGGACAGATGCAAGACAGAAAGAAATGGATACACACACACTTTTCTTTGGTGCTCAATGCTTTGTTTCTCTTGAAACTCACAGACACATGAAGCCACTTCCAAGATGCTGTGTCCAGGATATAGATGCTGCCATACCGCTTCCCCTCCCTCATACCCCCAAAGATGTAGATGCGCTTGGTGTCTGGGTCATAGGTGGCACTGTGACCCCGTGAACATTGTAGCATGGAAACGTGTGTTGGGAAATCCATGGGGAACCAGAAGTCATTGTCTGTGAAATCAGTAGCAGAAGATGCAAGATGAGTGAGAGAGAAAATACAGAAAAATAGCCATAAATATGCTAGAGTCTGGATCAGGGATGCAGATCATAATGCCCAGAGGCCAAATCCAGCTCTCCAGGGCCCTAATCCAGCCTTCTTGGGCTCCCCAAAAGGTGCTGCCCCCTTCTCCTGGCCCTACCTCCTTTCCCCCAACCACTGATAGTTTGGTGGTTTCCCAGCAATTTTTGTGCAATTTTCTCCCCATTCTCAAAGGTTGAAATGCCTCTCCTAAGGCTTAGTTACTGGTAGTAAGAGCTTTAAGCTAAAACATGCTGGTATTTTTGTCTCTGCCCCTTTGGCTCCACCCACCACTGGAATGTGACCTCTGAGAGCTTCTCCGAAATGCAATTCAGCCATTGGGCTGAAACAGGTTCTGAACCCCTGGTTTAGTTTCTAGAGTCACCTTACCAACTGCCTGGACTCAAAAATTGAATAACAAAAGTCATTTTCAAATGCAAATTGACAGATGTGACAGATGCTCTCTTAACCAGTATCTTTCCGGCTAGAAGACATTTGCTGATCTCCATTGAGCTTTCCCTTCCATCACTTCCAGACAGGCACACATCTGCCACTACAAGCACAGAAGTAATCTCACCAATTTCCAGTTTCCAGAGAGCATCCTTGCAAAATTGTTGATTAGTTCCTTCGCCACCAATCAGAACTGCAGTTTCAGGGTCACTCAGGCACATGGCATGACACCACCTGAGGGCTTGGACATGCTATAGAGGGCAAGCAGCAGACAGTCAGCAGAGCCAAACCACAGAATCCACCTTACTGTGGAGGAAGGAAATTCAGGAGACCTTCCCTCTCAAACCTAGAATGTGAAAGATCCTGGATGATTCCCCACTAGATATTTAGTATGGAATTGCCACACTTTGTTTACTCACTTTTATAGGACATCTAAAGGATATAATCATCAAATCTTTTTTGTCTTGTGTTTTCCACATTTCTTCCATCTTTCCTCACAACTGCAAAAAAATCTGAATTTTTACATAGCACAATCTGTGCAAGCGTAGATTGTCTTAGTTCAGGGATAGACACAAGGTAGATCATGATCTACTTGTAGATCTTCTGGATGATTTGAAGCAGATCAGCAAGGATTTCTGATCCCAATTGTTTAACAATAAGAACAACAAAATGACCACTGCCCAAATTATACTGCTGAACTGAAGAAAGTTTGGGGTAACCAGGAGTTGATTTTTGTGCTGAAGGACTGTGAGCTCTGTTCATTTCTGGTATTGAAAACAAATGCTTGGGCTCAGTATTCTTTCAATCTTACTGTGTGTTTTGTGCACCAGGCTCCAGCTGGTAGACCTCAGAGTTCTAGTAAAAAACAAAGTAGATCCCCCAAGTCTGAAGCCTGCCCACCCCATCTTAGTGCTTAACTTCCATGTTTTCCTAGAGGTGCAGTTTGATGTATCAGGCAATTAAAGCTATCACCACACCTTCACTATTACCTTTCTATACAGTACCATTTTATTAACACCTTTTGAAAATCAATTTTTTATTTAACACTAATGCTGTTTCAACTATGTTTTTTTAAGAGTACAATATTTACACAAGAGCGCTTAAATGAAAAGCAGCACACAATGAACCTAATTTTAAAAACAAACAAACCACCCCACCTCCTTTCCTTTTCAGCATCATGATTGTCTGTTTTCAATCTGAAGATTCCCCAGAACACATTTTCTGACACTTTAAAATCTTTTTTGCAAGATCTGAAAGCAATTGCACTTAAAAATCAATAAGCATTTCAGTATATTGTACTTACCCTGCCCACAAGACTATGTCACACCTACTACCATGGATGGGACTTAATGGGATGTACAGACACACACACACACACACACACACACACACACTATCCGTTCCTGCTACTCCCAAAGCATGGAAAGTCAACTGCAATTCCACATGTAGCTCACAGTAGAACAGCAGTGATTCGGTGGCACCAGGAACTGCCAACCTGGAAGCAACCTGCAAAACTTGACAAAAAGTCCAAGGAACACTTATTTACCTTGCAGCTCTTTAACCTCTAAGTCTGTGGAGAGAACAGACAGAAATTATTATGCTAGTGCAATGTCATCTTCATACTAATTTTCAGTCCTGGGCCATGCATTAATACCAGAAAAATAAAATATTTTTCATAAACAAAAGCATCACCTAAAATCAGACCCATGTATGGTAGAATTCACACTCCAGATTAAATCAACATGAATCAGCTAGATATGTATGCACAGTTCTAGGCACAAAGGGCCAAACTACACATTACATTGAAAACATAGCTTGGCATCACATGAATTTTTTTCAACTATAAATAGCAGCTGTAGGGAGGCAGAATCAGGACTGCAGCATGCAGGGCAGGGGAGGTTAACCCTTTCCTACCACACTGTACTCCTAGTGATAATCATCACTTCCCAAAGCTGGTACTTGGCACTACAGAGGAGCTGCCACTAGCACCAGCTTCTTGACTGCATAAAATGAGAACTCTGGCCAGGAAGGTAAAAACAAATTGGTGCTTGTCTTCATAAAATGCATATCCAAATCTGAGCACCAAGGATGTTACGAAGCCTATAACTTCCTGCTAAGTACTATTTCCCCCAACTCCAGTGCAAACTGGACTATTGTGAATGTGTGTTGAGTAGATGAGTGTAGAGTTCAGCATGTGCTAAAGTCATCAAGCATGAAAGGAAGGCAGCTGGCACATCTGATCTTTCTCTTCACCTCCTCCATCTGCAGTGCCCAGTACTCCCTGAAAACCCTCTCGAGGGTTGGGAGGTGGGGTGGGTGGGTGGGTGGGGGATGGATGCTTCCTGAACAACAGGAGGCGTCTGTTCAGGGCTGCAGTGCAACAAGAGAATTGCCAGAAACTGGGCAGAGGGATTTTACGCCAGCAGGAGATCCCAGCAGCACAAGATTCCTCCTCCCAATTTTGGGCAATTCCTCCCGGTTATTGCAACCGCAAACAACACAGCCCCCACTGTTCAGGAGGCGGGCCCCACTCTCTGGAGAAGGTTTTCAGGAGGTACAGTGGACTCCAGAGAGTAAGAAAGATTGGTTGTGGGAACTGCATTCCAGTTGCACAACCATTTTTGACATCACTGCAAAGTTTCTGAAAAGTGGGCTAAGTGGTAGCACAAGACAGAGTGAACTGCAACTTGGGCTATCAACTGGAGCACAAACGCGCTACCATATGCCAGAACACTGCACAAATCAACTCCTTTCAGTTACAACAAGCTAAAGTGGTCTTGGAAATAGGCGATAACCCCATATGGAATCATTCACCTTCAGATTCCTGCTGCCCGTTGGGTGCCAAAAGTTCAAAGAGAACCCTCCTGGTCTTATTTAGCTGAATTGGGTTAGGTAGACAGGTTTCCTTCCTGGCCTCCTCACATTCTGTTTGTGTAGCAGCTGGTTCTGGAGCAGGAATCATCAACAGCTTTTCCACTGGTGGGGAGAACTTCCTTTCAGGCACAACTTCTTTAACAGGCATTGCTGAATTCTGAAAAAAAAATTAGAGGAGAAAAAAGCAGAATTACATTGGAAATTATTCAAGGAAAATGAATGGGCTGAATGGAAAAAGGCTCCCTAAAGGCATACATTATGGACAGTTCCAGCTTTGCCTGGGTTGCCTTAAGTTTTGCTCCTGTTTTGCTCCACTTGTGGGCTTTCCCAGAGGCATCTGGTTGGCCACTTTGGGAAGCAGGATGCTGGATTAGATGAAACTCGGGTTTGATTTGGTAGGGCTCTTCTTATACAGACAATACATATAGGGCAGGGGTGGGCCTGGGGCCCACATGTGCCCCTGTCCACTTCTGTGGCTCTTACCATTCCCACCAATGAATTCAGCAGCATAGCAGCAAAATAAATTTGGTTTGCCATCAAAATTCAGCGACAAACCACTACGGAGTTTTAGAAAGGCCATAAAATAGCTTGCTTTCTAGCTAATTTTGCCTAAGTCCAGACCACCAATATTTTTTTTGCCACTACCCTGTCACCAAATTGAGCAGCAGCAGTAGGCGTGCAGCCCACGGGGCGGGGGGAAGCAGGGACTGGAAATTGCCCCCTGGACCACCCAAAGTTGCCACCCCTGACATTTTTGCTGCATGAATCTCCTAAAAATTCCATTGTGGAGACTTCAAATCAAAGCCAGAGTCTTCAAGCGACTGTTCTAGATCTGCGAATTGGAGCCATCATATACATTAGAGACTGAGGTGGCTGAATTCTGAAAGGTACCACTTCAGAGTGTAGGTGCAAGGTTATATTTTTGCACTCTCCCACATTAATAAACACACATACACTGTGATATCTTTGCACATAGTGACAAGCCAACAAGGCAAAAAGGTTTCACATCATGCTCTCATTGATATGCTAAGGAGCTTTTTTTAATGAGGGAGCATTAAAAAGATATGATACACACACACACACAGTCTGAAATAATGCAGTCCAGAATTCTACCACCTGTCTGCATAACTTGTAGACTGGCTGCTGATCTGGTCATGTCCTACAGGTTAATGGCCGTTTATATAGGAGATGTAGATAGAACGAAAAAAGGCTGTCATCAGAAGATGACATCAAGACATAAAGCCTACCTCAGAGGACTCATCCAATCCCTGGACAGTATCTTCTGGAAGAACAGGTGACTGAATGGGTTCCGAAGCCTGAAATGGGCGAGTGGGGGTGCTGTTGAGCAGCTAAGAAGGAGATGCAGACATGAGAACGCCAGTTTCAACCTGACCCAAGAGGTAGTGCACAAATGAGGAGGCCGCTATCAGGACTGACATCAAGGGTAGGAATGGCCGGGCACCTGCAGAGGGCACACACCCCGGTAGTGGGTCACTTGCTAAAGCCCCCTGAAGTTGCTCCTTCTCTTCATCATTGCAACCTGCTTATTCACCTGCATCTCACTCTGGCCTATACAACAGCGGGGAGGAGGAGGAGGAGGAGGAGGAGGAGATGTCACTGCCTTCTTGCTTGCTGGCTCTCTGACTGTCGAGCAAGCATGAGGCAGCAATGATGAGAAAAAGAATGAGGAGCAATAGCAGCTGGTGACAATGCTGGTGAGAAGATAGACTCACTGAGGGAGGGGCCCCACTGAGGGTGCCTTGCCCAAGGCCCCTTAAAAACCTGTAGATAGCACTGGCCCCTATAACGGTGGTTACTGGTTAGGGGAGATGTGGCACTGAGTTTGATAGGCCAGGTAAGAGGAAGAGCAATTAGACACCTTATACCCACCCTTCTTCCAGTTCCTCCCTCAACCAGATGGACCATGGTTGCTTTACCATCTTGCCCTCAGGTTTGTTGAATAATTGGGTCAGTCCATCATAAAGTGTCCCTCATCCATGATTTAGCTGTGAACAAGGAAGCTGACCTACAACCTCCGTTGTGGAACTTCAGTATGCTGATGATAATGTGGTCTCCGCACATTCAGAGGATGATCTCCAAACTATCCTAAATGCTTTTGCAGAAGCATACGAAAAACTTGGTCTCTCACTTAACATCAAAAAAACCAAAGTGCTTCATCAGCAAGTGCAAGCCAATCCTTTGGTGATGCCATCTATCCAGCTTGGCGGGACAATACTGGAAAATGTCGATCATTTTCTCTATCTTGGCAGCTATCTTTCTGTTACAGCTAACATCGACAGTGAAATCCAGCATCGTCTGAGCTCCGCAAGTGCCGCATTTTCTCGAATGAAACATAGAGTGTTCGAGGATCGGGATATTTGTAAGAAGACCAAAACACTGGTTTATGAAGCCATTGTATTACCAACTTTATTGTATGCCTGCGAAACATGGACTATCTATAAACGTCACTTCCAACTCCTTGAAAGGTTTCATCAACGTTGCCTCCGGAAAATCCTGCAAATTACTTGGGAAGATAGGCGAACAAATGTCAGTGTACTGGAAGAAGCAAAGACTACTAGCATTGAAAAAATGATCCTTCAACGCCAACTTCAGTGGACCGGTCATGTTGTTCGAATGCCTGACTGCCGTCTCCCAAAGCAGTTACTTTACTCCCAACTCAAGGATGGAAAGCGGAATATCGGTGGTCAATATAAGAGGTTTAAAGATGTTCATAAGGCTAATCTAAAAAAATGCAATATAAACATCGAAAACTGGGAAGCTCTGGCCCATGAACGATCTAAATGGAGGTTGGCCTTTCACAAAGGTTCCATGGACTTTGAAGAAGCCCGAGTGCAAGGTGAAAGGGAGAAACGTGCTAAGCGAAAAGCACGTCAAATGAATCCTTTACAGGACCATCTTCTATCTGGTAACCTGTGTCCTCACTGTGGGAAGCTGTGTGGATCTAGAATTGGCCTCCACAGTCACTTACGGACCCATCACTAGAGTCTACACAATCTTCTTTAGAATTTCCTCCTTTTATCCCGGAAGACAATCTTACTTGGTCACGAGTGATCGCCTGATGATGATGATATGACAAATATTTGCTCTAGAAGCCTTTGAATTCTGGCAAGACTCCTGCACCAATCTGCATAGTAAGCTACCTTGCAAATATTTATCCAAAACAGAGTTATTGGTCTTCCACTTCTCATAAGTGGTAACTTTCCTAAGCTATGATTTTTATAAAGAAAGAAATGATATATTAAAATACATTATCATATGAAGTTTGAATCTAGCAAGGCATCCTAACAGAAGCATTTAAGCTGACATACTGTGGCTTTTCACTGACCTAGGAACCTGCTATGGGAAAATACAATTTTTCCCAGCTGAACTCAGGAAACGCTAGCAGGTGCTTGAGATAAGAAATTTGGGGGGGAAGATAACTGCTTACTGAACTATTGTCCATGTGTTCAGCTTATGATGCAAAAGAGTCAAAATAACATAAAATATTGTAAGAAGTAAGCAGGACCTATGAAAGAAAAGCAGGTGGCATCATATTTGGGGAACTTAAGGAAATGTGCTCAGAAAAGCTGATGAGATACAAAGTAAATATATCACCGCAAAGCATAGCTGGGAACTTTGGAAAAAATAAAAACTGTTAGAGAAACTCTGGAAAACATACATAAGCAAATAGATAAGAAATCGTTTAAATATGAGTGTCAAAGCACAGGAACTCCAGGACATGCCATCTTTCCTCATGAGACCAATACAACTGCTCCATTTTGCTCCCAGCTCAGAAATGTTATTGGGTGAGAAACTTTCGAGAGGCATGCTCCTAGAACTAAACTTAGAATGCTTTTAAAATGTGTTCTGTTTGTAGGTAGGTAGGCGATCACTCGTGACCGAGTAAGATTGTCTTCCAGGATAAAATTACAAAAATAAAATTATAAAAAGGAGGAAATTCTAAAAAAATGTGTAGACTCTAGCGATGGGTCCGTAAGTGACTGTGGAGGCCAATTCTAGATCCACACAGCTTCCCA
The DNA here is from genome assembly GCA_021292165.1 of Shinisaurus crocodilurus. Taxonomy (NCBI): domain Eukaryota; kingdom Metazoa; phylum Chordata; class Lepidosauria; order Squamata; family Shinisauridae; genus Shinisaurus; species Shinisaurus crocodilurus. The sequence goes on from CM037876.1 coordinate 274,771,623, forward strand.
CAGTGAGAACACAGGTTACCAGATGGAAGATGGTCCTGTAAAGGATTCGTTTGACGTGCTTTTCGCTTAGCACGTCTCTCCCTTTCACCTTGCACTCGGGCTTCTTCAAAGTCCATGGAACCTTTGTGAAAGGCCAACCTCCATTTAGATCGTTCATGGGCCAGAGCTTCCCAAGTTTTCGATGTTTATATTGCATTTTTTTAGATTACTCTTAAGAACATCTTTAAACCTTTTATACTGACCACCGATATTCCGCTTTCCATCCTTGAGTTGGGAATAAACTAACTGCTTTGGGAGATGGCAGTCAGACATTCAAACAACATGACCGGTCCATTGAAGTTGGCGTTGAAGGATCATTTTTTCAATGCTAGTAGTCTTTGCTTCTTCCAGTACACTGACATTTATTCGCCTATCTTCCCAAGTAATTTGCAGGATTTTCCGGAGGCAACGTTGATGAAATCTTCCAAGGAGGTGGAAATGACATTTATAGATAGTCCATGTTTCACAGGCATACAAAAAGTTGGTAATACAATGGCTTCATAAACCAGCGTTTTGGTCTTCTTACAGATATCCCGATCCTCGAACACTCTATGTTTCATTCGAGAAAATGCAGCACTTGCGGAGCTAACATTGATTTCACTGTCAATGTTAGCTGTAACAGAAAGATAGCTGCCAAGATAGAGAAAATGATCGACATTTTCCAGTATTGCCCCGCCAAGCTGGATAGATGGCATCACCAAAGGGTTAACTTGCACTTGCTGATGAAGCACTTGCTGATGAAGCACTTTGGTTTTTTTGATGTTAAGTGAGAGACCAAGTTTTTCGTATGCTTCTGCAAAAGCATTTAGGATAGTTTGGAGATCAACCCCTGAATGTGCGGAGACCACATTATCATCATCAGCATACTGAAGTTCCACAACAGAGGTTGTAATTACCTTACTTTTTGCTTTCAGCCTACTGAGATTAAAAAGCTTTCCATCTGTTCGATATATAATTCCCACACCAGTGGGAAGTTTCCTCTCGACAAGATGTAAAATCATGGCGATGAAAATAGCAAATAATGTTGGGGCGATAACACATCCCTGTTTAACACCTGATCCCACTTTAAATGGAGCACCATGAGAGCCGTTGTTGTCCAAGACCGTTGCCGTCATGTTGTCATGGAGAAGTCGCAAGATATTCACAAATTTATTGGGGCATCCCATTTTCATAAGGATAGTCCAGAGAGCCATTCGGTCTACAGTATCAAAGGCCTTAGCCAAATCAATAAATGCCATATAAAGGGGTTGATTTTGCTCCCGACATTTTTCTCGGAGCTGACGTGCAGTAAAAATCATGTCTACTGTCCCTCTAGAGGGGCAGAAACCATATTGAGATTCAGGGAGGATCTCTTCTGAAATAGATAGAAGATGGTTTGCGAGAATCCTAGCAAATATTTTACCTGCGGTAGCTGAGAGAGAAATGCCCCGATAGTTTCCACAGTCTGTTCCATCACCCTTCTTAAAGAGGGTGATAATTATGGCATCCCTGAAGTCTTCTGGAATCTCTTCTCTTATCCAGATTTTTTTGATGGGTTTATGAAGATGTTGTACAAAGTCCGGGGGCCCCTTCTTACAGATTTCAGCAGGAACCCCAATCCCATCTGGTCCACTAGCTTTGTTATTCTTCATTTGATTAATGGCTTTTATAACTTCATCCAAAGTGGGAAGTATTGCAAGTTCCTCTCTAATTTGTTTTTGCGGGATTTGAGAAAAAATCTCATTATCCACCTTAGATTTACAATTTAAAAAATCATAATAATGCTCTTTCCAACGCAGTGCAATAGACTCTTTGTCTTCTAAGAGTTTGGTGCCATCTTTTGATTGTAAAGGGGTTGTACCATAGGTTTTTGGTCCATAAATGGCCCTTGTGGCCTTAAAAAAGCCCCGTGCATCATGAGATTCTGCAAGTTGTTGAATTTCTTGAGCTTTCTTTTTCCACCAAGCGTTCTTAAGTTCTCTTGTTCTTCTTTGGACCTCAGCCTTTGCACTGGCGTAGATTTTTTTCTTGGTAGTGCAATTAATATCATTTTGCCATATTTGGAAGGCTTTCCTTTTTTGGTCAATTATATATTTAATCTCATTATCATTTTCATCAAACCAATCCTGATGTTTCTTAGTTTCATATCCAATAGTTTGTTCACAAGCTGCAGTAATGGAGGTTTTCAGCTTAGACCAATGGTCCTCAATGTTATCAGGAGGTTCTGTAGGTAGATGTTCCTTAAGCGATTATTGAAGACAAGTTTGCTTAATAGGATCTTGAAGGGCGTGGATGTTCATTTTACGTCTTGGTTTCCTTCCTTGAAGCCTACGTTGGGGAGCAATGTTGATAACCATAGTGGACTGGATTAGTCGGTGGTCTGTCCAGCAGTCGTCGGCACTCACCATGGCCCTAGTAAGAAATACATCGCGGCGATCTCTAACACGGACAATTACATAATCCAGAAGATGCCAGTGCTTTGACCGTGGGTGCTGCCATGATGTTTTAAACTTATTCTTTTGTCGAAAGAGCGTGTTTGTAATAGTGAGATTATGCTCTGCACATTTAGACAAAAGTAAAATTCCGTTCGAGTTGCTATTACCAACTCCGTCTTTTCCAATAGTTTCTGGCCATAAATCAAAGTCACGCCCGACTCTTGCATTAAAGTCGTCCAGAAGGATAATTTTCTCCTCCTTAGGTATCTCTGACAGGAGAGTGTCCAACTGGGTATAAAAACTTTCCTTGATGTCTTCATCAGCATCTAATGATGGCGCATAAGTGCTCAAAATAGTTACCTGCTGGTTATTGGCGAGCTTTAATCGAAGCGTTATCAGGCGTTCGTTAAAGCCAGTAGGAACTTCTGACAAAGAGTTCACTAGCTCATTTTTGATGGCAAAGCCTACTCCATGTATTCGTCGGTCCTGCTCAGGTAGTCCTTTCCAGAAGAAGGTATAACTTCCTTTTTCTTCCTTCAACTGTCCCTCTCCTGCCCTTCCGAGTTTCTTGAAGTGCTGCTATGTCAATTCTAAACCTTCTCAACTCCCTTGCAATAATAGCAGTCCTACACTCAGGGCGTTCACTATGTTATCCAGCAATGTCCGTATATTCCATGTTCCAAAATTCAAACGTCTTTTTTGACCTTTTTGTTTGTAACAATGATGTATTTTTGTATTTGGTCTGTGCTCTTATATCAAATGTGAAACACATAGAAACCACTTGAGATTTTAAAGTAAAAAAATGAAAAGACACACCTAATCTCAGAGTCCTCTACTTAAAAACGTTGTATGTTAATATCAGGAATTTCGTAAACTTACAATTTTCTTGGTGACACTTTGTTCCTGGAATATGGGATGGGATACCTTACTTGCTGATCCATGATCCAACTAAATACAGAAATCCCATAGCATAAAATCCCTAGACAAGGACAAATTTGTCTATCACAACTAAAACAGACTTCAGGGCCAGGGGGAGGGAGGCATTTTGCTGTGATCAGTAGGAACTCCCTTTCTAGGCTTCCTGTCCATTCGAGTGCCAATCTGGAATGGCTGTATCTGGTGTTGAGAGCTCAAGACAGATTAGTGATTTGGCTGGCACACTGCGCACCTTGCTGTCCATCAGTCTCCCTGCCTGAGCTGATAGAGGTGGTCTTAGATTTAGTGAGAACTCCCAGAATCATCTCAACATTCATGCTGAGGCTGCTGTATCAGGACTTCATGGCCTCCATGACAACCATGGGGTGAACCCACATGTTAATAGGCCCAGCACACGTATCAGGACACTCTTTCAATTTGGCTTTCTCTACTGGGCATGAGGATGGTGATCTGAAAGTGGGAGGGTTTTTTACATCTATTCCCTTGTCATGGCTGAATCACTTCCTGTTGAGGTTTAGGCACACAGCAACTCTTCGCCTCTGCAAAAATGGGGGACCAGGATGGTCCACCACCAGAAGCATGGGGTGAGGGGGGAGATTTCCCAGCGGGTGTGGCTGGTGCTCCCATCAAAGCCCTGAATACTTTGCAGAATGCAGCGATGACCTGGGTAGCTGACACAATCTCTCCACAGCATCCTCTCCTGCTGAATGGAGCCCACTTGGATCCTTGGTACACAACTGAGCTGAGGACAATGAAACAGGTTGGAAGACATCTAGAACACAAGTGCAGGAAATCTTGGAATGAGTCCAAATGACACAAGCAAGAGCTCAGAGTATTGCGCCTACTCTGTGGTAGTGATGGCGGTGAAGAATATTTTTTTTCACCACCATCATTGCATCCTCCCAAGTGTTGTCTGCAGCTGTTCTAAGTAGTTCAGGGTCTTTTGCAAACTGTCTCAGTAGCAGATATGAAAAGCCTTGATAGCATGTTACATGTTTGCAGGACATTTTGATAGCCAACATGCTTGAATTTGCCATGATCTAGACACCACTATTAATGCAGATCAATCAGTAGGTGATTGACCCAGGGCATCATTATTTGTTGGATGATGTTCAGTTTTTAGGGCCTGAGGGTATGAACAAAATGCTTGGCCAAGTCCAACCAACTACTTGTATGTTCACCTCTCATCCCTCTTGGTTTATTGTATGTAGCAGGGAGGAAATGACCAGCTGGGTCCAGGAGGTTGTAAATTCCTCACTGAGAGATGGGGCGGTTCCAGCCTTTTTAAAGGAGGTAGTAGTACAACGTTTCCTGAAGAAACCTTCAATGGACCTAGGAGACTTGAACAACCATAGACCATAGTGGCCAATTTCCCCTTCCCAGGCAAAGTGCTTGAGTGAGTGGTTACCCACTAACTCCAGGCACTCTTGGATCAAACTGATCATCTAGATCCATTTCAACTGGAGTTTAGGCCTGGTTTTGGCACAGAAAGTCTTAGTTGCCCTGTGGGATAACCTTTGCTGGGAGAAAGACATGGAGAATAAACAGGGTTGCACTCCCCTGGACCTCTCAATGGCTTTCAACAACATCAACTTACAGTATCCTTATCTGGAGAGGATGTCCAGTTTAGGCGTGGGTGGCATTGCTCTTCAGTGGCTCTGCTCATATCCAGGCAGCTGTCTCCAGGTGGTGCTGGGGGGTTTCTGTTTGACTCTGGGGCATTTACACTTTGCCAAACCCAACAGAAACCATGGTTCATGCAAAGAACCATCAAAACCAGGTCAAGAAAAGATGCAGACCAGTACCTCTGAAATAACTGAAAGAGCAGCAGACCAAGATTTTAGATAAGGTGATCAATGAAGAATTGTTGCCATCACTGATTAAAGTGACATTGCAGGGATAGATGCTGCTATGAGAACATTCACTTCCAGGTTTCACTACATACATGGTGGAAGTTTAAAATGAATCCACAGAAAGAAAGTGCCAGTGGGGAGCACAGAAATGAGATGTCAGAACAGAAAGTTTTCTTACCTGTTCCTTGATGGTCAAGAGAAGTTTAATGGGATTTCCGCTCTCTGCCTGCTTAAATGAAGCCAGCAGAACATCCACCCTCCAGTCACCTTCCCACACCAAACACCTGATCAAGTGAATACAGACACAACTCACTATTTCTTGCGCTAGGCACTCAAGGAAAGTCTCATGACAGTGGTGCAGGGGGTGGGGAACCTCTTTCAGCCAAGGGACAAATTCAGTTTCAGAGAAGCATTTGGGGGATCATATTCCCTTGGTGGGTAGGGCCGGGGGCAAAGGGGTGGAGCCAAAATAACAGCCTATTGTAGCTTAAAGTTCTTACTGCCAGTTACTTAGCTTAAGGAGAGGCATTTCAGCCTTTTAGAACTGCACACAAGAGCCAGAAAACCACCAAATCACTGGTGGTTGGGGGAGAGGGGGCATGGCCAGGGAAGAGGGCGTAGCCATCTGGGGAAACCCAGAGGGCTGGATTGGAACTCCAGGGGTGCCACATTTGTCCTCTGGGTCGGAGGTTCCCCACCTCTGCAGTAGCAAATAGCATGTTAATCCCTGAAGTTCAGATCCGGCCTCTGCTACAAACATACTGACCTGGTTTGCACGACACAACAACCCACCACAGGTAATCAGCCATGGCGGGTTGTTGTGTCGTCCGAACCCGGCATGGTTCCTATAGGGTGGCTTATTTTTCACGAACGAGCCAACCTGAGAGCTGTCCAAGGCTTGTTTTAGGGTGTTCTTGCCCATGATGGGTGGTCATGCCATCTGAACCCAGCATGGCGACTTCACCATGGGTTGCCAGGAAGGGCTACGGAACCACTCAGCAAGAACGGCAAAAATCCTTGCCGCTCGCTTTCACAATCTTGCCAGTGACTGCCCTTCCACCAATGCTGAAATGGCACTTTGGACAGACCTTCACTCGTTCCACAGCTGTTTAAATTTTTATTTTTTGATGTCTCCAAAAAGCACAATTGGGGTCCTGCTTTTTTAATTTTTTTTTTGGCCCCTGAAAATTGCGCAATTAAAAAAAAAGTCAGTCCTTTGCAAGTGTGCACTTACCGCTATCCAATATGTGTAGTCTTGCCTGGTCAATTTCCTTGTCTGATTCAGCTGTCAAAGGGAGAAGCGAAGTGAAGTAGGCAAGGCAAGACTGCATATAGGCTAATTTGCACACAGTTGCCAGGGACTACTAATTTCCTAGCTGTCAATGGAAAAACACTGGTAAAGGGGGGAAAGCAGCAAAAGAAGGTGCAAGGGGCGGGGGGGGGACGGCAACAGTATCTCCCCCTTGGCAATGTGATCCTGTCACTTTTAGGTGCTGAAGTGACAGTTCTCCGTGTCCTCCACCTTTTCAACATTTCCCCGAGCCTGCAGCTACTTCAGAAAGGGGAGATATTAATTCTCCCGACCTTTACACAGCTCCTTTTTGGAGCACTTAGTGCTGCGGCTACCTGACATTTTTAAATGAACTGCAGAAATATACACAAATTTAATGGCTGTGAAGTAAATGAAGGGGAACTCTGTGTACCTGCAGTAACTGCTCCGAAGGGGGGGGGGAGTTAGTAGCTCTCCTTTCTGGAGTAGCTAGGGAGTCGGGAAATGTTGAAAAGGTGGAGGACACCAAGAACTGTCAGTTCAAGACTTAAGTCGAGAGAATTACATTGCCAAGGGGAAGATATTTTTCCCCTCGCCCCCGTTTTGGTGCACCTACTTTCGCCTCTTTTTCCTCTTTACCAGTGCTTTTCAATTGACAGCTAGGCAACTGTGCGCAAATTAGCCTATATGCAGTCTTGCCTTGCCTGCTCCACTTCGCTGTTTCCTTTGACAGCTGAAACAGACAAGAAAATTGACCAGGCAAGACTACTCATATTGGATAGCTGTAAGTGCGCACTTGTGAAGGACCAACACTTTTTTTAATTGCACAATTTTCAGAGGATGAAATAATAATAATGTTTTAAAAAATGACCCCAATTGCAGTTTGAGGCTCTGAAAAGAAAAGAAAAAGGCAGCAAACAAAAAGGGGTAGCGATCAGAATGGGGAGGGGGAGACAAGACAGGTTCTGCTGTGAAGAACACTGGGATACATACTGGAAGACTCAGTGGAAAGGAGCAGGAGACCAATCCATAGTAAGCCCAATCATCTGGTGGGTGCACCATGGGTTGTTCAGCCAACAACCAACCCACCGTGCCTTACTTGCAGGGTGGCTTACCCGCCCACTGGCTAGCTCTGAGCACATTCCCTGCCTTTAAAATGGAAATTTAAAAACCCTCACAATATGACTGAGAAGCACCTAGCATGCAAACAGCACCATAATACTGGCAGCAAACTCCATGAAGTATCCAGATTCTAGAATTAACCTTGCTTCAGGTCCCAGCGTGCCAATTCTTTGCGGCTTAACACTTGGATTCACTAGTATCTCCACGGTGATGCTTGTCTTCTGAAAAGAGTGGCTCCGATCACCCAAACCGAAAATCACAAACTGTTTTGGCAGTGGAAGTGGCAAGCGAGCCTGGTAACATTTCCAACGGCGTTTGCTTAGGGAAGACAGAAAAGATAGTCATCTCAACCGGGGTAGGGGGGTAGTAAAGGGAGGAGCAGACTAGTGGGGGGGGGGGGAATCTAAATAGAAAGACTGAGATTCCTCCCCACATCCTCGCCAAGAAAAAAAAAATCTGAATAGAAAGACTGGGGGCTTCTCTACATGAAGCATTTATTGTGCGCTCATGATCCCTCACTCATGAAGGTTTTCAGGTCCTTTACACATCTTCCAGTGAGGAAAGTCAGGCATATCATGGATTCGCTACCCAAACCTCATGTATATTGGCAATTCCACTCTATACCACAGTGCCACCTTGTGTTGGGTAACAGAACACATAGAAACATATAGAAAGGCAGAGGGGAAAATACCCAGGGGGAAAAAACTTTGTGTAAGAGGATGTTCTTCCTCCCACAAAGAAAGCAAAAGCAGCCCTGGTAAAGCGCAGGGTTAAATGCCTCACGTAGAGAAGCCCTATGATTCCTCTCCCCCACCCCCAGACAAAAAGTAGACCAAAGGAACGAACAGAGGTCTAAAAAATTAGAAATGAAACAAAACAAGCAAATATTTCATTGATCCCATCTTTTTCTAAGGGTCACTAAAGAAGTTGCTCCCCGCTATCCAATCCATGTGTTCTGTATAAGTCTAAAGATTGCTACCATCGTCTGTCAGCAACAGTTGGCCTGATAAAAGAGGTGATCCATGCTACATGGGAGGCAGATTTTTTAGCAGGGACTTCTCTCTTTCCCTTTCCCAGCCTGCTTTAAAATTCAGGTACCAGGAAGATTGCATACATTTAAAATGGCTCTCTTCTGCATTAACACTATATACATAGACTGCTACAGTCCCTATTTACCAGGGACAGTCTATATTCTCAGATACGGGTTCATTTTGCATTTCGGGTGATTTTATGGATGCTTTTTAATTATTAGTTTTTTAAGTAGGCACATGTGTACTAAAGTGTACTAGCTTCCCTTCCATCCTTACCCCCAGATAGTAAATGTTGCTGAGTGAACTTAAATTGTGGATATCCTGTGAGGACAACCATATCCACTGTGAAATTAGACATTCCACTGACCATTTGGAAGTCCAAAGAATTGAAAAGCAAGATGTAGTTTTTAATTATTCCTGCCCCCACCCCCCAAAGTGGTTATGGTCAGCTTTTTAACACATGGATTCATAAGCTAGTGCAAAATAAACTTTTGCAGAATACATAATTTTAAGAAGAGCAGTCAGCATTCTAGGATTGCAGTGGGATGTGCCGGAGGCTTTTTTTCGGTGGGAGAACTGGGATAGCCAAGTACATGTGCCCTTATTTTCATTGTGAAATTTGTGGCAGATATACAACACACGTGCACACACAGGTTGCCAGCTGACCTGAAAAAAGCAGCCTTTCCCACTGTAGTAACTTTAACAACAGCTTGACATGAAGAAACCAACAGGTGAAGCTTTTCAGGGCTTATATTGTTTTGTATTGTATCTTATACTTTAAATTACTTGTATTGTATTTATTCTTTGTAATCCGCCCAGAGAGTGCCTATTATTGGGCAGCTTAAAAATATAATGAAGTATTTATTAACAGTAATACCTTGGATTGCAAGTAACTTGGTTTGAGAGCGTTTTGCAAGACAAGCAAATTTTTAAATATTTATTTAATTTTTTTTACTTGATATACAAGCGACGTCTTGCAATACAAGTACTGTAGTACGGCTTAAATTAAAAATCTCTGTACAAATTTTTTTGGGGGAATTTCGTTTTGATACAAGAGTGTTTTGGATTACAAGCACGTTTCCGGAACAAATTATGCTCTCAATCCAAGGCATGACTGTATTTAATTTTATTATTAACATTTATATACTGCCTTATCTGCTAAAAAGCCATCAAAACAATAAAACCTGCAACAATAAAAATGTGGCACCTAGGGCACATAATGCAGGCCACATGCTGAAGCTAAGCAGGTATGAGCTGGGTCAGTGCTTGGATGGGTGACTACCTGGGCTGCCCACATCTGTTCCCCTGCATTGAGCAGGGGGTTGGACTTGATGGCTTTATAGGCCCCTTCCAACTCTACTATTCTATGATTCTATGAAATATAGTAAAAACAGTAAAATATTGAAATTTAAAAGATGCATATTTACACCCTTTCTAAAGGCCAAGAGAGGGGGGTGGGTGGCAATGGTACTTCTTGAGGGAGATTCCATAGTTTGGGGGCAATACAGGAGTAAGTAAGTAGATAAACAACTGTTTGCAAATGTCTACACATCAAGCTGTTAATAAAGGCACAGCTACAGTGGTCAGTTAAAAAGATGGCAACCTTAACTCAGAGAGAGGGCCAGTGTGGCAGAAGAAGCCAGAGTGGCATAGTGGTTAGAGCCTTAGACTGGGACTCGGGAGATCCGGGCTCTAGTCCCCACTCAGCCATGAAGCTCACTGGGTGATTTTGGGCCAGTCACTGACTCTCAGCCTAACCTACCTCACAGGGTTGGCAGGAGGATAAAATGGAGAGGATTATGATGCAAAATGGCTTGGGTTCCTTGCAGGAAAAAAAGGCGGGGTTTAAATATAACAAATAATAAATAAATAAATAGTGCAAGAGAAACTCAGTGTCCTATGTGGAAACGACAAAACAGAATTGTCTGGGTGGAAACGGGAGACAGGCGATGCCTTGACAGTGCGGCCTACCCGATCATGTTTCCCGCCTAATTGCAATCTCCTGCCTGCTTTCCTGCTGTTCACCCTCCTCCACGACGGGAAATTCGTCTCCCCACGAAGCCAGCCCGCACAGAGAGAGGCCTCACCTACTAACGAGCTGCCGAGGCGGCTCGTTCAGAGACCAGACAACGTAGAAGTCGAGCTTGTCTCCCGCCGGGGCGGAGTCAGTCCCTCGGGGCTGCTGAGCTGCGGCAGCCTCCTGCTGCCACAGGCCTCCGGGAGTCCAGCTCCATCGACGGCGGGGAGTTCTCAACCCATCTGCAGTCAGGAAACTGGATGCTGCCGAGAGCATGGTCGGAAGATCAGGGCCTTAAGGCCCAGAGGCCCTCTAGGTCTGGGGGAGGATACAGCAGACAATTGACCCAGGGCTGCAGGAACGGGGAAGTTTTGGAGCCAGCAGAAAGAACAACCTTCCCGGGCTCGGATCCGGGCGTAGCGTTTCTATTATAGACGCGTTGTGGCTTAAACCTACTTCGAAAGTCTTCTCCTCCCCAACCCACCCCTTCCCTTTTAATCAGATACGTGGTAGCAGGCTTTAGTTGTTAAGGAAAGAGATCTGGGCACTTTGTAGCTGCTCAGAGGCGCTCTTTATAGCCTCGCATATTCCAGGGCTGAGCTCTGGTATCAAACAAGCTCCCAATCGCTGTTCAAGAAGCCCTTTATCAATCTCAGCTGTGACAAGGCTGGCTCGTTGCTCATTTACTTCAGGGTAGAGCTGGCTGTTTTAGCAACAAACCATAGTATAGCTCCGCCCTAGCTGGAAAATGGAGCGGGAGGAAGCCTCGCTGTTCTCTTACAGCGCAACACGTGTGAAAGCTCCGGCGTCCGGAGGGACACAATTAAAACGAATAAGAAGAGATGTGCTGGCCGTTGAAATATGTTGTTATAAATAAATGCATCTGGCTTTAAATTGTACGCCATTCCGAGGTTCCAATCCTACACCCACTTACCTGTTACTGAGCCGCATTGAACTCCATGGGACTGCTGTGAAGTCCCGCGGCTGAAGAGCAGCTTATAATGACCAACAGGGCAATCCTGTACATGTTTACTCAGAAGTAAGCCCCATTGAGTTCAATGTGACTTACTCTCAGGTAAGTGTAAACACAACGAGGAGTCCAATGGCACCTTTAAGACTAACACATTTATTTTGGCATAAGCTTTCATGAACACTGTCCACTTCATCAGATGCATGCAGCTAAGTGTGTATAGGATTGCAGCATAAATAAAAAGCAAGCCTGCTTCTCTGACCTGAGAGGGGAAAGTATGTCTCCAGCAGGTTAGCCTGCTTCTTCCTTCTCCCCACCCCACCCCCACACACATACACCTGAGTAGAATCAGCTTCCACAGGTGGCCAGCTTACCATGTTAATTCTCCCCCACCCAGCTTTGTGTTGTTTTTCTGACACATTTTACTGCAATAAGGGCAGTCATAGTTTTTTGGGAAACTCAATATGGTTCTTGCAAGAACCCCCAAGATTAAAACTAACCAGTATACTTGAACTGATGCATCTTCCCCAAGATAATGGGTCATGTTGTAGGGATTCCACTAATACTTACCTAGATAGAAACTAGTCTTTAGACTTACGTAAATGCTTTGGAAGAAGAATGTAGGGTACCTTGCCCCAACATGGTACCCTCCAGTTGTGTACCATACCTGCCTGGGGGATTCTGGGAGTTGCAGTCCAACACATCTGGAGGGCACCAGTTTAGGGAAGGCTGATGTCGGGAATCAGAAGAAGCTAGTCCTATTTCTCTTACAGATTTGAGTACCAGTTCCCATTAAACAATATGTTGAGGTTGAAACCACAAATGGGTAAATTTTTGGCTCCACTTTTGAGGCTGCGATCATAGTATATACTCTTTCCTGGGAGTAAGCTTCTTTGAACTCAGTGGGTACTTACTTGAGTAGACATGTATAAGATTGCACTGTTGATGTGAAAGAGAATAAGTCACCGCAGTTACCGGCCAACCACTTTTTAATAATGAGCCAATTGGTTGTTATACTTTTCTTTAATTAGATCAAACAGATGAGGCAGTTTTTAAGTAAGGTGGGCTCATTATTGTCAATTAATATAAAAGCATAAGAGCTGTGCTGGATCAGACCAAGGGCCATCTAGTCCAGCATTCTGTTCACACAGTAGCCAACCAGCTGCCTGCAGGAAATCCACAAGCAGGACATGAGTGCAATAGCACCCTGATACTGGAGGTAGCATATAGCCACCAGGACTAGTAGCCACTGATGGCTTTATCTTCCATTAATATGTCTGATCCCCTTTTAAAGTCATCCAAAATGGTGGCCATCACTACATTTTGTGGTAGTGAATTCCATAGTTTAACAAAGCACTGTGTCAAGTAGTACTTCCTTTTATCTGTCTAGAATCTCCCACCAGTCAGCTTCATGGGCTATTCTCAGGTGGAGAAAAAATGTCCTATCTATTTTCTCCACACCATGCATAATTTTGTACACCTCTATCATGTCTTCATTTACTCACCTCTTTTCTAACCTAAACAGTCCCAGATGTTGTACCCTTTCATTTCATTTTATTTCATTTATATACTGCCCCACAGCTGAAGCTCTCTGGGCGGTTCACAATAGATTATACATAAAAACAACAATAAAAACATACAAAATAGTTTAAAAGATTAAAAACCAAATTTTAAAAACAGTTTAAAATAACAATAAAAAAACTAATAAAACTGAGCCTACAGGTGACAATCCCCCCCCCCCCCGTGCTATTCCGAGCTCCTAACTATTAAATGCCTTGGCATAGAGGGAAGTCTTAACCTGGCTCCGAAAAGATAATAAGGTTGGCGCCAGGCGGGTCTCAGTGGGGAGCTTGTTCCATAATTGGGGGGCATACCTTTCCTTGTAGGGGAGTTGCTCCAGCCACTTGATCATTTTTCTGCACTTTTTCCAACTGTCCAGTATCCTACTTTAGGTGTGGTGACCAGAACAGTACACAGTATTCCAAGTGTGGTCATACCATAGATTTGTATAATGGCAGTAGTTATATTGGTAGTTTTATTTTCAATTTTTTCTAAGTATACCTAACATGGAGTTTGCCTTTTTCACAGCAGCCACACACTGGGTTGACATTTTCATTGAGCTGTCTACCACAACCCCAAGATCACTTTCTTGGTCAGTCATCGCTAACTCAAATCCCATCAAGTTTATACTCTGGGATTTTTTGCCCCAACATGCATCACCTTACACTTACGGTAATTACATTGAACCACAATTGTATATATGTTGATTGAGACTGGAGTTTTCTTAGCAGCACCAGCCCAGCAGGACTGGCGGGATAATTACCAGTTCAGATAATTTGGAAATTTCTGAATCAGTCCTACTGTGTAACTTCTCAAAAATCATGTTTTAAAAGATTTCGTAGATTTCATAGATCATAGAGTTGGAAGGAGCCTACAAGGGGCTATCGAGTCCAACCCCCTCAATGCAGGAAACTAGAGCAGGGTTTTAAGGAAGAGGTGGTTGTTTTTTATCTGACCCCAGACTGAGGTAGAGGACACCCAAATCTGATTTAACTGTACATCAAACACTTATTGTGCCAGAGACAACTGGGATCAGTCGGACCATTTAAAAACTACTCAGTGGGTTTCTTCCAGTAATATGGCTGAACAAAGAGAATTGGGAAGGCAATTTCTGGATAGTAAGGAAGGGAGATTGAATAATTATAATAAAACAGCAACAGGCTGCTAAACTAGTAAACTTATTTTTTAATGTTTAAAAAACACCAAAATAGATGCTAGGTGAATCTCTGCCAACCCAGTTAATAATGTTCATTTAATTTTTTTTAAGTAGGTCATTTCGGAAGTCTGCTACTAAACCCTCGGGGAGGGATGAGATTGCTTCTCAACTTCTGGTCCAGAAAAGCACTTCTCTTATTTTCAATAATCAAGTTTAAGACAGGCTGGAGGAAGAATCCCCCCACCCACCCCGGAATTGCATACCAAACTCTTGCAACTGGGCTGTTGCATTTTTCCTTTAAATGTTTTCTTCTGTCAAGGTACTCTCTTTTCAGGGAATATGTGGCAGTAAATTTTTAGCAAAGCTTTGTAGAGCTGATCACTCCCAGTCCACTGACCTGTTATAATCCAGAAATTAGCGTTTCCAAACTTTCCACTCGTTTCTGGACTTGCTTTAGGGAGCATTAACTCCCCATTGTGCTAGCAGTGGGTCCCACTTGCACAGCGGAATTAGCGGAAATGCAGCAGCAAGATTGGATACTGCCTACTATCTAAATTTGGTTGTGCTGAAGTAATTTTGGAATTTGGTTCATACTGCTGATAATACTACACAGGAGCAATTTCAAGGTTATGGTAACTACGGTAGTTCTGTGAGGAGCCACAGATTGTCATGCCTGTGGCTCACGCTGGCTCAGCTTGTCTGAGTGTGGAAAGCTAAGCAGGGTCAGGCCTGGTTATTACTCGGATGGGAGACCCCTCCTCTAGTTTCCTGCATTGAGCAGGAGGTTGGACTCGATGGCCTTATAGGCCCCTTCCAACTCTATGATCTATGAAAGTCTATGTATAGGAATCCAAATTATATTCTAGTTGCTCTATCTAGCTGAGGGGAAAAGTTCTTTCTGATCTCCCTATTCCTGTTCCTATACATGAAAGTCTGTCTCCAGATGGAATAAAGGAGATCAAGCCTCTGCAAAAGGCTGCCCCTGCATGCCAGATCACTCTTCCATGCTCCACACTTTCAATCAAATGGAAATGAGGGGGTAAACAGGGTGAACTTATTCAGTGGTACTAAGATGATCTAGCTAGTAGTTGTTCCAGGTTAAAACCCACAGGTCTTGGAGTTCCCCTCAAGGTCTAGATTTGAATAACGGGATGCTGGCCGCAAATTAGTAAGCAAGAAGCACTGCAGACTGGCCCTCCCCACAGGGCAAGTGGGCATGTTCTTCACCCCATTGTGTTCAATGAAGTTTACATCCATATATATGTTCATAGCACATCATCCTTCATTTCTGATGGGTCATAGCTGTAAACACTAAATCTGAAAAGATGAGAAGATGGAGGTGGATGCTACCCTAAAAAAATTACCTTGAAGGTTATTTCTACAGTCATAGCTCCCTTACGTTGCCTTGAGTGCTTATTAATAGTTGATAGCCACTCATTTGGACTATGATCCAATCCTATCATGAAGGGGGTGGGGTGGAAGAGAAGAAAATAATACATGCCACTAGCTTGATCTGAAACCAGGGGCAGTCACTAGGAAATTGCCAACAGCCAGTTTAGGAGATATGATATTTGGTAGGGCACAGAGAGAGTTATACACCTACATGCAAACCTTCACATATTCAAGGTAGTGTCATTTGCACTTCATGTGGGAGTCTTCCTGGAACATCCTGCCCCCCAGGCTTCTACAGACTGGGGGGGGGGGGCGGGCTAAAAGATAAGTGCTTGCAAAGCTATTCTCCATACCCTCAGTCATCACATGAATACTTCTGACTAAAAGAAATAGAGCTGTGTTGCAAGCAGGTAGATCAAGTTCTGTGTTAACACCGATAGAGGTAAAGAGAAATGGTATGTTATTTTCTAATCACTGCATCTGAACGCTGCTGGGCATGTCAGCACAGCAATATATCACACTTCTTATATGTATTTGTTTATTAAATCCATTGTGATGGGCTCATTATTGTGATTCCATGGTCCAGGGTAACTGGTCTCTCGGGAGGTGGGGCTTGCTCAGTCACCACCATTCTAGAAAGATGGGTGGGGGGAGAGAACTACTTAAAGCAGAGCATATCAGAAGAGAACATCCATCCAAGTCTTCAGATAATCACATACTGCAGGTTTATTCAACTGTGCAAATCAAGACCCCAAGAAGAGAAAACCTCCACTTTAAGCCAAGTTGGAGAAGAGATTTAACCAGGCTAGATGCAACACATTTTGCAGTAAGAGTAATTTACAAACATACATACATATATATATATATATATATATATATATGTACCTACCCATGTGTTAAGATCATCTTCAGAAACCTTCTGCGGGTGGCCATGAGAGAGGAGTTTTTTGGTGGGGTACATCCCCCTGGCTTTGAAATGTTCTCCGCAGGGAAGCCCATCTGGCTCCTATGTTGTCTTGATCCCCCAGCCTTTTAAGATCTGTGTTTTAATCCCATGGTGTGTTTTAGCCCCTGTAGCTGGTGGTGTTTTTAGTTTTGTAATCCACATTGTATTTTATTGCATTATGTTGGTATGTATTTTACCTGGATACTTATGCTGTGCTTTAATGATTTGTGATTTTACTGTATTATTCTGCTTTAATTTTCGTACAACATTTAGAGAACTATTTATGAATTCATTTATGAACATTCAACTTCATAATCCAAATGAATCAGGAGATCTGCATAATGGCAGGATTCAACTACCGGTATTTAGTGATCCATGTTAGCAGCATATACGTATCTACCATATATTTAAGGCTATAGGTTCTCTCTCCCCTACCCCACCCCACCCCACCCCACCCCACGTATTAGTTAGGCTTGGAAAAAGCCTTTGCTCCAAATATGTGTGAATGTTGTATAAAAATTATGGAAGAACATTGAAATAGCTTTTTTTAAAGCTTTTGCTCCATTGTCATGAGTGAGCACTATTATCCTGTGCCCTTCCACATTCTCATAGGACCTAGAACGATTTCCAGTCCAGGCCAGTGACTGGACACATGACAATATGGTACAAAAGCCACAATGCTTAGTAAGTAGCTAATTTGATAAATTCCCTCAGTTTGATCATGGCCTTTGTACCACCAATTGCTTCATTATCAGGGTTGTGTATAGCATATTCTTAAGCCTCCAAAATTCTGCAACCTGTATACATTATGCAAACTAAGCATATTTGCATATATTTCCTTGACTTGCATCATTACATTCTGCTTCTCCTAATCATAACGAAGGGTAAAGTCCTATGTGGGGCACTGAAGCTTTGAACCCTCACCTCTGCCACAAATGCACACAGGAAATTCAGCTCAGCTTTCTTCTGCTTTCCAAGAGATAAGGCAGTGCCTACATACTTTCCAACCTAAGGCCTGCTAAGCTACCGTATATTAAAAAATTGAAGATTTTTCAGGATGCTGAAATCCGAACTGTCATCATAGAATTCTAATAGCCAGCTTATAATTTGAAGTTTTTCATCTTCATATCTTTGTCAGAGGTGTAAGGCCACATATATAATCCTAGAACAGTACAGATAACAAAGGTGGATGCCCTTCATGACCAAACCTTACAAAGGAAGCTTTCTGCCAAATGAGGTTAAGCAGGAATACACTGCCTGCAGAAGAGTTCTATCTGCTCAGTGTTTTACTGCTTGAAGAGGTCTTGTGTAACAAAAACGTGATCCAGTAAATGATTATCTGCCTTATAGGAAATCAACTCAAAAAATTATTATAGTACTACATTGTACACATAGCCTGAAGGGAATTTATACAAACTTTTTAAATAATTAGGCACATGTATTTTTGGATAAGGGATTCTCAACTTGTAATATGATTATATGGCAGACTGAAATTGTATGGGGCAAGCTTTACCCCGGGTCCTTTCCCTGCTTCTACAGGTGTCGGATTAGTAAAAGTAAAAGTCAACCTGTACTAGGATGAGCAAGATAAACAAGAAAACTAAACGTGCTTAACACATTTTAAACACTTTATGTTTTGGACTGCAAACACTGCATTAGGTAAAAGTTTGCACTGGGCATGCTTTTGCACAATTAATGTTATTTTTGCTGTTGCATGCATGCTGATAATTTGTCAAACCTTGGCTCATACTCCGTTAGTTTGAGAGCAACACATGCAGCACTCGGGTCAACTGTTAGGGCTTTACATCCAAGCCATGCTCTGTGCATCATTCTTCAAAATCTTTTAAATGTGATCTCCTTATAGGAAGAGGCAGAACTTATGAACATACAAAACTGCCACAGACCAACTAAATAGTTTGGTCCATTCTAGTCCAGTACAGTCTAATCTGACTGGGCAGCAGCTCTCCAAGGTCTCAAGCAGGAGTCCGTCTCATCTATAATTTTTTAACTGGAGATTTCAGGGATTGAACCTTTGTCACCTTTCACTGTAGAAAAGAACCCAAACCAACATCCTCTTTATCTCTGCACTTCATAAGCATCTGAATAAAGCTCAAAAGCTTTCATATTGAGAACTTCACCCACAACAGTGCTCCTTTTAGAGCAGCAAAGTAAAGACAAAGGGCCTCAGCTGTATGATGAAAATGTTTAATGAAATATTTTTTAAAAAGTCAAGCACAGTCACAAAACTACTTCACACAATGTAACAGACATTAACCAAGTTCTGAAAGAAATAGCAGACATGCTAGAAAGACTTTACCAGGGCTCTCCAACCTTGGGTCCCCAGATGTTGCTGGCCTACAGCTCCCAGCATACCCAACCAGCATAGCTAATGGCAAGGGATTCTGGGTCCAGCAACATCTGGGGACCCAAGGTTGGAGAGCCCTGAACCAGTATCAGAACATATGATTCAGTGACACAACTTATTAAAGTACCCTCTCAGTTTAAGAAAAAATGCTTGGGAGGATATGAGCAGCATATTTGTGCACAAAATTACTGATTAAGAGAAGAAATCATATTACACAGATCATCACAGAGTCACAGACAAAAATTCTGCAAGCTACAGAAAAGGAGCACCAAGCTGGCATTCCAACTGGAGGGCATGTTGTAGCAAGAGGCTGATCATTTCAGATAACAAAAGTCTATTCATTTTGTCTGGACCACAATGTTTGAGATTTAATGCTACTGCTATAAACATTTGCAGCTCAGTCTTATGCATGCGTAGCCAAGATTAAGGTCCACTATGTTCAATAAAGCCTAGCCTCCCTATGTCTGGGTTTATCCATTAGCTTGCCATCCTACATCTTGCCTAAGAGTAAGCCTATTAATTGTTAACCCTCAAATAACCCTTGGTGGCTAGGTTTGCATGACACAGTAACCCTTGCTCAGGGTTGCATATTCAAAATGGTGCCCAGCGCATGCCGTGGCTCATCGTGAGCCAGCCATGTTATGCGAACCAGCCCAATGAAACAGAGAGGAAGTGAGGCAGCACCTAGCTGGTGATGCCAACTACATGTTTAAAATGCTGAAAGCAAGCTTTTGAATTATACAGAAGTTTTATTCAGGCCTAAATATTCAAAACAAAACCCACATGTATTTCAATTAAGGTAGTTTGTTTTAAAACTGACTTTATTACAAAGAACACCCAAGTTAGCATCATTATTCATAGAGTTGCATCTAATTAACTCCTCCTGCTGATGGGGGGGGGGAGTTGTACTCTGGGAGGAGAGGACTGTGTAATTCAAAAGCTCACTTTCAGCATTTTTGATGCGAGTTGATCCAATACATCATCATCATGTAACTTGCTCTGTGATTTTCCTTCTGTAGGACCTTCTCTAATGGCTATTACAAGACTCTGATCTGTCAAACATAAGCTGAGATCTGGGAAGTTCAGAAGCCTCTTCTTTTCATTGTTGCCCCAATTCTAAAACATTTCTATCAATGTATTCTAGTGGTATCATAGGGAGATATCACTCCACAGCTGGCATATCAGACAGACTCCAAAGCACAGAACTACATTGTATATCAGGCATTGGGCTTGTGTTTCTTGAAGCAGCAGTCCCACATTCTTCATGGCAAACCACAACTGAAATTTAGTGCGTTCCTGGATAGTTGGAAGGGGCCATAGCACAGTGGTAAAGAACACCAGTCCCTGCTATCTCCAGTTAAGGGTATTAGGTAGCAGAGCTGGGAAAGAACTTTACCCAATATCTCAGGGAGTGATACCATTCAGAAGAGACTGTACTGGGCTAGATGGACCAATGGTTCGAGTCTAAATAAGGCAGCTTCATATAACATTTTGATATGGCACTGGGCTATGGTGTTCAAGAATTCCCATTGGGCTAGCACAGGCCTTTCAGATCCTAGCCAGTATGTTTGTGCCACTGTTCTAATGTACCATTTTTTTTACACCCTCATATGGCCCTACTCAGAAATGGGTCCCACAGAGATCAATGGGGATTACACCAAAATCACAGCAACCTTCTTGAGCCATCTGATGATACAATGAACTAGCAAGAGAAAGGTTGTATGGATCTCTACTAACACTATTCACTTGGTTACCTATTTCAGAAGTGATCTTTGATCAAGACCAAGAGTTCCCAAAATTTTGTCATGCTTTCTTAAGGAGGCTCAGTATTTTGAGCCTGCTTGTGCATTTAAAAAAATAAACACACATACAGTTTGTCTGGCAGGACTTTCCCTTGTCCACAGGCAGTAGCAGGAAAACCAATTAATCAAAATGGCCCCTTATGGTCACAGCATGCATTAAAATGAGATAGAATGGCTGTCCCACCAATTTACTGAAGACAACTGTGGTGCTGAGGGTTAGGGGATGAAGCGCTATAGATTGACACTGTCTCCAGGTGCAAACAATATATACAGGAAGAAGTCAGGGGAAGAGGTCATTTCTCCCGTGAACTACCCCCAAACTGCTTCGGTAGCAAGGCTCACCTCAAACTATAGTATAGGGCCCGCAGGAAAGGAAACGGGAATATGTTTTGAAGCTTCAAGTCCTTGGGATGCTGGGAGACTTACAATGTAATCCTGTACATGTCTATTCAGAAGTAAGTCCCTTTAAGTCCCAGTTGGACTTACTCCCAGGTAAGTTTGTACAGGATTGCAGCCTTAGGTTTATATCACACATCTCATAGTGAATCAGTTTCCTGGCAATTGCATTGCGGTTAAGGAGATAACAAGGCAGCTTTAATTTCCCTCAAGTAGCATTAAGGGATCAGTAAAAATTATTAGCCCCAGATGGTCATCTGTCTAGCATGCTTCTTTGTAGTACAAAGGGCATAGAATACAAACATTTTACCAAATTGTGCTTGATTAAAGCAATATATGGATTGTATATATTCATAAATTAATTTATGCCTTTTTGTAAGAGGAAGAAGCAAAATAAGGAGAACCTAGGCTGTGAAGAGTTGCAAAACACACTAAAAACCCTTTTTGAGAATTTAACTAGGTCTCAATCCCTGAGATCACAGGTTGGGTCAAGGACATGATAGGGGTCCTCACTAATTGCTATATATTTTCCATTCTAACTCAGTCATGTTAATTCTGTACACTGCCCTATGAAAGTGGCTGAAGTGGCCAGTTGCTTCACATACATCATACAGAACGAGTGAGGCAGGTGTCAAAGTGCATCAGTTATGAGGTCCTCGTATAATTATTTATTTTAGAAAAAAATCTACCCCATCTTTCAACCCCCAGTCAAGTTATAGCTGATCTCTCCTGATGCCTGAAATTTCATTTCTATTCCATTCTACAACAATGTACATATAATGTTGAAAAGTTACTTGAGTCCAGACAAGGATGTGTATGTATTTGCCCTAGATGTTGTCCACAGAATTCATTGGTGTCAAGTTTCCATGTCTCCATGGATTTTAGGTCTATGATCCAAGAAGTGCATGCAGATTTTTACTGCTCTCAGTTCTTCATGGTGTGAAGAGAGACAGACTATTGACATGTCATGATCTGGCACTATCTCCATAGCTGTGCAGGTCTGAGTAAGCCCTGGCAGGTATTTGGATAGATCACCAAAACCCATACATATATATTATACATACATAAACATACACACACGCTCTACTTGAGTTCCTTGGGGGAAGGAATGCCTGTACTTTGATTCATCAGTAGATGCAAATCATGAGCTATGCTCTACGAAAAGTCCTATAGAGAGCACAACCCATCCCCCTGGTATTCATCTTCAAAAATTAATTCAAAAGTTACATTACCTTTGTGAAGTGTTTGCAAAAGAGTCAATTTTAAAATTAATTCAACAAGAACAGAGTTGAAACCAATTTGTCATTAAATACATCGTGAAGAGGAAAACATGCAAGGCCTTTACTCAGTTGAAAGCTATTGCATGTTTTAACTTGTTCCACTTTGTAGTTTCCAAAATCAACTATTTCCAGCCAGGAAGGAGACCCTGCTTTCTATATTTGTAGACTGAACATGTAGTACAGTTTCAGAAACAATTAACTTGATCTAGCACACCTCTAGCAGACACTGTGGGCTAAAAAACAAATGCAGGTTTATTTTGCTGTGGAGTGATGTTAATATTAGTCAGGAGACAAAGAAGAAACCGCCCCTTAAGAGAATTCTGTAATTAAGATCAAACTTAGTTCAAACTTGCATATGTGATATACGTACACAATTCTTTGTCCTAATTTCCTCTTCTTCTTAGGTAAGGCAAAACCCCATCATTTTCATTTCCTGAGCCTCAAATAAAGCAATGCCCTTCTGTTGGGCTCTGTGCATTCCGTACAGTGTGGAAAGTCAACAGATTAAGCTTTAAGGGGGGAAATGCTCAAACAAAAATAAACAACAGTGCTATAAATAAAGTTCAGGGGTAGGAGAGCCTTTAAAAAGTTGTCCAGAGGCTATGTAATAAGGAAACACAGGGAGTCCTCTTTTTTGGCTTAATAATTCCACCTTTAAGAAGCAGCTGCTGCCCAGGTCATTTATGGAGAAACTAACAACACACACACTGTCCTTTAAGCCGGAAGGAGCTATTTGTGTTGCTAGTGGATTGCCTGCCATTCCGTCCCCCAACCAAACAAATGTTGCTTCTTGTAAGCCCTGTGCGTTTCATGTTATTGGTCTGAAATGGGTCAAATGTTTCTCCATTGCGCCAATCTCACCTTGAATAAAAACAAAATGAGTAGTGGGTAGCTGCACCTGACTCCCTTTTTTAAGTTAGCAGAAGCACTTGTTTACCAGTTGTCCTTCCCAAAGTTTGAAAGGCATAGGTTTTTACTCCCAGAGCCCTTTCTCCATTAAAAAGAATAACTGGAGACAATAGTCTCCCTCTACCTCATTTGCTTTTCTAACTACGTAATTTTCCTTGCTTGGCAAAGCACTTAATATGGCATAGTTAGAGATTCATCCTACCTGTTTGGAAGGTGGGTTCTTTGGCTTTGTACCTTCCATCACTAAACCTGCATCAACATGGGCATCCTACCGGGAAGGCCTCCAAAAATCCACTACATACCATGAATGTTTGCTGCAGTCATGCAAAGAGCCAAGCAAACACATTAAACAAACATCACAAGCAGCAGCTGTTTTAAAAGGCATACTCAAATTTGCATCTGAAATCTTAATATATACATTTATAAGTTCTCTGCTGCAGAGACATGAGCTACACATATACACCCTATAAGACCTGAGCTGTAAATGACAGGTGATGCAATTACCAACCTCTGAAATGGAACAGGAAGCTGTGCTGCTTATACTGTATTCAAGATTGGCAGTGGCCTCTGAAATCCAAATAATTATACAAGTATGCATGGAAAGAGGCTCTTAAGATCTGAGATCTTAAACTAGGGATGTCAAAAATAATGCCCAGGGATACCAGGCCCTTTGTGGGCATCATAGTATACACCACACAAATTACTGAATAATCATCAGGGCTAGGAGGTCAATGCCCATGATACAGCAAAGGGGCTGACTTGCTAGTAACTGCTACTGCATGCCTCAGCACTGCATTTCTGTCGTTGGTACCATCTTGTGTGTAGGTGTGAGTGGCTGTAGGAGCTGGGTGCTCATATGCCTGTATATAAACAGTCTACTTGTGGCTGGAAATGCTTGCTCCTGGGGGCACCAGGGACAGCACAGCAAAAACACACAAGGATAACAACTATGTTATCATATTCAGGCTATAAATATGTGTTTTCACCGAAGGTGGCATTTTTTGGTTTAAAAACAAAAAAGGCCTCTGGGCATCCACTTGATGAGGAATTGGGCACGCCAGCCAATTTGAGTTTGACACCCCTGTCTTCAGCTACACTGAATTCATGCAAAATGCCAACTAACCAGAGTAGCACATTATGACCCAAAAGGTGTATGGGAGGAGAAGGGGGATGTCTTTATTGGTGACAGCTTTCTTAACCATTCTCCATAACCAGAATGATTTGGTTTATGCTTCCCTCTTCTATAGGTGTATTGCTCCCTTACCGAGACAGAACACATGCAATCTGGACTCTTTTCAGCCATGTTGTGAGATCCAAATATGTATACCAGCAGCTGAATACCAGCTGTGCCTTGCACTGAACATGCTACAGTTGTTGGAGCCAGAAGAGTGGAGACAGGCTGCCAGTGACCTGGATGGCATACATACGTTCCATTTCACAAGTTTCCCAGAGACCAAGCAAATGGCAGTGTGCCACATCACAGTAACAATGCAGTTCTAGACAGAGTTCTACAGGCTGCTTTGGCAGTTGATCCTTGTGATTATTTGCAGCCGGCAGGGTAGAAGGTGATCATATATTTACAGTACCCAAAAATAAAAGACAGATTTCAACTTCAGTTTGTGTAACTGCAATAGAAAGGAAAACAGACACTTGAACCTCATGTCCAGTGACTTGCTTGCTGTAGCTAAAATCCCTGCTTGGTGTCTGCAAAAAACAAAATGGAGCTGCCAGTGATCACCTGCACCACCTTAACAGCAGGACAAAGCAGAAAGAGGTCATCTGCACATAAGCATAGAGATGGGTACAAGATTTAGCCATCAGATGGTACCTGTTATACTAGTCTTGGCAGGCAGCTTCCTTCGGTGCCTTATGTCCTACCCATTCCAAAACTCATTTACTTCTTTAGCTGGTATAATAGACATGGAAGAAGAGAATCTTGTTGCGTAGGAGGGAGTATGAATTGTCAAATTTGAGCAAGTAGATGCCTTCACCTGGATAATCATGACTGCCTATTTGCACTTCCCGGTGGCTGTCCCTTCGGTAGACAGGCATGATCTCCCCGTAACGGTTTCGCAAATAAGTTTTGGAGCCCCTTTCCACATCACCAACAGGAATAGGCCCTGAGAAGAAAAATGCACAATATATCCATCAGCTAAAGCTACCAACAGAAGGAGCACATAAAGACTCAGACAAGGCAAGACTGACTAAAGAAGCAGACATGAAGCACTGGACCGTAACTGTCAAAGCATCTGCAAAGGACCATGCAAGTTGCAACATCTCAACAAAGTAGCTATTTGAAAACCAACACCCCAATCCTCCTTATCACATGACAATTAGTGTCACCCAAAAAATAAATAAATAAATAAATAAAAAGATCAGCCTTATTGCTACCCCGTTTATAATTGGAGCATTTAGATCATTTATTGAATCTATAAATAATGTTTTCATTGTATATTATTTTTCAAGTTTGCATGGTTGCTGAACCCTACACAGGCCGGATTGGGCCCCAGTGCAGGCCAGATTAGGCCCACACACTGGAGGCTGCCCTCCCCTGACATACAGCCTAGTTATATATCATTCCCAGACCAGATGAAGATACAGCATGCATCACCTGGGAGTTAAACAGCACACTAATAATTTTTATAGTGTTAGACTTAGTCCAAACAAAGGAAACAAGAACAGAGTGACCTGGTTCACATGACACAACAACCCGTTGTGGGTACCTAGCCATGGTGGGTTGTCGTGCCATCCACACCCAGGCTGCTTCTTGCAGGGTGGCTTGATTTTTTTCCCAACAAGCCACTCTGAGAACTCATGGCTGTTCTAGGGATTGTTCAATGGGTTGTTATGTTGTCCAAACCTGGGCAACCAATCCCACCATGCGTTGCGGGAAATGGCAAGCAACGTGCTCCGCAAGAGTGGCAAAAAAAAAACCTTGCTACTCTTGGCGACTCTGCCCATGCCACTGCCAGTGACAGCCCCTCCAAAGTGGCACATTGGCGCGCCTGTCGCTGGTTGGCCACCTTTAAATAAAATTGTGCCCTAAATGTGCGCACATTCTTTCGTAATCTTTTATAATTATTTTTTTAGTCAGACTTGCACAACTGTAGAAGTGCACAGTTCCACCGATCCAAAAATGGAAAGCCTCGCCTGGTCAATTTCCAGGGGGTACCTACGGTCAAAGTGCAGCAGGTACCAACCCTGAACACTGACCCAGAGAGCTCCAAATAGTTTCATACTATGTATACTTCCATGTCCAAACTACCCTGTCTAGCCCTGCCTAAATCCCTGTTTTCAAAGAAACCCCTACCTTTGACAGCTGTCAAAAGCAAGTGTTAGCAAAAAGGGGAGCACACTTTTCCATCTTCCTGAACACCTACAGTCTCAGGAATGGGTGGAAAAGTTGGGGTCATGGGACCTATGGGGAGGGACACTCAAAATCCTGAGGATCTTGCTGTGATGCAGGGGGGGGAAGGCACCTACCCACTTTCGTGGCTTTGCTTTGACAGCTCGCCTTTTGACAGCTGTCAGGGAAAAGCGAAGTGGGGGTAAAAAACCCTATTTGGAGCCTCTCTGGGTCAATGTCCAGGGTTGGTACCTGCTGTGCTTTGACAGCAGGTACTCCCCAGGAAATTGCCCGGGCAAGGCTTCCCATTTTTGGACCCGTGGAACTGCACACCTCTGCAGTTGCGCAAGTCCAACTAAAATGATGATGATGATGATGATGATGATGATGATGATGATGATGATGATGATGATAAATTACCCCCCAAAATTGCAAACATTTGGGGAGCAAAAATGAAAAAAAAAATAACTGGCCAACCAGTGACAGCCCCTCCAATGTGCCACTTGGGTACTTTGGAGGGGCTGTCACTGGCTGTCAGTTTGGAGAGCGCTGTTGGCAATCTCCAGGGGCAAAAAAGAGGGAAAGGGGGAAAAGCTGTGGCAAGCAAAAATGGTCTTGTGATCTCAGCAGGGAGAAGAGACAAGGTGGCTTTGGCCACCAAGTCCCCTGGGATACTGGCTGGAAGACTGAGGGGGAAGGACAGGAAGAACAATCCACAGTGAGCCTGATCGTCTGTCAGGCACTCCATGGATTGTTTGCACAACAACCAACCCACCATGGCTTATTGCTAGGGTGGGTTACCGTGACATACGAACCCACCCATTCAGGCCATTTCTGCAGTGGTCCCAAGTCTGTGGAATTCACTGCCTAGTTAAGAGAAAATCCTTGCTGGTTTGTAGGAAGAAATGCAAAGCCTGTTTGTCCCAGCAAGCCTGTCAAGGGGTTTTAACTAGACTGTTGATGTTTTATTACCAGATTTGTTTTTACATTTTCCTGTGAGTGGCCCAGAGAATGGTCAGGAAGTATGTGACACAGTCCTGATATTGATTAAAACAAGTTTTATGTTTTGACTTTGTGAGCCACCTCACAATGAGTATGGCAGGATATACATTTCTAAATAAACAGAAATTGCTGAAGCATGCGCTGGGTAAAGGAAAAACAGGACAGAATAAAAGAACTACTAAGTGGTCTCAGTGATTTCATCTGGGACTCCACAATGGTAGAAACTTAAGTGAAATGTGAATAATATGAATGGATGGGAACTACACTAAAATATACACTGTGAACTACACTGAGGTACCAGTATCAGGCAACTAAACTCTTGATACCAAAGCAACTGCTTCTTGTCCAGTTGTGCACTGACCTTCAAACTCTTCCTCTTCATCTTCTTCATCACTTGATTCACTGACCTGCACAGTAATGGCAGTGCTAGTAATGGAAGTCCAATCAAAATAGACCCCAAAGCCAATGTCATAATCTTCTGTGGCAAACTCCCAGCAGACACGCTTTCCATCAGGGTGAGTTGGCACCCGAACTGTTAACACCTCACCCCGTTTCACTACCATTCGTGTATTCTTCTCCTTTGCCATCTTTGTTTTGAACTCCCTTATCTTAGAGCTTGTCCAAGTAGTTGGCGGAATCAGAGGAGGTGGCCGAGCTGAAGGAAACAAGGATGACATTACTAGCTTGTGATGAGCAAGGGGAGGGGTTATTCCTTAATAAGATGGGACATTCTAACCATAAGGCTGCCACATTTCAAACGGAGGAATAACAGTTCCCCTCTTTCTTTATGCTAGTAGAGTTCTCAAAATTAAGCATGGCTATTTATCTCCCTCTTCATCTCTACACCCCTTCCCAACTTTACTTTGAGCTGATTGACACTACTCTTTAAATATGGTCAACTCAATACATACTGCAGTCTATCCCACAGTTAAATAGTTGTAAAACTGCTTAATGACATACCCAGACTAGAGCTCACTACACATTTAGCTTGCCACAGCAAAGCTTCTGAGAGTGGATTGGAGACTGTGCATTAAATGGTCATCACAATGTGGATTGAGTTAATTTGCCATGCTGAATGATTTGTTTTAAACGATTTTCTATTCTGAAAAAAAAACATCCCCAGATAAATATAGTTTTGGAGAACCTTGTCCACAGGATTAAAAAGTAAAAAGATAATATGACAACATCCAAGCTCTATGTGTGTCTTGTCTCAACTTCACTGTGGATTTCTAATCCTATCATGGTGCTCTGGTCATGTACATTACAAGAAGCACAAAATGATAGAACAGCTTGAGAAAGAATAAAAAATAGAGGAAGACTCACAAAACTGACCCAACATAAGATAGGAATTACTGTATGCCAAAATTCACAGGTCACTGGATAAATTTTAAATGAATAGATGGATGGATGGACGGACGGACAGACAGACAGATAGAACAAGAGTCTCAACTCCCATTCTCCTATTCTGTTCTATTTACCTGTATGTCAGTTTCACTATGGCCTATAAGACTTACCATATCATTTATGACAGAAGAGCACTAATGTTACAACTGTGCACAGAACTCTGGCTACTGATCCATACCGAGAGACAGCAATGCAATCTTAGTCCTTACCTTTCTTCTGCTCACCCAGTAGATCTGTAGTTTCCAGCTCTGCTGAGAGGACATCCACTGCGCCTGTGTATTCAGACTGTATCATGACTGTATCACCTGGTCCTTGTGGGGCAGGATACTTTGTCATCTGCACTATGGCCTCCTACACAGAGGACACAAAAGTCCTAAGTATCATCCCACAGCAACACCCAGCTTCTCTTTCTATATTTCTTTGCTCACTACATTTTAACCTACATTTTATTACTAATTTTTTACTTGTTGATACACAGTTTCCAGATCACACACTGACAAACATGGAAATTCCCAGAGGGTAGGGACTAGGTTGCCTGGAGATATTGTATGTGTGTATCTTTAAAAGCTCACTAAAACAAGACAAGATGAAGGTACTGTGCCTCCTTCTACATACCTCCGCTGGTCCTCATGCCCACCCTCTTCTCCCACCTGTTGTGGTGTAGTAAAGTCTTGCTAGCTATAGTAGATAGGGGAGAACGTAGGCAAGGGATCAGTGGTGAAATTAGACAGAAAGTACAGTGATTGTCTTGGTGCCTAAGGGTTTGGTTTTTTACTATATAAAGTCAAAGTCAATTTATTACGGTCATAAACCAACAGGTTTTTACTATATACCTAATACAGTCATGCCTTGGAGTGAGAGCATAAATCGTTCCGGAAACGTGCTTGTAATCCAAAACACTCTTATATCAAAATGAAATCCCCCCCAAAAAAAATGTGTACAGAGATTTTTAATTTAAGCCATACTACAGTACTTGTATTGCAAGACGTCGCTTGTATATCAAGTCAAAAAAATTTAAATAAATATTTAAAAATTTGCTTGTCTTGCAAAACGCTCTCAAACCAAGTTACTTGCAATCCAAGGTATTACTGTAAAGATCATCAAAACTGTCTCAATCTCAACCTTGGAGCTCTCAAATAGAAGGCAGATTATGTATATAGAAATTCTCCAGTAACTGAATGATGGCAAAATGTTTTATCTTCTGTACATCGCCCAGGGTGGCCGGTTTGCCAGCCAGATGGGCAATAAATAAATGCAAATAATAAATAAATAAACAAATAGCAATAACTAGGATAATACCACCCTGCTATTAAAAAGACATCTATGTTTAGTTATTTTAAGAAGTCCCTGAAGCATGGAGCCAGAAATTTGCACCTGAAGTTTCAGAGCCTTAGCTGGGGGGAAAGCAGGAAATAAATAAACTGCCTTAAAGCCTTTTAAAAAGTACAAAAGAACATTAAAAAAACCCTTTGATTTTCAACTCTATTCTCACCTTTTATGAAGAATCAAAAACAAACCAAGTTTCTGTAAGTATTGCATTGAACACGACAGGTACAGGCTCAGCTATCGATAGAAAGGACTCCAGCAGCATCTTATTTTATTTATAATCAAGGTACTACATTATATAATACAAGGTATTATATTAGTCAAAGTACTTATACCCCACATTTGAATTCAAGATGCTCCTTAGTGATAACTGTGGTTGTCTGGATAAATGTTTCACAACTCCTTCCATCCTAGTCATTGCCTCCTCCTGCCTTTTCTGCCATCACAGTCTTTTTTAATTTGCATTAAAAAAAAAACCCAATTATGCAGACACCTCTTTGCAATTTTATTATATTGTCTAATGTCACCCTCACATGTTGCAAAGCCACATAGATGCCTTTTCAAGGTTTTACTCCATCCCATGCTATTAAATTAAACAGTATCTCAAACAAATGTCACAAAGCATATTGTCCCTGTGCAGCAAAATTGAATAATGCATTTGAAGACAAAGGATTGCAACAATGGTGTGGCATGTAGTCATAGCCTAAAAGGCAAATCCCCTACCTCTTTTGGGTGCTGGAGTTGCTCAGTTAGGATCTCCTCCTTTCCTGCTACATCTTGCTCTTCCAAATTATCATCAGCACTTCCAGAATCCTTTGTAGCATCTGTATTTACAGGTGATCCATTCTGCAGCCTCTCAGAGAAAGACAGCACATCAGTTCAAAATGTTTTAAGAGCATGAAGCACAAATTAAACTCCAATGAACTGGGGGGAAATAAAAAGGGAGCTCAGGATACTGAAGAAACAGGATTTCTCTAGTGTGTATATTTCTGTCTCATCCAGGTGAATCTGTCTCAACTAAATCAAATCTAGAGTGAATAATTCTACTGTGTTGTACTCCCTTAGGGAGCAGGAACTCAACCCAGCTGAGCCCATCCAACCACCTCTTCATAGTTGGACTACCTTGTAAACATTTGTTTTAGCTAATCATACCCAGCACTTAGGCAGAATTAGCTACCATGGTTAATTTATCCAGACAGAAAAATAAACCAGAGAAATTTGACAGCTTTGTTCAAACATCTCCATGTCTATAAATGCAGTTTTCACAAAGAACATTTTTAAAGAAAGAGAACATATGCCTTATGCAAATACATATTACAGAGAACAACACAGGGCTTAGCAACAAGGGACTTGCTAAAGAGCTTACTATAGCAATAAGTTATCTAACCCTGCCAACTACCTCCCAGAACTGACCATTGCACTGAGCTTCATCTGAACACATGAAGCTGAATTGCTGAGTTAGAGCATCTAGACCAGTATTTATTTATTTATTTAATACATTTTTATACCGCCCAATAGCCGAAGCTCTCTGGGCGGTTTACAACAGTTAAAATCATAAAATACAATATAAAATATAAAATTTAAAAACACAGATTAAAAACAAACAGCAGAGCTAGCAGCAGCAGTTACAATAACGGAATTAAAAACAATTACAAGATTAAAATGATTAAAATGCCTGGGAGAAAAGAAAGGTCTTCACCTGGCGCCGGAAAGAATACAAAGTAGGCGCCAGGCGAACCTCTTTGGGGAGCTCATTCCATAACTGGGGTGCCACAGCAGAAAAGGCCCTCCTCCTAGTAGCCACCTGCCTCACTTCCTTTGGCAGGGGCTCTCGGAGAAGGACCGCTGAGGAAGATCTTAGTGTCCGGGCAGGTACATATGGGAGGAGACGATCCTTCAGATACCCTGGCCCCAAGCCGTTTAGGGCTTTAAATGTTAGCACCAGCACTTTGAATCGGGCCCGGAAACAGACTGGCAGCCAGTGCAGATGAGAAAGCACTGGCATAATATGTTCTCGTCGGCCAGTCCCGGTTAATAATCTTGCTGCCCTATTTTGGATCAGCTGAAGTTTCCGGACCGTTTTCAAAGGCAGCCCCACGTATAACGCATTGCAGTAATCCAAATGAGAGATTACCAGAGCATGGATAACTGTAGCTAGGCTATCTCTGTCCAGATAAGGACGTAGTTGGTATATCAGCGTAAGCTGATAAAAGGTGCTCCGTGCCACCGAGTTGACCTGTGCCTCAAGTGACAGTTGGGGATCCAAGAGCACCCCCAAACTACGAACCCGATCCTTCAGGGGGAGTGCAACCCCATCCAGAACTGGTTGAATATCACTTAGCCGGGCAGACGAACCACCCACTAACAGTACCCCCGTCTTATCTGGATTGAGTCTCAGTTTATTAGCCCTCATCCAGTCCATTACTGTGTCCAGGCACTGATTCAGAACAGCCACTGCCTCACCTGGATTTGATGAAAAGGAGAGATAGAGCTGGGTGTCATCTGCATATTGATGACACCTCAGCCCACACCTCCAGATAACCTCTCCCAGTGGTTTCATGTAGATGTTAAACAGCATAGGGGATAAAATAGAGCCCTGTGGCACGCCATGGCATAACTGCCAAGGGACAGAGCAGTAATCCCCCAGCACCACCTTCTGGAATCGGCCGCCCAAGTAGGATCGGAACCACTGGAGTGCAGTGCCTCCAACTCCCAACCCAGACAACCTATCCAGAAGGATACCACTCCAATTTAACTGGCAGTATCTTCCAAGGCTGCAGGCAGATGTCTTTCCCAGGCCTGCTATGCAAGATCCTTAAAACTGGAAATGCTAGAGATAAAATCTTCTAAAAATAATCTTGAAGGATAATCTAATTATAATCTTCTATGCTCTATAAAGTTAAGGTAGGAAAGCACACTTCCCATCAACAGACAGCTTTTACTGGACAACAGGAGCACCTTCTTTGGCACTGGATGGCTGAGTGCTGTGTGTTTGACAGCATTAATAAGAGTGGATGGCCAGTTACAAAGGCAACCCAAACCAATACCATGCAAGTGTTAAAATGACCAGTGTAGGATATTTCCATATGACTAGGAAAGCTTTTTCATTTTTTTCCCTGTTGCAGAGAAAACCCCGAAGGTCTTAAACTAATCAGTGACCTACAGGTGTAGTGGTTAGAGTGTTGGGACTCGGTGGATCCAAGTTCTAGTCCCACTCAGTCATGAAGCTCACTGGGTGACTTTGGGCCAGTCACTGACTCTCAGCCTAACCTACCTCACAGGGTTGCTGTTAAGATAAAATGGAGAGGAGGAGGAGGAGGATTATGTAAGCCGCCTTGGGTTCCTTGCAGGAAAAAAGGCAGGATATAAATATAATAATAAATAATAAATAAAATTAAAAATCATCTCTGTGTACCATCATCCTTTGTGGACTCAAGTACCCAGCTTTTAGAGGAAATTTACTGAGCAGTTTTAAGATTGGTCATCATGCTGGTCTGTAAGATTTCATTTTTTCACATGTAGCAAGGTGCCCCTTCCAGACAGGGCTGGAGAAACGTCCCTTAAACACCGATACTAAAAGTACTTGCAGTTTTGGGGCAAAAAGTAGGCTTCCATGGAAATAAAATAACACTTTTGTTCCCTTAATTCAAGAGATTGATTGATTTTATACATATCTGTACTAGATCCTCAAGGTTACTTAAGAACATAAGAACACAGAATCATAGAAAAGTAGAGTTGGAAGGGGCCTACAAGGCCATCGAGTCCAACCCCCTGCTCAGTGCAGGAATCCAGGTCAAAGCATCCCTGACAGATGATTGTCCAGTTGCACCTTGAATGCCTCCAAACTGGGAGAGCCCACCACCTCCATAGGTAGTTGATTCCATTGTCTTATTGCTCTAACAGTCAGGAAATTTTTCCTGATGTTTAGGTGGAATCTAGGTTCCTGTAACTTGAGCCCATTATTCAGTGTCCTGCAAACTGGGATGATCGAGAAGAGATCCTGGCCCTCCTCTGTGTGACATCCCTTCAAGTACTGGAAGAGTGAGATCATATCTCCCCTCAGTCTCCTCTTCTGAAGGCTAAACATGCCCAGTTCTTTTAGTCTCTCCTCATAGGGCCTTGTTTCCAGTCCCTTTATCATCCTTGTTGCCCTCCTCTGAACCCTCTCCAGTTTGTCTATGTTCTTCTTAAAGTGTGGTGCCCAGAACTGGACGCAGTACTCAAGATGAGGCCTAACCAGTGCCGAGTAAAGGGGAATTATCACTTCCCGCGATTTGGAAGCTATACTTCTATTAATGCAGCCCAAAATACCATTTGCCTTCTTTGCAGCCACATCGCATTGCTGGCTCATATTCAGTTTGTGATCTACCACAATTCCAAGATCCTTCTCACTTGTAGTGTTGTTGAGCCAAGTGTCCCCCATTCTGTAACTGTGCATTTGGTTTCCTCTCCCTAGGTGCAGCACTTGGCATTTATCCCTATTAAATTTCATTCTGTTGTTTTCGGCCCAGCGCTCCAGCCTATCGAGGTCACTTTGAATTTTGTTTCTGTCTTCCAGAGTATTAGCTGTTCCACCCAACTTTGTGTCATCTGCAAATTTGATAAGCATTCCCTGTACCTCCTCATCCAAGTCATTAATAAAAATGTTGAAGAGCACTGGGCCCAGGACCGAGCCCTGTGGTACCCCGCTCGTTACTGTTCGGACTGGACTTTAGCAGAGTGTGTGCGGGTTGGGAGATTTATAATCCTTGTCTGTGTGCCAACAGACGCCTGTACATTCCACATACAGATCTTCCAGATCTCACCTCCCTCCTCCCGCTTGGAGCGTTCAGCGTGTGTGCCAGTGAACCAGCAAAGCTTCTCCGTTGCAGATTAATCCATGGAATCAGGAAACACTCTGTAAACACCACAGGTCTAATTCTACCTGTTTATTCACTTAGCAAGTAAAGTTCTACAGAGTATACAATTCCTAGTTACAGTCCATGTGCAGAGTATACATTGGGCTCAAGTTACAGGAACCTAGATTCCACCTAAACATCAGGAAAAATTTCCTGACTGTCAGAGCAATAAGACAATGGAATCAACTACCTAGGGAGGTGGTGGGCTCTCCCACTCTGGAGGCATTCAAGGTGCAGCTGGACAGACATCTGTCAGAGATGCTTTGACCTAGATTCCTGCATTGAGCAGGGGGTTGGACTCGATGGAAATGCATAGCAAGCATTACATCCAGTGGAGTAAGTTGAGCTTAACTCCACCTCAGCAAAGACGTTACATTGTAGCAGTAACAAGTCCAGCAAGCATCACCAAGAAGAAGAACAAAGAAAGCAGTTCAGCTTCTCTCTAAAATGGCTTCAGACAGAAAACAAGTTAACACGTCATCAGAACATACAAACCATGTGACTAGCTCATACAGTTCTCACACTTTAGTAACCCCTGCGAAAACACGAGATTCTAGTAAGACATAATAAACCTGTTTACCTCGCCATTCTGTCCCTACCATGTGTAAACAATGTGCTGCAGCTGGTAATGTGATACATATCACAACAGTTACCTCTCCCCAGTTTGAGAAGGAACCATTGATAAGCACTCTTTGAGTCCAATTCTGTAGCCAATTGTGGATCCACCTGATAGTTGTTCCGTCTAGCCCACTTTTAGCTAGCTTGCTAATCAGGATATCATGAGGCACTTTGTCGAAAGCTTTGCTGAAGTCCAGATATATGATGTCCACAGCATTCCCACAGTCCACAAGGGAGGTTACCCGATCAAAAAATGAGATCAGATTAATCTGGCAGGATTTGTTCTTGACAAATCCATGCTGGCTTCTAGTAATCACTGCATTGTTTTCAAGGTGCTTGCAGACTGACTTCTTTATAATCTGCTCCAAAATTTTCCCCAGGATTGATGTCAGACTGACTGGCCTATAGTTCCCAGGTTCTTCCTTCTTACCCTTTTGGAAGATGGGAACAACATTTGCCCTCCTCCAGTCATCTGGCACTTCACCTGTCCTCCATGATTTCTCAAAGATAATAGACAGTGGTTCTGAGAGTTCTTCTGCCAGTTCCTTTATTACTCTAGGATGCAGTTCATCAGGCCCTGGAGATTTAAACTCATTCAGAGTAATCAGGTGCTCCTTGACCATTTGCCTATCAATCTCAAGCTGCAATCCTGCCCCTACAGTCTGCACTTCAGGTTTGCCAGGGGGGTCATAGACCCTCTTTTGGGAGAAGACCGAGCCGAAGTAGGAATTGAACACTTCTGCCTTTTCTTTGTCTTCTGTTATCAATTTGCCATCCTCATCGCGTAGTTGAACCACCATTTCTTTCCTCTGTCTTTTATTGTGCATGTATCTGAAGAAAGCTTTCTTGTTGTGTTTAGCATCCCTCGCTAACCTTAGCTCATTCTCAGCTTTAGCCTTCCTGACACTATTCCTGCAGTTCTGTGCTACCTGCCTGTACCGTTCCCTTGTAGCCTGTCCTTCCTTCCACATGAGAAGAGCCATGCTGGATCAGTCCAAGGGTCCATCTAGTCCAGCATTCTGTTCACACAGTAGTCAACCAGGTGCCCACGGTTTTATTTTATTTATTTATTTATTTATTATATTCATACCCTGCCTTTTTTCCTTCAAGGAACCCAAGGCGGCTTATGTAATCCTCCTCCTCTCCACAACAACCCTGTGAGGTAGGTTAGGCTGAGAGTCAGTGACTGGCCCAAAGTCACCCAGTGAGTTTCATGGCTGAGCGGGGACTAGAACCCAGGATCTCCCGACTCCCAAGTCCCAGTCCAACACTCACCACTACGCCACACTGGCTCTCATTGTGTCCATTACTGTTGTAGAGGAAATTCCAGCTTCCAGGCTTCACAGTCTGTTTTGATTTTCCTCTACTGACAGATTTCAACCCTTATTTTGGCTGACACAGAAACCTTCCTGTACATCGGTCTCCCCCAGCCTGGCTCCCTCCTGATATTTTGGACGACAACTCCCAGCATTCCTGAACATTGGCTATGCTGGTTGGAGTTTTAGTCCAAAACATTGGAGGGAGCCGGGTTTGGGAAGGCTCGTTTAAATCCATAGAAGCCCACCCAGCCATTAAGATGGGGCTCTGAGGCACTGTGCACCACCCCGTTGTTGAGGTCCATCATGCTGGTGGGCATATGAGACGGGGCTTCCTTGGTGGTGGGGATTGGGGCAGGACATGAGTGCAACAACACCCTCCCGCCCAAGTTCCCCAGCAACTGGTGTACATAGTTGTGAACCGCCCAGAGAGCTTCGGCTGTTATAATAATAATAATAATAATAATAATAATAATAATAATAATAGGCATATTGCTTTTGATAGTGGAGGTAGCATATAGCCATCAAGACTAGTAGCCATTGATAGCCTTCTCCTCCAGGAATTTGTCCAATCCCCTTTTAAAGCCATCCAAATTGGTGGCCATCACTACATCTTGTGGTAGTGAATTCCATAGTTTAACTTTTCACTGTGTGAAGAAGTACTTCTTTTTATCTGTCATGAATCTCCCACCAATCGGCTTCATGGGATGACCCCAGATTCTAATATTATGAGAAAGGGAGAAAAATGTCTCCCTATCCACTTTCTCCACACCATGCATAATTTTGTACATCTCTATCATGTCTCCCCTTACTCACCCTTTTTCTAAGCTAAACAATCCCAGATGTTGTAACCTTTCATAGGGGAGTTGCTCCAGCCCCTTGATCATTTTACTTGCTCTTTTCTGCACTCTTTCCAACTCTACAATATCTGTTTTTAGGTGCAGTGCCCAGAACTGTACACAGTATTCTAAGTGTGGTCACACCATAGATTTGTATAAGGGGAGCAGTTTTACTTTTGATTCCTTTCCTAATTATGCCTAACATGGAGTTTGCCTTTTTCACAGCAACCACACACAGGATCGACATTTTCATCGAGCTGTCCACCACAACTCTGAGATCTCTTTCTTGGTTAGTCACCACTAGTTCAGATCCCATCAGCTTATACTTGACGTTGGGATTTTTTGCCTGAATGTGCATAGCTTTACACTTGCTTACATTGAACCTAATTTGTTATTTTGATGCCCATTTTCCCAGTTTGAAGAGATCCTCTTGGAGCTCCTCACATTCCCTTTTTGTTTTAACCACCCAAAATAATTTGGTGTCATCAGCAAACTTGGTCACTTCACTGTTCACCCCTAATTCCAGATCATTTATTAATAAGCTGAAAAGCATTGGTCCCAATACAGATCTCTGTGGGACCCATTTATTCCTACTCTCTGCTTTCTGATCTTTAACCAGTTACTGATCCATAAGAGGACCTCTCCTCTTATTCCATGACTGCTAAGTTTGCTCAGGAGTCTTTGGTGAGGGACTTTGTCAAAAGCCTTTTAGAAGTCCAAGTAAACAGTATCTACCGGATCACCCGTGTCCATATGTTTATTGACACTCTGAAAGAACTCTAAAAGGTTAGTGAGACAGGACTTACCTTTGCAGAAGCCATGTTGATTTTTTCTCAACAGAGCTTGTTCTTCTATATGCTAACTAATTTTATCTTTAATAATTTAAAACTTTTACAATGTTTTTATTGTTTGTATTTTATATTGTATTTTATCGTGTTTTATCATTGTTGTAAACTGCCCAGAGAGCTTCGGCTATTGGGTGGTATAGAAATGAAACTTATTATTATTATCATCATCATCATCATCATCATCATCATCATCATCATCATCAAATTGTGCTTTCAACCAATTTACCCAGAACAGATGTTAAGATAACCGGCCTATAATTTCTCAGATCCCCCCAGAATCCCTTTTTAAAAATTGATGTTACATTGGCCATTCTCCAGTCCTCTGGTACAGAGGCTGATTTTAGGGACATGATACATATTTTTGTTAGAAAATCAGCAATTTCATATTTGAGTTCTTTAAGAACTCTAGGATGGATACCATCTGGGCCCGGTGGTTTATTAATTTTCAATTTGTCAATAAGGCTGTGAACTTCAAGTTGCGGCTGGACAGCCATCTGTCAGGGATGCTTTGATTTGGATTCTTGCATTGAGCAGGGGGTTAGACTCGATGGCCTTATAGGCCCCTTCCAACTCTACTATTCTATGGTTCCATGGTTCATCTTTTGTCACCACTATGCCCCAGTTCTTCAGATTCCCTTCCTGAAAACATAAGTTCAGGCACAGGTATCTGTCCTATACCTTCTGCAGTGAAGACAGATGAAAAGAATTCATTCAGCTTCTCTGCCTTGATGTTGTTAGCAATATGCTCCTCAAATTGCTTTTTTGCATCTCTTATTGTCTGCTTGCATCTCCTTTGTGCAAGCTTGTGCGCCCTTTTGTTTTCCTCATTTGGGCAAGACTTCCATTTTATGAAGGAAGCCTTCTTTTCTCTCATAGCTTCCTTGACACTGCTTTTTAACCATGCTGGTGACCTCTTGGCCTTGATGCTACCTTTCCTAACCTTTGGTATACATTCTAGCTGTGCTTCTATTATTGTGTTTTTTGAGTAACCTCCAAGCATTTTGAGGGGATTTAACTCTCTTGTCTCTCCCCTTTCAACTTCTTTTACCAGTTCCCTCATTTTAAAGAAGTTTCCTCTTTTGACACCAAATGTGACTGGAATTCCTTGTCAATTTTCCACTTAAATATATATTAAATCTGATAGCACTCTGGTCATTGTTTCCAATTGGTTCGTACTAGTTCCTGGGTGACACCATTTAGGATTAAATCCAGAGTTGCCTTCCCTTTCAGTTGGTTCCATGACCAACTGTTCTAGGGCACAGTAATTTACGGCATCTAGAAATGTAACCTCTTTGTCATGACTGGAACATGCATTTATCCAGTCAATGTGGGGGTAATTGAAGTCACCCATTTCAGCTCCCTGATTTCTTTTTCCATCTCAAAATCTCCCTGTGTGTTCTGGTCTGCGGAACGATAGCATGTTCCTTGTACTAAATTAGTTTTGGAGCCTGGTATTGTCACCCACAGTGCTTCTGTGGAAGAGTTTGCCCCTTTAGGTTTTCCTGTCTACTTGACACTATGCCCTCTTTGACATACAGAGCAAAACCTCCTCCAGTACGCCCTTCCCAGTCCTCCCTATAGAATTTATATCCAGAGATGCCCATATCCCACTGGTTCTCTCCATTTCACCAGGTTTCCATAATGCCCACTATATCTAGGTTTTCCTTTAAAACTAGGCACTTCCAAATCTCAAAGGCTTCTAGCATTTGCATAGAAACACCTATACACAGTGTCCCTCTCCAGATGTCTCTGGCTCTGAGCTGTCTACTTACAGCTAAAACTACCATTAAGCATAAAAGAAGACCTGAAACATTAGAATCAGAGCTGGGCAACTTGTGGCCCTCCATGTTTTGGCTTACAACTCTTCTCATCCCTCACCAGTGGCTACACTGGCTACAGCCAATGGGAGGGCCGCAAGTTGCCCACCCCTGCATTAAATAAAATACTAAAATACACACAAAAAGATGGAAACACTGCTGTCATACACTGAAGTTACCAAAAGTCTTTTGAAAAAGATTCTCAGTAAGAGCTAACAGCAAGCAAGGCTGATGAGCCTCCCTAGAGAGTAAGTTCCGGAGGATGTGTATAATTACTGAGGAAGATTTGTTCCTCACAGGCACCCACCTAACCTCCAATGGCCATGGCACTTACAGCAGGGCCTCCTAGCCCAATCTAAGTCCTTGAGGGTCCATATGGAGAATGAATATTTTCTTTGAAGTTAAGAACCAATACGTTGGACTGTACCCAGAAGCTACCTGGCAACTAATGGTAAAATCAAAGCCAAAAAACAACTAAAAAGATTTATATCAGGAGAATCACAGACATTTAATATTTAGATCTGTACTAGTGAGTAAACATAGCTGTGTTGCAGAAAATTAGCTGGAGCTCATGCTAGCCCAGAGATTAAAGCAAAAGCCTATTTGGCATCAACTGGACTGCTGCACAGCATCCCTGGATAGAGACATAATTACAGAGGCAGCAGGGATTTCTGTCTCCTCTGTACTGTAGATTTCATATGCCAGGATTACCTCAGATTGCTTTTAAAAATAACATTGTGCTCCCAAAATGAAGAGAAAAGAGCACAAAGTTTGACCTATTTAATTTTCTCCAATCTTTTTTTTTAAAGTAAGGTGCACTATACGACCTCACAGCTGTAAGCATCAATAGATCAGTGTCTGAATACTGCAGAACACATCAATAAAGGATCAGGGTGCCACTTAGTTATTCCATACAATGGGGATTTTAAACTCAGTGTTCCTAATACAGAATTCAAAAGTTTATGTGTTGATAATTGTGGAGGAAGGGGGGGCTGCTGACCCGCCACACCCCCACCCTTTCCTACCCAAAGGACTCAAGACCCCCAGAGATCTCAAGGTACCAGATTGCCAGCCTCAGCTGTCTGCAATCCTACTTGAATCTCTGTTCAGGGACTTGCCTTTCTGACTGTAACTTGGATTTAGTTGCTGGAACCACAGAGCAATCCACAAACACCATGTGGGGTAAAAAACCAAGGAAGGTTTATTCAGGTAGCATTTTACAACAAGAATAGGGAAATGAGAGAAGCACAAAATAGAGAGGCACTTTGGTACACAGAGTAAAGCTACAAAATAACAAAACCTGATTCTTTATATCTCCCAGGCACACACTCTGTTACCTGGGGATCAGTTCTCTTCCAGGCCAAGGTTGGATCCAGCACAGCCTTGCCGCCCGGGAGGACTACTTCACCTACCCGAAGGTCCGAGATGGGTAGCCCTCCACAAGGCCTGCCTTGCCAAAGCCCTCATTCAGCTAATTTCACCAGGAGCTACCTGAGGTCGGATCCTGAGGCCGCCCGAAGGCTTGGACCTCTGCCTGGCTTGCTGCCATTGCTCCACAGCCAGCAACCACGCGACGAACAAAGACAAAGACAAAACCCACACGTTGGGAAATATAGCTCTTTCCCCCTCCCCTCCTCCTTCCTGTAGCTCTGCTGCCTCTTAGCCAATCAGGATGAACTTCACCTGGCCATGCAGGGAGGGGAACTCATGACTCATGACATTTGCATTTGAAAGCCGGGTCACTGTAGACTTTGGGACGCCGGCATACACCCTCCCCTCAGCCTTTAGCTGGTTCACACATGAGGGTGTGTGTGTGTGTGCGCATGTAGGAACCCCCAAAGGCTCCTTCCTTCACAATAATCAACATTGCTTTTGAATCCAGACAAACTGTCCTGTTCCTTCTGCCACATTTTACAGGGTTAGCAGAATATCCAGCAAAACTCTAGAATGAAGCATTTGACAGAAATTCATTTTCTGCATCTGGAGTGGGGAAAGCTGATTGCCAGATCCATCACAGAGAGGTATGACAGAAAGATAGTCTCTTTCACTTCCTTGCACTTGAAAAACACTTCACATAGATCTTTATCACACGTATGTCTTTCCTACCTGCACTGCAAGGCATCATTTTCTGAAGTGGTAGCTGTCTGGGATGTATGGTCTGATCTTTGAGCTGAATCTTCATTCTCTAGAAGAAAGCAAAGATAGAAATCATTGTTGGTCTTCTAGTACTTGTAGCTACAACCAGGCAAATAAAACCTTGCAGGGTAGGCTGTTTTTCATGCTATATGCTGCTTTTTTGCCTCAGCAGGATTCAAAGATCTTAAGATATCTCCAACTGCTTCCAGGAACAGTATGAGAAAAGCTAATACATTTCCTACTTAATATATGTGATAGAATACACTTTTGTTCCACGAAAGTAGACCTAGGTTCAGGAAAGAAGTCCTAATCATAAATAAATACATACATCTTAGCTGCTCCTTGTATTACCTTGTGCTGTTATTGTAATTGGAAATGTTTTTATTAATGTATTTTAAATGTGATTTTAATAGTCTATGTGAACCACTCAGGGATTTTATTATATTAAGTGGTATAGAAGTATCACTAATAATTAAATAATAAATTTAAAAAGTAGGTTCACAAAGTTTTGGACAAGTTGATGGAAGAAGGAACCTACCAGAGAGTGTTGGCTGTTAGGTGGTATAGAAAGGAAATAAATGAAATGAAAATGAAATGAAAATTGAACTAATTTAGCATGTTAGTCTTATATTTACCGGTAGTAACAAAACTAAAAAATACCATGTTAACCTTATTTGCTATATAAATATCTCAAAAGTTTTTCTAATAGCCCAAAGTAGCTGAACTGAAATATTTGATAAGGAAAAAAGTAAGAATAAAATACGCAGTATGGTTTAAATGTAATATTCAAAGAAATCCAAAGCTTTACTTAAATTATTTTGATTTTAAATACTTGTACATATTTAAAGATGTGACAACTCAGTAGCACACACTTCCTTTACACAGTCTGGATTTTAAGGAAAAAAATAAGGCATTGAAAACTCTTAATCTGGCCTTTTAAATGGTTTTAATGTTGTCTTAGGCTGCAATCCTATACCCACTTACCTGGGAGTAAGCCCCACTGAAGCTAATAGGATTTACATCTGAGTAGAGATGCATAGGATTGCATTGTTAATGTTTTAGCATGGTTTTATTGCTGATTTTTATGTTTTTATGGTATTATTATTGTTTTTATTTTGATTTGTTGTATACTGCCTTGGTGACTTATGTGGAAGTGCCATAGAAAAATATTTAAAATAAAAATAAATTAAATTAGAAACATTAATTTGAGCATGCTTATTATTATTATTATTATTATTATTATTATTATTATTATTATTATTACACTCACATCCCGCCTTTTTTCCTCTTGAAAGGAATCCAAGGAGGCTTACATAATCCTCCTCCTATTTTATC
Organism: Shinisaurus crocodilurus; assembly: GCA_021292165.1. Taxonomy (NCBI): domain Eukaryota; kingdom Metazoa; phylum Chordata; class Lepidosauria; order Squamata; family Shinisauridae; genus Shinisaurus; species Shinisaurus crocodilurus. Next base: position 274,815,966 of record CM037876.1, read on the forward strand.
CTCACAACAACCCTGTGAGGTAGGTTAGGCTGAGAGTCAGTGACTGGCCCAAAGTCACCCAGTGACCCAGTCCTGAGTCCCAGTCCAACACTCTTATCACTACATCACACTGGTTCACATTTGCTTGAAGAATTATGCAAGTATAGCTAGGAATAGTCACCTGAAGAAAAAATAATAATTACAAGTTTGATTTTAGATTTGACTACTATTGTGTTCATTCCAGTTGCACAGTTGACTTATATTGTATTCATTCACTATGCTATCAATTTATTTTATGAAACAATGTGTTTCTAAAAATAGATTTCCCCCCACAGAAAAATATAGGTAGTAATAGTCCATTCTACATGACTGGTACCACCAACCAACTGTAGAGTCTAGACATTTCTCACTGCAGCTTGTCTCTCTGTTAGAGAGTAGGGAAAGATACTCATTGTGATACCTGCCAAACTGCCTTTCTCAGCTGTTCAACAGTAGTGCAAAATCAGGGAGAACATATGAGACATAAGACAAAAACTAGGAACACCAGAAGGATAATGAGGGGGCAGCTTTAAAAACACACACACACACACACACACCTCAAATCAGGGACATCTCTAAATCAGGGACACTTAAGAAGCATACACACTCATGCTTTATGTCACTGGATAACCTCCTCTAGAGAACAGAATGACATTGTATATCATTTAGTCTTTGCCTTCTCCACAGTGAATACTCAGGCAAGGAGCTGATCACCATTAGCCAGATTATTTAAATTCATTAAAGCCCAGACCAGGAGGGATACATTTAATTTTTTAATTATTATTTATAAAGCCCTGTTGTACATCATTCAGTGACTGTACATTTAATGTAAGATCTGGGAAGAAATGGTATTGTAGGCTTCCATGCTTCTAAGACCAGATCTTTAGAACTGTAGCAAAGCACAATGGTGATGGTTAGAACTTTGTATACCAAATAAATAAATAAATTAGCAATTCTACACCAAAGTAAATGAAATTCTGCACATGACTCATGTTTACATATACATTTTGTACAATTTATTCTGTTTCTAAGGTTTAGTTTCGCAAACAAAGGAGGATATGTTGGCAATAATTTGGAGAATGGAAGAAAGAATATGGAGAATGAAAAAGAATTGGCTCTTCTCACAAAGTTTCAATAACTAATTTAGTTACTCCTTTCCTATCCTGGATTTGTATAAACATTCCTTCTTAGGTAAGTGTGAACTGATCAAACTAATGAACAGAGACCTATGAATGGAAACCTTAGATCTTTCATAAAACATAAGGAATGCTACAGACAAGGCTGTATTCCACAGTCCCACCAAGCCAGTGCAGGTTTTGGCATCAAGTGCAGAATTCAGCATCCTGAGAAACTCAGAATGTTTATTTTTTATTTTAAAAAAGAAAAAGAAAGAAAATACATTTATAGCTTGACTGTGATATTAAAAAAAAAGAAAATACATTTATAGCTGTTATGGCTGTGAAGATAAGCTTAAAATGTGTGGGAAATACATAACTGTCCGTGAGCAGTATACAACAGGGCACAACTGTTAATATAAATTACATTGCGCATGCCCTAGCGTAAACTACTGTCATCATCATCAGGCGATCACTCGTGACCGAGTAAGATTGTCTTCCGGGATAAAAGGAGGAAATTCTAAAGAAGATTGTGTAGACTCTAGCGATGGGTCCGTAAGTGACTGTGGAGGCCAATTCTAGATCCACACAGCTTCCCACAGTGAGGACACAGGTTACCAGATAGAAGATGGTCCTGTAAAGGATTCATTTGACGTGCTTTTCGCTTAGCACGTTTCTCCCTTTCACCTTGCACTCGGGCTTCTTCAAAGTCCATGGAACCTTTGTGAAAGGCCAACCTCCATTTAGATCGTTCATGGGCCAGAGCTTCCCAGTTTTCGATGTTTATATTGCATTTTTTTAGATTAGCCTTATGAACATCTTTAAACCTCTTATATTGACCACCGATATTCCGCTTTCCATTCTTGAGTTGGGAGTAAAGTAACTGCTTTGGGAGACGGCAGTCAGGCATTCGAACAACATGACCGGTCCACTGAAGTTGGCGTTGAAGGATCATTTTTTCAATGCTAGTAGTCTTTGCTTCTTCCAGTACACTGACATTTGTTCGCCTATCTTCCCAAGTAATTTGCAGGATTTTCCGGAGGCAACGTTGATGAAACCTTTCAAGGAGGTGGAAGTGACGTTTATAGATAGTCCATGTTTCGCAGGCATACAATAAAGTTGGTAATACAATGGCTTCATAAACCAGTGTTTTGGTCTTCTTACAAATATCCCGATCCTCGAACACTCTATGTTTCATTCGAGAAAATGCGGCACTTGCGGAGCTCAAACGATGCTGGATTTCACTGTCGATGTTAGCTGTAACAGAAAGATAGCTGCCAAGATAGAGAAAATGATCGACATTTTCCAGTATTGTCCCGCCAAGCTGGATAGATGGCATCACCAAAGGGTTAGCTTGCACTTGCTGATGAAGCACTTTGGTCTTTTTGATGTTAAGTGAGAGACCAAGTTTTTCGTATGCTTCTGCAAAAGCATTTAGGATAGTTTGGAGATCATCCTCTGAATGTGCAGAGACCACATTATCATCAGCATACTGAAGTTCCACAACGGAGGTTGTAATTACCTTACTTTTTGCTTTCAGCCTGCTGAGATTAAAAAGCTTTCCATCTGTTCGATATATAATTCCCACACCAGTGGGAAGTTTCCCCTTGACAAGATGTAAAACCATGGCGATGAAAATGGCAAATAATGTTGGGGCGATAACACATCCCTGTTTAACACCTGATCCCACTTTAAATGGAGCACCATGAGAGCCGTTGTTGTCCAAAACCGTTGCCGTCATGTTGTCATGGAGAAGTCGCAAGATATTCACAAATTTATTGGGGCATCCAATTTTCATAAGGATAGTCCAGAGAGCTGTACGGTCTACAGTATCAAAGGCCTTAGCCAAATCGATAAATGCCATATAAAGGGGTTGATTTTGCTCCCGGCATTTTTCTTGGAGCTGACGTGCAGTAAAAATCATGTCTACTGTCCCTCTAGAGGGGCGGAAACCATATTGAGTTTCAGGGAGGATCTCTTCTGAAATAGATAGAAGACGGTTTGCGAGAATCCTAGCAAATATTTTACCTGCGGTTGCTAAGAGAGAAATGCCCCGATAGTTTCCACAGTCTGTTCTATCACCCTTCTTAAAGAGGGTGATAATTATGGCATCCCTGAAGTCTTCTGGGATCTCTTCTCTTATCCAGATTTTTTCAATGAGTTTATGAAGATGTTGTACAAGTTCGGGGCCCCCTTCTTTAAAGATTTCAGCAGGAATCCCATCTGGTCCACTAGCTTTGTTATTCTTCATTTGATTAATGGCTTTTATAACTTCATCCAAAGTGGGGAGTATTGCAAGTTCCTCTTTAATTTGTTTTTGTGGGATTTGCGAAAAAATCTCATTATCCACCTTAGATTTACGATTTAAAAGGTCATAATAATGCTCTTTCCAACGCAGTGCAATAGACTCTTTGTCTTTTAAGAGTTTGGTGCCATCTTTTGATTGTAAAGGGTTTGTACCATAGGTTTTTGGTCTATAAATGGCCCTTGTGGCCTTAAAAAAGCCCCGTGCATCATGAGATTCTGCAAGTTGTTGAATTTCCTCAGCTTTCTTTTTCCAACAAGCGTTCTTAAGTTCTCTTGTTCTTCTTTGGACCTCAGCCTTTGCGCTAGCGTAGGTTTTTTTCTTGGCAGCGCAGTTAATATCATTTTGCCATATTTGGAAGGCTTTCCTTTTTTGGTCAATTATATATTTAATCTCATTATCATTTTCATCAAACCAATCCTGATGTTTCTTAGTTTCATATCCAATAGTTTGTTCACAAGCTGCAGTAATGGAGGTTTTCAGCTTAGACCAATGGTCCTCAATGTTGTCAGGAGGTTCCGTAGGTAGATGTTCCTTAAGAAGTGATTGAAGACGAGTTTGCTTAATGCATTTGCTGTAATGCATTGACAATTTGCATTAGCTGGTGCGCTAAAGTTTGCTGTAATGCATTGACAATTGCATTAGCTGGTGCGCCAATTTTCCTGAGATATTGGCACATCAGCTAACGCTACTGGTGTTATGCTAGAGTAGTTTATGCTAGCACAATATGATTTACATTAGCAGTTGCATTCCAGTGGGTACTTCCCAGTGTCTTGATGGAGGCTGAACAGGAATTACAGTTGATCAGACGAGGCAAGGGGCTACAATATTGCTTGCATAATAGGTGTCACAGAATTTGGGGTTCAGAATTTGCTTTAACAAATTATTCACATCCTGGTATAGATACAAAATTCAGGAACCGGAGCCATGGCTTAGATATTCTGAGGATCAATCAAGACAGTACAATAAATTAAAAAGAAGAGAGAAGATTTCATAAATGTGGAGAGGGATACTTTCTCCCACAATTGTAGAAGTTAACCAAACATCTGGAACTAGATCGGAAGCAAATATTTACTTTAGGAATGCCACAGCTGCATTGTAGGAGTATTTTTGGAATGCAAGAATGCACATTAGATTTACAAACATACAAGGAGAAAGACGTCTAGCACTCCATCCACTTCTAGGTCATGTACCAGCTTGTCTCCCAGCCAGCACTGCAACCAGTGTGGCTTAGTGGTGAAAATGTTGGACTGAGACTCAGGAGATCCGGGTTCTAGTCCCCGCTTGGCCATGAAACTCACTGGGTGACTTTGGGCCAGTCACTGACTCTCAGCCTAACCTACCTCACAGGGTTGTTGTGAGGATAAAATGGAGAGGAGGATGATTATGTAAGCCGCCTTGGGCTCCTTGCAGGAAAAAAGGCGGGGTATAAATATATAATAAATAAATAAACCAATACTACAGCAACAGATGTGCTTGGTTTGAATGGCATTTACTCAATGTTGTGCCTCCAGTAGGTCAGACAGAGACCAGCCATGCCGGAGTGTGTTTGGGGTGGGGCCAGGCTAAGTGCAGCCTGAGCCAGCTGGGCAGCCTTACCAATCAGCGCCTGCTCAAAAGGCAGGTCCCAAACACACTCAGATGCTGGAAGCAATTGTTTGTTACAGCTACACGCTCCTGACATTCCTGACCTCAGACTTGTACCTTGGAACAACCTTGACCATGACTTTGCCTGATCCCAAACTGGTTTATGTTTGCTGTATTTCGGAATGATATATTTTGGCTTTGACCCTCAGACTGTGATAACGAGTAGGGCTTATCTTGGAACTGGACGTATTTATGACACTCAACATCTTTGCATATGGACAGTGGTATGAGAGAGCTAAGCAACATTAACCACTTATTCCCAGCAATAATAGTTGGCATTTATACAGCACGTCAGAGTGTGCAAACATATCACATATTTATTTTGTTGCAAACTTTACAAACAATCCTGTAAGATAGGTCAGTAATTATCTTGAAAATGCAGATGAGGCACTAAGGGTGCAATCCTATGGCCCTCTGACCTTGTCTGGGGGGCAGTAGGATGGGGCATAGAAGCTGCTGCGACCTCAGAAATCCCTTCTGAGGTCACAGTGCTGTGGAGCAACCACTACCCCCAACCTCGTAGCAGGCATGGTTCTTTGCATGCTGGCTGGGAACCAACATGGAAGACTGTCTTCTGTTCCACTGGGGAGGAGGGCATTCCCAGAGGAGGGGAGGGGTGTGGTGTGGCACCACCAGCTTCCATAGAATCCACGCGGTGTCTCAGCTTCTCCTCACGAGGAAGTGTAAAGCATCTTGATGGCCGAAATCAGCTGTCTAGATGTTTTTGAGGGGGAGGGGAACACGGTGGCAATCCTGTCTGCTGCACTCCTCCCGCAGTCAATAGGATGCCCATAATCCTCCATATTCAGAGGGTTGCGGGCACCCACATAGGATGGGGATGTAAGGCGGAGACTGTGCTTCCCTACATCTACCTGGTAAGTTCATGGCACTGAGGGAGGCAGTGGTACACCACAGGCAGCTGATTTTGAGTGTAATGAAAGAGCAGAAAATTCTTATTTATTTATTACTGTTGTATTTTATACTCCCAGGCAGAGTCACTTGTGGGATTTTCTGCCCCATGTGCCAAAATAACTTGACCAACCTCTTGTACTATGCACTTTTGACTTGCGGGGGAGGGGGGCATTTGCTGTTCCACCTAAGGCAGTGTTCTTCAACTTTGGGTCCCCAGATGTTTTTGGCCTACAACTCCCAGCATGCCCCAGCCAGCTACGCTGGCTGGGGCATGCTGGGAGTTGTAGGCCAAAAACATCTGGGGACCCAAGGTTGAAGAATACTGACCTAAGGCAACAAAATGCATGGCAGAGACTAGATTTGAACTGGAGGCAGTCCTTTAGCCACAAAGCTATACCAGGGGTCCAAAAGAGAGAGAGAGCGCGAGAGAGCACCATGTATTGCAAGTAGAGAAGCAGAGAAGAAAGCCTTCGCTGTGCACCCTCTGGAACATCAGGGGTAAGTATGCAAGCCAGACAGTAACTCCCTATTTCTAGGATCCTCCAGTTCAACAATTAGTCAACACAGTCTCTTGCATTCACTTAAATCTCTCTATTCTGTGTTATTACATTTGAGGCAGTAGGAGAGACAGTTACTGGTCCATAAAATAAGAAAGCAAATAACTTTATGGCACTGTGACTATTATCTATTACATGATGCAACAGTTACACCAAGGTGCATTCACCTAATTATAAAACAGCTGGTATGCCAGGGATAAATTAAACAATGCAATACCTCAAGGAAACAGAAGCTATTAGAGGCCAGCTCTGACAAACAAGCCTATCAAACAACGTTACAGCATAAGGAGGCTGAACATAGAAAGAAGTCAGCCACATTATTTCTTGGGTGATCAATGCAACACTGAGATGTACTGCAAACTTCTTATACAATATTATAAATCTGTCCCCAAACCTATTCAATATTGTTTTACTTTTCTATAACAGAGTACTGATTTAGTTTCTGATTATCTGCGACATCCCGTTATTCCCTAACACTGATCTTGCCATTACAACGGAAAATGGTTTTATGCTCTTTGGTTCTATCTGTGGCTACTGGGATGCAACAATTTCCAAACAGATGGAGTTTTGGGGTCACAGAATAAGCACCAGCTTCTACATCAATACGGAGAGCCCTTTGCTGGATACTACACCATCAAGGATTCTTTTATGCTGCTGTTCTACCCATACACACACACACCAGAGAGCACCTCTAAATCAGCTCCCAAGCTTCATTCATATGCATGGTTCTTCCCTCTACAACAATTTAACAGATGAACACAGAGGCAAGAGGAGGATTAACTAGTTTTGCAGTAAGCCACTTGCTCAACTAACAAATGCTTCCAGGAAAACGCTTGATCTAGCACCACTAAAGGCATATTCTGTTATGGAGGTACTTTTCCAGTGGGTAGGCTAGTGAAGGTGTGCTGCTAAGTTTAATTTTAATTCATTACTATCCGCAACTTAAACATTACGTGAGCTATCTTGCCAGGGGAAGGGGCATGCAAAGGGGCTAAGAAGGGCACCGGGGAGGGATTACTTTCTGCACTTTGTAATTGACACCCTTGAAGGGGGACACACTAAAAAGAATTACACCAAATGGCCATTGGGATGCACTGGTTTCTTACAAATGACTGTAGGAATACACTGACAGCCCAACCATATGTATGTTTACTTGAAATGCTGTCCCATCTTGTTCAGTGGAGCTCCATCGACCACGATGGGACTTCATTCCCTTGTACAGTAATACCTTGGATTGCAAGCATAATTCGTTTCGGAACCGTGTTTGTAATCCAAAACACTCTTATATCAAAGCGAGACAAGCCTTCGAGCCAGCCCAGGCAGGGGCTCCCCTCCTCGGCTCGGCCAAGTGCAGTACTACGCCCACCCCATTCTCCCAAATAAACAAGCCCCGCCCCCGCAACGCGACCTCCCGGGCTCAAGCACCTCAGTCCCAAAGTAAAAGTCGCTTCCGCCCACCCCTAATTTGTGTTTTGTTTATATCCCCCCCCCCCGACAGCGCAGCAGCTTCGTGAAAGACAAGAATTCAACAGGTGTGGAGCACATTCTGTCAAAGCGTCCCAGTTGCCGGGAAGGATTCACCTGTTGAATTTCTGCCTGCCTCGTTAAAGGTACGAGGGACTTGCCAGGAAACACTTGCCAACCCCGCCCTGCGCTCGTTCGGTTCAATGGCGAATGAAAGGCCCTGACAGGAACGCTAGATTCCCCGCCCCCACCCGTGAGGGGCTATCAGAACCAGCCCCACAGAAGTACCCGAAGAAGGCGGCGGCGAGAGGCGTTTCTTCTCGTCGTATTCAGCGCCGGCGAAGCAACTGTCACCGCTGCCGTCTGCGCTTCCCAAGCCCCCGGCCGCGGAGGGTTTGAACCGGGTGCCAACGGCAGCGGACAGCACGTCCGACATGGGCAGGCGGAGAACCGAGCCAACCGAAGATAGCCGGGGAGAGTCGAGCCGAGCCGAAAACAGCCGGAAAGAGCCGAGCGGCGATCGTAGCAGCAGCCGCTCTAAGCCCTTTGACCACCACCGCCTCCTCCTCGTAGGCCTCCGCACTACAGAGTTCCCGCCTAATGCCGGCCGCAAACGAAGAAAGCTGTTCGTCAGGCTGCGGCAAAGCCTTTCCTGACGAGCGCGAGTCGAACGGGGAAAGGAAAGAGGGAGACACTTCCCGGAAGTGCTGGTATCCATGGAGAGCGCTCCAGGAAGGACGCGTTGCCATGGCGCCGCCGCCGTTGGGCCGCCAAGGACATCCATTCAGCATCCCCCCCAGTGAAGATGGATGATAACGTGGAGGAGCTGGAGGAAGATGTCGTGGACGACGTAGACGACGAAGAGGGGGATGAGGACGAGGGGGACGAGGAAGAAGAAGAGGAGGAGGAAGAAGAGGAGGAGGAGGAGAGCTGGACTCGCCAGCGCCGGCGCCGCTTACAGCGTCCCGAGTCTCAATCAGGAGCCAAACTAGATTCCAGAACGTCGCATGAATCCGATGCCATACCCGAATCCGACAAGGGCACCGAAGTACAGTTCCGAATCGAACTCGGGACATCCGCCCTCATTGGCCCCTCCTATTTATCCTGGACCCCCGAGGACGTGGCTGAATGGATCGAAGTGTTGGGCTTCCCCCAATACAAGGTAAGGGGGCAAGGCACCCGACTGACCTTTCAGGTTGAGGCCATTCAGGATGGGAGACTCGCGAGTCACTGCGGGAGGAGAGGTTAAGGACGAAGGGATATCGAGCCTCATTTGTGTAAAGGGTCAACTGGGGTGGGTTGGGGGGAACCCCCGCTCAGCCAACAGAATATAGTAATAATAGTAAAGAGAAGGATGACCATGAGCGTGTGCAGAACGCTCTTTAGTTACACAAAGCAATCCTAGCCATATGACATTATGGATGATGGCTTCTGCTTCACAAGATGAAGCTTCCAAGCTAGCTTAAGTTCAGGCACATTTTAAACACTTTTAAAATTCTTGCTTATTTATTCAAAGTATTTTTATCCACTTTTCAGTCAAAAGGCTCCCAGGGAGGCTTGCAGGAATCAATAATCAGGAATCAATAATTAGACAGTCCCTACCCTCAGGCTTACAACATAAAAAGACATGACACCATGGTTACAATGGTACCAAATAAGCTCATTCAGACTAGAGAATGTGAAAAAACAAGGCACCACAGATCTGACTCAATTTGAAAAGATTTTATTAACTTTTACAGATCAGGAAAAAGGATTAATGTCAGATTTATATGCACTTTTGATAAAAACAGACATGGGAAATAGCCTTCCTCTTAAAAGAAAATGGGAAAGAGAATGGGAATGCAAATAGAAGATGAAGAATGGGAAAATATATGGGATGAATTTCCATTTAAAGCAATTTCAACAAAATTCAAAGAACTCTCACTGAAAATAATACAAAAATGGCACTGGACTCCTCACAAAATCTCTCATATTAATAAAAACTACTCTCCCCTATGTTGGAGAGCCTGTGGAGAAATCGGATCACACAAACATATGTGGTGGTCCTGCAAGCAAGTATCCCACTTCTGGACAATAGTTTTCAAAGAAATATCTAAAATTGTAGGGACAAAGATAAATAAAACTTCAGAATTAGCAATATTAAATATCTTTCAAAGAGATAATAAAAATTTATTATACAAGAACCTAATAAGATTTCTATTACAAGCTGCTAAATTATTAATAGCAAGAGGATGGAAAGATGCCAAAGGGCTAACCATCAATCACTGGTATAATGTGGTATGGGAAATTGCATTAATTGAAAAATTAACTCAAAAATTGAGAATTGCAGGGGGGGGGAAGAAAACAAACTCTTTTGAAGCAGAATGGTGGCCTTTTATCCAATTTTCATACAGAACATCTACAACAAAAATACCTCAAGCCTTCCAGCACATTTGGATGCAATAAACTTACAAATATCCACCTATCACAAAACTGACTACTTTATGGACAAAAAAGGCGCCCAGCCAGATTTGTTCCTTTGAATTTTGGTTCGGGGGGGGGGATTTACTTTGTTCTGATCTAATACAATTTCTGTAATGGATTAGATATTTTGTTGGTTGTTCGGTTGTTTTGTATATGTTAAAATTCAAATAAACAAAATTTTTTTTAAAAAAAAAAAGACATGACACCAGAGGCAAAGGGATTGAGAGGGAGAAGGAAAAAATAATTATGGTGATGGGTGATCCACTTGCCCAGATCGATGGGAATATATTCTGGAATTAACTCTACCCTGGTTTGGACTGCATGCGTTGCATTGCCTTTCTGGGCTGGTATGTTCTTTGCATACCAAAGAACATACCAGCCTCTTTTCCTCTTTTCTTTCTTCACTTCTGTTGTTTCTCTTCTCCTTTTTTGTTCAACCTTAAAGGAGCAAGGGAGGCAGGAGCAGGCATAGGGAACATCAGGGCCTGCTCCAATTGGACTGCCCCCCCCACAGAATTACTGCCAGAAGTAGTAATTAATATTCCCCCTTCTTCCCTCCCCATTCCTTTTTCCTTGTGTGTCGTGTCTTTTTAGATTGTAAGCCTGCGGGCAGGGACTGTCTTGTTAATTGCTGTAAACCGCCCAGAGAGTTTCAGCTATTGGGCGGTATAAAAATGAAATAAATAAATAAATAAATCCCCTCAGGGCAAGATGTTTCCTCAGAAGGCCTTCTGGTGGCAGCTGGGGGAGAGGGGCCACCACTGAGAGCTAGATGGTGGTAACTCACAAAGTTATTTTTTTAAGCAATGGAGGGAGCAATCCTATGGCCCCTAGACAAGTGTCTGAGGAGCCATAAGATAGTTGGGATTCCCAGATCCAAGGTTGGAGACAGTGCTCCAAGCTCGGAGAGGGGAATCAGAGATCCAATCACCCTCTCACTCATTTCAGGCATGGAAAGAACTGTGCCTGCTGCCCTCCAAGGTCACAAAAATGACCTCAGAAAAGGGAGCATTTCATTAGGTGGGCAGTGGAGGAGATTGGAGAGGCCAGGATACGAGCTATCCTGAAGCCTCCTTCCCTCTCCCTCCAATGGGCAAAAAAGCCCATCTAGCAAAAATTGCAGGACTGGAGACAAAGATGATGATGATGATGATGATGATGATGATGATGATGATGATGATATTTATTTATATCCCACCTTTTCCCCAATTCTGGGACTCAAGGCAGCTTTACAGCATTAAAATTTGTACAATTAAAACATATAAATAGAAATATGCAAAAGTTAAAAATATAATTAAATCAGCTATAATATTAAAATTATAAAAAAATATCAAAATTAAAACAGCAATAACAGTATAAACTGTGCAATCCATCGCATCCTCACAGGTCCAGACTATTCCCAAAGGCCTGCCAAAACAAAAACGTTTTTGCCTGCCTCCGTAAACATACCAAGGAGGGCATCATTCTAGTTAGCCTCCCTGGGAAAGGAATTCCAGAGCTTTGGAGCAGCCACCGAGAAAGCCCTCTGCTGAGTTCCTGCCAGGCAGACCTGAGATGGTGGCAAAACTAAGAGAAGGGCATCCCCTGAAGATTTCAGGGTATGGGCAGGCTCATAAGGGAGAATATGGTCTTTCAGATAACCTGGACCCAAGCCGCTCCTCCTGCCCTGCATAGGATGACCATAAGCCGCAAGTTCAGGGACTTATAATCATTGCAGGCACAACCCATAGGATTGCACCCTAAATACAGCTAAATGTCACGGAGTCAGAGGTGGAATAAGATGGAGGGATAAAAGGCGTGGGGAGGAGAATGAGATTGTAAGGGTAATGTAATAATAATAAAAGGGTGTCAGTGTGGACTGTAGTCAATCAGGATTATTTTGCGTTGGTGGGGGAGACAAGTAAGACAAGTAACAACCGTCATCATCATAGCTGTTACTCTAAAAGAGATTGTCAGGATGGGGGACATACTCAGAGAAAGTTTCAACCATGAGCTGTGAATCTTGGCTGGTGTGTCGTGATGGAAACACTAGGGTTTATATCATAGGATTGGGTACTACAACACATCATAGTGTCATCTGAAAGACAGAGGAGCATATTGGTGGAAGTCTTGGGATATTCCAAAGGTAGGAATGTGGAGATGCTCATTCTCTAAGGATGCTATCCATTGCTAAACATCATTGCTAAATCAATGTCATTGATTGATGCTAGTAGTCTACTGGATTTCATTATAATTTCAACCAACAGTGACAATTGGCAGGCTGGAGTCAAGATCCAGATCTCCAGTACCTGTTTTTGGCAATAGTGCTAAGCATATAACAATGTCCTTGAATATGTGGGAAGATACTCAGGTGTTATGGTGAATTTATGTACCTTCTTTCCCTTTGTTTCATGCCATTGGGTTAAGTAAGTGAGTTGGATGGGTGGGGGTCATATTTTTCCTCTTCTCATACCACATGCTGTGTAATATTTCCTATTTTGTTTTAAGTAGGAGTGCTTTACTACAAATTTTATCTCTGGCCGCAAACTCATCCATGTAAACTGTTCAAATCTACCACAGATTGGGATAACTGACTTTGAGCATATGAAGGTAAGAGGACAAATCTTAACTGTATCTTCTCTGCAGTAAGAAGGCTTTGGTTGCTGTTATAAGTCTGTTGAAAGACTGTCGCAAGTGATATAGGAATATGCACTACAATACGAAGCAGGGGGGGTTTCACGTTATTTCAGTTTTATTCAACACTGGCTGTTTCCACAGTAGCTTTTGTTCACCAAAATTTATACCATACACTCCTTCAGGTTTTCTGGAGGAAATAATACCATTCTTCTCAGGTATGGTGATTTTTTCAGATTCAAGTAGAATTGCAGCACAATCCTTGCAGGCATAGACTGTGGCAGCACCATTATCTTGCCTTCATTGAAGGTGTGTTCCTTGATATGGCTGGGGACAGTGCCTTTTCCCACACTGTTCTGCTTTCATGTTGCATCATCTGCCTATACCACGACAATTATGTTTCCTGGCCACCTATAATATGCCAGATATGCATACCAGTATCACCCATTTCTGCAGTTGCAGAATGGATGGTGATTGTGAAATGTTAGCAGACCAAACAGCTTGATGTATAGAACTAGTTATAATTCAGCTTCCTGCTGATTATAGATTAGAATTTACTGTTTTGTGCTAAAGGACTCTACTATGGAAACACCTGTTAACTCACTTTAATATCCGTTTTATTCACACATCTGGCATATTACGTGTGTTTTTGTGATCCTGTTTAAAACAAAGGTTATTGTAGAAAGTATATGTGTGTGTGTGTGTGTGTGTCTCTGTCTGTGTCCTGTGACTGACTGACAGACAGACAGACAGACACACACCCACACACAGTGTCCTGTGACACAGATCTTTCCCAGCTACCTCTGTTGGGGATACATTCCAAAGGGGTGTGGCCATGTTGGTCTGTTGTAGCAAAACACCTAAAAGACTAAGGGCCAAATTAGATGTGACAGTGGCAGATTTGTGCAAATCTGCATGCAAAGTCTTGTGTAGGTCTGCACGTGCTCTGCCACTGAGCTATGGTCCCTCCCCTCCTTTGCTGTTTTATCATAGAATGTTAGGGTGAAAGCTGTATAGAAGCAGAAATTGAAGAAATCTTTACTAATGAGAGCCAGTGTGCTGTAATGGTTAGAGCACTGAACCTGGACTCAAGAGATCTGGATTCTAGTCCCCACTCAGCCATGAAACTCACTGGGTGACTTTGGGCTAGTCATTGACTCTCAGCCTAACCTACCTCACAGGGTTGTTGTGAGGATAAAATGGAGAGGAGGGGGACTATGTAAGCCGCCTTGGGTTCTTTGCAAGAGGAAAAAAGGCAGGATATAAATGTAATAAATAAATAAAATACTTCACATCCCATTCGTAACATTGCTTTTTTAAAACTTCCTTTTGTTTTTCAGGAAGTTTCTCGGCATGTGCGAGAATTGCTGGAAATAGAGGAGCCCCCCTTTGTCAGAAGCATCTCTCTCCCCCGCAGAGATAACATAGGTTTGTTTCTAGAGCGAAAATCTCGGACTGGAACACGAAGTGATGCTCTTAACTATTCTCAGTTTATCCAGGAAGAAGGATTACAGGCATTTGAGCCACAGCCTCCAAGTCCACCGCATGAAGATTCACAACATGAAGTTTCACAGCATGAAGGTTCACAGCATGAAAGTCCAGAGCAAGCTAGTTCAATTTTCTCAAATAAATAAAAAAGATTGGCCTTGTTTTTACAGATGTTTGGATGTAACACTTTGAGTTTCTGTGGTTCCTGTTCAACCTGATCTTACGAGGCAATTTTAGTGGGAACAGAGCAAACAGTGGTGTACATCGCTGTAATTTAAGCACTATCCCAACCCAAAACATGGCAAATAGGACAATGATACAGTTGCCGTTGTGTCAACACAAAATATCCCACTGCATATCCCTGTTTATTTCTGTGAGCAGAGGAACGTTCTGTATGCCATACAGAATGTTCCTCTGCTCACAAAAGAAAACAGGAACTTCTACCACTGGATCATGACCAAAATTGTTTAAAAGATCAATCCAAAGTATGCCTTTAGAAGTGTGTTCCACTGATTTCAGTGCAGTGCTTTTTAAGTGAACTTGCTTAGGATCACAGTCCTGTAAAGCAGGGGTGGGGAACCTTGGGCCCAGGAGCCAAATCTGGCCCTCCTGGGGTTCCCCAGATGGCCATGCTTCCTTCCCCTGGCGCCACCCCTTTTCCTCCAACCCCAGACCATTTGGTTTCCTGGATTTTGTGCAGTTTTTTCCCCATTCTAAAAGGCTGAAGTGCATCTTCTAAGGCTTAGTTACTGGCAGTAAGAGATTTAAGCTACAACATTATGGTATTTTTGGCCCCACCTCTTTTGCCTTTGGCCCCACCCACCACAGGAATGCAGCCCCCCAGCTTCTCCAAAGTTGAATTTGGCCCTCAGGCTGAAAAAGGCTGCACCCCTGTTATAAAGGAAGAAATGCAGTTCCTATTTTTCTCTTATCCTGAACTGGGCAATGGGTCATCATCGTCACACTGCAAGACCACAAAGGATATTTAAATCACCTGTATTGTGTTCAGCTATTAGTTTTCGACAAGAGAAAAGGCAAATGGAGGAAAACAAGTTTAGCTAGATGGAAGGCCAAAGAACCAAAGCTGTTTAATAGTTCTGTTAGTGTTGCTATTCACTTTATTTTTCCATAACATACAGATTAATACAATTGCTTCCAGAATTTCGTTTTTAAATGCCAGCCATACAGTTCAGTTTCTTCTTTGCATCTGTTACTGATTTTCCATCACATATCATCCTCCACTGACTTTCATTACAAATTACTATTTGGATTCTTGCAATGCGTGTGGTTAGGAAGGGTTACTAGCAACTACTCCCAAAATTCTTTTAGTACTCAATATAACAGCAAAAAACGTTTCTACTTCTGTGGTTTGGAATCACAGTATAGTTAATTTATGTCTCTTCAGAATCAGTACTCAATGCCTCTTCTACTTTGCTTATACAAGTCCCATCGATGCTATGATTCAAAGACTTGTAGGGATTCAGTAGCACAGCTGAGAGAGGTATCCTTTTAGAGATAGCTGTCATGGATTCTTCGTTGTTTGTGGGCAATACTGCAATCATGTTATAGTAGAATGAAGCAATGTTGTCCCGGAAAGATGTACTTGTTGCAAGAAGTTGGCTAAGAGGCGAGTCTTTTAGCTGTACTGTTGTCAGATCAAAGCAGGGGAAGGAACTAGAACAGAAAATGTTATCTAAATGTATCTGAAGCTATATCCAAAATTAGCTATATTCCTACCATTTTGGCATTATAGAGGCATTAAACATGGAAATGGGAGGTTTTAATCTTTAACCAGTGAATCCTTTTTCTCCTTCTATGTAAGGACCACTAAGAGAAAATAGACACCCACAAAACAGAACCTACATCTGGGTAGCTGCCTTCTAGTTGTGAACGCTGTTCAAAAAGGGACAAAACAGAAGTGACATTAAATGCATTTGATGTATCTGCTTTCCCCTAATTTGTATGTATTTACATCATTTCTATACCACCCAATTAACAATTTCTTTTGGGTGGTTAATAACAGCAGCCAATAGAAGCTTCCCTTCTGGATCTATTAGCAGCTGGGGGGAAGGGCTTATCAGCAGAACTACAGCACTAAACCCCCATCCCCTGCAGTCCAAATCCTATCCTACTGGTTTCCCAAAAACTGCTGCTATTAATGGAAAAAAACAGACTGAATTTGTGAATGTCTTGTATGTTTGGGTCTAAAGAAGAAGGGAGAAAATGACTGAATAGGACAGCAATGCAAGTATCGCTCACATTAGGGTCATTCTGATCATCACTGCTGTTGGAATGCTGGCAGGAGCTTTGTGTAGGGCTGTAATGTTTGAAAGTTGCTCATGCCATAGATTCCAATTGCATTCCATGCTACTGCTGCATATATTTAGTAGCCATGGGAGTGGTGTAGAAGCCCTCATATACAATCAGGATTATGCACAGGATGATTGACTACAAAGTATTATGGAATCGCCACATGTGGAAGGATTTCCAATGATCTCCACATGATGGCCTAACTTCAGAATTGACCCCCACTACCACCTCAAGCAGAGACTAACCCCAGATATGGAAAGTACTGAAATACATAATCTCTGCATCTTTTAGAAGTTTAACTGAGCCAGGGATTGGAGAACAAAAACCCTCCAGTTAGGACAGCAGGATTGTCATCTCTTCTGGAACATACCCAGGCTTCTTTTACTTGGAAAGCCTATTTCTAAACATAGCCATTAAGTATCATACTTCTAGATACTATTAATGAAAACTCATCAGCCTTTTCAAAAAATCTTCAGTAGGACAATATTAAACTCTACTATTTCCAGTCTGACTTTACTTACTCATGAGGTTCCAGGGTGGAAGCAAAGGCTTGGTTAATAAAGTTTTCACAAACAAGAAATGGTGGTGGTGATTTATCTTCTGCAGGGGCGATGGCTTTATCCTCAGGAAAGCACACTTGATTGAGTAAGACCAGGGCCCTTGCATAGGACAGCTGCTGCCAGGTGTAGCTGTTGAGAGCTGCATAGAACACAGCTGCCAGCCACTTTGTATTGACAACCATTTCCCCTGTAAAACAACGAAAAATCTATATTATAGATATAAAACGTTTAGTTCATATATTGAGGGCAAGCCTGTACAACGACATCAGGCTCACGCCAAATGCAGCATTTTTTCCTGTCAATTTGTGACCCCCCCAAGGAAATGCCAAATACCCAATGTCTGAGGCCTTTTCCCACATCTGTGTGGGAACTGGCCTGCTCAATCCCATCCAAAGTGAGAATGGGACAGGGAGAATCCTGCGAATTACTTGGGAAGATAGGCGAACAAATGTCAGTGTACAGGAAGAAGCAAAGACTAGCGTTGAAAAAAATATCCTTCAACGCCAACTTCAATGGACCGGTCATGTTCGAATGTCTGACTGCCGTCTCCCAAAGGAGTTACTTTATTCCCAACTCAAGGATGGAAAGTGGAATATCAGTGGTCAGTATAAAAGGTTTAAAGATGTTCTTAAGACTAATCTAAAAAAATGCAATATACGGTAAACATAAAAAACTGGGAAGCTCTGGCCCATGAACAATCTAAATGGAGGTTGGCCTTTCACAAAGGTTCCATGGACTTTGAAGAAGCCTGAGTGCAAGGTGAAAGGGAAAGCATGTCAAACGAATCCTTTACAGGACCATCTTCCATCTGGTAACCTGTGTCCTCACTGTGGGAAGCTGTGTGGATCTAGAATTGGCCTCCACATTCACTTACGGACCCATCGCTAGAGTCTACACAATTTTTTAGAATTTCCTCCTTTTATACTTTTCTTTTTTTAATTTTATCCTGGAAGACAATCTTACTCGGTCACGAGTGATCGCCTACTACAGGTGGAGGAATCACATTTTTTTTAATGCTCCCCCAACATAAACAGCAAAACAGCACCATAGAAAGCTAGCACAGCAAATATGCTAGGTTTTTTTACTTGCAGGAAGCACTGCTTTTGTATATGGGGGGGAAGCATTACCCCCTCCCCCAAATGGCCTCTCTCACCTCCAGCCCTCTCTGCCATCTCATTGTGCTGCAAATGTGGATTGGGCCTCAGTGGCATGGGCTGTTAGAGACAATTTTTCCAAGCTGCTGCAGCCAGTCCTAATGCATTGTGCACCTGTATCTGAGACTCCTGCTCTGGGCTGCAGAGAGACCTGTGGGTGGAGAAATAGGGAGAAAGGGGTGAGGGTAAGTGATCAGTGGAGGTGCAGACCTGTGGTGGCAGGGAGAAGAGAGAATGCTATGAAGTGGAGAGAGGAAAGCTGGACGGGTTAGCAGAGAGATGGGTTCAGAGAGACAAGAATGCATGCTACGGGATACAGAACGGAGGCTTAACACATAAACATTAGAACAAAATGCTCATCTGTGGCAAATGTTGCAGGGTGGCCCTCTAATACTAATTTTAAAAAGTGGCCCTCAGAATTATTTGATTTGTGAACCCTGATCTAGGGCTTAGCAGACAACTTGTTTCACCTCCTCCCTGACAAATACAACAACTATTGAAATATATATTTTTCACATGGACTGCAAGGTTAAGAAAATAGTTGACCTACCCTTTGGGCTACAGGGACATGTAGCCTGAATGACATCTGGGTCTTTGAGGGCTTCCACAACTGTCCTGTTAGCCTCCCAAATATGAAAAGTGCCGCTGTCTGCAAACTTGTATTGCGGCCTCAAGATGGAATTGCAGGAAAATAATTGCTTCAGCCTGAAAGTAGATAAGAGCACAGTAATTCAGGTAGATCATGGTCTGACAGGCAAGCCTGCAGAAGAGGCATGATGCACATCTGTAGAATAGCACTCATTCTACCAAACCGTGATAATTTCCCCAAACCTATCCAGTGCCCTTTTGGCCAGTATTTGCACAAAATAAGGATCTATTGCATATAATCGGCTCCCTGTTCTGTCTACAGGCTGCCAAAAGGATACGCTATCAAAATGTATTAATTTTATTTATTACATTTCTATACCGTCCAATAGCCGAAGCTCTCTGGGGGTGGGGGGAGGCTCACAACAGTTAAAACCATAAAATACAACAACCTGATAAAATATAAAACTGCAGTATAAAACCAAAGTAACAACCAGCAGCAGTGTAAAGAGATAAATACAATGACAGATTTAAAGCAATAAAAGCTGAAGAACTAAAATGCCTGGGAGAATAAGAAGGTCTTCAACTGGTGCCGAAAAGAACACAATGGAGGCACCAGGCGAACCTCTCTGTGGAGGGCATTCCACAATCAGGGTGCCAGCACAGAAAAGGTCCTCTCCTTAGTAGTACCTGCTTCACTTCATTTGGCAGGGTACCCAGAAGAGGGCCTCTGGAGGCAGTCTTAGGGTCTGTCTGGGCAGGTATATATGGGAGGATACAATCCTTCAGGTAACCTGGCCCCAGGCCATTTATTGAAAATCAATACCAGCACTTGGGACTGGTGCAAAAATGGTCTGGAAATCAGTGCAGACCACAAAACACTGGTGTAATATGTTCATACCTGCCAGTTCCTGTTAACAGTCTCGCTGCCTATTTTGGACAAACTGAAGTTTCCAGACCATTTTCAAAAGCAGCCCCATGTATAACACACTGCAGTAATCCAGGAGCATGGATAATTGTAGCTAGGCTATCCCTGTCCAGATAAGGATGTAGTTGGTATATCCGCCTATGCTGATAAAAGGTGCTCTGTGCCACCAAGGCCACCTGTGCCTCCCATGACAATGCTGGATCCAGGAGCACCCCCAAACTAGAAGCCTGATCCTTTAGGGGGAGTGCAACTCCCTCCAAAAGAGCCCTGTTCACGCCTTTAAAAACACATTCACCAAATATGTGGTTGGCCTCACTGATCCGGCCCCAACTTCCACACCTTGAGTGGAAGGGGGGCGGGGGGAGCCTGGTACTGCACAAATACATTTGCAGTAATCATTATTTGTATACTAGACAAAAGGCATAAAAGGCCAAAACAATTGTACAACCTTAAATTGAGGAAAATAGCTACACATTTGTGTTTTGGGGGGGGGGGTGTTACACTGAGTGAACAAGGATTTCATATAGTGTAACAGTAAGCAGGCCAAATGCAACTGCATCCTCAAGGTCTGCTGATCTGTGCCCTGCCAATGTTATCTTGAAAAAATAACTTCAAGCGCACCTTTCCTTGCAACCTAGAAAGTAGATGGTTTGCACATATCTATATTAGAACACTTGTCTCACATATTAGGAACACAGTCCTATAACTTCAGAAGTGGACAAACCTTTTGCCCCTTAACCGCATGTGGTGGTTGGTTGGAGTCCACATGCCGGTGGGTGCAGCCTGGGCCGTCATCCCCTTCATAGTCCCCCCGCTCTATTCACTCGTATGCATACATACATAGATTTTCATAGATCATAGAGTTGGAAGGAGCCTACAAGGCCAGCGAGTCCAACCCCCTGCTCCATGCAGGAAACTAGAGGAGGGGTCTCCCATCCAAGTAACAATCAGGCCTGACCCTGCTTAGCTTTCCACGCTCAGACGAGCTGAGCCAGCGTGAGCCACATACATACATACATATTAATGGGGAGGATTGGTGAATGGGGAGTAAGGTGGCCACATATGCATTATCAAAAAAGAGGAGGAAATGCATCATAAAAAGACCACAAAACAGGACATAATTTATACGTATCAATGCAAATCTAGATATAATTACTATAAGGGGAGGGGCCGTAGCTCAGTGGCAAGAGCATCTGCACTGCATGCCAAAGGTCTCAGGTTCGATCCCCGGCATCTCCAGGTAGGGCTGGAAAAAAAACCCTGCCTGAAACCCTGGAGAGCTGCTGCCAGTCAGTGTCAACAGTACTGGGCTAGATAGATCTATGGTCTGATTCCATATAAGGCAGCTTCCTATGTTCCTATAATTCAAATAGGAAGACAAGACAGGTCATCTTTAAATCGGACTTGGGCTGGATAGAGGATGCCTCCAAATAGAGGCCTGCCCTCTATAAACTAGGGCACATGGCCACCCTGGGTGGGGAAGGAGAGCTGGCTGGGGGATGCTGGGAGTTGTAGTCCAACAAATTGGAGTGCACTTGGTTGGGGAAGACTGCAGTATGGTCAAAAGGAGCTTACTCCCATGTCAGTGTACATAGGACTGCAGTCCAAGGCATATGATTGCAATGCTGGTCTCGGAATCCCAAAACACGTATGAGCAGAGTTCCTAGATCCAATTCCCAAGGTAGGTAGATAGTACTGGATCACCTAAAATAATGACATGTGGCAGGAAGATCTTACAAGAATTCCATACCAGCAATGGCTCAAATTCTGAGGAAATAGATACCGTTCTTGTAGCTTTTAAGTAGGTACAGCTGGATGATATATGCTAAACCTGAATAGAGACAGAGTTAAAAGTTTGCTAGTTCCATGTTCGGCTTTCCTCACAGAAACCATGTGGAAGTTGTTGTTTTTTAAATGTCCTGATCAAGCTAGCTTTGATTTCATAGTGCACAGTACCTGGGCAGAGGAATTGCTGTGAGCAGGCTGTATATAATACAACAATTTTTGAGCGCATTCTGAACTTCTGAGCAGATGTGTGGGAGGTGAGATGGAAGACAGCAGAGAAACACAACATCTGCCCAGCCCACCAGCTGCTTGTTGTTGTAGAAACAGTCAACTCCCAGCATCTGGAATTCTACTAGAAAAGATCAAATAATAAAGGAAGAATCATCCCTATTCCAAATAACAGTGCCTGACCACTAAGTATCCTGAGGCTGCAATCCTGTGATTTACCTGGGAATAAGTCTCATTTGAACGTAAGAGGGACTTCCTTCTGAGTAAACATATTTAAGATTGCACTGTTAGGCTGTAAGGCTCCAAGCACACAACATGATTTATTTGAATGTATCACACACACCATCACAAGCATCTGAAGTTGATAACAGTATGCTGATTATTTTATCCTACCCCTCTGTTTTATGTGCAGACCAGGCCCAAATCATGCAGAATGGGATAGTAGAAGCCCAATGTGGCAGAGTTGCCTGTACCAGTTCAAACTGCAGATGGGGTGGTGGTGCCATTTTGAATACTCCCTTGCATTCAATATTTCCAGCAAGTAAAAAAGCTGGTGCATGAGGGTGAAAGGTTTCCACTCAGTTCATTCCTTGCTTTGGTAGGTGTCCATTTGCAGGAAGATGTTTGTACAAGGGAGCATTTAAAAAAAAAGAAAGAAAGATCCCTCATCTGCACTCTCAAGTGACAGAACTCATTATGCCACCTCAATTCCCTCTCAGTCTGTGTGGGAATATTGATATATGATTCATAGTTATAGACAGATAGCTATCTGTCTATAACTATGAATACATACACATATACACTTCCTTGTACTTTGACAAGCCACCAAGGGAGGAGAATTCCAAAGATATGGGGCAGCCACTGAGAATATTTCTCCACAGGACCTTGTGGTCCTGACCTGGTGCATAATGTTCTTAAGAGGGCATTTCCTGTCAATCTTAATAGTGGTGGAATTGATGTCTCAGATAGGCTGGGCCCAGGTGTTGTGTGTGTGTATAATTTCCTCTCAAATACGTTAGTATGAAAAAAAATGGCCCACAACAGTAATTAGACTGTCTCATTATATCATGTGCCTCTCATCCAATGACACTTGAGAAACTTGGATTAAAGATAATGGTATCACACAATATTTTTTTATGTATTATATTTATATCCCACCTTTCCTGGAAGGAACTCAAGGCAGCTTGCACAATCCTCCTCCTCTCCATTTTATCCTCACAACAACCCTGTGAGGTTGGCTAGGCTGAGAGTCAGTGAGTGGCCCAAAGTCACCTAGTGAATTTCATGGCCAATTGGGGACTAGAACCCAGATCTCCCCAGTCCCCAGTCCAACACTCTAACCACTACACCACACTGGCTCTCAATGACAATATGGGTCATTGAGGTTATGCAGCAGCATTCCCCAAACTGGCACCCTCCAGATGTTTTGGATCACAACTCCCAGCATTCCTGACCATTGGCCATGCTGGCTGGGGCTGATGGGGATTGAAGTCCAAAACATCTACAGAGCACCAGGTTGGGGAAGGCTATAATGGAGAAATAAAGACCCTATACCACAAACAAAATACAGAAAAATAAACACCTGGCACTATTTCAAAAACTCTGATTTAAAGCCTATAATTCACAACAGCCAAGCCTTAGGAACTGGCCAGCGATCAAAAACTATTAAAAGCCTTTTAATAATCCTCCCCCCCCACCTCTATCCTCTGAGATGATTACGGAAAAGAAATTCATTATTCTAAGCATCCATCTACTGTCCAGTTATTCCATCTGTGTGTACACCTCATTTGGGATAATGGTCTTGCATCCAGATATTTTAAATAAAATTACTGTACACGGCAGCATATCACACTAGTCTCCAGCATCGACTTCTGCTTTTTGGGGACATCTCAGATTAAAGAAATGGAACTGAATTTCTGCAACTGAACCTATAAATGATAAATGGAAAAATGTTGCTCTGGCAATAATAACTTTTCAGATCAATACCAAGATAGATGGTGAAAATGTATATCAACCAAGGGTAGATTATTTTTTTAAAGACTATATAAAATCTATAGTGTGTTTTTTTCCCCTTTTTTAATCTTGCATTGGTTGATAGTATATATTATAGATGCTCACTATTAACTGTTACTGAGAAACTCAGGCCTGATGGCTCTTGTATACATGAATTTGTTGGCATCATCCTAGTACCTTGTCCAATTTGTTTTACTGTTCTGGAACACTGCACAGGCAGCTGGGACCAAAAGACTCCTATGATAGGTGCGAGCTGAAAGTGCCTGACCTACTTAAGCTTACATAGTAGTATGCTAGCTCCCTGTGCGTATGTAGCTGTAGCTCAGTGGCAGAGCATCTGCTTTGCATACAGAAGGCCCCAGGTTCAATCCCTGGCATCTTCAGGTAGGGCCAGGAAAGATTCCTGCCTGAAACCCTGGAGAGCTGTTGCCAGTCAGTGACTGGGTTCGCACAGCACGCTTAAGCCACTGTGGCTTGAAGCCACTGTGGCTTAGTGTATTGTGCGAACCTGGGATGGTTTTGTCAGGCTGGCTTAAGTTTGGCTTTAAAGCCACCCTGACAAGCCATGGCTTGTTATATGGCTTGTTTGCCCCCACAGTAGCTCGCTGTGTTGTCCAAGCCTGGATGACACGACCCACTGGGGGGGAAAGCCCCTTGTCGTCTTTTGTTCTGGAAACCTCCTCCAGATTGACCTCTTGGAAGCACAGCTTTGGGTGGGCCATGCAACGTCTTTGGCAATTCGTAAGTGGCTACCCTATGTGGGTATATCCTCTCGGATGCTATCTGCTTAGCTCACTACAAAAAAAACACAGTTCAGTCTTTCCTAGACTTTTCCAGTTCATCAAAATGACAAAGCCAGATAATGGAATAGGAGATTATGACAGGGTGGGGGCCTTTGAAAAAATCTGGCGTGAAAACTGTGAGGATGAAGAAACTCTCTGTGAATATGCTGAGGCAATGGAAAACCTGGCAGGTAATCACTGGACTAAAACTTGTGAAGGAGAGGACCACATTGAATGGTGCTGCAGTGTGTCACGACTCACGGGAATATTTTCAAAATGGCGGACAACGGAAGGCACCCGAAAAAAGATGAGAAAAGAGCTGTTCTTGCTACTAAAAGTGTTCAATCCATGAGTGTTCAACCAACTCCAAAGAAAAAAGATTCTTCTGAAAATTCAAACTATAGTTCTGTAATGGATGAATTGCTACATCCTTCAGGAAAGATCAGATTACTTGATGTTGGCAGCTGTTTTAATCCATTTTTGAAGTTTGAGGAATTATTGACCGTTGGCATTGATATTGTCCCAGCTGTTGTCTACAAATGTGACTTCTTAAACCTTCAGATTCAGCAGCCTCTTCAGCTTGCACAAGATGCCATTGATGCTTTTTTGAAACAGCTGAAAAATCCTATTGATTCCCTGCCTGGAGAATTATTCCATATTGTGGTCTTCTCCCTCCTCCTTTCTTACTTCCCATCGCCTTATCAATGATGGATATGTTGCAAAAAGGCTCATGAACTTCTTGTACTAAATGGATTGTTGCTTATTATCACTCCTGACTCTTCCCATCAGAATCACCATGCTATGATGATGAAAAGCTGGAAAATTGCTATAGAGTCCTTGGGCTTTAAACGTTTAAAGTATTCAAAGTTTTCTCATATGCATCTCATGGCATTTAGGAAAATTTCACTTAAAACAAGTGACTTGGTGAACAGGAACTATCCAGGGATGTTGTATATTCCCCAGGATTTCAACAGTATAGAAGAGGAGGAATTTTCTAATAATTCCTGCTATATCCGATCAGATGCTGAAGATGAACAACTGGCCTACAGCTTCATAGAGCTTCCAGATGCTCCTTATGACTCGGACTGTGGAGAAAGCCAGGCCAGCTCTATCCCTTTCTATGAGCTAGAAGATCCTATATTGCTTCTAAGTTAATGTAACCATTTAAAATCTGCTTTGAAGTCCAAACTCCCTTTACTGTAAAACTAACTTTACTAAACTGACATCTGCTCTGCATATAAAGCATTTGCAAAAAGGAAATGCAAAAGGGTTTTGAGAACGGTCACTATTTTTTTTTTCTACTCATGAATTTTAAAATTTATTCTTGTATTGAAAAGCTGAAATGTGTTTTATGCAGAATGGCTCATGTCATAGCATAAATAGGGTTTACTTTAATATTTGTATTGGTAAAATACTCTGGAAAGGTACCATTCCCCCTCCCTCCAGTTCTGTGAATTGTGATTCTGCAAAATATGCTGATGTGTCTTGGTTTAATATTTTAATCTCTTTATGGTTAAGCTTCCATGTTAGCATTTCTCAGACATTTGTGCAGAAAGATATAATATGCACTGTTAGTTAAATGTCTAAGAAAGATTGGTTAGCTTTTGAATTGAACAACAAAAAACCATATAGAATGAAGTTTTGCTTGAGTTAATTTTGATCTGGTATATCCTCTTGCCTTGCAGTGGAGTAAAGTAAGCAATGTGACTGTTAAGAGCATTGGCTTTAAGCTCAGTGTTTTTTCTTCTCCGGTCACCAAGAGCCAAGGGCATTCACTCAGGTTCTGTGGGGTCCACAGGCAGCCACATCCAACATCTAGCTAGCTTCCTTCCCTCGCTTCTTCCCCATGTTGGTTATTTTCCTTCAGTTAGTTAGGGTTTCCAAGAGAGGCATGGCTACACTGCTCTCCATTTCTGAACTCTGTTTTGCACCTGAATTCTGCAAGCTTCTAAGTGATTGTGGACAATCAGGAAATAAAGCCTGTTGCTTTCCCCAGCCTCTAAAACAGGTAAATATACCTACGCTGGTTTCATTTCTTCCCTTTTCTCCCAATATTGCTCTAAATCAGGTGCAGAACCTCAGGCCCGGGGCCAAAATTTGGCCCTCCAGGGGACCCAGTCCAGCCGATCTGGTATTCCCCAGATGGCCACGCCCCCTTTCCCTGGCTCCCCCCATTCTCCCCAAACACCAATTGTTTGCTGGTCTTCCGGCTCTTGTTCAGGATTTCCCCCATGCTAAAACACTGGAATGCCTCTCCTAGGACTTAGTTACAGTCAGTGAGAGTTTAAAGCTAAAATATACTGATTTTTTATTTTATTTTTTGACTCTGCCCCTTTTGGATTTGATCCTGCAAACCACTGGTACACAGCCTCCCAAAGCTTCTCTGAAATGGAATTTGGCCCTCGGGCTGAAAGAGGTTCTGCACCCCTATTCCAATCTACCCATTCTGCCCCTTGCATGGCCCACCCTACACCACAGAAACTCGCTCTCCTGTTGCACTTAGGCTTCCAAAGCAATGGTGTAGCTACAGCAGGATCTTGGGGCCAAAGTCCAGGGGCCCACAGCCCTGGGCCCCCCCAAAATGACCACCCAAAGAATAACAGGTGATGAGGCAGTGGCAAACAGGACACATTTTTTAATTTTAAAATATTTTTAACTGATTAAATATTTTAAATTAATTTTCTTATGTTATGATGTAGAGATGAAACATATTCAAAACAGGACTAATGTTAACACCTGGGCAGGTATGGGCATGCCAGGAACCACCAGGGCTGACACTGGTTGCTGCAGCATCCTTTCTTTCTTCTTATTTCTTTGTCAGTGTTCCTGAGCTAATTTTCCCCACTTAAATGAGCAATCCTGTGCAAGTTTAGACAGAAAAAAAGGCCTACAACTGAGACTTGTAGGCCTTTTTTCTGTCTAAACTTGCACAGGATTGCGCCTTAGTCTAGCACAGCACATAGTCTGTGCGCGCACCACATCTCTGCAAAAAATCCCATTAGTTTAGTGTCCTTCACATACATGTGCATAGATGTGAGTTCACATGCATGTGTGAATGAAGACAAGTAGGAGCCGTCCCAGTAACATCACCTATGACTCCATTGGGAAAGAGTAATAGGAGAGAGAAAACAGAAGCCTGTGGGTTGGAGGGTGCATTAAATAATCCATTACATTTCCCTTTTTAAAGCTTATTACATGATTATATTTTATTTGGATTTTATAGATCCCTCTTTTCCTTCTCAATCCCAAGAACTCGGTGGAGATAACCATGGGTTGTATTCAACGCAAGTGGCTTTGCCTTAGAAGAAAGCACTTCTCCTCATGTGAGTCAGGATCCCCCATTCCTCAGAAGTACGGTAGCTTTTCCGGCAGAGGTGGAGACTTAAGTGGGTCGGGGGACTGGCAAAAATCGGCTACCCTGACAAGCATGAGCTGAAGCACTTAAAGTGAAGCCGCCACTGGATACGACCCAACACTTGCTTATATTATTCCTTCGAAGAACAACTTGGAGGCATGTTGCTATTGGTCTTACATTGTTTTTAACAATGTATGCGGAACTTAGTCAAACCAGGATTTGAACCCACTTTCCTGGCCCAAATCCAATATTTAATCCAGCGGGGACTACACAGCTCTGGCTTTTAAGCAATGTGGGTAACTTGTTGGGTTTTTTTTTTTAGCCATTTGCAAGTGGTGATTAGAAGTCTGAAAGGGGAAGAGCAAATAAAAATGTCATAATCAGGAAATATATCCCCGTGCTAAAAGCAAATAGCTTTTCGAGACCGATTTTTTAAGGGACGCACAAGTGGAATTGGACATTTGCCATAGAGGGAGTGGCAGGTTTGTCAAGCAAGCTGAATCTGTAGGCAGGAGTGCTCCTGAGTTTTTTGTGTGAATATGCCTGATGCCTGCTAAGTACCTGACTCTTACATAGAGTTTCTGGCTGCCTTGTGGAGATCTGGATGTTCTTTCCTGGAATGCTGCTCAGCTGTAGCAGCATCCTGGCCAGCTGCTTCCCAATATGGCCTCCACCAATAATCCCAATCTTCAGGTGCTCCTCTTTCTGCCTGAGAAAGGACACAAAAGAGCTGTTGTAATTCTAACTCCAGCCTGCAGGGGTGGGGGGTGTCCCACCCCCTCTGCCAGGAAAGGGAAAGCTCTTTTATCTCTAACCAACAGCTGATAAGAGACAAGTTCTTTTCCCTGCTTTGCACTGAAAAAAGGCTCCCTTTCTCAGGGCTTAGCAGAAAATCTGGAAAGGGAAAAAAGTTAAGACTGGCTGCCCAGTGCCTTCTGATTTGTAGTGTTAGGAGGCCTCTGTCTGGAAGCACCCACCACGCTAAAAGACCAGTTTGCGGCTGCCATCTACCCAACACCAAGAAAGGAAGGCGGTCTATTCCTCGCCTTACCTGGTAGCCTGGAGCAGTTTGCAGAAGAAGAGTGCGTGGGCACAGGCATTCACCGCCAGTCCTTTGGCACGGCATCTCAGACGCAGCAGGGGCTCGTTTGTCCCTGCCCCATATCCTGGCTGAAAGGTCTTCAGGTTCACCATAATATCAGCCATCTTGAACAAAAGTCTTCCACAGCGAGCAGCAGCTGCAACAGCAATAGAACACTCATCCCTTTGTACTGCTCTGGGGTGCCCACCCTTTCTGCAAGTGCAGCACAAGTCAAGGCGAAGGTGTGTGATGGTTCAACTGTACTGGACACTATATTAGATGTGCAGCAGCCAGAGCCTTGGGGTGGTTTTGCTTCCATTCATTTATTACACGTATTAGCAGGGCCGGTGCAAGGCAGTTTGGTGCCCTAGGCAAGATCAGATATTTAGCACCCCCCCCTTCCCACTTGAGCCCTCCCTCCAGCCCTATGCTCCTGGCGCCCCCTTTAGCCCTGCGCCCTAGGCAGCTGCCTAGTTGGCCTAATGGTAGCACCGGCCCTGGTATTAGTCCCGATTACCATGGAGTGCTTCCAGGCAAGGGTTTTATCATGCCATCACTCTGCCTCATTCATGGAATTTTACATGGGGTTCAAACAATGTCATCTTCTACTCATAACCCTCCTGTGTATTTTCCATCGTCGCTTCTGTCTTTTTTTCTTACTGCAGAAGATCCATTAAGGGGGGAAAAGACAGAATAGGTGCACAAATTGCCTTCTGAGTGATAGCGCTAGGAGCCCCTCCGTCTGGAAGCACCCCATCTCCTCTAGGTCAGGGGTAAGCAAAAGGGGAATCTGGACCTATTGGTAGATCTCTGGGTGATTTGCAGGACATCAGCAAGGACTTCTGATTCCCAACCAGTTAACAATAGCTGCAACAAAATGATTCCCCACTCTAAATTATACTACTGAAATGAGGAAAGTCTCGAGTAACTAGCAGATTTTTGTGTGAAACCACTGAGAGCTCTGTTCAGTCTTGGTACGCCAAACCAACCCCTGGGCTCAGAATTCCTTAATTCTAAGTTTATGGTCTTTTGCACACTCTGGCTGGTAGATCTCAGGGTTCTAGTAAAAACAACAACAACAACACCTAACTAGGTCCTGCAAGCCTGAGGTTTGCCCACCCCTGCTACAGGTGACGTATAACAATTTAGTCAACAAAAATTAAAACACAAATCAAAGAATACAATCAAATATCAAGTACATTTCAAGAGCTGCACAGCACATGCCACAAACGAGTGCTTTCTTTCTCTGCCCAGGATTACCACAACCCCCCTACTGCCTCTGCTGTTATTTGCACTGGGGATGATAGAGTTACACAGCTGCTGGGAGTGAATCTGCAGGTAGAGCTTCTATTGCTGGTCCTTCAGTCCCTTGCTCAATTCAAAATAAGAGTTTGCTAAAACGTTAGCTGCGGACCAGAGCCTTACGAGTTCCCAACAAGAGGACAATTATATTTGAATATAAGGACCAATCTTGCCCTAAAGAAATACTGATGGTCAAGAGCACAAAAACTGGGGTGTGGGTGTTGCAATCTCACCCAGTTACCAGATTTCACATCTGCTGAAAGAACCAGGCAGCAACAGCACACCAAGCTCTCTTTCTTACGAGAAGTTTCCGGCTTATTCACATCAACTGCCACTCTGGACTGCAGCTGAGATCACAGTCCAAACAAAGTGCTGTTGTCATGGCAAACGCTTACTGAACCTTGTTTCTAGAACCCTTTTTGCGTTTGGTGACTTCATAGTGGCAGCCTTTAAAAGAGACAGTAAACCATTTCCAGTCTCGCATAGAATCCAAGCAAGGAAAAGTTTTGAACGGCCCTAAAAGGTAGAATTTGGATGAAGGCTGCAATCCTAAACTCACATACCTGGGAGTAAGGCTTCATTGAACAAAATGAGACTTACCTCCAAGCAGCCATGTATAGGATTGCGCTGACATTTGTCAGAAGTTAAACTTGTCACAGCTTTAGATGTTTGGACTAACTTTGAAATCTTGGGTTTAAGTTTTGCTTTTGTACATACACAATTAGGGTACCTAAGCAGTGTTAAAAGGCTGGCTTTTCCCACTCTTTCAACACATTGTTTACACATAACATGAAAACTCCAAATTAAAACTATAATTCTAAATTAATGTAAGTTTTAAAAAAGGATACTTAATCAATCCAGACTAAGTTGTCCTAGCACCTTTACTCTTCTTTCAAAATAGGCATACATGTGTAGCTTTATTTATTTAGGGCATAATCTTATGCATGTTAGGCAGAAAAGAAGTCCTACAACTGGCTGGGGAATGCAGGGAGTTGTAGGACTCTTTTCTGTCTAAACATAAGAACATAAGAGGAGCCCTGCTGGATCAGACCAAGGGTCCATTTAGTCCAGCATTCTGTTCACACAGTGGCCAGCCAGCTGCCCACAGGAATCCACAAGCAGGACAGGAGTGCAACAGCACCTTCCCGCCCCTGTTCCCCAGCAACTGGAGTACACAGGCATACTGCCTATGCATAGAATTGTGCTCTTATTTTATGAATGTATACCCCACCTTTCAACATAAACACATTTCCAGGGCACCTTATAAAAAGCAACGCTTTGTGCCTTTACTTCTCATCCTAAAGGAAATGTAGTTATATAATCCACAAACTAGTCGCACCAGAATAGTTTGATCGACATACTTGTTACTAGTCCAGTGTAATCCTCACACCAAGGCTGTTCTCTTCAAATACGGCAAAACAGGAATGCAGAATCTGAAGCCCACCCGCTCCTGGGTTCTCCAGGTGGCCACGCTCACTTCCACAACTGCCAACTCTTTGGTGGCTCCCCAGCTTTTGTGCAGCTTTCCCACCACATTCGAAAAGGCTGAAATGCCTCTCAAGGGCTACCGTAGTTACCGGCACTAAGAGGTTTAAGCTAAAATATGCTGGTATTTTGGCCCTGATCCTTTTGCCTTTGGCTCCACCCACCACTGGAATGTGGGCCCTGAGCACTTCTTTGAAATGGAATTTGGCCCTTGAGCTAAAAGAGTTTCAACACCCCTGCTGTAAAAGAATGGCCCACAGGCCTCAATTAGTGCTTATTCCAGGGATTAAATGGAACTTGAATCCAGTCTGCCAGCTCCAAAACGGGAATATGCACACAGGTGGGTGGATGTGTGAATCCTATGGGTGGTATCCAGTTAACCCCTCCTGACGGAATGGCTTCTGTAAGCAGAGCGGGGAGGCAGGCAATTCCTCTCCCCCCCCTGCCCCCGCAGCCTCCCCCGTGTGTCCTCAAAATCTGCTCCAGAAGGTTGGGGGAACCTCCGGAGCAGATGGGGGGCAGGGGGCTAGGGGAAGTCAGTTCACACACTGTTGGATTTTACCTTTTGAGTCCGGCGTGAATCAGCAACTGCAAGATACCCTGTGAGATATACTACACTACAGTCCTCTCCAAGACCCACAGGAGGAAAAAAATCCTTAACACACACACACCTGGCCACAACACACCTGTTAGAAGGCTATTCCCCATCATACTTATGGTTCTTTGAGGATATGACCCTGGTTCTGCTCTTGAAAAAGGTAATCGTCATAAGTCAAATGTACAGAGGAACAAAGAAACACCGTAGCCACACAGAGGGAGGCACAGCTTTATTTACAGGTATGGAAAATGAAGGATTAGGAGGGCAGGAAAGAAGTCCCATGAACAAAAGTGAAGCGTAGAGAGGGGATCTGGGCTTGCTGCACACCTTGGAGCGTAAGTGCTAAGAGACAAGATAGCTTTATTAGCCCTTGTTGAGGGAGCATGTAATTTCAGCTGTGCAATAAGCACAACAGCGATCTTGAGAGCCTCCAACTGGGATTGGTTTCCAGTTCTCATTGGCTGAAAGGCCATGTGGTTAACACGTAACCATCTGGAGAGGGGAACGAGAGTGGGTTTATCCCCTAGAACAGCTTTCTTCAACCTGGTACCCGCCAGAAGTAGTGGACTACAACTCCCATGATCCCTCAGCCATTTCTGCTGTATGGGAGATTAAGGGAATTGTAATCCAACACATCTGGATGACACCAGGTTGGGGAAGGCTGCCCTAGAGGAATCTTTACACAGCTTCCCTTAGGTTACATAAGCACCCCAGTTCTCTTGTTTAATTCGTACCGGAGGCAAGAGCACTGTCCAGGTCAGAGTTCTAATCCTATCAAGACAGCCACTGTCCCAAGCTTTAGACCTGGATGAGAGAGGTGGAAGGATTGACAGCAATTCCTATACAGGGAGATTCTTCATGTGCAGTTGTCCTGATCCTTTCAGATGAAGGTGTGTACATAGTCTACAAGAAGCAGAAGTATCGGCCTCTTGTCTTCTCTCGTCTGTACAATGATGTCCCATTCATCATATCGTCAAGTTGACAAGACAGAGTATGGACTTCAGCTTGCTAGCATCGCATTCCATTGGCTGTACATCTGTTTTGGTTCATGTCAATGCCTAGATGTCTGTACCTATCCCAGGATCCAGAGGCAGTGCCAGCTGACAACAGACAGACAGACTAGGCAGTGGCTGAAAAACAATGCAGAGCTGTGCTTGCCAGCTTTCTTCTTTGCTTTGACTGTGCCAACGGAAAACTCAGGCTGCTTCCGAGATGAGCGAGTACCTCTCAATTCTTCCACCGTATTTGCTGAAAGAGAAGCAGAATGGGATATGGCTACTATCAAATACAATCACACCTCCAGGCTGTCTTGGAAAACAGCCAGTGAGCTTCTGGCCCATTGAATCAGATGGGGACAGAGGACCTCATATGCAGCTCACGAGAAAGTAACTGGAGTAAAAAATATATATTTTTAATCTATTAACCAGAATAGACAAAGATTAGACTTTCGATTCAGTGAAACTAAGTGGCAATCCACTGAAAGCTGAAGAGCCTAAACCAAGCCAGCGATCTTGGGTGAATGCCCGAAAGAGATTAATCAAAGGAGAAATGTTACCAGTCCCGCTTCACTCTGACAAGCTGGGTGAAATATAGGGGAGTAAACAAGCAATAAACTTACATAAAGCATCGCCTATAAGTAGAAGATCAGTTTTACTTCTATCTGTATCATGGGGATAAGTATTTAAGCTGCTGACAGAAAGATTTAGGGCAACCTTCCAGATAAGCCGGACTACAACTCCCATCACCCTGAGCCAGCACAGTCAGGCTGGCTGGGCATAGTGGGAGTTATAGTCCAGCCTGTCTAGATGGTGCCCGGTTGGGGAAGGCTGATTTTAGGAGAAGGATTGTGAACACAGCAGGCCAGAAAACCTAGCCTTGAACATTCTCGGCTTCTATAGCTGCATATTTTTGCGAGTTACTATCACGCCATACGTTGGAAATGAAATTGAATCTGAGAGGTGGAATCAGAGTTCCAGAGGCAGAAGGTAAAGATGCAAAATCCCTTTCCTCTCGCTTGACTCTCAAAGGCAAATGCCTGATATGATAAAGGAACAAAGATCTGCCGACGCCTTCATGTCACATCACATGTCAAGCCCTTCTAGGGCAGTGGCTTCCTTCACTATCATGGTATATGGCTTTATGTCAGGGGGGAAAGATGCAAAAGCAGTTTGATGAAGCCTCCCACTCATGGGAAAGTGAACAGATAAAGCTATACAGTAATACCTTGGATTGCAAGCATAATTCGTTCCGGAATCGTGCTTGTAATCCAAAACACTCTTATATCAAAACAAGTCTCTGGCTGGCGTGAGCGGGGCCGATTTCGGCCTGCTCCGCCCGCTCGAGGCGAGCGGTTACATCCCTACGACTTGTATTGCAAGATGTCGCTTGTTTATCAAGTCAAAATTTGTTTAAAAAATTTGCTTGTCTTGCAAAACGCTCTCAGACCAAGTTACTTGCAATCCAAGGTATTACTGTAATGAGGGCTACAGCAAGACCATTTAACAGCTAACAACTGCTCTTTCCAGTATCAGTTCTGCTCATCTGTAAGCCTTCCTTTCTGCAACTAGATCTCAGCCAGCACTGAAAGAGTATACTGCTAGCAGGAAGGGAGAGTAGAAAGCAGAACGTGGATACAACAGTGCAGTGCTTGACCTTCAACATCACTTAACTATATCAACGGACTGGCAAAGAGAATATGGAATGGGAGGCCTTAAAATAGGGGTAGGCAGAAGGTAGATCTACTGGCAGATCACTGGCTGGGTGATTTGCAGTAGATCAGCAACAGTCTTGTGTAGAAAACCTGAATTCGGTTTGCTTCTGGTATTCAGAACAAATTCCTGGGCTTATAACTTTTTTAAAATTCTAAGTCTATGTCTTTCCCACCAGACTAGTGGTCCTCAGGGTTCTAGTAAAAAGCAAAGTAGACCTTGCAGGCTGAAGTCTGCCAAGCCCTGCCTTACAAAATGGTACTTTGTAAGAAATACAGCAGTCTAACTTTAAACAAAAACCCTCCCATGTACAAACAAAACAAGGCAGCATCCATCTGTATCTGCAAACCTCAACCCATCAACCTCTCTCTTTACAGTTTTCTTTAAAAATTGGATACACCCCCACACACAAGGATGTTGTATAGGTTGCAAAAAAATCAAAAAATTGGTTAAACAAGAAATCCTATATGTATGAGTTGCAAGTGTAACCAGATGCAGTTTTACCTGCTTGTCAAAATGTCTGCTGTAAACAAAGAGATATCTGTGCTACTTAAACAAAATCAGAGACTTAAAAGACCAACAAGAATCTTTGAATTCTGGCATTTAATGGACCCAAGGCTGCAATCCTAAGCATATTTACTTGGAAGTAGTGGAACTTTCTTCCCAGTAAACATGGTGAACTTCAGGTTGCAAGAATCTTTGGACCAGGTGACACTTTACACAGGGGTTGCCACTTACCATACCTAAAGTGTGAAGAAGAGACAGGTATTTCCAAATGTAGGGTGATGGGACAGTTTAGAGACACATATCGCCCCTTAACATTTTATGCATATAGGCCACAAACATGAGTGACCTATAAAGTGTGAATTCACCTTTTCTATGTTCACACACACTACAAAAGCATAGTAAATGATAGTTTTCCCTTTCTAACATAAGTAGATCAGCAACATAAGTAGATCAAGAAAGCTTGGGTGCAGGGGAGTAGATTTGTGTGTGAAATAATCTGTGTACCAGCTCCAGTTCTGGCACTGAAAACAAATTCCTGGGCTGAACATGAGCTCAGCGATACCTTGTTCTGCAATTCTATATTCTCCCTGAGCCACTATTTTGAACCTGGCTCTGGTCGGTGGACCTCAGGGTTCTACTGAAACACAAAGTAGATCCCATAAGCCTAAAAGGTGGTTAACCTAAGTTTCATTCATTTCAATGGGTCTGCTCTGTAGAACTATCATTGGATACAACGCATTGGATACTCCTGAGTTAAGATTTGTAGTGGTTGGCACAATAGCCTCTCCTTAGGAATAGGAGCCCTTTTTACAGCTGCATTTTCCTTAACTGGATAGGCAGACCTGTTAAACACAAAATAACAGGACCCTCTGGAGATATTGCTCTTTGAGAGGTTTGTATCTCCCATTTCCCTCTATGCCTTAGCAAATTGTGTGCAGGTTTTTTTTCTTACCGGGTTGCTGAGGATGCTATCAATCTTCTCCTCTGGTGAAGAGCCCCGCTCAACTTTACCTCTATATGCCATCAGCTGGAGACGGTCCTTCATGTCTCTGTATGTCTAGTTAAACAGAAAAAAGCAGAAGTCAACTAAAATATATCAACCACCTTTATCACAGTCCTGAATCTCACAATTTCCAGCTCACCAATGCCACGAGGTCTGCATCTGCATTACCACCCAACGAGGTTTTGTGAACGGCCACTGTTAAGATAATTATCATTGGACTTGTTCGCACGACATGACATCCGACAGTGAGGCTGTGGTGTGTGCGTGTCAGCCATTTTGAATATGCAACTCCCACTCAGGGGGTTTCGTGTCGTGCGAACCCAGAGATCATGGGTTATGCGAGGGTTAACAAGCCACGCAGAACCCACGGACTGTTCTAGGGTTACGTGAGGGTTCTTTAACCCACACTTGCCGCATTTGCACGGCAACCGCTGAGCTGGAGTTGGATATGCAACATGATGCCCATGGGTGCCATGGTTTACATGTCATCCGAACCCGGTCGTTGTCTGTACTTTCCCCATTTCATTTTCTTCTGACCTCACTGCTCACAACTCCTCCACCACCCCCAGGATGTGTATAGACACCTGCCAACTTGAGGTTAACACTTCATGCATCTGATGAAGTGGACAGTGTTCACAAAAGCTTATGCCATAATAAATGTGTTAGTTTTAAGGTGCCACAAGACTCTTTGTTGTCTCAATCTCACAGTCATCTGGAGAGTAATCAGCACCTAGGCTCTTCAAACTCCTTCCTAGGAGAGGTCTGCCTTGCCTCTTCATTAATGGCTTTTCAATGAAAACCTTCATTTAAAAAAAAAAGCTTTTGGACCTTATGATCTGCAGAAAAATACTTTCCTGGTTTGGTAGAATAGCTTTGATTAAAACGAAGATTCTGCCCAAGATTAATTTTTTATTTAGGATGATACCAATTGTGATATCAGATAAGGAACTTAAAGAATGGAAAACAATTATTAACACATACTATAATGGAGGGGAAAAGTCTAGGATTACTAAAACAAGATGATATAAAGCGCAAAAAGCAGGTTTGGGTCTTCCAAACTTAAAATGGTATTACAGTCATGCCTTGGATTGAGAGCATAATTCGTTCCGGAAACGTGCTTGTAATCCAAAACACTCTTATATCAAAACGAAATCCCCCCCCAAAAAGTGTACAGAGATTTTTAATTTAAGCTGTACTACAGTACTTGTATTGCAAGACGTCGCTTGTATATCAAGTAAATAAATAAATAAATAAATATTTAAAAATTTGCTTGTCTTGCAAAACGCTCTCAAACCAAGTTACTTGCAATCCAAGGTATTACTGTATATAGCTAATCAATTAAGACATACACTACAGTAGGATATTATAGCATGGCCTAAAGAAATAATGTGGTTGGAGTTAGAAACATCTGAATTATGAAATACTTTGGAGAATATACTTTTTCTTTAAAAGAGTAACAAAATGATAAAATATATAGACAACCCCTTTTTAAGAAGTTAGTTAGAGATTTGGAGTACTACGAGGAATATATTCATACCAGGGATTTCTCCTTTAACTCCGGTGGTGGCTCTAAATGACTTTCCCGAAAATTTAAGTGTGGATTTGGAGGGTATACTAAGAGAAGAAAGGGTTATTAGATTATCGGATTGGGTGGAAAAGATGGGGACTAGAGACCAAATACTGGGAATTGTTGGGAGAAGAAGAGTGTCATGGTTAAATTTATTACAGTTAGAACAGTGGTCGAAGAAGTGGAAAAGGAAAACCGAGGATGAGAGAGATTTAACCAAATTTTAAAATATTGTTATGTCTAGAGATGGTTTAGAAGGGAACGTGTCTACAAGAGGTATAACAAGGGATTTATATCGATTGATTCAAAAAGCTGAAGAACAAGATGATCATCTAAAGACAGTATGCGAAAGTGAATTTGAAGAGGTGACCTCGAAGGTGGGCTGGAACCATATATGGGATAGACGGATTGTGAAAGTTATGTCAACTAGGATAAAGGAGAATTTCTATAAAATAATATGGAGATGGTACCTAACTCCAGTAAGATTAAATAAAATAGATAACAATTGCTCCGCACTTTGCTGGAGAGGATGTCAGGAAATAGGTACATATGCTCATATGTGGTGGAGTTGTAAAAATGTTCTGGAATTTTGGCGAGAAGGTTTTTTCAGAAATATCGGAAATTATTGGTATTAATCTAGAGGTCTGTCCTAAACTTGCTTTGTTATCAATAACCAATAAAATCACTTGTGCCTAAAATACGAAGGAACTAATTGTAAACTTGTTAACTGCGGCTAGGTTAATGATAGTGAGGAAATGGAAAGTACATGTTTTTCTAATAACTGATTGGTATAAGGAAGTTTGGGATATAGCCCTAAATGATAAACTAACTTGTAGTATCAATTGCAAAAAGGGACAGTTAAAGAAGAAGAATTTTATGGATATGTGGAATCAATTATTAGACTATGTATTAATAAAGGGGAAGGGGAGTATGTCTTGTCAGGATATGTTATATTTTTGGAATGTGGAGTTTAATTAAGGGGATGGATGTATATTAGTTGGTCCCTAGATGGGTGGGGGGTGCACCTTATAATTTATTTTAGTTGTATGTTTGTGTTTTATAGCTTTGTATGTAGTTTATAATAACTAAATAAAATTTATTTAAAAAAATGCTCTGCAGAAAAATTGTTTTAACTTTTC
The DNA here is from genome assembly GCA_021292165.1 of Shinisaurus crocodilurus. NCBI lineage: Eukaryota > Metazoa > Chordata > Lepidosauria > Squamata > Shinisauridae > Shinisaurus > Shinisaurus crocodilurus. Next base: position 274,855,638 of record CM037876.1, read on the forward strand.
TGGAAACTATTAGTAGAATTCATTTTAGTGCATGCTTTCTGTGTTTATTTTGCTGTTCTTCACTTTGTTTTTGTCTTTGTATTTTTACTCTTTTGTATTACTATATTATTATTAAATTGCTGGAAGGGAGACAAGACCCAAGGATAGGGCTCTGATCATCCAGGGGACCTAAAATCCATGAGACTAGACTAAAAGATTGGTCTGTTCAGATGTAGGATCTACAGCCACCACTCACCTGTCCCAGTGACAGGCTTGTCAATACAAACAGAAAGAGGAAGAGCCACCAGCCCTCATCCCCATAACATTTAGCAGGGACTCACATCTATAACCACGTCATGGCACTTGTATTTCACCGCAAGATTCAACCTTGCCTCAACATCTTCCACTAGACGCACATACTCCTGCAGAACCTGTATGAGGAGGACAAGATGGACCAGCAGAACACAGCTCTCCAGTGCTCATGATCACTTCCCCATCTCCCTTAGTTTTTCTGTAAAGCACATTTCCCTGCATCTGCCTCCCTCCATTGAAACTGACCTCCTTTTGTTCAAGCTTATATTTATATATCTATCTATCTATCTATCCATCCATCCGCACACACACACACACACACACATATTTATAATAACGCAAAAGGCATGGTAAAGCCAACAACCAAATGCCCATTTGTTAAGCAAAGTTAGTTAACCCAAAACCAATCTGATCAAAGAATCCATCCCAGACTTGGAAGGCCAAATGCAACCAGAGGATCTGTCCCTTTCAGCTTTCCAGGTACACTAAAGTCCGATTCAGATGTTACACTAAACACACAAGGAGGGGGAGCATGCTAGCCGTGACACCCTCTGTCACCATTTCTATCATCTTCTAGACATGGAAGATTACTTTCTGAAGGAGAGAGCCACCTGTATTTGTGGACAGGTTGCTTACTTGTAACTGTGTTTCATCTTCGTGGTGTCTGTGAATCACACATATGGGCTCTGCATGAAGCCCCATTTGGGAAGCTTCTATAATGAATTTTGGCGGGAACCCACCTCCACTATCCCAATGCACATGCCCAGTGGGCATGTTCCCGCCTATTCCTTCAGTTCTCTTTCAATCGCCCCTGTGGCAAACTCATTGGGAATCTTGTTTCACCTTCGTTGGAAGAAAAAGAACAAGCTGGGGATATTATTTTTTTACATTGTCTTCATTTCTATCCTTCTTAGTATTTCTACCTTCATTTGTATACATATTTCCCTTTGCATTGTCTGTGACAGCCTGAGGGCTTACGGACTTCTGAGCCCAAAAGTTGTCTAAAAAAGCAAAGGCTAGAAAAACTTTGGAGCTGAAGAAGAAAAAAATGACTTCCGCCCCAGAACCCGCCACCTCAGTATTGCTACCAAACCCAACACTGAACCCAATGCCCTTGGGATTGATACCAATGCCGCCACCTGTACTTGACTTGCCCATCTCAGTACTGGAGAGATCGGCAATTGCTAACCGGTGGGAAAGAACTCCCCCTGAGGAACCACAGGTGATTGCATCTGCATTGGAGGGTGAGATACAGGATGTTTCACCTGATCCACTTCCTCAGATCCCTCCTTGACTTGGGGGTTGACCTAGTAGGTCTTCTTCTTGCTCCTGATGGTCCCCAGAGTCTTGCAGGGGCTCCCCGGACTCCTTTTATTTGGGAACTTTGTGCGGTGCATGTGGATTCTCCTTATCTCACCTTTCATAAGGAGACCGTAGTACTGTGCTGAGACCTGACCTTCCTGTCTCAGAGTTTCATCTTAATCAGGACAAAGTATTGCTGACTTTCTTTCCTTCCCCGGCGACGCCAGTTGAGTCAACTCTTCACCGTCTCGAGGTCAGGAGAACACTCGCTTTCTATGAATCTCAAACGGAAGTGTTCTGCTGGGCTCCTAGGCTGCTCCTTTGTTATGAGGGCTCAGAGAAGGAATTGCCAGTCTCGTTTCAGAGGCTCTCCTCCTGGATTGTGCAAGTAATTAGGCTGGTGTATGAACCTGTTGGATCTGATCCGAGCCCATTCCACCAGGGCTCTGTCTGCTTCTAAATTGCATGGAGAGCTTCCATGGATGGATAGAGGCTCTCCCCTTCAGAAAGTCACCTTCTACATGTAGAGGGTGATGGTGATGGAGGGGGGCAGGGTTAGCACACTCCCCCTCCTCATGTGTTGAGCATACAAAGATCAATAACGCCTGAATAGGGCTGTCATGATCATGAAAATACATTTCGGGGGGTGGGGGTAGGGGCAGACATGAAGACACTGCAGGGCGGACGGAGTTAAATGACTGCTGCCCATCAGACCAATTCTAGAGACAGCCTAATAGTATTTTGCAACAGGGCAGCTTGCTTACTCACCTGCACTGGGGCATTGTTCCGCTGCAAGATCTCCACCACCCGATGGAAACCAATAGGAGCTTTCTTTTTGGTGTAGCCCAACCAGTTCTGAAATCACAACCCCACCCCCACAAAAAAAGAATCACATTAACATCAGACCTTGAGGCAGAGTCATCCCAGAGACTGTGCTGCAAATAACTTACAGAGCAAGCAAAGGATGTCCTCTATCTGCATACCAAATGGCAGAAATATCCTTCCTTTGCCTGAGGGTCCTGCTCTTTTCTGGGAGAGCTCACCTGGGCAATTTACCAGCAGACTCCCATGTCTCATCACTGTATTCAGAGTGTGGTGGGCCCTCAAAGAGGAAGAGTGAAATGGGTCCAGAACAGGCCTCTTCCTATGGAGGTGCTAACCTCCAAGGTACTGCACAAAGGCAGGTAAATTGTATGAAGGGAGCTGGACACCAGCACAGACAAGCTTTATGCCAAACAGGACTCATAGATGCTCTTGAACCAATGAAGGCCCAGGATTTCATCCAAGCTCTGAGACAGTCACCCCGACTCACCTTGGTGGTGAACAGAGCATCTACATCATGCCAAGCTCGGAGCTTGGCACGAGCAGCCAGGGCAGTCAGCGCATACTGTTTGTCTGGAATCTGCAAGGCAGAGAAATGGAAATTCTGGAACAGGGATTGGCAGAGGGATGTTTGTGGTCTCTCAGTAGACAGTGACCAATTTCCAGTGGACCACCTAGCACCTGCTTATTGCTGGGACTCTTGTAAAGGAAACTCATTGCTGGGACTCTTGTGTATTCTTAAGCAGGTGCACATTGGCTGGATCACTTAATGTAGATTATCAATGCCTTGAGAGTTCCTGAGTATATACCAGGGGTGGGCAACACTGGGCTATCCACCCCCTGGATTTTCCCAGGGGCCACACTCCTGCCACCGCACCACTGACATTTGGTGTCATGGCAGCAAAAAAAGTCTGCACTTCGCTGCGAAATTTTGTCAGCAAACCACTACAGAGATTCATTGAAAACAAGCTAAATTTGGCCCTTTTGAGTCTCTGTATAGGTTTGCTGACAAAATTTGGCGGCAAGCCACCAATTCTTTGGCTGCTGTGCCACCAGATTTCAGGGGCCCCATTCAAGGCCGAGGTGGCCGCATGCATACCTGATATATACCCTTGCTGTATAAATTTAACACATATCCATGGGCAATCGGATTCTAGCACAAAAAAAGGAGTAATAAGTAGACTGAGCAAGACTGAAGTCAGCCACCTCTGAATTAAAATGCCCAACATCAACCATTCACCCAGCCTGGCAAGGGTCAGCTGGAGGGACTAGGTGCAATCGAGATGTTTAAGACCATGTTCCTTACCTTAAAGGTTTTCTTCAAGTTTGCTGGACTACTGAATGTGCCCTGGAAAGGAGAGACATGACAGGCTTAGCAAAGAAGAGGCAGGGTAAGAGGAAGAGAGAGGATGGCACTGAGCCATCCTAGATCATACCTCAACTGGTAACGTCAGTGATAGGAAATAGGCAATTCTCCACCTTAAGCTCTGTTCTGTTCCTCATCGTCATGTCTGGGTTGTGCATTTCATACTCTCTAAAACATTGTTTCCTCATAGCTTTGCCACAACTATTCAAGAGTTGTCTTAACTTCTCTTGGGTTACAGGCTTAAATAAAGGGTTTTTAAAAATGTTTTTAAAAATACATCTAGATCTAGATACACACACACACACACACAAAACTTGACACAAGGCCTCACAGCAAAATTATAGAGTTAACTTAATTCGCTCCAACGAATCACAAGACATGAACAAACATTGCATGGGTTATACAACATTTTAAAACAATTCTCAAAACTGGATATGGTTGACTGGTACCTTTAGTTTCCAGTACATTGTTTTAAAAAAAATGCTCCAATTGTCAATACCCAGGTAGCAGCCCTGATGAGGCAACTGTTTATTACAGTGCAAGTGAGTTGAACTGAATACATCAGTCAGAAAGGTGAGTCTCTCAGAAATCCCACAATACTGAGGAGCATGTTGCCTGCCTGGAGATCATCAGCTACTTCAGGTGCCCAGCCAACGCAAGGTGAAACCTGGCTCCACCCTTTCTTTGACGTGGCACCAGGCTTTGGTGACTGACACAGAGGACCCCCCCTCCCTGTTGTTACCCTAACCTCAGCCTCCGTGTAATGGTAGAAGCAGGAGTAGAAGAGTGTGGTGACCAGTGGCATGTTTAGGATGGAGGCCTTGCGGGGGTATTTCCGAAATATCTCCGTCTGTCCAGCTGACTCTAAATGCTTGTCATTTGCCTGTTTGGGGGAGGGGGAGAAACCAGAACAAGAAACATGCCGCATGAAAACAAAGACATCATATAAGAATAATTGTTTTAATGCACCAAGGACAACCGGGGTTAAATCCCAACTCAAGTCATGAAGCAGATTGAGGCTGCAAACCTATGCATGTTCGACTATTGGGTGCTATAGACATGTATTAACTAATTAATCAATCAATCAAACATTAATTAATTAATTAATGTTTTCTCACAGGTTCACTGTGGCTTACCTTCAGGTAAGTGTGCAGAGGGTTCCAGCCTTAATGACCTTGATCCAGTCATTATCTCTCAGCCTAAACTACCTCACTGGCTTGTTGTGAAGAGGGAAAATGGTTAACAAAACCCCTGTATGCCACCTTGAGATCCTCGAAGTAAGGGTAGGATACAAATGTAATAATATTTGTCTGTTAGTTAAATTTGTATCCTGCCTTTCTACCAAACTGTGCTCAAGGCAACCAAAAACAACAAAACACTGCGCAAAATACAAAATGTCAAAAGCAAAAGAAAAAAGGCAGGCAAGATAAAATGGATAAATGCAAAAAGTTAAAAGAATTTCAGCAAACATACAATGGCCATAACCATTCAGATTATGAGGCGAAAGGCCTGTCTGAATAAAAGTGCCTTTGCCTGTTGGCAGAAGGTCATCAGAGATGGGGTCAGATGGGCCTCCCTTGGCATATTAACAACAACTTCAGATTGCAACCCTGCTGTATTTTCTTTCTTTATGTTATTTATTGATTATTAAATTTTATACCCTGCCTTTTTTCCTCCTGCAAGGAACCCAAGGCGGCTTACATAGTCCTCCTCCTCGCCATTTAATCCTCACAACAACCCTGTGAGGTAGGTTAAGCTGAGTGTCAGCGACTGGCCCAAAGTCACCCCAGTGAGCTTCATGGCTGAGCGGGGACGAGAACCCGGATCTCCTGAGTCCCCGTCCAACAATCTAACCACTACACCACACTGGCTCTCTCTTTAGGAGTAAGATCCATAATCTGTTACACACAAACAGTCTTATAAATGGATGCAGGGTTGCAAAGCATCAGCAGGACTCGAAGGATAAGTGGTCACTCAGCACCTATCATGGCAGATTGGTTATGGTGGGGAAGTCATCATGTGAGGCAGTCAGGACCTCAAACCATTGGCCGTGCTGGCTGGGGCTGATGGGTGCTGGAGTTCAAAACAACTGGAAGACACCAAGTTGGGGAAGGCTGTTATAAGGCTAAGGATGCAATCCTATGCAAGTTTAGACAGAAAAAAGGCCTACAATTCCCAGCGTGCCCCAGCCAGCTATGCTGGCTAGGGGCATGCTGGGAATTGTAGGCCTTTTTTCTGTCTAAACTTGCATAGGATTGCACCTTTACTTGCTCAAGCAAAGCCAGATTTGGTATTACAATGAGTCTGGAGGACTGGGAGAACTCTTTAAGTCACAGGCGCCCAAAGACCTTACCTCAATGATGATCTGCCTCTCCAGGAGGGTATAATGATCCTGAACGTGAGTAGCATCCTCCGATGAAAAGGATAACCTAGAGTGGAGAAGAGTCTCTCTTCACTTTTGGATTCCTCCCTCGGCAGGTTTACGCAGAAGCACGTCCAACGGGACAGACTTCGTAGTAAGAGTGTTCAGGATCTCAACCTCAGTGAACTCTTTCATACTTCTCCCATTCAGTAAAGGTAAAGGGGCCAATTCCCACACCCATCTTTACTTCTAGGGAAAAAGGCATCCCTTTTCTTACCTGAATGGTCTAAGACTAGAAATGTTCACATTTCTCCCTCCCCAAAGAGGTTCACCCGGCATCCGCCTTATTTGGTTTTCAGCACCTGATCGAACAGTGAGCTTAATGTTGTTGGACAGCTGCTTCAGACTTTGTTTGCAACCAGTTTTTATTGCTGCTTTATCCACTTTTCTGCTGCTTTCTTATTGTGCTTTATTGTTTCACTTGTTTTTATTTGGTGTTTTATTACTTTTTCCATGAGCTGACTTGTTAATTTAATATATAGAATTGAAAGGTGGGATATACATATTCTAAATAAAAACTAAAATAAAATTCCCTCTCCAGATCACTTCTTACTCTTCTTTATTTTGTGGGGAGCGGGGGGGGGGGGAAGAGAGACGAACATATAGTGTCTCACATATAGGAATAGCCTGAATTTATTGAAAGAAGCACTTTATTTGGCAAAGGTGCCCTTCACCCCCTTCTTCCCTCCCCATTCCTTTTTCCTTGTGTGTCGTGTCTTTTTAGATTGTGAGCCTGCAGGCAGGGACTGTCTTGTTTAATTGCTGTAAACCGCCCAGAGAGCTTCGGCTATTGGGCGGTATAAAAATGAAATAAATAAATAATACATAATATCCAAGCATCACCACATCTTGTGGTAACGACTTCCACAGTTCAAGTATGCTCTATGTGAAGTACTTCCTTTTATCCGTCCCGAATCTCCCACCATGCAGCTTTACTGGATGACCCTGGGTTCTTGTGTTATGAGAAAGGAAGAAAAAAAATTCTCCCTCCACTTTCTTCACACCATGTATATTTTTTTACACCTCTATCATGTTCTAGATCAGTGATGGCGAACCTTTTTGAGCCCGAGTTCCCAAACTGCAACACAAAACCAACTTATTTATTTCAAAGTGCCAACACTGCAATTAAACCTGAATACCGAGGTTTTAGTTTTAGAAAAACAACTCATACAGTTGTCCGAACTAATTAACATCTTTTGTCTTAAAAGAAAAACACAATAACAGAGCTTTCAATTATACAAACAGTTTTTTGTTGAAAAAAAAATCAACTCAAAAAATTATTATAGTACTACATTGTACACATAGCCTGAAGGGAATGTATACAAACTTTTAAAATAATTAGGCACATGTATTTTTGGATAAGGGATTCTCAACTTGTAATATGATTATATTCCAGACTGATATTGTATGGGGCAAGCTTTACCCCGGGTCCTTTCCCTGCTTCTACAGGTGTCGGATTAGTAAAAGTAAAAGTCAACCTGTACTAGGATGAGCAAGATAAACAAGAAAACTAAATGTGCTTAACACATTTAAAACACTTTATGTCTTGGACTGCAAACACTGCATTAGGTAAAAGTTTGCATTGGGCATGCTTTTGCACAATTAATGTGATTTTTGCTATTGCATGCATGCTGATAATTTGTCAAACCTTGGCTCATACTCCGTTAGTTTGAGAGCAACACATGCAGCACTCAGGTCAACTGTTAGGGCTTTACATCCAAGCCATGCTCTGTGCATCATTCTTCAAAATCTTTTAAATGTGATAACAATGTAGAAAAGAATTCTGTAACAGGAATTCTAGAATAAAATCATTCTGTTCCACACTGTGAGAAAGAACAAGATTAGTGTTTTGCAGAAGGGGCCAGTCTTTTCGCGATCTGGTGACCAATGGCTCGAGTACCCACAGAGAGGTCCCTGTGTGCCAGCTGTGGCACCCGTGCCATCGGTTCGCCATCACTGTTCTAGATTCATAGATCATAGAGTTGGAAGGAGCCTACAAGGCCATCGAGTCCAACCCCCTGCTCAATGCAGGAAACTAGAGGGGTCTCCTATCCAAGTAATAACCAGGCCTGACCCTGCTTAGCTTTCCACAGACAAGCTGAGCCAGCCTGAGCCACAGGCCTGTCCCCACCCCCCAAACTGAAAAGCCCTTCTTCACTGCTCTCCATTTTCTCAATTTGTGCATGGGCAATCACCACCACGGGGCCCCCATTTAAGACTTGAGCTCATTTCACCCTGAAAATCAGAGACGGGCAACTTGTGGCCCTCCAAATGTTTTAGCTTACAACTCCATCAGCTCTATCCAGCATAGCCAATGGTGAGGGATGATGGGAGTGGTAGGCCCAAACATCTGGAGGGCCACACGTTGGCTCCCCCCGCTGTAAATAGAAACATGTATCTGCGTACCTACACTTACCCAATGCAACCTTTCAGGAACTCTTTTCGTTTCTCGGCATCCTGGATATTCAGGTGTTGACGGTACTGTGTCAGCTGAAAAGAGCAGAAACAGATATCAAGAATTGGATTCAGAGGGGTAGAAATAAAATATTATGTCAAGCCGGGGCTAGCTCGACTTAGGGCACACAATCCTGTGCAAGTTCAGACAGAAAAAAAGGCCTACAACTCCCAGCATGCCCCAGCCAGCTATGTGCGCCTTTAGTGACCTAGTTCACTGATCAGAGGGGAAATACTGAGTGGTTTGCATTCAGTTGCTCAGAATATCCTTGTGTGTGTGTGTCCCCCAAGAGAGCACCTGCCCCCCAAGAGAGCACCAAGGCACAAGGGATACTCACTGCAACCTCCTCCGTCCTGTCCAGGAACCTGCAGAGGAAGGACAAGCGTCAGGCCTACTCAGCACTCCTGGTTCAGAATTTAGTTTTGGCAATATGCGAGGTGAGCTCTTACCTCAGCAGGTCCAGGAGCAGCTTTTGGTCCCCCGTCTCCTTGAGAAAATGGATCAAATGGTGCAAGGCCACCTGCCGCAGCTCCAGCTCTCTGAAAAGGATCTCTGGATGACAAAACAAAACAAAAAAACAAGACATGCTCGACTGGCTGGCTCAGGCCTGAATAATTCCCGCACAGAGCAGGTCCTAGAACCGGAGTGGGCAACTTGTGGCCCCTCCAGATGTTTTGGCCTACAGCTCCCATCATCCCTCGCCTTTGGCTATGTTGGCTAGGGCTGATGGGAACTGTAGGCCAAAACATCTGGAGGGCTGCAAGTTGCCCACCCCTGTCCTAAAGGAACTGGCATCTCTTAACTCTTCCCTTCTCTTAAAGATTTCACTCCCAATAGCAAAGATGGCTAATGGCCTGGGACTACGTCTCCACATGACTGGCTGGCACAGGTGAAAACCTGAGCTGTGGTCACCTCGGATGTGGAGTTCTTTTACTCGTCTTACGAATCTGAGTTTCGGTGTCAATTGGCCACCCAAAGCTGCCTTTTGTCAGAAACAACCAGCATCGGCATATTTGTGGAGAGAAAGATACGGCCACAATTCCTCTGGACTGTGACTGTGGGCGGCTCATCTCATTTTGTCAGTGGGGGGGTGTGCTGAATTGGAGGTATCGCGACGCTGCTGGTGGCAGAATCAAATATATGTGACAGAGCTGTTGATATAAAGGTTGCTGTGTCCTATCCATTAGGCCCACCTCCTTTAAGCACATCCTGATAGCAAGAAACAGTCAACCTCCTGAAGCCACCCTTGCTCATTGCTTTATTTTTGACAGTTTATCCTGCTCTTCAGCCAACAAGTCTCCTGGAGAGGCTTACATGCCAGCAGTAAAACAAGACAATCCCTGTCTGCAGGCTTACAATCTAAAAAGACACGACACACAAGAAAAAAGGAATGGGGAGAGAAGAAGGGGAGGAAATTAAGTCTCTCAGCAGGGCTGGTGGAATGGCCCTGCTTCCTCCTCTCATCCCCCTCAGAGAGATCACTGGAGAGCCTTTCAGAAATAACGGAAGACCTTCCTCCAGCTTCACTTGCAAATGCTTACATCGTGGATCTCACAGTTGCTCTTGGAGGAACTACAAAATTGCCTGTGACCTCCTCCAAACTTGCAATGTGCTCTGAGCAGGGGTCCAAACCAACACACCCTGGCCTTCCTCTCTATTATTGCACATTTGTAACTGAACAACTTGCTAAGAGGTGTTTGGCCTCTCTAGCACTTCAGTCAGCATCATCTCTCTTATTAGACAAACAGGACTCCACACCACAAGTTAAACTTGCACGACCTGGCTGGGCAGGCAGCATTTAAGATTTCTTGTCCTCATTGCTTCCAGTAACAGCATTTCCCCAACAAGACAATAACCATACAGTTGTTAACTCAGTGGTTGAACTGGATCCAAATGTCATCTCTTAAAGGTAAGACATTTATGTCATCTCCTGTAGTGAGGAAATTGTATTTGCCCGCCATTCAGAAGGTAACCTTTTGTTACTGAGAAAATGCATTTTCCTTCCCCACTTGCCACGCCGCTCCCAATATGTCAGGGGTGTCAAACTAGAGGGCTGAATTCAATTTCAGAGAAGCTCTCAGAGGCCACATTGCAGAGGTGGGCTGGTCCGAAACCAAAAGGGACGGAGCAAAAATACCAGCAGATTTTCACTTAAAGTTCTTCCTGTCAGTCACTAAGCCTTGGGGGAGGCATTTCAACCTTTTAGAATGAGGAAGAAATTGCACAAAAGCCAGGAAAACCACCATCGGTGGTCGGGGGGGGGAAGAGGAGGGGTGTGTGGTCTTCTGGGGAACCCGAGGACCAGACTGCGACCACAGGTGGGCCAGATTTCACCCACAGGCCTGAGGTTTGACACCCGTGCAATACATCAATTGCAATGGCTAGCGCTGCATAGAATGTGATGCACAAATGGAGAGCACCCACCACATCTCTGGTGATGGGTGACAGCTCCATTCCCCAATCTCCCCCAACCCCCACATTCAGCAAATGCAGCTATGGCCATTCACTGCAGCAAGGTGGTTTTCCCATCCATCCCAAGCAACGCTACCCCCATCTAGTTCATGGGGACAGCAGATATTTCACTGCTGGCATTGAAATCAGAGTTAGCACAACTGCTGTGCTCAGGAGGAAAAGGGCGGCAGTTTAATGGCCTTGAACGGTTGCCAACCTGTCTGTTCTGACCCCATGAAAGGTAGAGGGATTCTGCCTTAGCTTGACCTATGAGGAAAAGAGGGTTGAGAAAACAAACAGAAAATTGTACACATGCTGCTGGGTCTAGAGAGCTTTGGCTACTGGGTGGTATAGATATGAAATAATAACAACAACAACAACAACAACAACATCTCAGCCATGCATACCTTTCTTCAAGCTCCTCTTCAGAAATATTAGAATCTGCAAGGAAATGGACACGAGTCCTCAGCCGTGCTGCGTATTCTCTGCCAGGATCTTGTGACGACATCAGAAAAAGTTGCTTAGGAAGCACATGGGTTCCAGAAGCATCTGTATGTCTCTCCAGCATCACCTGCACTTTATACCACTCTGCTGCCATATTTTGTAGTGGACTAGTTATATTTGGAGAAACGGAGCATGGGAGGGCATATTACCTTGAACACTCAATAGTCTGGGAAGCTTAAGCTTGCAGCTTAAAAAAAAGGGAGCAAAGACTGAGCGCCTTTTGGAAATGCTACAAGATCTAAGCCAGGCTTTTGGGGGCTGCAGTGAAAGGTTGAGATCATTCCCATGCTTGTGTTTAGGGAGGCAAAAAACACATTACCCACCAACCAGAAACAGGTATCAGTAGACTCTGAGCAAGCCAAAGGTTTGCAGATGCTAAAAAAAATATCTTTAGAAATACTGGGGTGGGTGGGTGTGTGCGCTCAAAAGCAGCCCTATAAGAACTCAATGGCATGGAACGTTGAGAGACTAAGGGCACAATCCTAGGCATGTTTAGACAAAAAAAGGTCCAACAACTCCCAGCATGCCCCAGTCTTTTCTCTCTTTAAACATGCATAGGATTGTGAAAAAATGACAACCAGATGGGAGGGGGGAATGGAATGGAGAGGCTGGATTGGGAGAATGAGATATTGAGACACACCAATATAAAAGAAGGGTAGAAAAAACCATATCCTTGTCTAGATAGATCATTTTTTGGTTTACACTGAGAAGTTATGTTAAAATGTCCCCAGGAATGGAAATGAGAGCTCTCCATATACATCTATGGAGAGATCAAAGATTTTAATGTAGCTCGGACTGGGCACATGTGTCCCCACCCCCATGAATTGAGAGAGAAAAACCAAAACGGGGCAATGAGGACTGAGTTTGCTCAGTGGGCATGGAATGCGGACTGACTATTGCACTCCACACTGCAACAATTTATTGCAGCAGCACTCCACCCCGGTTTACTCTGATTCACATTTTATTCCATTTGGGTCAAATTCAAATATTTAGTTTACATAAATTATAATTTTAATGTGTGGTTACTTCCCCAGAGCTACGGACAGACTGACCTCACACGAACAGTGAAGCCAGTGGTTCATGGAGTCCAGGGTGGTCAGCTAGTCTGTCAGCAGCTCTCCAAGATCTTGAGGAAAGATCTTTCCCATCTCACTACCTACCTGAGAGCTCTTCACTGGAGGTCATTTATTATAGTGGAAGCTTATATATATGCAAAGCACCCACGCACTTTTCTGTTGGGATGCATGCAGCCCTTCCCCATTTGGATCTTGGGATGTTTCAGGAACAAATTAGAAGATATTCAAGGGGCTTCACAAGATTCATTTACATTCCATACTCTTGGAGGCAAGAGCAGTGGAGGAAACGCCTTGCCTACTAAAATGCATCCTGGCATTTGCAATGCTCAACGAAGCTGGCATCAAAAAGTCAACTTCCCCATCCAGACGCCTTCAGTTTTTTAGACCCAAAAATTCATGGAAAACTGAATATAAAAGGAGCCACATTCTGATACAAATGGTCACAGAATCAAGGGTTAATGGGGCCAGACTGAGCTGCAGCCACCCTCTCTGCCCTAGGGGGTATGACCACAGTAGGACTCACGGCTGTAATGACGTTCCCATCATGCGCTGCAACAGCTTCATCCAGCAGCAGCAACTTGTCCTGCAAAGAGCGAAACCTCTCCAGCGAGCAGACCTAGAATGGGATAACATTCATGAAGGGCTTCAATGGACCAGGCTTCCCCAAACTTTTGGAGTCAGTGGGCACCTTTGGAATTTTGAGAGTGTTGTGAGAACTCTCACAGAATGGATGCTGTGGTATAACTGGTCATAGATTTCATAGATCATAGAGTTGGAAGGAGCCTACAAGGCTATCGAGTCCAACCCCCTGCTCAATGCAGGAAACTAGAGGAGGGGTCTCCCATCCAAGTAATAACCAGGCCTGACCCTGCTTAGCCTTCCACACTCAGACAAGCTGGGCCAGCGTAAGCCACAGGCCTGTTAAAAGACACTCATTTCCTAGAAGGCAAATGATGAGACTAAAAGAAAAGTAATTTGCCCAAGAACCTAAGTACAAGGCAGAGGCGAGGTCTAAACTCCAAAACACAAAACTACTATTTTGAACCCAAATAACAACGGTGCTGGAAGACAGCACTTTGCTTTGCAGCATACCAGTTAAAAATAATTTTAAAATCTTAAGAAATAAAATAAAAATCAGGAGGGGCAGGGAGCTGGGCAGGCATTGTTGACTATAGGCACCACACTGGAGACCCCAGGTAGACAGGCAGGCACCTGGAATACCTGAACAGAGGCCTGCTTTATTCATACACCCACATAATTCATTCTCAGGGGTGGAGCTTCATCTTAATTGTTGTGAACCTCCCAGAGAGCCTCAGCTATTGGGCAGTATAGAAATGTAATAAATAAAAAATAGCCATTTGTATAAGCAGTTCTCCATGCAATTCAGGAGCCAGGCCACATCGATGCAAGCCTTTGTCATCAGGGTGGTCACTTTGGCATGACCACAACTCCCCTGAACAAATTCATGGAGGAGAAGGCTATCAATGGCTACTAGTCCTGATTGGCTATATGCTTCCTCCAGTATCAAAGGCAGTATGCCTATGTACTCCAGTTGCTGGGGAACATGGGCAGGAACATGCTGTTGCACTCATGTCCTGTTTGTGGGATCCCGTGGGCAGCTGGCTGGCCACTGTGTGAAGAGAATGTTGAACTAGATGGGCCCTTGGTCTGATCCAGCATGGCTCTTCTTATGTTCTTAGGAGCCACTGAGACATTTGTGATCTGATGCTGTGCCAGTGAGTTTGCACTGTGAATGGCTGCTGGGACGCAGCAGTTATTGGAGATTTCTGCTGTATGAATCCTCTTTCCAGGAGTTTTTGGGAAAATGTCTCGGAGTCATTCCGACCCAACCACAACACTCCGATAGTGAGGCAGAGCTTCACTCACTATCCAAAGGCTCCGCTAGGATCCCATTCTGTAGCTCCATGGAGCTGATCAACTAAGCAGTAATTGATGAGCTGCAGGTTGGTATGAGCCCATAGGGTCGACCTTCCTTCTAAAGTGGAGCAACACCTTTCATCTAGCAAGGATCACATTTTAAACAGCCTCCTGAGAGCAGCTGAAGCTTATGCACGAGTATTACTGGCAACAGACGTACATGCCATATCTGCTCATCACCCATTTTTAAAACAGCTGAGATCACATTGTGTATCACATCTTTGTCCACCCAAAAATCACTTATTTCCTCCTTCATCTACCAATGGAAAGTATCAAGAGCTTGGAACCAGAACTATGGATCCATCCTCAGGTTACTGGCTCTAAAGCTGGCAGTGAAACAACATATTACTCCCTGTCACTTGAGACAGGTTTCAACTGCAGATCAGAATCTGCTACCTCTGCTATAATCACCCACCATTCCCAACATCTGCAGGACCTCAACCCCCCTGTTTCCAGACAAGGAAATCACAGGCTCCATTCCAGCAGAGAACTCTAGAAAGCCATCAGCAGTCCTGTCTCCAGTATGGATGTACACAGGCAGAAGACAAGAAGTGGTGCGAGGAGCCACCCACATATACAAAGGCGATCCCTTTTGGAAGCAGGGAGGAAGACCCGTACCTTGCCTCTCCGCAGTCGTCTTACTGTATCTTTCGGGCTCCAGTCACTGCTGTAGTCCTGGAATGAAAAAAAGGAAAGAGAGATGCTGTTAACACTTGAACGGTTTTGAAAGGCCCAGTTTCTGGCACGTGCCCCTCTCCATTGATGGTTGAGGTACCTGGCGGCACGGGGAAAAGGAGAACAGATATGGCCTGCATCACACCGGATGACTCACAGGGGACACTGCAACTTTAATGCGTGAGAAAACACACAAACTGTCCTGGCCAGGAATATAGCCTAATGGCAGCCACAGCTTCAAAACTGACTTTTGATAAAGCTTTGTAGGAAGGAGATGTATGCTTGCCTGACGAAGGATGCTGAGCAAGTGAAGAGCCGCAAACCTGCAGGGGCTGCATGTGGTTCTTCAATGCAGCCCTTCATGGATAAGATTGTCCTTAAAAGCTAGAGGGGAATTACAGTTGGCCAGGAATCAAATCTGGCTTACGGCCCACACCAGGGGGCCAAATCTCCAGAATTCTGGCTTACCATTGCATGCGAACACGGCCATTATGTAAGTGCCCAAAATTAATGCATTGTTTCCAGAAAAAAAGTGGCAGTTCAGGAGCACGTCTCCCCTCCTTTCTCTTCCACCCAGTAATGAGCAAGAAAAGTCTCTCCTAAAAAAGTAGAAAGGGAGCTCATCCTCTAAAGCAGCAATCCTATGTGTACCGGGGGTGCAAGCCACATTAAAAAGAGCAGAACTTGTTTTTGAGTAAACATGCACAAGATTGTGCTGTTCCTCTTGAGACTTACAGCCCAATCCTATGCGTGCTTACTTGGAAGTAAGTCCCAGTGTGTTCAGTGGGGCTTACTTCAAGTATGTGCATGAAGGAGTGCGGCCGCTCACTTTGCAGACTGTTAATGAATGCAGCCACTTCAGGACATTTTGCAAAGAGCATCCAGCAGAGCGCCTTTGGACAAGAGGAGGTGGTGTGAGCATCCATGGTCAGGGCAGGGTTTGATCATCCAACTCCAAATTCCTCCATCCCATAACTTTGTCCTTAATTCAAGCTCCCCAAAATACACCTACCTGGTACTCTGCTTTTGGTCTGCGTAGTTCTGGGGCATAATTTTTAAATCCAGTGTCTGTAAGAGCTGAAGAGGGAAGGACAGCATTTTTATTTATTTGAGATGTTTCTATCCCTCTTTCCTGTGCTATTTTGGTCTACCAGGGAACTTATAAACACTGGAATTAGCATCAAAATTACAAAATCATAATAAAACAACACCAGTTACAGCCAGAAACACTCATCATCATCATCATCATCATCATCATCATCATCAAGCAGAAGCAAAGGCCTGGAAGAACAAACAAGCAAACAAATACAACTTATCACCATCTTCCTAAAAACCAAAAGGAAGTCAGCAGTACCAGTTTCAAGGGGAAAATGAGTAGTGCTGGTCCAAGACATTTTGCTGCCCAAAATGGAGCCCAAACACATCCCAACAAGGCTTACTGCTGAGTGGACATGCATCAGATTGCACTGTACATTAAAGAGATGGAAAAGTTGGTGCCAATTTCCACAGTCCTGTACAAGAAGCAGCCTCACGCTTATGGAAATTGGGGTTAAAAACTGAGGTTCTTACCATCTGAAAGTGACTGAAAACTCCCATGTTTGTTTCTTCCTGAAAGAAAAGAGCAAGTAAGAGAGGCTGACAGAAAGACATTTCTTCACGTTGGAAGCCCATTATGTAGCTACGGCTATGTTAACAACAACAACAAAAAGGCCAGGCAGCCAGAACTGACATAGATGTACACAGAAGCTGAGACTATTTGACGATGTAAACCAGCCTTCCCCAGCAGGGCCCTCTCCAGATGTTTTGGACTACAACTCCCAGAATTCCTGACCATTGGCCATGCTGGTTGGGGCTGATGGGAGTTGAAGTCCAAAATATCTGGAGGGCAGGCAGATGGAAGTCATCAAATTGCATGAAGTTCTTGCTCTCATTAAAATAATGCTCAATACAAGGACTAGATTGAAAGGGTGATGGGAGATGAAATCCCTTTTACCTTAAAGGGATTTCATCTCCCTTTTAGCCTATGCTGCACCTGCTCTCTTGTTAACAGTCTCACACTCAAACAGACTCCCAGAATAAAATGTACTCAGGGCACTTCAGCAGTACCTAGAAAAACGGTACTATGCAACAAAGGGGAAGGTGTTGCATGCCACCAATGTTCCCTGTTTCACCATCCACCTGCCATGTGGGATCAGGGTGGTTTGTACATAGGTGCTGTATGTGGCTTGTGAGGATCAGGTGCACTGAATAATTGCATCTGAATCTGTTCCAGATCCCTGCACAGATGGTACGTACCCAACCTTTACCACAGGAGGGCAGACTACCAATTTAGGAAATGGGGAATTCGAGCACCTGCAGGCAATTCCTTTCTCTCAACAAGCTAGAGATGATTTTACAGCAGAGCTAGGAAGTTACTAGATCAAACTTGGAGAGTTTCCCCCTCAAACTTCTGCAAGGAAATATGCAAATTATACATTGCCTTCAAAGGTTGAATGTTAACTTTATTGTCTCTATGACAGAAGAATGTGCCAATATGTTTACAGGTACATGTTTATTCTATGCCATGCTTCCATCAGGTTGGAGAATTACTGGCGAAAACAAGTTTGAACTAAGTTTAGGCTGCTGTACCCTAAAGGCGTAAAAGGAGTAACAATGGTTTAAAAATCGAGTGAGTGTGTGTGTATGTGTGTGTGAAAGCGCATGCATGTATACACACACACACACTATACACTACAAAAACAATTAAAAACACATCCTCGTCCAACCAGCCCAAAGAAATAAAATAAGTCATGCAAAGACTCTGAAAGATACTCAGGCTCTGGAGAGTCTCCAGAGAAAGAGACATCCGCAGTTGTGTGGTTGGCCACCAAGAATGCTCCCTACACATATTTGCAGGTGTGGGCAGAATGTAGATTGGGATCTACTGGTAGATTTCTGGGTGAATTTCAGTAGATCTGCAAAGGTTGGACTCCCAATTTTTTAACAAGTATCTGCCAAGGCTGGCCTTGTGCTAATTGCTTATCAACTTCAGTGTTCCTTCTTCTCCTGTAAAATATTAATGGGCTGCCCTTGACCAGGTCTTTGGGCAGCTCTGCTGGCTAGTTTTATTTAGAATTTTGTATTCAAATCCCTGATCCGTAGTAACTCAGATTTCAATTTGAAGTCATATATGCAGGTTATTCCAATGTATGGTTTATGGCAGGGGTGGGCAACTTGTGGCCCTCCAGATGTTTTGGCCTAAACTTCCATCAGCCCTAGTCAGCAGCCAATGGTGAGATATCATGGGAGCTGCATGCCAAAACATCTGGCCACAAGTTGCCCACTTGTGACTGCAAAATCACTGTGGTGTTTTAAAACAAGCTGTGTCCTGACTGGGTGTCCTTGACATTTTGCCAACGAGATAACATCGAGAAAAAAAGAAAAAAACTGTACCATAATATAATCATGTTCAAAAAGATCCATTTTTCAGTTGCCAGTGAAACAGTGGAAGACACTAGTTGTTCAAGTAATCTGCAGACTCTTTTACAAGTAAGTTATTATTTATATAAAGAAAATGTATTCCTTTTTTTAAAAAAGCAGTACTTGTTTCTCATTTTTAAGAAAATGTTTTGAAATGATTTCTAATAAGAATGTAAAGAAATTCCATACACAATGAGAAAGTATTTTTATTATGTGTTGTCCCAACCATGTTAAGTTAATTTAATGTATGTATTTTGAATATTCACAGCCCCTTGAGGAAGGCCTTGAAAAATACACAGGCCGAAACGCGTCGGGCTCCTTTAATAAAGATTTTTGCATCCTGAGAACCTAGTTCTCTCCTTTTTTCCGTTCCAGGGGCCTACAAGGCCATCGAGTCCACCCCCCTGCTCAATGCAGGAAACTAGAGGAGAGGTCTCCCATCCAAGTAACAACCAGGCTTGACCCTGCTTAGCTTTCCACGCTCAGACAAGCTGAGCCAGCATGAGCCACAGGCCTGGTGGGGAGCTATGGAGAAGGAGGAGTTCTTTCAGTAAATTGAGGTCCTCCTACCTTTGAAAAAGCTGCTCAGTGAGTAAGATGAGGCTTGCTTGGGAAATACTGCATAGGAAGAAGAGCTCTTCTGCTGACCCAAGTCTCTCCCCTCAGAGGTATTGCTGCTGCTGGAGGCAGTCTCTTTGATTGACCAGGAAATGCCTATGGAGAGTGAGAGCAAGGGGAAAAAAGGAAGAGCTGTCTTGGTAAATTATCTTAGCAAGTATAACATCTTTAACATTCTAGAGGAGGAAGAAATGATATTGGTTGTGGAATATCGGTTACAAATATTTTGGGCCAATTTGTTACGTTTTTGCTTTTCTAAATAACTGCTTCACTTACTGCCCACAGGCTCCCCACTCCAGCTGAACTTCTCAAGTTCATCATCATCATCAACAATATCCCGGAGGCTGTTCACTGTTCGCTTGGACTCCTTCAGCTATGAACAAAACCAAAGTTAGAATGAAGGCAAGCCCTGTTCTGCCCAGACTGCACATTTTGTTTCTAAATGCCATGCACCCCCAAAACACACGCATTCTGTGCCTGTGTGCAAACTAAAATGGTTCAAGGAGACACCCTTTGTTAACCAGAGATATGGAAGACAGGAACTATGCAAATCGAAAAGGCACACAAATTCCTAGTAATTAGATTCAAATTAGAGAACAAAGATATACACCAAATTGATGCCACATTTGAAATAAGACATCAAATATGCCCTGCAATCCTACTACAAGGTTTTCTTTGGGACCCATTTTCCAAGGTTGAAACATTTTGGTAAAGATGGGTTATATTCGCAGGATGTTAGTAAAGGTGTTGGAACAATGAAAAACAGGATTTAGCAGGTGGTACAATCTTTACAAGGGTGAGCGATCTTTCTCCAATTATCTTAATTTCTTGACTTACTTGAAGCTAACGAAAGCATTCATGGAATTACACTTCCAGACTATTCCTTCTGCATATCTGGATGGGAGATATATAAATGTTCCCATATGTGGGGCTCCACAAATAGAGGATATTATTAATTATACAGCATATATATATTTGTGAACTGTATGGCAGACCCAGGAAAAGATTTCTTGTACTCTGCTGGGAGGAATATCTGACAGAACTTTGTAGATATGGATCCTTATGTAACTAATCAAGTAGACCTATTCGCAGTGGCTGCTAAAAAGATTAGAACAACGGTCCTAAAAACTATTGGGGCAAAAGAGATCTCTGGACTAGTGGAGGCTAAGAGGGATGGACAGATACTTTTGCACAGCACAGAAGTTCTGAACCCTGCAAAAGTGAATTCACTTTCAAATATATCTTTACAACCAAAAGGGCTACAAACTTGTTCTGTTAATGAATGAAGAATGAGAAGACCAGGAATCCCAATTCTGTGCCTGTTATCATGTGAAGTGCACACATTTATATGAGAGCTTTCAGCTCATATAAATACTGCAGAGCTTTCCCAATTGTTTTGAAAGATAAATAGCCATAAATACGAGCAGACTATGTCATACACATATTTCTCCTTTCCATAACATTTCAGACAAGAGGATACTGTACAGTGCTTCATCAGCTTGCTCAGACTAAGAACCGTACCTGAGAGAGTTCATCATCTTCATCATCAAAAGTAAAGGCTTTACATTTGGAACTGTGCCAATATTCTTCCTCATCAACCTTCATTCTGTTCATCTAAAAATAAGACATTTTCTTACTGCAAATGTATTTCCTTTGGTCAATTCAGAAACAATCCCTGATCACCTCACTGAACACTGCACATGTATACACACTTCCAGTTTCCACCAAGCACACCACACAATCTGTTGTCCATGTTCTATAGCCAAGCCCTATGGTACAACTGCTTTTGTTCCAGCTTCTCAGACAGGGACTCATCCCTTAAGGACTTATATCAGACATCCCCAAACTACAATACCTGAAGTGTAAAAATACACTGACAAAGCCGGACTGGGACCTAGGAATAATCTACTACAGGACAGACCCAGAAAAGAAAGTGACAGGAGACACACCTGATGTCACAGTTCCCAGCTATTGTATCATCAATGATCTACAACCATTGTAGATAACACAATAATACTTCTCATATCCACTCGGACAATACTATTACAGGACTTAACAACATCAGCCATACCATCAGAGGCCTCTTCACTGGATCATCCCCCAACATGATATATGTCATGACCTGCCAACAGTGCCCACATACCACAAACAAGTCAGTCTTTATGTCAGGAGCGGGGAACTGAAACTGGATTGGGGGTCATCCAATAGGGATTCATCTCCCAGCTAGCCCTTAAAGGACAGTGCCTCAGCTGAGGCCTCGCGGGCTAGATGGGCCAGCCTGGCAGGCCAAATTGGCCCATGGGGTAGAGGTTCCCCAGAGTCTATGCAAAAAAATAAGTTGATAGAACTATAATTTAAAAATGGCACCATCAGAAACAAGTGAGAGAACATTTCAACATCCCAGGAAACACTGCTGCTACCATTCTTCAACAAAGGAACTGAAGATTCCAGTGAGAAATTGCTGAACTAGACTTTATCAGTATGTTTGCTTCTATTAATTTAGGACTGGATCAAGCTGGTTTCTTCTCCCACTATAGGTATTAAAACAATATAGCAGAGCTAGGATAATTGTGTTTTCACCTATTGCTGCTGTTGTGAATAGTCACTATGCTCAACTTCTGTATATTGAGTTTTGCAGAGAATTGTCACAAACTTTGCATCTTGCATTTCATGGCCATTTTGCCCCACTGTTCACAATTTCCCCCCTCTATGGATATGCACCAGTTGCGGATAACACTTCATGCATCTGATCATGTAGGCCCTAGTACAGGAAAACGTATGCTATACCTACAGTCTTTGTAGTCTCACAAGTCTCACCTCTAGTTATTTTTCCAAAAATTTGGTGGTCATCAAAAATTCAGTGGCATATGTAAAGAAGCTTAGAGCTTAATTTAGCAAACAGACAAAAAACAGGAAGAACTGAGGATATGCTGTGCCAGCTAACTTATTAAGGAAGTCTCATTGAGTTCAATGACATATTGCCTAGTACGGTAAGTGTCCTGAGGGTTGCGGGTCCATTTTGTGCTAATATTTTCAGTAAACAAAGTGGGCTTACAAACCATACAGGTGTTGCCAAAATTAACATAAAATAGTAGAGCATCAGAGATGTTACACTAATTGTTTTCTTGTTGCTACACTTTAGCAATTCTGAATCAAAATTATTGCACACAGTGCGCATTAAGGACAACTAAGTCGGCATGCTGATCTCAGGGTACACCTGATCCATCTGCAATGGTTCGCTCTAATGCTTACTATTTTTACTCATATACACATACCACTTAACCATGCTCCTGATCGATTTGATCAATATGGCATATGTAATAATATATCACTCCAAATGGCACTGGAGTGCCATTTGGAGCTAATGTCCTGCGGCCACTGCTGAAACAAAGCAACAAGCAAATTTGCATCGGAGCTATTATTGATATTTGGCCCATTCAATTTCCTCCCAACACCGCCTTGGAGAATCCACATTCTCAAAGGTAAGGAAGTAACAGGCAATTACATTGACCCGAGTTTTTTCCTCCTTTTCATTGTTCCTCTTTCCCTCTGTTGTTCGCCCCATTGTCTATCTTGGATTGCACTCTCCTTGGAGGGGAGAGGGGAAGGCCTATCAATTTTACTCACATCAATCAGTAAAGCGCCATGTACCAGTGCCACCCATGACATCGTATAAACAACAACAACCAATGCAACTATACAGGATAACCGGAACTGATTTTGTTAAATCCCAAAAGCCAGAAGACAGCCACCTCCTAAACCAAGCGCTCCAATACATACAGTTGGCACCATCAAGCGTCTCCACACCCAAACGTTGCTACGGGGTAAGATCTGTGTGTGTATCCCCGATCCATGAACACATGAATGAGTGTTGCTGACCTCAGTTCTCCTTCCTCCCCCAGGAAAGAAACATACCCTTGCAAGAGCAGGATCGCCAGAACTGGGGAGCTACCAACCGGCCTATCGGTTCATGCAGGCGCCCAGCCCACGTACTCTACACTGGACCGGCCCTTCTCCAGGCAGAGCAGCGCGGCTTGCTTCTCAAACTACCACCAGAACCAGCGAGAGAAAGACGGTTGTCTTCGAAAAGCATCACGGGAAGGGTAGTTTCCAAGCCGCTTCCCATTGATATAACAAGGCGTGCTGGCGCCCAAGGAACTACAAATCCCGGCACGGCCGCAATTGTTAGTTCCTAGGATGGAATGTTTCTACATCGGAAGAAACGCGAACTACAACTTCCAGCAGGCTTCTAAGACACCAAAGCTCCTTTTCCGCACCCACCCATCCTGGCTTATTTCGTTTCCATATTACGGCTCATCAAGGGAATCAAAATTCTTCAGTTACGCGGCGCTAGTTAGAAAAGCTATGGTATATGTAGCGTACGATGCGTAGTTAAAGGCGCAATCCTACGCATGTTTAGACAGAAAAAGTCCTACTCAGTTTTCCAGCATGCTGGCTAAGAATCTGGATTTAGCGGACATTGTCGTCTAACCCATAGGACTGCGCCCTAAGGGGTTAAAATGACGGAGTCCCGGCGGGATCTTAGGCGCGGAACCAAACGTGGCCGGGGCCACAGAGATAGAAAAAGTCTATACAGCTATTATATTAGCAAATCTATGCAAGTTGAGACAAAGAAAAGTCCTTCCATTTCCAGCATTCCAGGCTGGGGAATGCTGGAAGTTGTAGGGCAGCATTCTTGAAACATGTGTAACCATTCGAGGAGTAGTAAAGTGTGGACATGAAAAACAGGATTTAGCGTGGCCAATCTTAGTCCTTTCTCCAATTATCTTAATTTCTTGACTTACTTGAAGCTTGACTTACTTGAATGCATAGGATTGCGCCTTAAGTCTATGCACACAGCCTGAACTTCGAGTAAAAATAAGGTAAAGCCGCCTTTATTTCAAGCTTCTTTATTTTATCATTTATAGGCCGCCTTTCAGGGTCACTCCATGACTTTGACCGTAATACTCAACGTCTACGAGCAGAGTGGTGCCATTCTAATCGTTGGCATCTCTAGGGTGAAAACCCTATATTCTTTGAACTGGATATCAAGGTGGAATCAGTTTTAGACTGGATATTAAGGTGGAATCAGTTTTAGACTGAGAGGCCAACAACAACTGCGATAGTGTGTCTGTAGCCCTTTTCCGGGAAAGTTTTACGTGACGGATGGGCTAGATTGTGGTGTCCATAGAGATTTATTTTTTTTAAATGATACACGCTCCTTATTGACACTTCCGCTGTACTTGAACTGGCTGCCCACTTTAACTTTCAATCCAAGGTAGCTGGATTTCCACAATAGAGAAGGCAAAGGCTCCTAGAGTGACGCCTCTCTGCGATAGAGATAAAATTTTAGCGTACGCGCTTATTTTTCTGGAGGATAAATTCCGGGTTCACATTCCTGTTTTCTTCGGCCGGAAGTCAATTTTCTTAAATAGCCCCTTCCCAGGCCAAATGCAGAGCTCATTTGCATCAAAACCTTGTATTATGTGCATACGTACATATTGCAGTTTTAAATCTTTAATGATCAAGCAAACACATTTTCCACACAAAATAATAAAAACCATTTTGTTTTTGTTTAAAGCTAATTTAGATGGCTTTAAAAGGGGATTGGACAAATTCATGGAGGAGAAAGCCATCGGTGGCTGCTACTATCCTCGATTGGCTCTAAGCTCTCCCAGTATAAGCAGGGGCGATCCTACGACTTCAGTTTGATGGAGAAGAGGGAGGGAAGGTGCTGTTGCATTAATGTCCTGCTTGTGGGATTCCGTGGGAAACTGGTTGGCCACTGTGTGAACAGAACGCTAGACTAGATGGACCCTTGGTCTGAGCCAGCATTGCTCTTCTTATGAAGTCCTTATTCCGCTGCTGCCTTTAATTTCTGAATGGACACGCTGTTCCTTAATCACAGCTACCCGAAAATCCTGGATTCCTCCGTTATTTTCTACGGGAAAAAGACGGTCTAACGGACTCGAAAGTTGGGCAGACTATATGAGTCTGTTATTAAGTTTATGCGCCCCATTCCCATTCCAGTGATGGCTTTTCAATTTTGTTTTATTATTTTAATCCGAAGTCCAGGCTTCGTGTCACTCTACAATCTCTCGCAATTCTTGTATCTCTATGGTATTTCCGGAGGTGGGGAGAAAAGAACAGAAGGAACCTTTGCCGGTGACGGAAGCCGGGAGGCGGCGCGGCTGCCGGCGCTTCTAGTAGCTTCTAGGCGCGCGGAGACGACCGGTCGGCATCGACGGAGGGCAGACGCGGCGGCGGCGGGTGTTTCGGAGGCGCCGATGGCCAAGTGGGGAGAGGGAGACCCGCGCTGGATTGTGGAGCAGCGTGCGGACGCCACCAACGTCAATAACTGGCACTGGTGGGTGAAGGAAGGAGCGGGGAGCGCACGAGAGAGCGAGGAGAGAGAGAGAGAGAGAGAGAGAGAAGCAGCCAGCCAGCCCCCTCCCGCCCCCTCTCTCTCTCACCAAGTGGCCTTCCTCGCGGGGCGGGTACGTGGGCTGGGAGGGGGACCCCCGCCTCGAGCCAATGAACGGGCGCGCGTGGGTCCGCTTCTCTCTCTGCCTGTCTTGACACCGGCGCACGACATGCCTGGCTGTTTCCCAGCACCACCTTGTCGGTCGCCGTGTTTGCTTTTGCCTTCCTGGCACTTCATCTTTTATTTCCATTTACTCTGAAGGAAGCCTTATTAAGGGTCAGTGGGGCTTGCCCTCAAGTAAACGTGCAACATGCGAGAGTTGAACAAATGGCCGTGAAAGGATGTGGGTGGGTGGAGAGAAACCTTCCTAGCCTGCTCTTTTTCTACGCCTTTTAATTAATTAATTAATTATAAGGCTGCCTTTAAGGGTAAAAACAAAGCAAAAACCTGCTGACCGCTGCTTGATTTCTCTTAGCCTGCTAATGAGGGCTTTTCATGGCTGCTAGTGAGGATGTTGTTCATTTCATGGCATGGAAATAAACATGGTCATCAGCTAGATCAGCAAATGGGGGTCGGGAAAGGGGTCGCGAAGCTCTGGGGGTCGCAGTGGTTTTCTACCACAGGGCTCAAATCAGAGGAAGCTCGCGCGCGCGCTCACTGTTATGGAACAGGCAGCCTTGAGAATGAGCAAGCCCCTTCGCCTGTGTTTCCTCCTTGTCTGAGTGAGTGGGTAGTGCGAATCTGCCTCCTCTCTCATGCTGGTGTGTGTGTGTGTGTGTGTGTGTGAGAGAGAGAGAGAGAGAGAGAGGAGACGACGCTGCCTGCAGTTGCCACGAACACGCGCTTCTTCCTCCTCCTCCTGCTGCTGCTGCTGCTGCTGCTGTTGAAGATCTCTGTAAGAACGAGTTGGAGGAGGGGGCAGATTGAGCTGTTGTTGGGCTGGAAAGGGGAGGTGGTCGCGGCAGCGTCCAGGGGTGAGGGGAGGGTGGGGGGCATTCCACCCAGCCCTTCCTTCTCAGACGCAGCCGGCTGGGGGAGGGGGAGCGGCAGCACGAGGACGACCTGGGCGACTTGATTATTTGCACAAAGGCAAGTGTGCTTACTTCCTCCTTAGCCCTTCGAGATTTTGGCAGCCCCAATGCAAAGCAGTGAGGCGTGCTGCTGGCTATAATTCTGTTGGGAGAAGGTACTTTACACCACTTGGAGAGCTCACGTTATGGTATTTTTTGACACACTCATTGGGAAGAGTTTCACTGAACTATGGCTTCTTCTGAGTGAAAATGAAGTGTGTGTGTGTGTGTGAGAGAGAGAGTGAGAGAGACTGTGTGAATGAATTTCATTTCACTTGCTTCTGTGGCTATTGCAGAACTATTTTTAGCTGTCTCCAGCAGAACAGAGAGGCAGTGTGGCGTAATTGTGAGAGTGTTGGACTGGGACTTGGGATATCTGGGTTCTAGTCCCCACTTGGCCATGAAACTCACTGGGTTACTTTGAGCCAGTCATTTACTCTCAGCCTAACCTACCTCACAGGGTTGTTGTGAGGATAAAGTGGAGAGGAGGAGGAGGATTATGTAAGCCCCCTTGGGTTCCTTGCAGGAAAAAAGGTGGGGTATAAATATAACAAATAAAATAAATAAATAAACAAATAAACATGTCTTCTCCTTTCTGATACAAAGCTGGCTGCTAGTCAAATAAATCCGCTCACTTGCCTGCTCCCTGTTGGGCCCTATTTCCAGTAACATCCAGAGTCCAAAGAGAGGAAGGGCAGGTGAGCAAGTACAACAATAGAAATACAAAAAGAAATTGTTTTTCCTCAAAAAAGATTTTTTATTTATATTTTCGGAAATCTGTACCCATGGAGAAAAAACGGAAATAATCATAAGATTACCTTAAATTTGGCTTTACCACCTTTAATGAATATTAGGTTAAATTAAATTATATTCTGAAAAATCTATTTTTCATGTGTTTTCTTTACCCCACCAAAATGCAAATTTATGCAAATGTGGTGAGGGGTCCCCGGTTACTTTGCCATTACAAAAGGGGGTCACGACTCGAAAAAGGTTGGGGACCACTGAGCTAGATCAAGCTGCTTTTAAAAGCATGGGAGCAAGGGTTGTAAGGGAAAGAAAGTTGGCAGCCCTAATGTGCATAGGTTTGCAGCTGTGTGCTTGTTCCACTGTTTGACTTCTCTAGGGCCCAAATGCAGCATCGAAGCTCTGTGCCTGCAGGGCAAAGGCAGGTTGTGACAGGGAGACAGCATTCTATTCTAATAATTCTGGCGCTGTACAAGCTCTCCTCAAAGTGCCTTGTCACTTTTTGTCTGGGTAGGGGGTTGCATTTCTGACTTGAACACCCATTCACTGTGTGATAGTTGTATCAAACTATGAACACTGTGAAGAGAGTGGGTAGAAAGCATCTATTCTCTGTGGTACTATTTGAACTTTGAGTTATCTAAGGAAATGGATTGGCAGGCATTTGAGGACAGGCAAAGGGAAGTATTTCGCATACCGTATAATTAATGTGGAATTAATTACAGTAAGGTATCAATCAGTCTTTAACTGGAAAAATGGTGACACAGGTTGCGTTAAACAAGCTAGCAGTTCTGCTGCAGACAAATTCATTGAGAACTTGATAATATTTATAAGTAAATGGAACATCTTTGTAGAGAGGCAGTATATACTGCCATCGCACCCTGTTTTGGTCTGATCTAAGGAGGAAATTCCCTAGATCCCTAGAAATTCTTTCATTAGAATAGAAAAGCACTTCAAAGTTGTACAGATGCAGGATGCCTGCCCACGGTCAGCTGGCCTTGGGCATCCACT
Source organism: Shinisaurus crocodilurus (assembly GCA_021292165.1). Taxonomy (NCBI): domain Eukaryota; kingdom Metazoa; phylum Chordata; class Lepidosauria; order Squamata; family Shinisauridae; genus Shinisaurus; species Shinisaurus crocodilurus. Next base: position 274,884,263 of record CM037876.1, read on the forward strand.
GCCTACATATAGGGATCAGGTTTTGGCATATTACAAACCTACATAGGTTGAAGTATGCACAAGGTTTTCAAGCAGTCACTGTGCACTGGATGGTGTGTGCAAATATGCCTTTTTGCACCAGTAAAAAGACAAAGCATCGTACAGTCTGATTTCTTTTGGTATGAATGTTTGTGGGTAGCAGCCAACTCCTTTCAGAATTGGCACAAAGAAGTCAGGTCCCACACAATTTTGGCTACACCTGCCAATTCCATCCTGCCCCATTCAGTTTTGCTCCTCATGAAGTCCAGACTGTTCTGCGCCATTGGACAGCTAGAAACATGATCGCCATGCTCCTGACTTTTGAGGTGGGAGCAGCTGCTATTTTTTGAGCTGCAGGAAACTTTAAAGGAGGAAGGATTAGGATGAGTATGTTCCTTGCTTTGGGAAACTGCCTGCTAAATTATACCGCAGGACATAACCAAAGATACAGAGTCTTGCCCTGTATCTTTGAGTATCATAGTTAATTCAGTCCTGGGGAAGGGAGTGTGTGCTTCTCTTGGAACCCTTGAGAGTTCTTCATTTGGCAGCTGTTCCTTTCCTCCCTTCCCTGACCTTAAGGGGGGGGGGGGAGCCAGAAAGAAAAATGGCGACACAGGCAGTGTTAAGTGAGCCAGCAGCTTATTCTGCACTGGCGAGCAATCTGTCTGCTTCCAAGGGTATGTAAAACTAAACGCAGCAACACTCAAGCAACTGTGAAAGATGCAGCCATCACCAGTTTAGAAAGCATACTTTGTATTTACATTCAGATTCTGTAAAGAATCTGGCTGGATTTTCAAAACAGAATCCTGGGGAATTGTGAAGGCACCAGTTCTAAAGGCGCCAGTTATTTGTTGGAACACTGTCAATAAAGATTTATGCCTTCTTTCTTTCCCATATTAAAACAAATATTGTGTGGTAACTTAGGCTATGTAGATTTCCTGGTTGGGAGTACTGGTTATAAATTCAGTCAACCCACACGCTACACAGCATGCAAAGAAGAATGGCATCTTTTAAAGGGGGAAAGTGTTGATGAATAATGCCAGGCAGTAGCAAGAAAGCCCAGTAGTCTGGTGTCATGTTGGACTGGGACCTTGGAGATTGGATTCACTTCCCATCTCAAGTAATTTCTTTAGAACCACAGTTTCCCTATTCATGAAATGGGGGTAATTTATTTTTTGGGATAATGAGAATTGTAAGTAGTGAAGCGTGAGTGCCCTAAGTGGGAGTTTGTGGTACTCCTGGACAGGAGCAGGAGTGGTCATTGCTGTCCTGAAGCAATGACAAACATAGGAGCCGAGGAGGCTGCCTCATACTAAGTCAGACCATTGGTCCATCTAGTCCAGTACTGTTGACACTGACTGACAGCAGCTCTCCAGGGTTTCAGGCAGGATTCTTTACTAGCCCTACCTGGAGAAGCTGGAGATCGAACCTGGGACCTTCTGCATGCAAAGCCTGTGCTCTACCATGAAGCTACAGCCCCTCCTGACAAATATGTTCTTGTCACGTGACATTTTTGAAATGTGCTGTATTAGAATCTTGTTCTTTGATAGGAAAAGGGGACAATCCTATCTGTATCTAATATTGTGTTCGGCTGTGATCCTATACACACTTCCAGGGAATAAGGCCCATTGAACATAGCGGGACTTGCTTCTGAATAGGCATGTATACAATTGCACTGTAAATCTTTCTCTGTCACATTATAAGTACCAAATCTCTTTTGGGTAGATAAAAATTTATGCTGTCAGTTCTTGTGAGTTTACGCTGCCTATTGATCTATCAGTGCAAGAGAATCTCGTGGGTTGGCCAGAACTACACACCCTATGCTTTCTGAATAGGGAGCCAGTAAGACTTTTTCAAGATTTTGGACTTTGTAACCTTTATAAATAGTAACTCTTGCTTGAGAGTAACTCTTACGTAACTCATGCTTCAGCTATCATGTAGCAATGTAATAGAACCATGGGGCCTTATAGACAATCTAGTCCAACCCCCTATTTGATGCAGGAGAGAGAGCATCTCCAACAGATAACTGCTCAGCCTGTGCTTGAAAACCTGTTTCCACTTTGCTAAAGAACCAGGAACCCCTGTTCCTGGGTTGTTAGTCATGACGTCCAAACCCGGCACTCTAGGCTGTTGAGGGTTAAACAACCCAGAGTTTGAACCCATGGTTGGTTTGTTGGGTTAAAACTCTGGGTTGTTGAACCCTCAACAACCCAGAGAGCCATGTTTGGATGTCTAAATAGAGGCAAATCTGGTTTGACTTAAAGACACAGCTTGGGTTTTCTGGGTAAAGTGTGGTTTGTGAAAACCTTTGGCTATTCTCTTCCTGATCTGTCCCTCCCAAGTAAAACTGTAAACTTTTTGAAACTGAAATATATGCAATACTTATCAAACCCAAACTTATTTTACTGCTTTAAGAACAAAAATGCATCATTTATAACTTACTGTAGGTAACATATAAAAGTGTACTATTTGACTTATTTATGAAACTTACAGAGTAATCCTATGCACATTTGCTCAGAATTCTGTTTAGTAGAGTTTATTCCCAATTAAGCATGCATGTGACTGCAGCCTCAAAAGTATATGCTGTAATTGTGTACGAGCAAAACTGCAAATATACCCAGTACTGGGGGGGGGGGGGGACACGACTGCTGCACTGTATTCTACATAAGCACATGTATCTTAGTTTTTGCTCTTTAAGAAGTAGGAAAACATCAAAGTTGAAAAAAGAATCCATGAATTTTGTTGTAAACAAATGTATTAATTCGACAGAAACCATCTCATACAGAACTATTCTCCCTTTCATGAATATTGCAACAGTACCCCAGGTGTAGAAATGCATATTCTGCTTGAATGTTGTATATGTCTACTGTATACACAGGAATTATTCTCTAATGCTGTAGGCTGTCTCACACAAAAATGTTTGTACTATACCTTTGGAATGAGTAAACCCTTGTCTTCAAAAGCATTTCACTTATTCCAAAAGAGAAAATATTTAATAGTAGTTTTTCAGTATTCCCCCAAATGTACACATTTTTCCATTTAAAAAATTGAAACAAAGTCCTGGAGCTGGGGAGTGTGTTTTCCTGAATTTTTCCAGGTTTGTTTGTTGTTTTGGTCCTTCACATTTCTAGGATGTTGCTTCCAAGAAAAGTCAAGTTTGAAAGTGTGACTTTTCAGGTCATATTTAGGCAAATGCCAGCTCAGGAGGGGTGGAACAAAGTGGGGTATGCAAAGCATTGGGAATTAGCTTTTTACAACATGGAAGCGTGGAAAGCCATTGGCTGCATTTTTAATTTTGGTATTCCCCCCCCCCCCCCTTAGGACTGAAAGAGATGCATCTAACTGGTCATCAGAGAAGCTGAAAACTCTGCTTCTGGCTGTTAGAGCAGAGAATGCAGAGGGGACTTGTGAAGTGACAGAAGTGAGCACATTGGATGGAGAAGCCTCCATCAACAACCGCAAAGGAAAGCTAATTTTCTTCTATGAGTGGAACATCAAGTTGGCTTGGACAGGTGAGTTGGCTGCCTTGTTTTCATCCATGCAAAGATCCTGTTGTAGGGTTCTGGATGCTGAATTGTCACAGAGTAGAACTTCTAACGTTTTTTCATAGAACTGGGAATGGGACTGAGAGAATAGCCACTCTTTGAGTTTCTACTAGTTTCTGTCAGAAGTTGCTGTTAGGAAAGTGAAATTGAACAGGTCTTTAATTTAATATATTGCTATTTACAGGCACCTCAAATACAGGTGTGAAATATAAAGGACATGTGGAGATTCCCAATCTGTCAGATGAAAACGATGTTGATGAAATTGAGGTAAGCACAGTCACAGGTGAAATTCTTGACAGGTACTTCATTGGAAATTGGAAAGGGATCACAAATCTGAATAATTCCATGTTCTACAATAAAATTCAGGCTCCTTCACTGCTTTTGAAGCAGGAATGTAATTCTTCCCCCATCACTTCAGGGCTTCTGAAAAGCCTTCTTCAGCTTTTCATCATTTTTAAGCCCCAAAAGTTCACTTCTGCTTTCTAACATTCAAAGCTACGAACAGCTTCCAATTTTTTTCTAGAAATCCTTTTTACAGATGCAGTGCAAGGTGAGGTGTGTGCAGCAAAAACATGTTCTGTTGGGACCATACTCATGTCCCCCTTTTATTCTTAGATCAACGTTAGTCTTGCCAAAGATGAGCCGGACACCAACCTACTAGCGTTGATGAAGCAGGAAGGTGTAGAACAGATCAGCAGTGCTTTGGGAACTTACATCAGCACTCTCAAAACAGGTATATACAGAGGATAAAAGAAATGGTAGAGGCCTCCTGCTTATGCTCTCCTCACTATCCTTTTTCAATGAAGGATAGGAGACACTTGTAGTATCTACCTCTGTCTTGAAATATGTTTGCTCCTCTTGAACAAGATACTTTTGAAACCCCCCAATAATTCCACAAAGCAAGAAAAATGAGAAATACTCAGCAGTGCTTGAGATCAGAGAGCAAACTTGGTGTTCCGTTGGCTACAGTTCTGGACAGACTAGGTCAGGGGTGGGCTACTTCCTTTGGCTCGAGGGCCTCATACGGGGGTGGGTGGGTGGGTGGGGGCTGCGCACCCACGCACGTGCACACACATCCAGGTTGCTGGGGCGGGAGTGGGGGGACTTTAACCTTGCCCCCATCCCGGCAATGCTGCTCATGATCACTGTGAGGAGGGAGAGGCCCTTGCCCTCGTCCCAGTTTTCATGCTGGGCAAGAAAGTGCATGAGGATGATTCTCCTTGTGCCCTCTGTTTCCCAGCACTCTGTTCTGCTAGGAAATGGGCATGTGAGGAGAGTAATCCCCGCTCATCAATTTTCCAGCAGAATCGGCCAATTCTGGTCATAAACGGTGCATGGGGACAGCTTTCCTCGCACGCCTCTTTCCCAGCAGAATCTCCTGCCGACCCACTAAATAGCTGTTTGGTGGGTTGGTAGTGGCCTGTTTCCTGGCAGAATCTGGTGCTGCCGGTAGTGGCAGTTTACGAAGTGTGGCAAAGGCCACAGTGGGTGAGTGCTTAGCAGCAAAACAGGGTGACCCTTGCGGGGGGGACGGACGACATGTGGCCCAGCCCTGGACTAGGTAAAAGGGCTGAATATCGCCAAACTGAGCCTCATCTGTCTTGGCTTTGAGCATCCCTTGATTGTTGGATCTTAAACATTAAGAAATGAATGATGCGTGTAGGGACCGAAAGGTTGCATGTGCTAGCAGTGGCAGGAAAGAGGCATTAGAGAATTTGAGTTGGTGGCATTGGTAGTTTGTTATTGATATATTGACTTGACATTACCTGCCAAACGTTAGGCTATATGTCTCTAGTAATTTAACAATAAATTAGTGTTAGGTAATTTTTCTTGTTCTCTCTAAAGCATTTTATATAGCTTTTACTACCTCCTCGTAGACCATCTGAAGACATATTCCAGTTCTGCAATTATTTTAAACTAGCTTTTTGGACTACGGGCACAAAAAGGATGTATATGCATCCTAGTTCTCACATCTTTTCAAAGTGTGTAATAGCTTTCCAAATGCAATTTTTCTTCCAGAGTTTACGGAAGGCATGATCTTGCCCACAGTGAATGGTGAACAGTCAGAGGCACCAACTCTTCCTGTGCGTAAAGCAGAGGAACACAAGGTAAGTGAACAGGTTTCTGGTGCATCTTACTCAAAAATAAACTGAGTTGGAAAGGCTGGGAAAATGCATTTTACAGGGTAACATTTCCTTAATCTGGTATAATAAGTTACAAGGCAGAGAGCTACTTTACACACTTAGTGGCAGAAGACTTTACAGTGTAGCATATGATGTGGCCTTGAGCAGTAAGCACTGTTTCCAGGAATATGTCTATTCTGTGACATATGACTGGAGTATGTCATACCATATTCCTCTTCCTAAATCCTCCAGGAGTGTAGACTGCTTTGTTTGCTCCCATAAAAATCTTGAAGATCAGGGACGGGTGGGGCCCAGTGAAGAAGGGTGGCTGCAGGTTGGTGCCTTGCACCGACAGCAGCTGCAGGGAATGCAGTGACTTATCTGGGAGGGTTTTAGATCATTACTGTGCTCTAGCACTTAAGATACATTTTAGTCTTGAAATGTCTGATATTCCTTTAGGCCACTGAACATGTTGCTGGCAACGCACTTAAATCCAAATCAGTAGGAGTCAAGATTCCTACCTGTAAGATAAATTTGAAGGACACTTTCCTAACATCTCCGGATGAGTTGTATAGAGTATTCATTACACAAGAGGTAAGTTAGCACAAGTCTTTCTAGATGTGTGTCTATGCTTTACCTGTCCAGCACCTTTATGTAAACTTTTCAGAACAGATTTGACAAGAAATGTGTCTGGCTGTTGGGACAAACTTCTCCCACATGTTTCTCTGCAGTATCCCTCTTACTGGCTCTCACACAGAAGGAGCAGTAGTCTGCTCCCTACTGCAGAAGCGGTCACCTTGCCTCTTCTCATTCTGGAGGGGTTATATCTTCCTACAGCAGCCCTAAAAGAACCTAAGCCATTAAAACTTGTCCTGTGTCACATAAAGCCCTAAATGGCATAGGACCAGTCTACCTAAAGGAGCACCACCTCCCATATATTCCTACCTGATTGCAAAGAATGTCTTTGGAAGCTCTTCTCCGGGTGCTGCTACCCACAGTGGTGTCACAGGTGGCTACCAGGGAAAGCGCCTTCTCTGTAGTGCCCTCCCATCTGTGGAATGCCCTTCCCAGGGAGATCCACCTGCCATCTTCACTGTATACTTTTAGACACCAGGTTAAGACATTCCTTTTCCAGTAGGCATTTAATCTTTAATCTGTTGCTCTGCTGATTAATTTTATTGCCGGATCCTTAACATTTTTAGTATTTTCAACATTTAATATTGTATTAGTCTTATACTTTTATTGTTGTATTTTTTTGTTTGGTTATGTTGTTCTTTGGTTTTCTGTATTTCAAACCACCCTGAGGGTATTTGCCAGTTGGGTGGTATACAAATCAAACAAATTTAAAAATACAGCAGGGTCCTGCTTCCAAGCATATTTCCTTGAGAGATAAGCATTCCTCTTTGCTGATTTCAAAATGTAGTAGCAGATAAAAGGTACTATTTCCTCCCTCATCCTTGAAACTGCCCATCTTTTTCAAAGTTCCCCATGGGAGATGGTAGTGGAATCACGTTTCACATTCCAGAATGCTGGAATTGAGTAGCTATCCCTGTTACCTCAGTGAATCAGGTGGAAGTCTGGTGGAAGAGCCAGTGTGGCGTAGTGGTGAGAGTGTTGGACTGGGACTCGGGAGATCTGGGTTCTAGTCCCTGCTCTGCTATGAAACTCACTGGGTGACTTTGGGCCAGTCACTGCCTCTCAGCCTAATCTACCTCACAGGGTTGTTGTGAGGATAAAATGGAGAGGAAGATTATGTAAACCGCCTTGAGTTCCTTGCAGGAAAAAAGGTGGGGTAGAAATGTAATTAATTAATTAATAAAAAGTAAAATAAAATAATAAAAAAGTCATGGCTAACTTAGTGCAAGGAGTCATCTCGTTTCTAGGCTGCTCTATCGTTTTTTGTTTTTTTCCCCTACAGCTGATCCAGGCTTTTACTCACTCGTCTGCTCTTGTTGAGCCTGACAAAGGAGGAAAATTCCAGCTGCTAGAGGGCAGTGTCACTGGCGAATTCACTGAACTAGTGAGTATAAATGGTGGTTCATTTGTGTGTTGTGCGGTAGTTGAGAAGTGCCTTCCATTCGGCTCTTGATCTGTTTGCTTTAGAATGCCTGTGTTATCTCACTGACTCCGTAAGTTGCATAGTCCCTTTTGTGTGGCTAACGGATTAGCTGGTAATAAAGTAAGCCTCTTCTGTAGAAAACACATGGACAATGTTGGCCCAGTTCAGGCAGCCTAATTAGACTAAGAACAAGCATTGTACCTGCATGCTTCATTCTCCCCTTCATTTGCATGCTGTCAGAACAAAAAATACAAACCAGTTTCCCATTAGCATCTGAAATGGAAAACTGGGGCTTAGTTTCTGACTACAAATTGGGATATGAAACTGGAGTCTGATCCTAATTTCATATCCTGGTTTGCATTCAGAGATAAACCATTGTTTCCTGGTTCAGATGTTAAGGGAAACTGCAATTTAACAAAGTCTTTAGTTACAGAGGGTGAGGGGCAGGGAAGAGGGACTGTACGGGTACAACACTTGTTCTCAGTCTGTATGGGTACAACACTTGTTCAGAGGTAGCCGTGGTTACCTCTGAAACGGGCCACTGTCTTTGGGCAAATAGCCAATTTTAGTCTTATATGGGACAAAATATTTCCAGTGCATTTAGGAGCATGAATTAAATTCATGTTAGTGGATATGTGTGTAGTTGTTTATCCAGGCCTGGTGTCTGATTCTGTGAAAAAAACATTCCCAAGGAAAGTCTGGTGGATTGCATCTAAACCTAGATGAATCTGATTTCAATAAAACCAAAGTAGTGATTGTGCATTTATAATGCTTTCTTTACACTTTGTACATTTGGAATAGGTATTTGAGTTACTCTTAAATAATATTGTCATTCCAAGCTTTCTTCAACACGGTCTCTTTCCATCTCTTGAATATTCAAGTGATAATTTAGCTGGTAGATAAACCTGCCTTTTTTTCCAGGTTTCTGAGAAGCAGATTACTATGAAATGGAGATTTAAGTCGTGGCCAGAGGGTAAGTAATTCCACTGTATATAACAAAGTAGAATATGTCTTAGGTTTAGCTGCACTCTGGCTATGTTGCATTAGTAGTGGTACCCACTCCTGAATGATCAGAGGGTAGAAAGGGTGTGGGTGTGGGTTGCCTGCAGTCTGGCTGCCTAGGATCATTGCTCTCCTGCTCATCTACTAATTAAACAATTAAAGAAGCAGTTTGGAAGCTGTCCCACTTACTGTGCATCCTGCCAAGCCCAGGTAATGAAACGGGGCTTTGACAGATTAAATTATTCGGACCTTATGTTATAGTTTTCTGCAAGAAAAGCTCTGGACCTGCTAAGCTTCCTAGTTGAAGAACGAAGCTGTCAAAATGGCCCTGGGTTCTTCTAAAGCTTTCAAAGGTGCCAAACAAAAGATGACAAGCAGGCTGGTGAAACTCTGAAAAACTTCCTACAACAATTTAGGAGAGAGTTACAAGAAGTCAGGGCAGTAGCCCTGCAGCAGATTGATGCAAAATTGACACACCTCTCTCTGAAATTGGCAAGTATAGAGAAAACAGCAGACAAGACTATGGATTTAATCCTCAGGATCAAAAAATAAAAGCTCTGGCAGCAGTAACACAAGACCTGCAAACTGAGGTTGAAGATTTGGAAAACGAGTTAGTAGAAAGTGCAAGTATTTCTCAGTAGTTTACAAACCTTGATCTTGACAAGGCCATGTGTTCCCTTGGCTTGGGGGATGCTGGTATCACCTATACTTATTACTGGTAGTTTTCCCCATCATACTGGATATGAAATACTTTAAGGCTTGAGTGTTTCCTAGCTTGCCTGTTATGTTTTTAAGAAAGAGGAGCAATTTTCTCCAACCATATCAGAAAAGAAACAGGTGGTTTGATTTGCTGTGTATGTCCTAGGCTGTGATATTGGGATTTACTCTGGTTATTTTTAGGTCACTTTGCAACCATCACCTTGACCTTCATTGACAGAGCTGGTGAAACAGAAGTCCATCTGGAAGGGAGGGGCATCCCAGCCAATGAAGAAGAGAAAACAAGGGAGGGCTGGCAACGTTACTACTTTGAGGGCATTAAACAGACGTTTGGCTATGGAGCCCGATTATTTTAACACTGGCTACTGCGGAGAGTCTCTACCCTAGGATTCTGCCGTGTGGACTGATTTGCTTCTTGTCTGTCCCTTTCTTATTCTCTGTTTCACTGTTGTGACAAGCAGGATGGCAGGGTGGTCCTGAAGGCCACTGAGCAGAGCAGATTCCAGCGTGTCACTGCTTGTGCATGTCTCCTGCTGCAGGGGATTCAAAGGTGGATTCTCATAAATGTACATACACCCGTATTGCTAAATAAACATAACTTAAAGAAGATGTACCTGCTCTATTATCTGAGTGTGGAGATCACAGGGCTTTTGACCAGAGACCAAGATGCTCCACCCTCTTCAGGAAGATAGTGGGGAATTCTTAGCTCAGAAGGCAAAAGTGTCTGCTGTAGATATCTGAAACTTTTGGTGAGGATTTAATTAAGAGGAATAGAAGTATTGTACTCCAGCATGTGGATTTCAGATGTATCTTAGTTTAAGGCCAACTTTTAATCCTAGCTCGCCAGGAATTCCTCAGTAATGTTGCTGCAGCGCTTCTTAGTTTAGTGACTAAAGCTTACCAGCGAAAGAGTAAATGTCCTGGGAAGAGAGTATTCCAAATTGTTGTGGGGTTAAACGGAGAAAAGTTAATGCCTATCTGTTGATGTTCTTTCTTGGCTATATCGACTTTCTACTGACCTCTCCTCTGAGAACAGGCATTAGTAATAGAAAACTGTACTGCCCAGGAAAATCAGGATATTAGCTCTTTCTAAATCACACCTTTTGAAAACCCTTCAAAAGCAGGTAGAATCAAAGTGATGTGGGCAGCACCACCACCCCCAAACACACACAAGCCAAGAACAAAGACTGACTAAATGAAAGAGTACATGTATGTAGGACCTTAGTCTTGCAAGTATGCAAGACTAAAGCCTAGTATCTGTGGATCTTTGGCTTTACTAGTAAAACTATATTCTGGGAAGAGCCTTTCCCATGGGGCAAAATTGATTTATTTTTGCTGCATAAAGTACATTTGAACATTGCTACTTTGAGGGCATTAAACTGGAGGAAGCAAGGGCATAGCAAAGAAAACTCATACACAGCTGCAGTTCTCAAGTCTCTTCAGAATTGTGCCATAATAGGACTGCTGGAGGGCTATAGCTTCTGCCACTCTTACTGGCTGTGCACCATGAACTGAGTAAGTTTGGGGAGGGGATGGTGGTATTGACTCCACATTTGCTTAGACAACTTGATTTCCTAATATGGTCTTGGAGAAAGTGTGTACCACAAACAGGCTTAATTTGCATGCTTCATTCAATTTCCATTGCATGTTGGTGGGTTTTGTGTTTTTTAGCGTTTGGAATGTTGTGTTCAGTTTTTTTTAATGAGGCATTGAAGAAAGCGGAAAAGACCGAAAGGAAGGAAATAAGTCTGTAAGGGGAAGAAGAGGGCAACATGCTAATTGAAGATGCAACAGTACCTATAATACAATGTTGCTGATCATGGGAACGGGGCTGGGCTAACTTATTTCTGATCTGGCCCTTTTCTGAATGTTGTCTGTCTGTAACAGTCATGTTGACCTAGTTCACACATCACTGTAAGCCAGGATGGGTTAATTAACCCATGGTGGCTTACTGAGACAGGCGCTGGCACCACTTCGAATATGCAAACTGTGGTGGTGGGGCGCTGTGGCGTGTGTTGTGTGAAGCCGGGCATCGTAGGTTATTTGAGGTTCAAACAATCCTCAAATAACCCATAATGCCCGGGTTTGCACAACACAGCAAACCTCGGCACACCCCCACCACGGCTTCCATATTCAAAATGGCACCTGCTGTGTATCGGAGCCCCATGGGTGAATTAACCTACAGTGGCTTGTTGTGACATGTGAACCAGCCCGTTGCCTTCCAAGCAAATTCAGGCTTAGCCTTTCCAAATATAAACCACCATTGCTTTATTCTAAATTTGTTTCCCTTACTGTGTGGGGCATATGTGACACTGAATTTAAGGAGAAAATGTATACTGACAAACTCTGATAGGGAACAGTTTGTCTTAGGAAAGGATGCGTCTTCTAGAAGTAAGCTGTTGCTTCCGACATCTCATACAACAAATCTTGTTACTCTAAAATACTGCTTTCTCTGTTCTTTCCGTCTTGAAATACAGGCAGTCCCCGAGGTACGAACGTCCGATGTACGGACGACGCATACTTAACGAATGGACCGCCATATAGTATTCGTGCTCAGAGAGGGAGCTCCCTCTGCAGTCCTAGGCAGGCATGTGCTTGGCCGTGGGAGTGCAGTGCCTGTCGCCAGAGGAGCAGGGCAAACTTTTAAGCGCGCAGCGAAGAGCATGTGAGGTGGAAAGCCACAAGCAAAACACGCCTCTCCTTCCTTCGCTCTCTTGCGCGGCAAGCATGCCTGCTGGGAGGCTCATGCCGCCGCCGCCACCACCACTTTCTCACCTTTGGTGGCTCTCCGCAACTTCCTGCCAGCTTCTGCTGCTGCTGTTCTGAAGGCTTGTGCCTGCCCTGGAACTGACTCCACTACCCATGTGGAGGCTCTTTCTTTCCCCCTTGGATGGGATTCATGGCCTTTTCCTCCTGGGAGTGGGGAAATTAAAGGCGCCGCTGCCAAACTGAGAGACTCATCGGAGTCAAACTTTTGCAGTAGGAGATGGTCAAGCTTGGAAGGGGAAAAGGACGAGTGGGGAGAGCGATTCAAGAGGCCCAGCAGCGACAGCGGCATCCAGAGTGTCCGAGTCCCCCAAGCCCCTTCCATCGGAACCCCCGAGGATTTTTGTGGTTCCGATCTTCCCTGTTGTTGGCTTGGAGTGAGATCTTGCCTTTAAGTCACACACTGGTGTGTGTGTTCTGTGTTTTGTTTTGTTTTTTAAAGATCTGTCCACTCAGAAATAAACCATCCCCTGCACCCAGAAACAAAAGTGATCCCAGGGAGTTTAGCCTAACCTGATCTGAAAACAAAACAAAAACCCCATTCTCCAGCAGTAGAATCAAACCCTGACTCTCCTTTTTCTTTTCTATCTAAACTGTTTTAAGAGTTGTTTCTTTAATGTTTTTTTTACAGTACATGTACTGTACTGTACTGTGTGTAATACGGTAATAATAATGCAGTTATTAATTATTATTACTATTATTACACTATTACAGTATTATGTACTGTACTGTATGTTATGTTTAAGATATTGTATTGTATTTTGAAGTGTTTAAGTGTTTTATATGCACAGAAAGGTAAAATAAATACTATACTAAGACAAACATTTGACTAAGTGACGTTTAATAACCATATGTACCTGTTCTGACTTACATACAAATTCAACTTAAAGACAGACCTAAGAACTCTCATGGGACTGCTTGTATGCCTTTGGAAATGATGGTGTGATTTTTGCACAGTTGTCCACAAGATGGCAATACTGCCCAACATACTTAGAATCTGGGTTTGTGACAAGATGCATTTAATTCCCTCTTGATTTCAAAAGCAGCTGCAGCAGGTCTAGTTATGCTTATGCTGTGTGTTTATATTCTGGCAGAACAAATCGGTAGACTAAAGAGAGCTGGGGTACAAATATTTAGAAGCTTAAGATCAGTGGCTGGGAAACTGATTTGCAGTGGCTATCTCAGTAAGTCATCCCTGGTTCTCCTGCCAACTGAAGACAATCCCCAGCTGTAAATCCTATGTATGCGGACAGTGTGACAGATTGCTGCATGAAATACAATTGTTCTCTAAAATTACACAGCTGCCGCAGCAGGTTCCTGTTAACAAACTTGTGTTTAGAGCCAAAGAATGGAGTGAGTCTAAACCTGGAGCTCCGAAGCACATCTAAGAAGAAAAATGATCTAGGCCAGGGGTCCCTAACCTTTTTGGACCTATTGGCACATTTGGCAAATGATCTAAGCCAGGGGCCCCTTTTGCAAGGAGAGTGATGACTTACGCTAGTAGCACCGCCGAAGGAGTCATAACTTTGATGAAGCTGATAGGAGGGAGGTAATTGAACTTGATCCTATAGCCCTTCTGTACGCTGGAAAGCACCCACAAGTCCGACATTATGTGCTTCCATGCCAGGATAAATGATAGGTAAGTTCTGAAGGTGGGGTGCAAGACAGAGGGATGAGTAGTCAGATGGGTGTACAGTCAAAGACTATGTTCATTACTGCTGTCCTGCTTTCTGCAGGTGTGCCTAAACTTGGATGATTTGTATTGATGCTTTGGGACCTGACCTGGTGGTTGCCAAAAAGACTGTCTAATCAGAGAACAGACCTGTTCTTATGACGGTTGATGAAACCATTTTTTTTTCTTGGTATGAAGCAACCTGCTGCCCCAGACCCATACACCATACAGTATTCTTGACCTTCTGGACCAAGTCCATAGCCCTGTCTATTTTGGAATTAAACAGACTCTCCCCATTGAAAGGAAGCTCTTCAATTTGCCACCTAGCTTCCTGGGACATGCCTGCCAACCTAAGGCATGCGTGTTACCGAAGGACAACCATGCTGACCATTTCCTTCACATCACAGTCCACAAGGAGGTGTTTATTTGTTGGTGAGAATGACACATCACCTCACCTTGAAAGATCTTGACCAACTTGTTTTTATTAACTGGAAGATGGTCAAAAAGCAGGGCTGGATTAAGAGCATTATGGGCCTGGTGCTGAGGAGGGCGTGCGGCTGATGAAGGGGCGGAGCAACAAGCCCCAGCCCAACAGTACCTGCAAGATACTTTCTTCTTTTTGGTCCCCCTTTCCTCCGCTTACAGTAGAGGAAAGCAGGTGGAATATTCTTCCTCTTCGCTGAAGGCTTTTCCCTACTTGTTGCAAAGCTCACTCCACACTTCAGGGGCGGGAGGCGCAAAGTCGATTCCCGTCAAAAAGCACAAGGCGCCGTTCTCCGGAGGAGGGAGGCTGTTTGCCACCGGGCGGAGTCACGGGAAGATGGAGAGACGCGAGCAGGGGAGGGCGGTGTCCCCTCCCCGGGCGAGCTCATGGGCGCTGCCTCTCTCCTCTACCTGACAGAATCGGGCGGAGAGCGAGAAGAGTCAGGCGAGCGAAGGAGCGAGCGGGGCTCTCGCTTTTCCACAGTCCAAGCGCGTTTCCCAATCCAAGCTCCTCCCGCGTTCCCTTCTCTCCTCCGCTCCGCTCCACAATCTTTCCTTCTATCCCTTCCTCCCTCTCTCCCTCCGCCACCAGCACTTCGTTCCGTCCTTGCTGAAGAGGGCGTAGAAACGCTGCGCTCTTCGCTGCCGCTGCGCCGCCCCCGCCAGGCCTCTGCCTCCGCTGCGCCGCCCCCGCCAGGCCTCCGCCTCCCCGCCCGCCGCGCCCTCCCGTCCCGCTCGCCGCTGCGTCTCCCCGCCCTCCCGCTCTGTGCCGCTGCGCTCCCGCGCCGCCGCCATCACCACCCCCCCGACCCCCCCGCCACCTACCTTCTCCGCGTCGTGTCACTTCCGGAGCCTCGCCCGCGTTGTTTTGACGGGAGGAACCAGGGCACAGGGCTTAAACAGCCCTGTTGCCATGGTTTCCCCGCCAAAAAACAGTGCAGGGGTCCCGTTGCGTCACTTCCTCCTCCTTTTCCTTGGCGGCGGCAGCAGCAGCAGCAGCAGCCAGGTTGGTGGTGGCGGCTGGTCCTGATTGTGGGCCTATTTCAGGGTAGGGGCCTGGAGCTGCAGCTCCAATAGCCCCTATCTTAATCCGGCCCTGTCAAAAAGTGTTCCCACTTTCCCCAAAAGAAACAGCTGGTACTGTGACATTGTTCCCTGGTAATTGGATGCCCTCAGTCCCAGGGCTGCAGAAGAATAGATATGCTGCCCCATTAAGTCTGCCCTCAGTGTCTATGCGGGAGGAATTGACTGTTTGGGACTTCCCCCGAGAGGCCTCCACAATTGAATTAGGGATCGAGTGAGTAAATCGGAAACCTGCATCCTTCTCCTGCACCTTGCACATGTTCTCCAGCTGTTTTGACATAGGCAGGACAGATGAAGGTGTCTTCCACAACTGTTGGATCATCTGCAGTAATGCAGGAAATAAAGGTATCACTAGAGGAGCCGATGCCTAGGAGTGGATGGCGTCAAATACGGGGTCCTTAACTCATACCATAGGCTGCTGCACTTCTAGACCAAGTGACTGTGCCATCTAAAGTATCTGCTTGGGGAAAGGGCCTGTAACCTCCAAGGGAAAAGCTTGGATTCCCTACCCTGGCATCCGAAGATGAAACTCCTCAGGCCACTGAAGAATAGGGTGTTGAGTCTGATTGATAGATATCTACAGACTGAGACGGTACCCCTGCTGCTGCTCCCTCAGGCCCCAATGATGTGTCAGGGACATTCTGCAATGAGGCAGTCCTGTGAGCCCTGAAGGTCACACAGTGAATGGTTGGCCAGAAGACATTGTGGTGACTGACAACACCAAAGGTAGTGCGGCAAGTGGCTGGGCTGGACTATTGGAAGTATAGATGGGGCTGATGTTGGGATGATATTCATGCTCTGCATTGGTGATATTGTGGGCTTGTGACAATTGTACTGGAGATGGGGCCAAGAATGCATCATGTTCTGGTGGAGGCTGAGATACAGTGGGCAATGGCGGATTCAATACCAATTAAGCAAATCAGTGCCCGCATAATGATGATGGTTGAAGGAAACATAATTTATCGCAGGCCTGCCATATCTCCATTGGGGCTCTTCAAACCAGTTTACATGCAGAGGCGGCATATCCCAATGTGGTGGTAATCACCTATCCCTCTCCAAAAATGGTGAATGGGATCAATAATGAGAATGTTCTCACCATCCAGATCTCCTCTGATCTGATGAGCAATATCCAGAATACATTGAATCCAAAGATCCTCACCGAAAGGGGGAGCGGTGACCATACCGAGACAGTGACCCACTCCTCCGTTCAGTAGGCATTCGAGTAGGTATTGGTACCAGTGAGACATCCTGAACACACCCTCTGAGGTAGAGGCCACAATAGCAGGGTCATCTGTGTGTTCAACCCTTGGTACTGACTCTGACAGAACTCATATCAGTATTGGGGAGTCCAGCACAGGTGCTGGTATAGCTGATGCATCATAGGTACCAATACAGCCAAGCTGGGTGTTAATTCCATAGTCAGTCTATACACTGGCTTCTTTTTCTTTCTTGGTTCCAAGGAGGCCTTCTGCACTGTAGCCTTTCTCGTAAGCTTCTTCAGTACTGTAATTTTCAATGACCGCCCAGGTGTGGGTGGGTCAGTATGGCATGAATCAGAAGTGCGGGGGGGGGGGGATTCAATACTGGAATTTCCACCAAAGGCTGTGGTGAGCAGGAAAGGTTCTTTGACATCCCAAGGGTGGGGCTCCTTGCACACCTTGGCCATGGTAGGTGATGCCCTGCTCACCGTCAGCTCAACCATTTCTAGGGCCTGTTGCCACAGAATAGCTTGTCTGTCAGAACGATTATACCTTGCTTGCTTTGTAAATGCCTGGCAGTACAAGCAAGCTTCAACCTTATGGCCTTCTCCTAGGCACAAAAGGCACAGAGTGTCCATCTGTGAGGAGAACTTTGCCGCCACAATGGGCACACTTTTTAAATAGGGCTCTAAGGGCCTTATGCCCTCAGGTGATTGCAAACAAAAACGAAATAGAATACAAACATGATAGAAGAAGAAAATGAGAAGATAGAGAGATAAAGGGGGGGGGGACACAAGGAGTTCTGTTTCTCAGCAAGTTCTCACTTCGTAATGGAAAACAAACTGAACTAAGTTCCCTAAGAGGCGGTCTCAAGGAACTGAGGAAGTACGGTAGGTGGGAACCTGCTAGGGACATGCGAGCTGGGATGGTGGGGGAAGCTTCCTGCCGAAAATTCCTCAGCTATAGAAGGTTCCTGAACGCGGCTCTGAGCAAATGCAGAGCCCATATGGGTGATGCACGGAGAACATGAAGAAGAACCTGTGGAATTCTGCATTTTGTATATGGGCCAAAAACACAAAGAAAGCCTTTTCTCCAAACAGGCATTTTTTTCAGTTTTCATTCCATTTTATCAGCAGTGCCACTTTCTCCAGAGGCATAGGGCAATAAAGTAGTCACTGATTCTCCCTTTTGTAGGTCAAACTGCAGCTTCTAGCTGTTGGATGGGATAGTCCTTGAAAAGGCTTGGTTTACTCCAGGGATGGGAACCTCCAGCTTGTGGGCCGAAATGTGGCCCACCAGCTGGGGCCTCAGGTGAGGCCTCTCCCCCTCCCCCTCAGTGAGGGGAGGGAGCAAGAGAGTGTCTAAGGCGTAGGGTCTTCAAACTACGGCCCGCGGGCCGGATCCGGCCCAGCATGCCCTTTCCATCCGGCCCGGTGGCCGATCTAGGGTCCGTGTGGTAGGCCCGAACTGGGCCCGCCCGTGTCCGCGCACCTCCCAGGGCAGACCAAAGAGCCTCTTCCCCCCAGGCGCTCTCTCCTCCCAGGACAAGCAGGCTGGGCGGCCGGTACAGGAGCCAAGGTGGGCCTCATCCCCAGCCTTTCCTTTTCCGTGCCTCCAAGAGCTGCTGCTGCCGTGTCCTGTCCCCACCCCCACCCCGTCCGCAGCCTCGCGAGCTTGCCAATAGTAGTGCTTTGCTCTCCGCTGGTCCCGTCGCGTCCATCCTGGACCCTGCCCGCGCTGTTTTTCAAGACTGAGCGCGGGCGGAGTCCAGGATGGACGCGCCGGAGCAGCGGCGGCGGACTTAGGCGGTGGTGGAAGCCAGGTAGGACGGCGGCGGGGATGAAGGCGGGAAGCGGTCGGTGGGCGGGCGGGCGGGCGGCGGGTTATGGTGGGGGCGGCGGGGGGGGGGCTTTACCTGGCTTCTAGATAACTTGTGGGCTGCATTGCTAGCTAGTAATTTCCCTGTTTATCAGATGAAGTGTGTGTTTGTTTTTCCTTTCGTGTATAAAAATACAGTAAGAGATAGCGCTAGAGGAACTGACTAAAGCAAGAGAGGGGGCTGCCGTACAGCTTTGAAGCCTTCCAAGGCTAAGCAGCAGGAAACGAATGGCATGTAAAAGTTCGCTTTGCTGCCTTTCTGCAAAAAGAATTTCAGCTGGATCCTGTAAATCAACTGCATGCTTTTGCCCCATCCCCACCAAGGGCAGCTGTTTGAGAAGTGCCGCCTTTGTGGGTTTTGGTTTCTTTCTGGGCTTGTCATCAAACTCTTCAGTAGCACCCTGTTGCTTAAATACACACCCACTCCCAAGCAGCTGGATTTTGCTTTGTAGCTTCACGGAGAACTTTGAAATCTGATGCTGGCTACATTTAGCTGCTGGCTCACACCCATCTTCTGGTCCTGCTGGAGAGTGCTTTGCATTCTTAGCTGGAGGGGATCCACGGGGCTGAGCTGCCCCCATTGATGGACTAGGCTTGGCTTCAAGTCCTTGTCCATCCTCAGACTATAGTCCAGCTGTGTGAGTAGCCTGTCAGAAGAAATACTTAATGTCATCCTGCAGCAGGCCAGCTGGAATGGCTCTGGAGAGTCCTATAGCAGAACAAATGGATGCCCCCTCCTTAAACTCTCTTAACATGGATTTAGCTGCCTTTAGCTTTAGCATGGGAAGGAGGAGTTGGCAATGAACTTAGCTACTGTTCAAGAGATGATAGTTCACAGTGCGCAGGCAGCAAGGGCTATGTGTGTATTATGGACATCAAATGTTCTGTAGAGGTGAGAGACTCTTATTTTTCTTAAAGGTGGTTGTGCGAAACATTTTAAACTTGTGCTAGGAGAAGCTGCTGTAAGCTCAGATTTTAGGGATGTATGAGAAATTCATTTCAGTTCATTTTTTATCAGGATGTACCCAGTTTGCACCTCCTGGACTGAACATGGATGTAGACGCAGTCTGTGGTCAAAGTCTGTACATTTCCAAGTTTACAATGTGATTCTCGGACCAAAGAAAATGCATTCGACAGCATGCATACATTTGGAAAATGTGCTTGAGAAAATGCATACCTTTGAAAAATGTGCACAAATATACTTTGATCAGTAGGGAGAATGCATATATTCCAAATATCTGCATGAAAATCTGCAAATGTTCATGTGATGTGAAAAGAAAGAAAAACAAAGCTTGCAATCGGATACGGACTCAAGTCAGAATGAGCTTCGAGATGGAATTCCGAGAACTCTGGCAAGCTTGAGTTTTACTGATTCACGCATCCCTACACGGACGGAAGTTAGCAGAGGATGTGCAGTGTTGCGTTTCAGTGAGTGCGCCTTATACCTTGCCATGAACTACCTAGCTCTTTTATAACACCAAACTGTTCCAAAACCTTAATTATAACAAACACATTGGGTTGGATCTAGATATGCACATACGGAAGAGTTTTAGCAGCACAGTTCTGTGAAAACATTGCGCAGGTGGTAGTGGAACAGGCAGAGATTGAAATCTGACCTTGAAGTAGAGTACACAATGCATTGTGCAAGAGCCTAGTGCTCGTAGAACCCAGTATGCTGGCTCAGACTCCCTGGATTAGATCCAGTGCTGGTCATCTGCTAATGGAACAGAAACCACTAACAGAATGCATTTCCTCTCCATACTACAGCCCCCCCCCCACCCCAAATCTGATCCAAAGGGTTGGGTGACCCTGCAGGCCAGATTTGGGGCACATGCTGGGGCTGTAGCGGGGAGGACAGGGAAGTACCGCTGCGCCAGCAGAGGTCTGCTCATGCAATGTTGAATCCAACCCCCAGTGTTAGTGGAATGACATTGCACGATGGGGAAAGGAGGTGGTTGTGCTTGTGCCATATGCCTTCTACTCATGTAGGACAGACTCTGGCCCTCCAACCCACAAAATATTATATATGAAGCAGCTTTATCCCAAGTCAAACCATAGGTCATCTAGCCCAGTGCTATATACTTTGACTGGCAGTAGTCCTGCAAGCAAGGTCTCCAAGCAAACAGATTCCCAACCTAGTTGTGAAAGATCCTTCAAGCTATAGATGCGAGGGATCCAACCTGGGACCTTCTGTGGGCAACGCATGTGCTCTGCCACTGAGTAATGAGCCCCACAGAAGCAAGTTTGCATTTCTTTAGCACAAATTATGTGTACACTTCAGCCCTGGCCTTTTCACCAGAATATTATGATAAGGACAATCATGATGATGAGCATTTTTATCCCACTCCTCAGCCAAAAAGGATCCCAGAGCAACTTACAAATAATCAGTAAAAGACGACAGTCCCTGCCTGCAGGTTTACAATCTGAAAAGACATGACACACAAGGAAAAAGGAATAGGGAGGGAAGGAGGGGGGAAATATTAAGTCTTTCAGCAGGGCTGGTGGAATGGCCTCCTTCCTTCGCATCTCCCTCAGCACAGCCTGCTGGAATGACTGCTGGTAGTAGTGACAGTTGAATAGCTGCTTTCACACTAGGAAATTGGGAGCCAAACAGTGCTGAGAGGTGGGCACTGCTTGCCTGCAACACGATGGAGCATATTTGCTAAGGGATGAGAATTTGACATTTGATTCTGGTAACAGGAAAGCCATGCAACACGATGCTACTCCATTCTTTTTATTTGCATGGTGTGTACAAAAGCCGTTGTTAAGAGAATAACCGCCAATGATGTCATACTTACCAGGGTCAGGCTTCACTCAAGAAGAAATAAATGTACCACCTTCTCCCACCCAAGTGCACTGGTTGAGTCATGAGTAACACGGAATGACTGGATTTGATGATACCCATGTTCTACGTTATTCTGTCTCCAACATCATCCAAATCCAGAGCAGTTACATGCAGCAGTCCACATGCAGAGTGCAAACCACTAACTGAACCACCTCTCCCACCCAGCTGGGATCAATCTGGCTCTGCATTCAGTTTGTGCAGTGATGGATTTGATATCGTGAAGACTGTAGAGATTCTTGGAGACAAACATCACTGTCTTAGTCAAGCGGCTCCTCTTCAGGCGGAGGTGGAACCAAGTGTTCCACTCAGGGTGCACTGGTGTAGCGCAGTGGCTAAGAGACTGAGCTATGAATCAGGAGATCCCCCATTCAAATCTCACCTCCACCATGGACTCACTTGGTGGTGTGTCCCTCTCTCAACCTCCATCACCTATATAAGGGGTACCGATACCAACTTACAACCACCAGGTAATGCAGCCTTTGCCACCCTGGTGCTCTCCTGATGTGCTGGACTGCAACTTTCATCATTCCCAGCCAGCATGGCAGTCCAACACATCTGGAGGGCACCGAGTTGAGGGAGGCTGATGCAAGGTAAGGATCTGAATGCTTGAAATCACCGTACAAATGTTACAACTATGCTATTAGTTTAAAAATCTTTTCTTACGCTGGCTCAGCTGTTGAGTGTGGAAAGTAAGGCAGGTCAGGCCATGGTTCTATTGGATGGAGGCCCCTCCTCTATTTTTCCTGCATTGAGGCATGGGTTGGACTCGATGCCTTGTAGGCTCCTTCCAACTCTATGATCTATGAATCTATGAATAATATGCCAACCCCACTTGTGGCAGTGATATGCACATGCAAAATGCAGTTGGTGTTCTAACCCCCGCCCTCCTGCCAATTTTATCCACCATTCTCTTTGTGCACCCTCGCTGACTGGTGGGCATGGGCAGCCTTTCCTCTCCCCCAAGGAACACCAGCCATCAAATTCGGTTTTGAAGCAGACTTCTGGGGAAGGGCTGCTGCTGGGAAAATGTGTGTGTAATTTTGGACTCAGACCAACCACAGCCATCTGCAACCTGGTGCCCCCCCCAGATGTGTTCGACTACAAAGCCCCAGGCCAGCATGGCCAAGGGAAGTTGTAATATGACACATCTGGAAGTCACCAGATTGGGGAAGGCTGAGCTGGAGTTCGGAGTGCTGGTTCAATACGATCCTGTAAGACCTGGAGGGATAGTCACCAAACTGAACACAAAAAGGTTCTTTGCTTTTCAGTCCTGAATAACTGAGGCATGGGCTTGTATTGTGTTAATAAGAGTTTATTCATAAGAGAATAATCTGTAATCTTGCTTCCCTTTTGGCACTTCACGCACACATCCTTCAAGAGCGAGGTCTCATTCACCACCACTAGCATCTCCGTTCCTTAAGCTAACATAACAATTACGAGCAATAAATACTGTACAAGGGAAATACTGAAAACAGTGGAACATTTGGGATGCGTGAACCAGCAACAGAGGAACCTGGCCCAAGCCTTCATCCCACAGAACTGGGGTGGGGACCATGTGGCCCTCCCGATGTGGCTGGACTGCAATTCCCATCAGCCCCCGCCAGCATGGCCATGGATGATGAAGCCTGTAGTCCATCTAGGACGGGGCAGGCAGCACAGGTTCCCCACCCCTGCTGTAGAAGAACCAAATCAAAAACATTCACTCCTCTTTGGAAAACGACAAGAAGTTCCCCCCAAAAGCCCTTTTTCTGAGGAATGTCAAAACGCCAAAGGAAAGACTGATTTCTTGCCAAGCTGGGACCGAGGGTTCTTCTGAGATACTCCTCTTCCCCAGCTTGCTGCCCTCCAGATGTTTTGGCCTGCAACTCCCATCATTCCCAGCCAGCATAGCCCAGCCCACCAGCATGGCAGTGAAATGATTCGAGAAGGCACCAGGCCGGGGAAGGCTGTTCTGAGAGTTTCCTCTCCAGAATTCTTTACCCCGGAAAGGATGCACCTTTGCTCAGAGGTTCACCCATCACAATCAAAACACAAACAGCACAGAAGGTGACAAAGTACTCTGGGTCCTTACCCATCAAGTTAATGACTGATCCCTAAACTACACAGCATTTGGCACTGTGCTGTCCCTTTTAGAACAACTAAACTACCCAGCAATATTATAATTGAATAATGTTGGTCACCAACACACATATTTTGAAATAAAGTGCTTTCATCTAAATTCAGATAAAGGAGATCTTCTCATCAATGCCATTTTGTAGAACACACACACACACACAGAGAGATATATTTATCTTTATACAACAGTGTACTGATATAGTGATAAAATTTTGTGGCAGGGACAATATACAATACTTTTTTAATATATATATATATATATTTATATATATAGCTTAAATAGAAATTGCTGGACAGAATCTTAGATACATGGTATAAAAATAAACCCTTGTTCCTTAGTATTTACTCACCCATATGAGACTGCAATGCTTTCTGGGAATGTAAGGTGCTTGTGAAAGCAGTAGCATTTGACATGCTAGAAGTGGAAAGACCCAAACTCTGATAGGCAGCTATGAGCCCACCCACCACCCAGGACAGGAGGTTAAAGCTTTTCCCATTGCCAGCACAGAGCAGCCTCCTCCAACCTGGTGCCCTGCAGGCATGCTGGACTACATTACCCTTGGTGAGCATAGGCTGTGCCAGTTAAGGGCGATGGGAGTGGTAGTCCAACACATCTGGAGGGCACCATGTTGGTGAAGGCCAGCATACCTGTGATTCTTTGCCTTATACGCCAGCAGGCTCCACTATCAACAAGGTGCTGCAACCATTAGATGAAACAGAATTCCACTGAAATGAATGGAACGTAGTTCTATGTGATGTGTTTAGGGTCAGGGGTGAGAATCTTCCCAGGAAAAAAATAAAATAAAAGCAAGGGCAGTTCTGACAAAAAAACCAAAACCCCAAAAGCAAAACCCAACCCAGAACACTTCTGAGGTGACGTTCTGAAAGGGGAAGACCACTGCAGTGGAAGAGAGAATCAACCACAAAGAATGTTCTATTAGTTGCTGCTGATGCAGTGTTTGGAAGAGAATTGTTGGGAAGGTGCTCACCCTGCTTCTAAGGGTATGTGCATATGCGTGGGAGCTGTCTTTTTGGGGGCGGAGGAAGAAGGGGTGAGCATTAGTTCCTCGGTTAAAGCTCCAGACCGTGTTCCTAAGCTGGCTCTACACAGCTGCAGATCTGGATCCGAGACTACACAAAGACCATGAAGAAGCAACTGGGCCTCTGGGTGCAATGGTGTACAACCCAGCATTAACCTGGCCCTGTGGTGGCAGCTGCTTAAAAAAATATATAGCGTATACTCCACCCCAAAGGTAGCTTGGGTCAATACACGCCATTATGTTTTATCTGTGAGTTGGAAAATATTTTTAAAAACACTCAATATACGCAAATATATAAAAATGTACATATTAGACAGCCACAAGCAGGGCCACGACAGGTAAGAACAGTCTTTTGGGAGGGAGTGGCAGAAGCTTTGTCACAACTGGACTTTGGAACTGTGGGTAATGATCAGGATGTGGTGATCCATAGCCTTCACCTTGGCCCAGCAATATTCAACACTCAGGCAGTATCCAGTACTGCTGCAGCACCTCCGTTCGTTCTGTTGTGCCCACGGAACCAACCGCTAGTGCAACAGGAACTAGTATTTGTCTGTGTGTGTAAAGCTAAGCAGGGTCAGGCCTGGTTATCACTTCGATGGGAGACCCCTCCTCTAGTTTCCTGCACTGAGCAGGGGGTTGGACTCGATGGCCTATGAAACCCAGGAAATGAGTGGACACTCATTTCTGGAACAGGACAGGTCAGCAGAGCTCCCTTGTGCAAGCTCCACTGACCTGCCTCGTTCTGGAAATTGGTGTTTCCATTCCTTTCCGATTGCTTCAGGGACAGCGAGCTTGCCATGGTTCTAGAAGTAGGTCCCGCTAGGGCATGAGCAGCATTGGATACTGCCCTCTGCCTGAAACCTGCCTGTCTGCAATTGCAGTAGCCCAACAATGGTGAAATGTAATTTATTTCATTCTGCTTCTTCTTGGCAAACTCGTATCTCCTCTGCGAGCACACTTGTTGGCTTTACTAGGATAACCCTCTCTAACACACCTGCCTGGTCCAAGAGGAGACGCCACCAGAAAAGGACTAGACAGCGATCGCAACAGGTAGTACCAGTCTTCAAGGGTTGTCTGCAAACAGGACAACAACAAGAACAAAAGAGGGAGATCCACAAGGAGGGTTGCAAGACAAGTATCACAGCTGGATGTAATAATCCATCACTAGGCAACCAGTAATTGACTCTTAGATACACCATCACCACCTCCAGGACAACAGCACTTCAGGCACTGTGTGTAAATAGTTACCAGGCTCTGTTTCCTGTTATCACCATGTACGGATTTCCTCAGTCCTTCTCTTTTCCCATTCAAATTCTAATGTTGCCTTGTCCACTGTACGGAAGCTGACTCTGATCTCACAAACATAATGTCATTGCCAAGAAGAGAACAGCTCAAGGCAGAGAAAATGCAACTCCAATGCAATTCAGACTGATTTTTTCCATCAACTGCTGGATTTGGGGCTGGGAATTCTCATGTTTAATGAATTTCTTGTCTTGTATCTCTAATTCCAGAAAATGCTGTGTTTTAAAGAATTATATACTCTGATCCAATGCAGCAAAACGTAATGGTTTAAGATTCTGTTTGAAGACTGAAGGAGAATATTTAAGCAGCTAATAGGAAGCGTCTCTCTATCACCTGTATATTTTCAGGATCCCGGGTTCACCCTGGGAGCCCACATAAGGTGACCTACCTACTAGTTCCCTGTTTGGACACTAGATGTCACAACAGAACTATCCCAATCCAGTTCCAGCAGCCTGTGGACTGTTCAGTCAGTAACAGCCAAGAAACAGGAGCTTTAAAGGAAAATACAGCTTTTTTGTTTGTTTGTTTTTTAAAAAAGAAGATACTCTGTCTGTAAGGCCAATTACCACATAGAGGGAGGGAGGTGGGGAGAGATCAGGAAAGAGAAAACATCAAAGGACCTACACAGAACATTAAAATGGTCCTATGTGGAAATCCTTAGCCGTAAGACAAAGTAGGTTTAACTGGCAACTGTTGCCCTGCCACTCAGGGAATCACTAACGGAACTGGCATAAAGACTTAGAAGGTACAACATATTGCCCCTCCCCCGCTCACTTCTGTGAAAGCACGTAGTTCTGGATCCTGTGTTATCCTCTAAAGATGGGAGCCTTTTGTTGGAAGTCACTGACCTCAGTGGAGAATTGGAGTTGTCCTAGAAATTGTCCTAGACTGAAATTGCAGAGAGAAAATTTGGATACAGAATCATGAGAATGTGAGTTTTAATGTTAAGTGCCTAGTCCTCATGTTGCAGAGGCTTCGAAGTGGGGTTTCTGGCTGCCAGAGAGCAATAAAAGAACTGTCAGGATTCAGTAATTGCATGCAAGTGTGAAAATTGCTACTGGGCACAGTATTTAGCAACAACCACAAAAGGGATTTTAAAAAATAGCTATAAATGCCAAATAAAAAGAGAGAGAGAGAGAGAGAGAGAGAGAGAGAGAGAGGGAGACTTGGGTGTGTCAGAAGTGAGATAGTCTTAAGTAGCCATTTGGAAGTTTTAGAAGAAACTAAGAATTTTCCTTGATAAAGAGTTCCCAACGCATTTTGAGAAAAATACATGCAACCATTTTATTTTTGGTTTGGCACAGTATTTAGCACCCTGAAATTTTAGGTTTTAATATTTTTAAGCCTTTCCAGCCAATGCCTGGTGAAGCCTCATAATTCAGGGGAGAGGGAAGAGAAAAAATAGGATTTCCTGTGGTCACACAATAGGGCTTCATTGTCTGATAGTGCTTCGCCGTTCCCCATAACTAGCAACATCAGTATAAATTAGGCAAAACAAATTAGGTTGCTTAATTTGCATAAATTATTTGCACAGAATTTGGGGGGTTCTTTTAATTAAAGCTCCAAAGCACCAATAGCTCTCATGTCAATCATCCAGTCACAACTCAATCATTATGCACACTGGGGCAAAAAATCCCAGCTTCAACTGATGGGATCTGAGCTAGTGGTAACTGACTAAGAAAGAGATCTTGGGGTTGTGGTGGACAGCTTGATGAAAATGTCAGAGTGTGGCAGCTGTGAAAAAGGCACATTCCAAGTTGGGCATAATTAGGAAAGGAATTAAAAATAAAACTGCCAAGATCATACTGCCCTTATACAAATCTATTGTGTGACCATATTTAGAAGAATGCTGTGTACATTTCTGGTCACCGCACCTAAAAAAGGATATTGTACAGTTGAAAAAGTGCAGAAAAGGGCAACTAAAATGATCAGGGGAGTGGAGCAACTCCCCTACAAGGAAAGATTACAACATCTGGGATTGTTTAGCTTAGGGGAGACATGATAGAGGTGTACAAAATTATGCATGGTGTGGAGAAAGTGGACAGGAGACCTTTTTCTCACTCATAATACTAGAACTCAGGGTCATCCCATGATGCTTCAGGACAGATAAAAGGAAGTACTTCTTCATACAGTGCATAGTTAAACTATGGAATTCACTTCCACAAGATGTAGTGATGGCCACCAATTTGGATGGCTTTAAAAGGGGATTGGACAAATTCCTGGAGGAGAAGGCTATCAACGGCTACTAGTCCTGACGGACTATATGCTACCTCCCTTATCAGAGGGAGTATGCCTATGTACTCCAGTTGCTGGGGAACTTGGGCAGGTGGGTGCCGTTGCACTCCTGTCCTGCTGGTGGAATCCCGTCGGCTGGCTGGCCACTGTGTGAACAGAATGCTGGACTAGATGGACCCTTGGGCTGAGCCAGCGTGGCGCTTCTTGTGTCATCCAATGTACCAAGAGTCCACTGTCATACTGCCCATGATAAAAGAACTGGACCAAAATATCCCAATCCTGAAGACAAGAATGCAAAACCAAAATCAAAGAATTACATATGGATAGTCAGATCTTCCCCTCACAAGTTAAGCACCCAAACAGCTTTGCAATAAATCCACGTGTGGGTTGTTCTCCCTATGCAATCCAAATATGGGGCCCTAAACTCAGAGTGAGGTTACATACAGACTTTGCCAAGACTGCTACTGGGGCAGTCAGCAAAGTGGTGCTGGCACCGAGATTTTGGTCCCTTGGGTCCACCCTTCCTGTCTGTCATCCCGAGAGCAGTTGTTAGTGATGAGAATTTATTTTTATCTTATTATTATTTTTTTGCATGATGTAGGACAGTCTTCCCCAACCAGGTCCCCAGGCAGCATGTTGGACTGCATCTCCCATCACTCCCAGCTGGTTGGGCCTGATGGGAGTTGCAGTCCAATACATTTGGAGGGCACGAGGTTAAGGAAGGCTGCTATAGCACAAAGGCTTGGCTGGAGCACCCGGGCTTTGCTCTTCCTCGTTACTGACTGATGTTACACAGCACTATCACTTCTGAGGCTGCATGCTTTCTTACAGAACTCAGATATCCTGCATGTGTACCAAGTGCAGAGGATGAGAGTAGGGATTAAAACATGTGGTTGCTTCTTTACCTGACCCTCTGGATAGAAAGGAGATCTGGTTTGTCCCATCAACCTTGGGAGCAGGTTGGCCTCAACCCCCACTTTAGTGGATATGTTTTCAAATACATCCCAGAACTTGCATTCCAATCTCTCAGCACCCCAACCCTCCAGTTTCCCCCAAACTGTTTGGAATGTAACACACAAGGAAGATCTCTCTCTTCCCTGGGACCTTATCAAGATTGCAGAGCCTTACATTCAGACTCTGGATACATCTATCAGTTTCCCTTTTATCTAAAAACATAACATTGGCTGTATTAAGTCACGCATCTTTAGACCGCTTCAGACATTATGCGAAACCAACCAAGCGCCCAGCAGAGTTCTTTGGTGTAAGAACTCCCAGTCTGCCTTGTGAGACAGCGTGAGTGCAGCATAAAGATAAAATGAGTTTAAAAGTGTACTTTTTAAGTACACAGATCATCTGCTGTGCCTGCCACTTTCTGGGGCTCGTCCTGTTACCATAATCCCTCAGGAAGATTTGTTGGCCATTGTCAGCATTAGAGAGCACCCACTTGGGCCAGCTGGACTGTGGCAATTGCAGGGTGACAAGGAAGTCAAGAAAGAAAGTGGAGGCCACTACAGAGGAGACAGGGCCGGAGCCAAAGTAGAGTTTGTGCTAAGCTTCCCTACCTCGGGGTCTTTGTTGACATAAAAGTGGGGCAGTGCTGGGGGCAGAGATCCTGTTACTTTCTCGAGTATGTCGTGTGGGAGACTGAAACTGTCCTGCTCTTTACAGCCTCTTTTCTGTTTGTGCTAATACTCCTTGGCTTCCTGTAGCTGAGAGAGGTACTCGTCCTCTGGGGGGTTATCAGCACACCTGTTGCCCATTATTGGGAGGTCGCACGGCATGGTACCTGCTCCAGTCCCCCTTGCAGAGGATCCATGGCAGCATGTCCACCTTGTAGTGCAACTCAGGGGAAAACTCTGTGCTGATGAGGTTGGGAGCTCCGGCCCCCTTGCCTCGTGTAATAAGCTTGGTGTTCTCGTCATAGCAGCAGTGCTGCGCTGCCAGTGTAGTGCTGTCCAGGGAGAGCATGGAACGCAGGCAGAAACGGGCTGTGGGCTTGTAGATGTCCAGCCGCTCCTTGGGCCCGCTGGCATCCCGCCAGCGGAAGTTCTTGCCTTGCTGCTCGTCTCGCAGGTTGACGGCACTATAAACAGCTTCTAGGGGGTAAGAACAGGGACAGCTGGGCAGGTCTGATAACACTTTGCTTAGGTATTTGCTGAGGAAGTCACTCTTGCAGTTTAGCCATTTCTCACAGCTGTCCACATCTGGGGAAAGAGAGGGTGACACACACAACTGAAAGCAGTAGTAAGTCATTAGCGGTTTATTTTGGGCAGTACTGCTAAAATTCTAAGGGAGCAAGTGGTCCTTTTTCACAGCCCTCAAACCAAAGATTCTTTAAATCAGCCTTCTTCAACAGGGTGCCCTTCAGATGTGTTGGATTACTGCTCCCATCATCCCCAGACAGTATGATGGGAACTGTAGTCCAAAATAGTGATGGGTAAATAGTGATGGCAGTGAGGATACAGTAACAGAAGGGAAAGCAGAGACTATTTCAAGACTATTCTGAATTCTGCTGTCAATACCAAATGATATGTTTTTCTGTGTTAGCGTGCAATCACAGAAGGCAGACATAGTCCTGTTGGTAGGATGCCAAGTAATTCCATGGTATAGCAGTTAGAAATGGATGAACCTGTCAGTGATGCTTTGTCTCCATTTCTCATTTTTCCATCCTGTTTCCACAGCAGTTTGCAAATTTTTCAATAAAAAGTCCACCCAAAAATTTGTATACATTTCTTGCATTTCTAATATACACATTTTGTATGAAATTTTGCTTAATATATGCAACTTTTGCAAGCAATTTCCCTAATATAATGTATTTTAGTGCTACTTTTACTAATATATGCATTTCTGTACACACTTTCTCCTAATACATGCATTTTTGTATTCATTTTTACCATCAGAGAATTGCATTGCAAAATTCAGAGAAGTGAGAATACCAAAGGATAACGGTGTTTTGGTTTGTGTATTGGTTCAGGAACTGCGAATTAGGTAGGTTTGCATTAAAATGAAAACTGAATGAATATCTCCACTATCCCTAATGGCAATGACCAATTCCGTTGTCCTAAGAATGAGGACTTTACTGACCTGCGTTTAGGATCTCTGTGGCATTCTCAGCTTCAAATGGTGTCTCTTCAGTGGCAAGAGCCAACTCGCCATCTGCTCCTTGAGAAAAACACAGAAGCAAAAGGGTCAGAGTGAACCTCCTAACACACAACACATTCTATTTAAAATATGTTAGAGGAACAGAAAATGTGCTTTAGTGTCAGAGCCCTGTATATATTTCCTGCCCTTATTTCCCAGACCACATTCTGACTCCAAACACAGAGGACCCAAACATTGCTTTTGACCCCCAAAGTGGCTTTCAGTTGATGGTCTTGATACATCAAATGTATGAAGCTACTGAGAAAAGAAACAATGGAGATGATTGCCAGGATTAAAAGATCCATAGATTTACTTAAAGCTGTCAAAAGAACCATCACACCGAACCTATTTCCTCGTGGAAAGGGCCATATGCTTTCAAAAACTTCTTCATTTGCTTCTGATAGCCAAATAAAATAGTGTTCACCTTTTGTCCAAGCAATGGTCAAATAAGAAACATGAAGAGGGAATGGGTGTTCTCAGCATCATGTGATGCAGGGATGGAGGAGGCCTTTGGCCAAAGATTCATTTTCCACCCCTACGAGGCATCTCACCCTAATCCTCTCAGCACGTTTGAAAAAGGATCTTCTCAAAAACCAAGAGGTCGCCCACTTTCCAGCTGAGAAAGCAACTCAATGAGTAATACACAATCTGACACTGAACTGGTAGCTTTGAACTGTTAAAGCACCCTTCCCCAACCTGGTGCGCTCTGGATGTTCTCCACGTCAACTCACATCAGCCCAGGTCAACATGGTCAATAATCAGGAATGCTGGGAGTTGTCGTCCAAAACATCTGGAGGACACTAGGTTGGGGAAGGCTGTGTTAAATCATTTCAGCCTGTAGAGAAGATGTAGCCCAGAAAACAGGGCAGGAGTGGAAGAAAGGGAGTACGTACCAGGACAGCGATGCAGGTCACAGGTTCTCGACTCTGTGGCAGTGCATGCATAGCCACAAGACCTGGTTCTCTTCTGGTTGCCACTGCCACATGTTATACTGCAGGGTGACCAAGAGCTCCACTCCTCTTCATCTTCATAGTCTGGAGTAAGAAAAAGACAAGACACACCAAGGTTTTCCAAAGTCTAGGTAAGAACTAAGGTTGAAATTGTTCTGTGTTTTTCTCTCTCCATCCTCCAGTAGTCTAGATCTCTCTTCTCCAAACCTATATTGTACAACCAGAAACTCAGAAGAGAAGATTAGTGGGGGTCACCTCATATGGTATTCTGGTTGCATCTGTGCATCTACAGTAGAAAAATGGCATGCGCTCATGACACTATGGGCTCTTTCTCTCCGCATAGGGAGATAATATCAGATGAAGCAGCCCTCATCCACCAATTGCACAAATGGCCTTAAACCCAGTGAAGATTCTTGAATATGTGCACATGAGAGAAAGAACCAATACAGAAGGATGCTAATGGGGTTGGCTGGCATCTCCATAACACTGGGATTTCAACAGGGTATACCCCAAAGTTTCTCTTGCTGGATCAATTATATTGGCTGGTTCTGAGACTCTCATCCTAACTGGAGAGTGGAAGAAACAGCAGACCAGGAGATCCTGCACTGAAAAGACACTCTTGCTCTACTGAAAAGAGTTCAAGTTCTCCCTTGTCCCTTAGTGGGCAACTCAGCTTTGCAGACCTATCAAGGGCAAGAAAGGAAGACTCACCATAATTGTACTTCTCTTTGAAGATCCAGTTCTTCTGATTGGGCCACCTCTGATCCCAGTCACCTCCCACTCCACTCAGCACCGTTTCTTCCTCATCATACTCTGAAGTATAGTCTTCCTCCTCCTCCTCTTCGCCCCTGTTCCTTATGTCCAAGTTGTCATCTTCATCACCCTCCTCTACAGCGTCTGTGTATTCCCAGAAAAGTGGCCAGAAGAGGTCTTTATGGGACAGCCACTCAGAAGATGTCAGAGACCAGTCATTGCTAGTCTCCTTCAGCAGATCCATCTCCATCTCAGCCTGAGGATCGTCCACTACCTCAATGGTCACCTGGAAGCCAAGGCATGAGATAAGATGGTCTCAGGAGTACTAGTGCTAAAGCACAGCCCCCTTTAAGACCAATGGCACAGCTTCCCTTCAAGTACCTCTTTCACACCTTCTCTCTTGAGTCAAGTGCTGGCCAAGACATTCATTCTTATATCTCTCCTTACCTTGCTTTCTTGATTTTCAACTGCTCCACAGCTGCCCATTCTCTCTCCCATTGTGTCCGTTCTCAACCTCCACTTCCAAACCTGCCCTTCTGCTTAAGTGCAACTATTGAACCACTAAGATAACGAATGAAACCTGTTCTCAAAAGTCAGGTAGTGCACAATCATGATATAACCAACTGTCTCTTACCATTTTTCAGGGCAGATTGAGGTGGGAGTAGCTCCCCAAGTATAAGATTAATAACCAGATCATATGCATGCATGATTACTCAGTGGCCTGGTTTGCATGATCGGCCATCAGTTAACAAGCTACCATGGCTTGTTTAACTATGCTACACATGCCAGTCACAAGCTGGGGGAATTTGCACAATTACCCTCAGCAGTGCAGCTTGTTTTTCGTGCAAACCCAGTCAATGGCTTGTTAACAGCCACCACGGCTTTTTAACTGCCTGCCGATCATGCAAACCTGATCAGTAAGTCTCATTGACTGGGTTCAGACAACACGATAACCCACGCTCAAGGGTTGAATATGGGCTGTCGTTGAACTGTGGGTTGTTGATGAAACATGGGTTATCATGCTGCTTGAACCCAGCTGAGATAACAAAGCATGGTGAACAACCCACAGTTCACAACTGAACTACAAACCATGGGTTCTCTTCATGGGTTGTCATGGTTAACAAGGCATGGCTTGTTAGCGCAGCTGGGTTCAGACAAGACTGATAACCCACATTTTAACAACAACCCACACTCAGCCCATACTCAACCCTTGAGTGTGGGTTATTGTGCTGTTTGAACCCAGTCACTGAGTTCTATGGAGCCCACCCCAAAGTAAGTACATGTTGGACTACAGCATGAGGCAGTGAGTACGGTAAGTTATCATTTCAGGGAAGGCTCTTGGAGCCATTGCAGCAAGGTATTCAACAAGACACAGAAGCAGTCTTTACTGTAAAGGTGAAGGATGGATGCAGAAAGTCAGCTTTTCTATTGCAAGATGGGATCTTCAGGGGCCTGGTTCTATAATAAATATATAGGCACCATGGCCAACCCTGATGAGCTAACTCATAAGAAGTGTGGCTCGGAAGAAAATATAGTGCAGCCTTCCCCAACCTGCCCCCTCCAGATGTGTCAGACTACAACTCCCATCATCCCCAGCCACCAGGGCCATTACTTTGCTGACTGGGGTGATGGGAGTTGCACTCCAATACACCTGGAGGGGGCAGGTTGGGGAAAACTGATACAGTTGTTGCGGAGATCAATGTATATTGGACTGATGCTTCATACCACTCAGTTTCATGTGGATCTCCTGAGAGGTGAGTCCAGGAAAAGACAACCTTAGCACATGCTGGGAAAATTGGTCATCTGAATCCTCAACATTTGTTCACATTATTTGTTGTAAAAGACAACAGCAGGTGAATGACAGAAACAGGGGAGGGACACATGAAGCAACATGAAGACAGTTCAGTATACGTATATGTTCAGTACTACACAGCTGAGTGTAGGCACCAGCTACTAAACCAGTGCAAGGCAGAGGTGCCCCTGCTAAATGCTGGACATCAGGGGATTCCTGTCTCAAGACCCAAAGTTATTTCCTTGGTTCTTTAAATCCAGCTTTCAATGTTGGCATTTTGAGCTGAGTTAAACAGATGAGGCCAGACAGAAAAGTGAATTGAGTGGGGTCCTTCTGCCATACCATTCTGAATGTGAAGTCCTCCTTCACCCAACCTCCTTCACTTTCCAACCACCCTTATTCACAGGGGCAGATGCAACAAAGTGGCAATGTACCATAGAGCAACCTTGCTGGTCCCCAAGCTACTAGTCACTGCTAACCTGCTAGTGTTTGTTCATAACTGGTGACATCACAATTTGAAGGGAGGAGGTGCCAAGAGTGTGCTCATGACAACCAACTCTTATCTGATCTTTCCTCTTCATCCAAGCCAGACCGGGAAGTCTTGGTGCTCATTAGTGTTTGGCTAGGGTTAAGGACAGGGCATGGGTCAGCCACATGTAAATGAATCCAGGCAAGACTGAGCTGAGGATTGGCAGCAGAGCGTTGTGATGCAGCAGTAAGTACATCCATTGTTGTTGCATTCTGAAGCCTCCCTTGTTCCATCCGAGTTTGTGGCTTGGGGTGATACTTCCCTCATTGCTTTGTTTTAAAGGGGAACATAGATAGAGTGCACAAAATGGAAACCTGGCGGCATGGAGAGAACAGTAGTCACTCTACAGCAGGGGTGCTGACCTCTTTCAGCCCAAGGGTCAAATTCCATTTTAGAGAAGCTCTCTGGGGCCGCCTTCCAGTGGTGGGTGAGGCCAAAGGCAAAAGGAGATCAACCCCCCCCCCCAGCATATTTTAGCTTAAAGCTCTTACTCTTGGTAGCTAAGTTGTAGGACTTTTAGAATGGAGATAAAACTGCACAAAAGCCAAGAAACCACCAAAACCATTGATGGTCAGGGGAAGGGGCGTGGCCATTTGGGGAACTCCAGAAGGCCAGACTGGGACTTCAGGTGAGCTGGAGTTGGCCCACAGGCCTGAGGCTCTGCACCCCTGCTCTATAAGAGGGGCAGAGAACAGTGCGGTTGCCCTGTACATGAAAGGGCACAGAGTCAAATAAACTAGACATCTCAAATAGAGCAGACTCCTCCACAGAATCACTATGGGAGGCAATACCAGGCCCCAAAAACAACTTAGTGCAGGGGACATGTTATTGCCCCCTGAACAAAATGCTCGTGTTGATCTTGTGATAGAGAATGAAATCAGGACGAAATCCAAAAGGGAAATTGTTGTCATAGTAGGTGACTTCCATTAACCTCATATAGACTGGGTAAATGTGTGTTCCTGTCACAACAAAGAGGTAAAATTTCTAGATACCCTAAATGACTATGCCCTAGAACAGTTGGTCATGGAAATGACCAGAGGGGATGTGACCCTGGACTTAATCCTAAGTGGCATCCAGCATCTGGTGTAAGATGTAAATGTTGTTGACCCAACTGGAAACTGTGACCACAGTGCAATCAAATTCAACATATATGTAAGTGGACAGTTGCCAAGGAAGTCCAAAACAGTCACATTTGACTTCAAAAGAGGAAACTTCTCAAAAAGGAGGGTAAAAAGGAAATGGAAAGGGACAGTTGAAGGTCATATCTGTCCAGAGCGCTTGGGGATTATTCAAAACCACAATAATAGAAGCTCAACTAGAAGGTACACCACACATCAGGAAAAGTACCAGCAAATCCAAGAGGATGCCAATGTGGTTAACAAGCAGAGTCAAGGATGCTGTTAGAAGAAAGAAGGCTTCCTTCAGAAAATGGAAATCTTGCTCAAAAGAGAAAAATGAATACAAACTTGCACCAAAAAAGAAAAAGCAGACAATAAAGGATGTAAAAAAACACATGACAACTTGAGTATATAGCTAAAATCATTAAGACATTAAATACACAGAAGCAAAGACCTGGCTATGGAGGCAGTTGGACCATTAGAGGACAAGATAATTAAAGGTGTGCTAAAGGAGGAGGAGATTACAGAAACACTGAATGAATTATTTGCATCTGTCGTCACCTTGGAAGATATAGGGCACAAACCTATGCCTAGACTGACCTGAACAGCTGAGGCAAACAGTGGTGACAAGAGATGAAGTTCTGGACCTTACTGACAAATTACTAACAAAGAAATTACTGGGTCTGGATGGTATCTATTTGAGAGTTCTTAAAGAACTCAAATGTGAAATAATAATAATAATAATAATAATAATAATAATAATAATAATTATTATTATTATTATTATTATTATTATTATTATTAACATTTATATTCTGTCTTTTTTGTGCAAGGAACCCAAGGCGGCTTACATAGTCCTCCTCCTCTCCATTTTACCCTCATAACAACCCTGTGAGATAGGTTAGGCTGAGAGTCAGTGACTGGCCCAAAGTCACCCAGTGAGCTTCATGGCTGAACGGGGACTAGAACCCGGATCTCCTGAGTCCCAGTCCGACACTCTAACCACTATGCCACACTGGCACTACACAACACTGGAGTTAAGCTCCACCACATACAGAAGACCCCTTTCCCCTGCTCTTTTGGCACAGTTGTAGAGCTCACAATTCTTTCTACCACTGTGAGGGACCTGTGAGGTGATCTCCACATTCTGGGAATAAATATACTACTAAGAAATAAATTAAAAAACCAAACAAGCCAAACACTGGAAGTTTTAGCCTCAATAAAATGAGCAGTGGGGAGAAGGTTATAACTTCCCCCCCTTGTTCATAATTCTAAAAACTCCATAAAACAAAACATTTTCAAAAGGCCAAGCAAACCTCCCATTGGGCTATCCATATGGATATCTCCTCAAATGAATGAAAAGTTCCATCACATAAAGATCTATAGTAATATAACAGACTTTTACTGCAAGTATGAAAACTGCTCAAGACCAGCCCTGCTCAAGACTGAGAAAGTCATTTCATCCTGCTTTTGTGGTATCAACCAATATGGGACCTTAATCTAATGGAAAAGTTGACTCATCAGATACACTTATTCAGAGGTTTGGCCAAGTGAGGCATTTTTGCCTAAAAACTGGCATCCTTCTATTTCTTTTGTAAATGAGAACCCTAACCTTTTGTTAAACGTTTTCTGTTGCAACACAAATTGTTCTGGATTGACCTTATCACAATGCAAACTGACTTCTCTTTTGTGAAAATGCACTATAACAGGATGTTCTGAAGCTTATCCACTAGATAACCTTCCTAGGTGTTTTTAAACTCTACAACCTCTCCAGCCTGTTATTCTTGTACTTTTAAATAAAAACGTAAAAGAAGAAGAGACAATGGCCACCAGCTGATCAAGTAGGGACACCTCTTTCAAACAGTTGACTTACCTCAAATGGTTTACATTGGCATACAGGAATATAGGAAGCTGCCTTTTACTGGGTCAGACCCTTGGTCCATCTAGTCCAGTATTGTTGACACTGAGTGGCAGCAGCTCTCCAGGGTTTCAGGCAGGAATATTTCCAGCCCTAGGTGGAGATGCCGGGGATTGAACCTGGGATTTTCTGCATGCAAAGCATGTGCTCTGCCACTGAGCTACGGCCCCTCCCCCACATGCAACACTTTCAATAGCCTGGGCTAGCAATTCTGTTGGACTTATTTACCAGGCAGCGTTAGACCACTCTCATGCTCCAACACAAGGCAGCAACCCTGAACTTTGGAAACTGGGGCCAGTGCAGAATACGGCAGCCCTCCCTCCCTATGGGACCTGACCACTGTGAAGACATCATGGTAATGTTCTCTTTAACCTTCTGAATGCAATTCAGGTTTCTGACTTTGGCAGGTAAAGCCTTAAACCACTTGGGTCCTGCATGCCTATAAACCACTTGGGTCCTGCATGCCTAAGAGGCTGTTCCTCCTTCCCTTTGTCCCACTACAATAGCTACATCATGCTTGACCTAGGCCTAGGCCTAAGTCTACTCCGGTGAAGATTCTGAGGCCGGCGTCCCCATGAATGGGCCCCTGCTCAACTCCAGAATTCCTGTAGGCACCCCTCCCATCCCTAAAGAAGCCACACCAGGCCCTTCAGCAACAGTGGTCTTTGAGATGCCCGTGGACAGGGCTCCTCATGAACTTATCTCACCCATGGAGTCAGAGGAGGAGGAGGCTGAGCGACCATAGAGCAGGAAGCCTGGAGAACTGGGTTAACCAGTTGCAGCTGGGTCAGGGGAGGGAGACATAAACTCGGGGGTACCAATGGAAGAAGGCCTCTATGCCACAATGGAGAGAACAGCTCCAGCGGTGCCCATTGATAGTCTACCACAAAATGTAGGGGGAAAGTCGGACTATAAAGCACATAGTCTTCAATGTCTCTATACTAATGCCCAGAGTATGGGCAATAAACAAGACGAACTTGAACTCTTGATACATGAGGGCAAGTACGACTTGATAGGGATAACTGAAACCTGGTGGGATGACTCCCATGACTGGAATACAGCAATTGAAGGGTATAACTTGTTCAAAAGGAACAGAAGCAACAGAAAGGGAGGCGGAGTTGCACTGTATGTTAAAAATACATATCTCTGCACAGAGATACAGGAAGAGGAGCTTGGCAGCCCCATTGAGAGCATCTGGGTTAAAATAAAGGGGGCAAAGAATAAACGAACATGGCGGTTGGAGTCTACTACCGACCACCCAATCAAGGAGAAGATGAGGATGGAACTTTTGAAAAGCAAATTGCCATTGTTTCAAGGAGGCACGATGTGGTAGTAATGGGAGACTTCAATTTCCCTGATATCTGTTGGGAGACTTATTCAGCCAAACATGGCCCCTCCAAGAAATTCCTGACCTGTGTTGCTGATAACTTCCTCCTACAGAAAGTGGAGAAAGGAACTAGAGGATCGGCTATCCTTGACCTGATTCTAACCAACAGAGACGAGTTAGTGGATAAAGTGGCAGTTTCGGGAACTCTGGGGGAAAGTGACCATGTTATACTAGAGTTCTTGATTCTAACAGAAGCAAAAGCTGAGTGTAGCCAAACACGTACCCTGGATTTTAAGAAAGCCAATTTTAACAAACTCAGAACAATGATTAGTAAGATCCCATGGCAAGTGACTCTCACGAGAAAGGGAGCCCAGGAGGGGTGGGAGTTTTTAAAGAAGGAAATTTTAAAGGCACAATTGCAAACAATTCCCACAAGGAAAAAAGGCAGAGGGCAACAGAAAAAGCCAATGTGGCTTCACAATAAACTCAAAGATGACCTGAAAACAAAAAAGGACACATATAGGAAGTGGAAGGAAGGACAGGCTACAGGGGAAGAGTACAGGCAGGTAGCACAGAACTGCAGGAATAGTGTCAGGAAGGCTAAAGCTGAGAATGAGCTAAGGTTAGCGAGGAATGCTAAAAGCAACAAAAAAGCTTTCTTCAGATACATGCACAGTAAAAGACAGAAGAAAGAACTGGTGGTTCAACTACGCAATGAGGATGGCAAATTGATAACAGAAGACAAAGAAAAGGCAGAAGTGTTCAATTCCTACTTCGGCTCGGTCTTCTCCCAAAAGAGGGTCTATGACCCCCCTGGCAAACCTGAAGTGCAGACTGAAGGGGCAGAATTGCAGCTTGAGATTGATAGGCAAATGGTCAAGGAGCACCTGATTACTCTGAACGAGTTTAAATCTCCAGGGCCTGATGAGCTGCATCCTAGAGTAATAAAGGAACTGGCAGAAGAACTCTCAGAACCACTGTCTATTATCTTTGAGAAATCATGGAGGACAGGTGAAGTGCCAGACGACTGGAGGAGGGCAAATGTTGTTCCCATCTTCAAAAAGGGCAAGAAGGAGGAGCCTGGGAACTATAGGCCAGTCAGTCTGACATCAATCCCTGGGAAGATTTTTGAGCAGATTATAAAGAAGTCAGTCTGCAAGCACCTTGAAAACAATGCAGTGATTACTAGAAGCCAGCATGGATTTGTCAAGAACAAATCCTGTCAGACTAATCTGATCTCATTTTTTGATCGGGTAACCTCCCTTGTGGACTGTGGGAATGCTGTGGACATTATATATCTGGACTTCAGCAAAGCTTTCGACAAAGTGCCTCATGATATCCTGATTAGTAAGCTAGCTAAGAGTGGGCTAGATGGAACAACTATCAGGTGGATCCACAATTGGCTAAAGAATCGGACTCAAAGAGTGCTTATCAATGGTTCCTTCTCAAACTGGGGAGAGGTAACGAGCGGGGTACCACAGGGCTCGGTCCTGGGCCCGGTGCTCTTCAACATTTTTATTAATGACTTGGATGAGGAGGTACAGGGAATGCTTATCAAATTTGCAGATGACACAAAGTTGGGTGGAACAGCTAATACTCTGGAAGACAGAAACAAAATTCAAAGTGACCTCGATAGGCTGGAGCGCTGGGCCGAAAACAACAGAATGAAATTTAATAGGGATAAATGCCAAGTGCTGCACCTAGGGAGAGGAAACCAAATGCAGAGTTACAGAATGGGGGACACTTGGCTCAACAATACTACAAGTGAGAAGGATCTTGGAATTGTGGTAGATCACAAACTGAATATGAGCCAGCAATGCGATGTGGCTGCAAAGAAGGCAAATGCTATTTTGGGCTGTATTAATAGAAGTATAGCTTCCAAATCGCGGGAAGTGATAATTCCCCTTTACTCGGCACTGGTTAGGCCTCATCTTGAGTACTGCGTCCAGTTCTGGGCACCTCACTTTAAGAAGGACATAGACAAACTGGAGAGGGTTCAGAGGAGGGCAACAAGGATGATAAAGGGACTGGAAACAAGGCCCTATGAGGAGAGACTGAAAGAACTGGGCATGTTTAGCCTTCAGAAGAGGAGACTGAGGGGAGATATGATCGCACTCTTCCAGTATTTGAAGGGATGTCACACAGAGGAGGGCAAAGATCTCTTCTCGTTCATCCCAGTTTGCAGGACACGGAATAATGGGCTCAAGTTACAGGAACCTAGATTCCACCTAAACATCAGGAAAAATTTCCTGACTGTCAGAGCAATAAGACAATGGAATCAACTACCTAGGGAAGTGGTGGGCTCTCCCAGTCTGGAGGCCTTCAAGGTGCAGCTGGACAGCCATCTGTCAGAGATGCTTTGACCTGGATTCCTGCATTGAGCAGGGGGTTGGACTCGATGGCCTTGTAGGCCCCTTCCAACTCTACTTTTCTATGATTCTATGATTCTAGGCAGGGTTCTGAAGACCAGGCTACATAGGCCTTCAGTTCCAGTCTATTCACTGCTGGAACAACACAGATTCTATGCTCTGTGAACCCCAGCTGCACTTCCCATGATTTTGACTCTCAGCTTTCCCTTGATCCTGAGACTGTGCTTGTCCCTTGGCTTTCTCTTTCATATTTGAACCTGGGTTTGCTCAACAACCCAGCCATGGGCCAAGCTCAAGCAGGAAAAGACAAGACCGACTGAGAGTGCTCTTTGGATTTTACTCTTTGTGCATCAAGCCCATGTGATATCGGAACATAGAGAGTGGAACTCCTGGTGGCTATTCCACAATTATGGAATTTGCTCTTCCTTCCTCCTTCCCATATCTCTGCTCCAGTAGCTCAAGCCAAGACTAGCTGCCCAATAACATAGGATGCTTTGAAGTTAACAATGGGTTCTACCACTTTTGATTCATTTGTTCCTAGTCTAATAAAGACAACCCTAACAACCCACAGACTTACCTGTATGTTTGGATTCTGGGCACTCAGGTCCACATTGGCTAATCCTGGCAGGTTCTGTAAGTCCAGCACAAAGGGTGTGCTCTCCTCCTGGATTGTGCCACCAGGCTGGAGCGCTGCCAACTGGTTCCTGGCAGTAT
Source organism: Shinisaurus crocodilurus (assembly GCA_021292165.1). Taxonomy (NCBI): domain Eukaryota; kingdom Metazoa; phylum Chordata; class Lepidosauria; order Squamata; family Shinisauridae; genus Shinisaurus; species Shinisaurus crocodilurus. The sequence goes on from CM037876.1 coordinate 274,926,956, forward strand.
GTTGCAACGGCCAACGGCGTTTCTGTCGGCGTGGCATGGCCCGTCCATTTCGCCTCAGGTTCCGTACCTTGTTAGACTGTGGCATCTCCTCTTCTTTGATCGAAGTAATGTCAGATGAAGTGGAGATCTGGCAATGAAAGACAGCAGTAGACGCATCAGCACCACTCCTATGGTCTTCTGAAAGCCTCGATCTCGCTGTTTCCCTTGCATCCTCGTGTCGGGGCAAGATACAACAGGCACTAGAGATGTCAGCAGCTTGCCCCATCACATTAAGAAGATGTGCCCAGGCCACAATACTATCTAATCCAGCCTTCCCCAACCTGGTGCTCTCCAGATGTGCTGGACTGCAACTCCCATCATTTCCAGCCAGTATGGCAATGATGGGAGTTGCAGTCCAACACATATGGGGGGCACCGAATGGAGGAAAGCTGCCCTAATATTGCAAATGCATTGCCTACAAACGTAGGCATCCCTATACTTTGCGCTTACCAACTCACTATCCACTCTTGCAGATTCCAACGGTGCAGTGTGATACTTTTGCATTCTCTACCCTTAATGGTCTTAAGAGCCCCACCCCCATCCTTTTAAGATGGTAGATGTGTATCAATTCACTTCAAAGTGTGGTAAGCCCCTCCTGCTGCATTTGGGAGCCCCTCCTGCTCGCTCTGTGAAGTACAGCCCTGAACTTCTCCCCTACTGGCACCACTGCAATGCTGGCCCCATCTAACCTGGTTTTGTTGCTCCTTGATGGTTCAAACCAGGTTATCTCTGGGTATTTACTTCCAACATTCAGGGACTGCCAATTTAAACTCAGTTTCTTTACCACACATGAGCAGGTTAATCATCATTCAATCTGTGTGTCCTAAGAGAAGGAGGTTTCACCACTTAGACCTCATGCCCAGCTCAAAAACAAAGCCCAAGTATTATTTATTTATTTAATATATTTATTTACCGCCCATCAGCCAAAAGGCTCCCTGGGCGGTTTACAAGAAAAACAGGATAAAAACAATCTTAAAACCAAAAGTACATGTAACTGCTTTTGCTAGCATTCATCCCTTGCTACTTTTGCCTTATTTTCCTTTGGTATCTAAAATGCAGATCAAAGGATTCTCAGGGCAAGGACCTGTCTTCTGCTTATGTATGTACGTATTTATTTATTTATAATATACCATCCTTCCATCCAAAAGGATCTGCGACGTGGCTTTCCAACAATACAAAAACAAAACACAAACAAATACAATCACAGCACCACCAGCAATAAATCAACAATAACTAACCAAGGGGCATTAGGACAACTATTTGTCTGCTATCCCAAATGCCATCTGAAAGAACACCTGAACTCCTCAGGAGGGAGTTACAGAATCTAGGTAACACCACTAAAAAGGCGCTGTCCTGCATAGCTGCCCTTTGCATATCAGACAGTACAGGAATAAGGTCCGCAAAGAAGATCTATGCAAGTGGATAGGTTCATAAGTTAAGCACTAAGTACTATAAATATAAGCCAGGGCCCTACGAACAAACAAGCACCACCCATCCATTTATTTGCCAGGTTCCCGATTTCAGCATCCTTCATTAAAACGGCACAGGCCAAAGTGGCTGCAAATTTCAGTGTGTCAAAGAAATCAGGGTCAATTAAATTCCTTTATGAGTACACTATTTGAACAAGCCGATCCGCTCCTTTTCACGTATCCTGGGCCACCACATTCTGAAAAGTGAAAACAGAACGCAGCTGGGTCCCCCCCCCCCAATCCAAATCTCAAGTATGAAAAAAATTCAATATGGGAATGGATAGGAGAAAACTTTATCAATTAAAAAAAAATTCTAGCGAGAAGTACAGTCCCTAGAAAAGGTTTCCTTGTGCTCTACTACTGGGCACTTTTTACTAGGGATAGTCTAACTGTTCCTCAGAGGGCCAGTTTCCCAGGCCCTATTACATCTTGCAGCTGGGAGCCTGGGAGCTATTTCCCAACTTGCAGCCGGGAGTTCTCTGGCTGTTTCCCTGTATGCTACTTCCTTTCGCTGCAGGAACCCAGAATGTGGCTGCAGGATTAGGGAAACCAGGGATGCTCCCCTCCCCTTATAGGATACTGAGAAGCACTATTACCTGCAATTAGGGCTTGATGGCTTGGGAAGGACTCTTCCCCCTCCATCCTACTTTCATCCTGATCGCTGGAGCACTTCAAAGGGAGCCGGAGCTGGTCCGGACTCACATGAGCGCACACAGGGCGTCATCAATGGGTTTACAAGGGCTGCACATCAAAGACCTGAAGCCTGTCTTCCCCTCCCACAGGGAAAGGAAGAGAAAGCAGCAGGAAGATTGCTGGTCCCTTTGCTGTTTTATTAAGGAGTGGGGCTCGCCGTGGCAAAAGAGCTGCAAGAGCATTCCACCCCCACTGCATCTCAAACCCAAGAGCAGCCTTCATATGCAAGACTGAGGGAAGTTTGATTGATCTAGTCTGTTGTGAACTGGCATCCTCTGTCATACCAACCCCACAGCCCACCCCCCCACCTGACAATGAGGGTGTCAAAAAGAGCTGTAAGTTTGGCCAATGGGATATTCCAATTCTGATTTAGCTGGTCAGATGCCAAAGAGAGAATCTGTCATTGCCACCCCCATAGAAGCCATTGTCCAGGGCCGGCCCTACCATCAGGCAGAGTGAGGAGGCTATCTTCCACCACTGGTTTCAAGTGTCATGAAAGGGCAGCAAATGGTTCATTATTTAACTGATTATTATTGTATTTTTACTGCCAGGGAAGAGAACAGTGCTTGTGGGATTTTCTGCCTCAGGCGCCAAATGAACTTGACCGGCATTGACTTGCAGGGGAGGGGTGCTATTTACTGCTTGCCTTGGGCAGCAAAATGCTTTGGGCTTGTCCTGCCATTGTCTTGGTATGTTACATCCACAGGCTTCATGCAAGCTATACCCATTGCATGTAAGTTAACCAATGGCTATTTGCATGCCTTGTAAGAGGAGACATAACTGTTATGAATTTCACCAGCAATCATCTTTTCTATGAATGCAAAAAAATCTTCCTTGACCTTCACTTGCCCATCTCCACCACCTGCTGTCTAATGGTCTCCCGCTCCATGAAATGACTTCACATTCTTTCGCCCTTGTTGACCCTTATGCCTGGAACTGCCTCCCAGAAAGCCTCCCTTACTTCCTTCAAATCTCACCTTTTCCAGGAAGCCTTTGGAACAACTCCCTAGTCCTAATACCCTACTGCTGCCTTCCCCAGCTTCATGCCCTCCAGATGTGTTGGACTACAATTCCCACCATCCCCAACCAGCATGGCCAATAGTAATAGATGATGGGAGTTGTAGGCCGAAACAGCTGGAGCCAGCAGGCTGGGCAAGGCTGTATGTATGCATTTATTTAGTACATTTATATCCCGCCTTTGTTGGCGTGTGTGTGCGAGTTGGGAGATTTATAATCCTATCTGTGTGCTAACAGACGCCTGAAATTCCACACACAGATCTTCCAGACCTCACCTCCCTACGCAGCGTGCAGCGTGCTGTGTCAGTGCCAGTTTTGGCCAGCCCAGTCTACCCTGTAATCAGACTTGCTTCCAGCTTCCCCGTTGCAGATTAATCCATGGAGTCAGGAAACACTCTGGAACACCACAGGTCTAATTCTACCTGTTTATTTACTTAGCAAGTAAAGTTCTACAGAGTATACATGTCCTAGTTACAGTCCATGTGCAGAGTATAAATGCATAGCAAGCATTACATCCAGTGGAGTAAGTTGAGCTTCACTCCACCTCAGCAAAGACGTTACATTGTTGCAGGAACAAAGTCTAGCAAGAAGAACAAGAAGAAGAGAGAAAGCAGTCCACCTTCTCTCTAAGATGGCTTCTTATAGAAAACAAGTTAGCACGTCATCAGAACATACAAACCATGTGACCAGCTCATATTGTTCTCACAGTCCAGAATCAAGGATTCTAGTAAGACATAACAAAACCTCTGTCTCTTCCATGTGTAAACAATGTGCTGCAGCTGGTAAAGCGATACATATCACAACATCTTCCATCATGGAATTCAAGTTGGATACTTTAACTAAGGCAAAGTATGTGTAATTGAAATAATTGCATATTCTTCCTCTGTCCACCCCTGCTTTCATTTCCCTCCCCACCCCCCGTTGTGGGGGATCCGTGATCAGAGCTCCTGAAATTTTAATTTTTAGTTAAAAACAGCTGCCCCCTGCCCCCATTGCCCTGAGACAGAAGTGTGGGGGGGCATGTTTACCCCTTCTTCTCATGCTGTTTTCGTGACTGAAATTGGCCCCCGAAGCTGCTACCAGTCCCAGCAGGGACAGGGGAAGGACAAGCATGATGACACAGGATTTTGATCGTGAGGGCAGCCTGAGGGCAGGGGAAACTGTCAGTCACCCCCTCTGTCAGAGCCCCCACAAAATTGGTGCTCCCCCCCCGTCCCCGCTGCCTTTACATTTGTGGGGGAGTCTGGAGACCCACTCATGGCTTTCTCACATCCTGTCTGTTTTGGCCCTGGGTTTCCAGGACATGCAGAATCTCAGAAGTGAAAATAAAAGGAAGGGCTCCAGCGCCGAGTTCCATTAATTTTGGTGCTACCAGCTGCAATGGGCAGGAATGCCTGGGATCAGGGCGTGGGATGCTGAGCCTGGCTCCATGACCTGCCTGGCTAGCAAGCTGTCCTTTGGTGCAAAGCTTTTTGGAGAGTAACTAGATGAGGTGTTAGAGGAGGCCAATGATAAAAAGAAGTCTCTTCCCTGAGCTGCTGAGGAGGAAGAATGGAGGCAGTCCAAACCTATCCATTCCTTGCATAGTTTCATTACCGCTAAGTCTAAGTATACCAGCAAATACCATCCTAAGTGGCAGCACAAGAATACATCTCAGTCCCCATCCACCAGCAATCCGTCTGCGTTCACATCTGGAGGAAACAAGTCTGCATGATTATAGGTCAACCTTCCCCAACCTGGTGCCCTCCAGATGCTTTGGACTTCAACTCCCATCAACCCCAGCCAGCACAGCCAAAGGTCAGGAATGCTGGGAGTTGTAGTCCATCTCACAAGATTCTGTAAAGATTTTGTACCCCCTGGGCTTTGGGACACTTTTCTTTGGCATTGCCCTGTAAATACTCAGAGAGAGTAGGCAACTTGGTGTCCACCAGATGTTTGGGACTATGTTTCCCACAAGCCCCAGCAGCGTAGCCAATTGTAAGGGATTATGGGAAGTGCAGTCCAAAACCTCTGGAGGGCTCCAAGTTGCCTACCCCTGGCTTGGAGTGTTCAGGCTAACATCAGCCTGTGATGGCAACCTATTGTAATTCTTTTGCCAGGGGGTGGGGTGGGGTGGGGTTAAACCTTGCAAAAAACCCCATAAAAATGGGGATTCATGATAGGGAAAGTTTGTCTCTATACACCCCACCTACCGAATCCATCACAGAGAGTCAGAATGAGAAAGATCATACACAGTAAAAAGAAAAGAAAAAAACCTTAAAAGTGGGTATTATGTAGCAAGTTGGAGTTAAAGATGGGTTCCAAGTCTGAAAAGACTGCAAACTATTCATCTAGGTCTAAACTACCCTACCAAAAGAATTATTATTATTATTATTATTATTATTATTATTATTATTACGGTATTATTATTATTACCATCATCATCATCATTCAAGGTTTACTTGTTTGCTTGTTAATTAACTTTGTATCCTGCTTTCCCACTAAATGGTGCTTGAGGCTGCCAAAAGCAATAAAACAAATAAAATAAAATGCAAAGTAAAATAACATAAAAACGAAGCACATAAAACATCAATAAAAACATCCACCTAAAATGAATAACATATTTAAAAGTCAGCTTATGGGCAAAAGTTCTTTTCTGAATGTCTTGACCTTTCACGAACAGGCCTCCAGGCCTCCATTGGCAAGGAGGGCCACGGCATGGGAGCAGCCACTGAAAAGGCTCTCTTTTGAGTTCCCGCCAAACACAATTCAGATGTTGGCGGAACAGAAAGCAATTCCTCTCCAGAGGATCTTAAAAGCCAGGCAGGCGCCTCATGTGGGAGAATGCTGTCTTTGAGATAACTTGGTCCCAAGTCATGTAGGACTTTGCAGGACATAACCGGCTCTTTGAAATTGACCAGTAACCAGTGAAGCTGTTGTACCCTAGGAGCCACATGCTCCCTATAACCAGCCCTGGTCAGTCTGGCTGCAGCAGTTTGAACAAGCTGATGTTTCCAAACACTCTTCAAAGGCGGTTCTATGTACAGTGTGTTACAACAGTCCAAACCGGACGTAACTAAGGCATGTGCCACAATAGCCAGATATGACATTTCCAGGAATGGGCATCGTTGGTTAACTAGCCATAGCTGCGCAAAAATGTTCCTCGCCACCACCAAAACGTGGGTATCTAAGTGCAGGGCTGAATCCAGGAGCACAACCAAACTGTGAATATGAGTTTTGCAAGGCTGCCCTCATCCAGTCTATTACAAACATCTGTTTCAGAACTTGAACAGTTTCCTTGGATTTCAGTGGAAAGGAGAGGTAGAGTTGGGTAAAAAAATCTACAAAGCAAAAGAAACCAAGCAGGAAAATATATCCCAACACAACAACCAAGAGAAGTAAAGGAATTGGGATGAACAAACTGGTGAAAATAAATAATTTCCCAAAGGTCTAATACAGTGATTTTATCTATGCAAGTTCAGGCATTCAGACATAAACAATGGATAAAATCACTTTATTAGACCTTTGGAAAATTATGTTTTTATTTTATTTTATTCTATTTTCACCAGTTCGTTTATCCCAATTCCTTTACTGCTCGAGGTAGGGTTAGTGTCATCAGCATATTGGTGCCACTGAACTCCAAATCCCTGGATGACCTCCCCAGGGGTTTCATGATGCCTGCTGAAATTCACTTTGCTGCACAACTATTAAAGGTACAGGACACCTGTCATTTTTCACATCTGGCCACCCTAGTTGCCCAATCTATATAGCAGTGTTCTCCAACCTTGGGTCCCCAGATGTTTTTGGCCTACAACTCCCAGCATGCCCCAGCCAGCGTAGCTGGGAGTTGTAGGCCAAAAACATCTGGGGACCCAAGGTTGGAGAACACTGCTATATAGGATTGCCCTGGGGAGTAGCAGAAATGGTGCTACTGATAACAGAGACCCAGTACATCTGTATGAAATCAGAACTCCCTCCAGCCCTGGATCAAGACCAGCTCCTCAGTGAGTCATCACTAAGTTGGCACTGTGCTCTTCACTGGATTAATACAGTTCTGACCAACCACTGAGAACAGACCTTTCGGTGACTAACCATCAAAAGGCCTCAATATTACTTTTAATTGTTTTGATCAGGGAAGCTGCTCCACACCCACCGTCCTTTGCAGTAGAAATGCTCCTCCCCGCTAGCTGTGTCATGCTCTCCATCCTTCTTGATCTGCATCACGCAAGAAAAAGGGAAATAGGCTAAAATTTGGTTTCTTTTAAAAAATGTAGTAGACGCTTGATCCGCTAGCCACTCTGGAGATGGTGGCTGTGGCCTTAAACCTGCAGCCAAAATCAATTAGAAAGCAACCAGGGAGTGACAGCGAAAGGCTTAATGTGCCCGACAGGAGCTAAGCCTATGAAGGACATCCTCTGTGGGAGCCATTTTGTGGTGGTGCCCACATCAGTTTCTCCAATTCCCAAATGTGTCCACAGGTCCAACTGAACTAAGGGACCCCTGAACTAAGCATCAGAAGGCACCCTGGCACCCTCCAGCTATGTTGGACTACTACAACCATCATCCCCAGACATAGGGCACCAGGTTGGGGAAGACAGCATTGATTTGTTCCGACTAATGATATGCATTTGTGGCTTGTACAATGTAATGTCGCTCACTACCTTTACAGCAGGGCCAGCTGCTGCTCGCAGCATCACAGCCCCTAATACCACCTAATGAAGGTACACAAGCTACTAAGAGAGGCAGGCCCTGCAACTGGCAACCCAGTTGTGGAATGGGCTTCCCAGAGAGGTTTGCCTGGTGCCTATGTTGTGTTCTTCCCAGCACCAGGTGAAAACCTTATTTTCCCATGCATTTTCCCAGTCTTTCCATTTTGGTTGTTTCAAATCTGTTATTGTTTTTTAAATCTTTGCACTGCTACTAGGTTGTATTTTGGTTTTTATTTTTTATTGTATATTGTAGTTTTAAACTGCTATATTGTATTTTATCCTGTTGTATTATATGGTTTTGGTTGTTGTGAATCGTCCAGAGAGCTTTGGCTATTGGGCGGTACAGAAATGTAATAAATAAAACTCCATTTAAGCTGGCACAGCTTTCTTCCTCCTGCTTTGGGCCAAGGTGCCAGCATCATTTTAAGAGGTCAGGAAGTGTCTAAACTACTTCTTCCCTCTATCCCTCACCATCTAATCCCACTTCATATGAGCCACTTCCAAAATCTTTCAAAACAGGTAACCCTCCCCGAAACATTCCTGCCAACCAAGAGTGCTTCCAGACGAGGTTTTTATGGTGCAATTGTGCTGCCGCATTCATGGAATTTTACAGGGAGTCCACATCACGGCATCTTCCATTTGTAGCCCTCCCATGTTTTCCCGCTGCTTCTTCTTTTTTTCTTAAAATCCATTAAGGAAGAAAAGACAGAATAGCCACACATTGCCTTTTGCTTGTTAGGGCTAGGAGCTCTCCATCTGCAAGCACCACAAGTCTCCTTTCCCACTGACCAAAGGTCACCGAACTTCCCCTTTGACTGGAAATGCTGGAAAATTGCAGATTTCACACACTCCTGGACACTGGGTGTGCTTCCAGACTACCACTTTTAAGAGTTGTTTCTCTTCTACTATAAGTTACATAGATTCATAGATAGAGTTGGAAGGGGCCATGCACACTTGTATTTGACTTTCCACACATGGTGTGGATGGGCGAGAGGACAGCCCTTTCCTCCCCCCCCCAAAGTGTACATCCTATTTATGTTCCATCCTCACTAGTGGGCATGACACAGCTGCGTCGGGGCAGGGGGGTGAGTGACTGTGCACCTAAGCACCTCATTTTAGCAAAGTGCTTAATTTTCTTTAAATGGCGCTAAAATGCCTTTTCATTTTAATGCTATTGCATGAAGTATATTGTTTCTAAAAGGAGATGAGTAAGAGTTTTCGTTCAAGTTACAAGATCGCTTAAAAACATAAAACATGCTACTAACGTGACTCTGACCATGAGGTGTAGAGGCAGACTGGCACAGCCACCCAAAGCAGAACTGCACACAGCAAAACATTGCATTTAAAAAGATGGAAGAGTATTGTTAAGGCGACCTCTACCTGCGGAGATTGCGTCAATCCTTCCCCAAAAGTCAGATATTCCGAAGTCTCCAAAGAGATGAAAGAACCATGAGGAACACGCAGGAGAACAACAATTTGATGACGATGGCATGTAGATGCCCCATAAGAAGGATGTGAAAAAAGGGTGGCAGTTCCAGAGTAAACACCTACTGTGGAAGTACTCCAGGTTAACGGAATGGGCAAAAGGTTGCTGCTGATACATGCTGAGGCAGCCGTTTGGTAGGCCTTACTTAAAAGGGACATCATAATTTCTTAGCCTTGAGGATGTCAATAATCCGTGTGGTCTACAGCAGCAGGAGTGGACAGGCTCCACTCACTCTCCGGATGAGCCTGATGCAGGAGAGCCTGGGCTGAAGGTCAGATCTACCAATTGGTCAGTTCATTAATGCAATATTATAAAGCATATGTAGAATTATTCATTTGCTTGTTGTTTCTTAAATGTTAGGATTCTAAATTCGAACCGTGCTTTCAAAAAGCATTCTGTGCCAGCCACACAATTGTACATGCCTCTCAAGCAATGTGCTTAAGGGCGCAATCCCCTATGCAAGCTGAGACAGGGGGAAAAGGCCTATATACAGTAACTCCCTCCCAGCATCACCCAGCCAGCATAGCTAGCTGGGGCATGCTTCTACTCCTGCTGGCCTGAATGCAAATAGAAGCCTCAATGTGATCAGGAACCCAGATACAGCACAGTCCCCGATTGCACAGAAACCTCTGCTTGGATTCAAGTGAACGTGGGAGTAGAAGCTCCCTTCAGAGCTGCCCGTTCAACACAGGAAGTTCAGGAACTGAGCAAGCCGGGGACACTGGAGTCAGAGCCATGCAACACTGTGCAAGCCCTGTACCCCTTACACGTACTGCTCTATCCCAAGGGTGCGGAAACTTTTCTTAGGGGGGGGCAGAGGCCATGGCCACTGACACCAATGGGCGTGGCCAAGCCCCACCCCCTGGAGGAACCCCAGAGGCTCCGTGGGGCAGATCAGGCCCACGGGCCTGGGCTTTTGCACTCCTGCTCTACCCTATTCAGGCACAACGCCTGGACAGGGCCAATGTTAAAATATACATTAGGTTATGAACTACATTAACAGGACATTTCAGCCTTTAACAAACCCACTGGCCAACCGGCCAGGCACAAGAAACCCTTTGATCTTGGCAAGCAAGCATGCTCAGGGTGGGAAGTTGCATTGCAGCACTTAAGATTAGGCTGCCAGAAAAACCTGGAGTAGATTTTTCTTGAGCAAGGGTCTGTTTTCTCTAGTTCTTAATGGCACCAGCAAGGGTTTCTTCTTCCCTTTGGCGGTGGGGGCACACCATTTTCAACTTCTCCCAGCGCTGTTACAGCTTGCCTCTCCCTCTACAGGTGCAAAGCTGCTTCCCCACACAGCCTCGCTGGCTCTCACCCCCTGCTGCACTATCCTCCTGCTGAAACTCCAGGCAGCTAAAGAACCTCTGAAACCCCAGCCTCCATCCTTATACGGTACTTATTTAAAAATAAATACAATAAATAAATAAATACCTCACCCTAAGAATGTACTCCTTCCAAATACCTCCCAATCAACAAGCTCCTGCCGCTTCATTCCAATTGCAGGCGGTTTGTGCGCGCACACGCGTGCGTGTTTTATTTATTTATTTATTTATTTTTATTTTAGAAGAGTAGGAATTTGGCTTTGTAAATTAATTGACTGGCTGGCTGGATGGGATAAGACGGAGGACAATTTCAAGATTTTCCTCCCTCAGGAATTCAGCTTTCTTCCCTCTGTGTCTATCTCTGCAGTCTTCCTTCATTCCCCAGTCTGAATTGAAACTGGTTTCTCTCTCTCCCTCTCACGCACTAATTTTATTCATTTATTTATTGATATCCCATCTTTCTACCAAAATGGCTAACAATAAAATCCAGATTAACAACAAAATCTTACTACACACACACACACACACACACACACACACACATTTTGCACCAACTCTGGAGGCTGATTAAGAAACAAAAAAGACTGGGTTGTGAAAAGGAGCAGCTGCAGGGAAGAAATATGGAGGATGTATGTGGAAGAGAGGGAAAGACTGTCCCCCCTAGCCTTGTTAACCCTGGTTTTGTACTATGCTGGGACTTACCAGGGAAGTGGGGGCAATGTTGAATTTGCACAGAGACCTGCAGGGGACTTGAACTTATGGGGAGCAACGCCATGTGTGCTATTAGCAGGGGTGGGCAAAAGGTTGATCGGGATCTACTAGTACATCTCTGGACAATTTGCAGTAGATTAGCTAGGAGTTCTGATTCGCCATTGTCTAATAACAGCAGCAATGAGAAGTCTACTCCTTCCTTCCTTCCCTCTATTTTAGGCTGCCAAGATGGAGCAATTTTTTGGTGGGGGGTAGGGATGGGGAGTGGGAGAACCAGGAGTGGATTTTTATATGACAAGACTGTGAACTCAGTTCTAGTCCTGAAAACAAATTCCTGGGCTGAGCATGTGCTCAAAGGCAACCTGTTCTTTAATTCCAAGGGTATCAGTTGCTCCAAGGGTATGTTGCATCCCAGCAACTACTTTGCACATGGCTCCCATTGGTGGACCTCAGGCTAAGGATTTAGTGTGGGAGAACTGCATGGGAGAAAACACACCTTCCTCCCCTGTTGCCTGAGCAAATTAGCAGCCTGCCCAGAGTCCTATTTTATTCCCAGCATAGCTGGCTGGGGCATGCTGGGAGTTGTAGGCCTTTCCCCCTGTCTAAACTTGCACAGGATTGTGCCCTTAAAATAGCAAAGTAAAATTAGGTTTGATAAGAAAGAAAGTACTGCAAAATTCACCAACTCAGGAGACAGGAGAGGATGTTCAGGGGGAAAAAAACCCCACATTGTCTCCTCCCTCCCCCCACCCCCGTGGCTTCAAAATTTCTGGAATTTTCTACATCTTTATGCATAGCAGTGTTTTCCAGGAACTTGCATTAAAGGGTTCACAGGCAGTTAAGAGCAATGCCCCTGCAAACAAAGCACTTACTGAGGCAACATCATCAAGCTGGTTCAGCCATGGCCCTACCCTCTTTTCTGCTGCAACAAACTCAGCTGGAAAATACCTTTTACGACTCTAAAGAGTTAGAAACTACAGATCAAGCATTCCCAATTTCCTGTACATCTGCACCCCAGTAACTGAAGAACGCAAGTTTCGCCACCTGCATGCAGCTGCTCGACAGAAAACCAGAACAGTGGTTTTCTGCGTCATTCGAACAGTGTTGAAATGCAGCTGCAGAACACAAACGATGCGCCCTCTTCACAGACTTTCAGCAGCAGGGCATATCCAAGTGTCGAGTTCTATGCAAGAAACCCCTTGGGGATACCCTGATCTATGCATCCTGGGAATGAAAAGTCCAAGCTGTCTCTTTTGACAAGAGTATAGATGTAAGGAGCAGCTGGCTTGGCCAAGTAATGCAGCCACAACTCTTGTCAAACGAGGAGAGGAGAGGGGGGCAGGGAGAAGCAGATGTGAGCTTAAGACATCTGTGCAACCTCTTATCTTGGGAAAGACATTACACAGAGGCCTGCACCTGGTGCCCTCTGGGTTGGGTTATGACACTGAACGCCTATTGCCTTGAGAACGTCCAAGGATCTGCTCTCACTCCCTTCCTCCCCACCAGTTGGTCAAGATGGATGCTTGCCTAGGGCAGCAGTCTGTAAGGGGCAGCCAGAGCAGCTGTGGATAATTAACAAAACAAGAGCTATTTGCCTTGGGGATACCGGGAGTGAGTGAAGGAGCCTGAAGGTGGTTTGCCAGATTCTGAAGAGGCAAAGGCTCCTATACTTTTAACGTTTGAACAGAGGAAAACAGGTGTACACACCCTCCAGAAGCACACTGTTTCCTCTTCCGAGCTCTATGACGTTTTCTTTACATTAAAGTTGCCATCCTTCCCGTTCCCGCTCTCCCTGTGGGAACATTGCCATCCTCTCCCGTCCCCCGTCCCCCCATACAACCTCTGTGGCTCTGATAGAAATTTAATGAAGTGCAATGTCTCATCACTACATTTCCATGATATTAACAAAAACAAAACACAAGCCAAAAGCCAACCCTGCATTTCGGGCCAGAGGAGGGCAACATCCAAACAAACAACACAATTGCCAACAGATGGTTTAAGATGGATAAAATCCCAATGCTGAGATACTGTTACAATAACAGCGCAGCCAACAGCAAGAGTGGGACACATTTCTCTGACCAATCGACTGCTGTGATATCACAGCAGCTCCAGCCAATGGAGGTCCCTAGAAATGCAACCTGCATTTATTTCAGGATTTCTTTTTTTCTCTAGTTGCTGTGTTTTGACTGGCGGGGATGAAAAGTGGCAAAGTACTTGTTGTGGTTGTTGTTGAAAATCAGCTCTTTGCTTTAATTTGATATCTCATTCCTTACTCCCATCACATTACGTGCGCTAAAACCACCCCAGAGGGGCACCCTATCATTAGGCAGAGTGAGGCTACTGATTTTAGCTGTCATGAAAGGACAGCAATTGTTAACTTTTTATCATCATCATCCCCAGATTGAGGTGCTTGTAGGATTTTCTGCCCTAGGGTGCCAAAGTAACCTATCTCACAGGGTTGTTGTGAGGATAAAATGGAGAGGAGGAGGAGGAGGAGGAGGAGGATTATGTAAGCCGCCTTGGGTTCCTTGCAGGAAAAAAGGCGGGGTATAAATATAACAAATAAAATAATTTCAGCAGCCTTGGGTACTATGCACCTTGACTTGGAGGTGTAGATGGGGCACCATTTGCTGTTCCGCCTCAGGAATCAAAATGTCCGCTAAAATGGTTCCCCTACTATGTGGAAGCTCTTTCCCTGACATGTGCCTTTTTCTGACATGTACCTTTTAGGAACGTCTTGGATTTCCCCGACAGAAAAATCGACAGACTTATTTGTCCAGTAAAAAAAAGGATGAAGCGGCCCCCACCTCACCGCTATCCAACCCATCCCTCCCCTCCCATTGTTTCAGCTCTTTCCTTGACCCCCTTCTGCAAGGCAGGAAGCACCCCCCCCACTCCACTATTTTGACTAAATAATTTGGCACTTCTCAAAAGGGGGGGGGATGGCTATAAAGGGGTAAAGCACTGATAAGTCCCTGGTGCTTCGGTGCATGTTTTGCGCCCCACAAATCTGACCTTGGCCAAGGACAAAGCAGGAGACAGTGCTTAATTGCTGGAGAAAATGAAAAGGGAAAACGCACATCTGCAGGCAGTGACTCCACCAGCAAGACACTGGCCAAAGCTGCCTGCAGTGAGGTGTGTATTACACACACACACACACACACACACACACACACACACACACACACACGCAAGCAAATGCAGTCTCCTCCTCCTCCTCCTCCCTGGTGCTCAGCAAAGACACAAGAGCAGCTCCCCCCACCTCTCTGTAGCCCCCACCTGGAGCCATCATTTACTACTGTCTGTGACAGGACAATTATTTGTTGCCAACACAAGGGCAGACGTCAAGAAGGGAGAGAATGACGCCCGTAGGTCAGGAATAAGCAGCAGGAGACAGATGGGCTCCCAGGAAGGGACTAGGCTGCCTTCATCCCCGGCCACAAAATTGAAGAGAAAATAAACCTTGCAGGGGCAATCAGGGCAGAGATGACGTGAGATGGAACTTGTCCCAGCAGCAGCAGCAGCAGCAGCTCTGATGGAAAGTGGAAAGCCCTGGAACTCTTCACATTGCTTTATCCTTCTTTAAAAGTGACTCTGCTCCAGCGTTCCTCAACCGGGTGCCCTTCAGATGCATTGGACTACAACTCCCAGCATGGCTGGCTGGGGGGTGCTGGGAGTTGTAGTCCAGCACATCTGGAGGGCGCCCGGTTGGGGAAGGCTGCTCTATTCAGTCCTTCCAGAAACTACAAAGCAGTTAAATACTCAGGGGGGCTCAGTGCTATCCACATTAAACCTCACAACACCGTTAGCATCAAATTGCGTGTACGGGCTGTGGTGGTACCCCAGTCTCCTACATGTATAATTGGAGTACTGTGTCCAGTTTATTTATTTAATACATTTTTATACTACCCAATAGCTGAAGCTCTCTGGGCGGTTTACAACAGTTAAAATCATAAAATACAATATAAAATATAAAATTTAAAACCGCAGATTAAAAACAAACAGCAGAGCTAGCAGCAGCAGTTACAATAACGGAATTAAAAATAATTACAAGATTAAAATTATTAAGATGATTAAAATGATTAAAATGCCTGGGAGAACAGAAAGGTCTTCACCTGGCGCCGGAAAGAATACAAAGTAGGCGCCAGGCGAACCTCTTTGGGGAGCTCATTCCATAACTGGGGTGCCACAGCAGAAAAGGCCCTCCTCCTGGTAGCCACCTGCCTCACTTCCTTTGGCAGGGGCTCTCGGAGAAGGACCGCTGATGCAGATCTTAGTGTCCAGGCAGGTACATATGGGAGGAGACGATCCTTCAGATACCCTGGCCCCAAGCCGTTTAAGGCTTTAAATGTTAGCACCAGCACTTTGAATCGGGCCCGGAAACAGACTGGCAGCCAGTGCAGATGAGAAAGCACTGGCATAATATATGTTCTCGTCGGCCAGTCCCTGTTAACAATCCCGCTGCCCTATTTTGGACCAGCTGAAGTTTCCGGACCGTTTTCAAAGGCAGCCCCACGTATAACGCATTGCAGTAATCCAAACGAGAGGTTCTGGGTGCCACAATTGACAAAGGATAACAACAAACTGGAATGTGTCCAGAGGAGGGCAACAAAAATGGCGAGAGGCCTGGAGACCAAGTCCTATGAGGAAAGGTTGAAGGAGCTGGGATGCCTGGAGAGGAGACGATTAAGAGCCAGGTTTGCCATCTTCAAATATCTGATGGACTGTCGCACAGATCATGGAACAAATATATTTTCTGTTGCTCCAGTCTAGGGTTGAACCTGAACCAATGGGTTCAAATTACAGGAGAAGGGATTTAAATGGAACATTAGGTAGAACTTCCTGACCACGTAGAGGTTTTTAAGCAGAAACTGGATGGCCACCTATCACAGGTACTGCAGTGTTGAATTATCTGCATAGGCAGGGAATTGGGACTAGATTACCTCTGAGGTCCCTTTCAAGGAGAGTGTTGGACTAGGACTCGGGAGATCTGGGTTCTAGTCCCCGCTCTGCCATGAAACTCACTGGGTGACTTTGGGCCAGTCACTGACTCTCAGCCTAGCCTACCTCACAGGGTTGTTATGCGGATAAAATGGAGAGGAGGAGGATTACGTAAGCCGCCTTGGGTTCCTTGCAGGAAAAAAGGCGGGGTATAAATATAATAAATAAAATAAAATAAAATGTTACCAACTATTCTGTTCATAAATTAGTTGAATCTCATGTGACAGAACCTCAGGCCAAATCCAGCCCTCCTGGGTTACCCCATATGGCCCCAGCCCCTTTTTGTTTGGTGGTTTCCTGGCTTTGGCACAGTTCCCCCCCCCCCATTCTAAAAGGTTGAAATACCTTTCCTAAGGCTTAGTTCAGTGTTCTCCAACCTTGGGTCCCCAGATGTTTTTGGCCTACAACTCCCAGCATGCCCCAGCCAGCGTAGCGTAGTTTTTGTAGGCCAAAAACATCTGGGGACCCAAGCTTGGAGAACACTGGCTTAGTTACTGGCCATAAGAGCTTTAAGCTGGTATTTTGGCCCTGCTCCTTTTGCCTTTGGCCCCGCCCAGCACAGGCATATGTGGCCCCTGAGAGCTTCTCTGAAATGGAATTCGGCCCTTGGGCTGAAAGAGATCCAACACGCCTGGCATTATGGGATGTCACCACAAACATATCAACACAGTGCATGAACTCTGTTTATACAAAGGAATAAGGAACTGTTCTCCTCACAGCCAGAGTAGACATTACAAGGAGCTCCATGTTACTTTCCTCAGCATTTTTAAAGCCAAAAGGAACCTAAGCAGGCTGCCAATCTGAGGGAAGAAAGGGCAGGGTGGGAGCAGCTCCCGTAGCCTGTTATCCTTCTGTCATTTTTCAACTCAAAGCTGCACTCTCCCGGCTGCTTTTCCCCCCCTCAGAGAAGAAATAGAGGGTACTTGAATCTTTTCTCTCCTAGGTAAAAAAGCAACTTTACAGAGGCATGGGAGGAAGATTTTGAGCAGAAAAATAAGGGGAGGGCGTCAGTCAGTAGGCGATCACTCGTGATCGAGTAAGATCGTCTTCCAGGATAAAATTACAAAAAGAAAATTATAAAAAGGAGGAAATTCTAAAAAATTGTGTAGACTCTAGCGATGGGTCCGTAAGTGACTGTGGAGGCCAATTCTAGATCCACACAGCTTCCCACAGTGAGGACACAGGTTACCAGATGGAAGATGGTCCTGTAAAGGATTCGTTTGACGTGCTTTTCGCGTAGCACGTTTCTCCCTTTCGCCTTGCACTCGGGCTCCTTCAAAGTCCATGGAACCTTTGTGAAAGGCCAACCTCCAGTTAGATCGTTCATGGGCCAGAGCTTTGTAGGCCTCACTAGAATAAGTATTGATGGGTTCTGTTTTCAAATATGAAGGCTAAACCAATTTTACTTGGAACAGGGATAGAACTGTATCTCAGATCAAATTGCCTGGTGCATTTGGTGCTCACACCTATTTTGTTGTTCTCCCATGGTATGGGCACAGTTCTCTTGCCTGATTCATCTGAGTTTGTTTTCCAGCATCTGTTTTAGAGGCAGGAAGGCATGGCATATACCTGACTAACCTTATGTTGCCGTTATTTATCTTTTAAAAGCATCTACTTTAAAACAAGTCCTGTGTGTGCGTGTTTGTCTGAGAGAAGTCTGCTGCTGCTTTTTCACTCTGCCATTACCTTCCCCCATTGGGGAGGGTCTCAAGGCAAGCGAAACACTTCGCGACGCGTGCCACTCCCCCTCCCAATTGGGAGGGCAAGCGGTGCAGTAAGTAAGGGAGGGTGAGCGGTGTGCTCTAATCTGCGGTCAGAGGTAACAGTGGGGATTCCCCTCCCTGCCCCCTCCCCAAGCCCCCAGGGGGAGGGGCCTTGCCGAGGCCCTGCAGGTTAGATGGACAGGCATGGTGGGTCAGATACTAGGCCGGTGGGCAGGAGCTCCCCCTCCCCTGACTTGGGGACTCTAGCACCCAAGCTGGTCAGAGAAAACTCAGACGCTGTGGCCAAAGCAGCCATCCCCCGTGGCTCCTCCCAGCTCCATCAGGCTCCTCCCTCAGATGGAGTTGCGAAGCAGGGCCATTCCATCAGCCCTGCTGAAAGACCAGCTCCGTCGGGCTCCTCCTGTCCCTAAACTGTTTCTAGCTAGTCATAGTAACAACTACTATTCAAATTTTAAGAATTGGTGCCCGAGCTTGCCTTATTCCTCTTCCCTCCTCTTCCCCTTTTGCATTGTGACTGTTCAATTGTAAGCCTGTGGGCAGGGGCTGTCTTGTTTTCTTCTGACTCTGGGAGGCTTCTTTGACAGAAGAGTGGGGTAAGAATTCGTTAAATAAATAAGCAATTAATTTGATATAAGCTGTGCATGCTCCATAAAGTACCACAAGGGGCCAGGGAAATTTGAGGAGAGGGGAAGTTCTTCACACCTGAAGCTGTAGTGGAAAAAGAGCTGGGGGCTAAGGATGGCACCACACTCACCCCAAAATTAAGGTAGTGATTTCACTCTCCAATCCCTCCTGTGGTTATGCTCAGGGACACGGACACACACACACACACACACACACTATAGCAGGTACATTCTTTCTGCCTGCTTTTAGAAGTATCGCATAAGGTGAGGAAACCTTTTATTTTCATAGTGAAGAGCCTAATTTAAAATGGTTCAGCCATTCAAGAGTCAATGTGCATTTTATCTTCTTCTCTTTTTAAGGGTCTCTGTCTCTCCCCATACTGCTTATCTTTGACCCCACTCTACACAACAGTGCTTAAGTAGTTTCCCATTAATTCCCTGGTTTAATCCCATGCCTTTAGGACTCAGCATGGCTCCATTTTTTTTTCTATGGAGAGCAACATACTATGTAATTTATAGTAAAGACAAAAGTTAGGCCCCACCTTAGTGGACTTAAGAGCAATACTAAAGGAGGACAGTGAGAAGATGGGACAAGTCAAAAAGGCAGCAGGCCGAAGTGGCAGGCATGGGGCCCAAGATCTGGAACAGGACCTTGGCACAGGGTTGGGGGGGGGCTTTAACTTTTTGTCCCCTCCTTTGCCTGCACCTGCTATTTCCATTGAAAGAAAACCTCCCATTTGTGCCAATGGAAGCTTTTCTTTCAATGTCTGATCTGGATCACCGCCACACTGCTCATGACTTTTAGAAAGCCATTCACATGACTGCTAATTGTGTGAATCGTGCCTAGTCTAGTGTGGTCCTTAGACATATATAAGAGAGGGAGAGCCATATTAGCCGGTTGCAGCAAAACAAAGAGGGTCTTATAGCACCTTAAAGGTTGATTGTGTCTATATATTTTGTTTAGACACAGGTACAGACTAACATAGAATAGTTGGGATCACAGAATGAGAGTTGGAAGGGTCCTTGGAGGTCATCTAGTCCAACTCCCTGCTCAAATGAAGGCTCTACAATGCAGGATTCAACTGTGCAGCCTTCTCCAGTCCTGGTGCCTTCCAGATGTTTTAGACTACAACTCCCAGCATTCTTGACCATTAGCTATGGTTGCCAGAGCTGATGGGAATCGTAGTCCAAAACATCTGAAGGGCATCAGGCTGGGGAAGGCTGAACTGCAGTATCCCTGACAGACGGGCATCCACCTCTGCTTAAATACCTCCGGCAATGGAGAGTCCACCATCTCCTGAGGCAGCCTGGTCCTCTGTCGAACAGCTCTTGCTGTTCAGAAGTTTGTATGCCATGGGGCCAAAAGGCAGCGACAAGCAAGCGCTGCACAGAAATGTCACTCTCTGCTGTCTCCTGCATTTCATGAGGATAATGCTTCATGCATCTGATTGAAGTGGACCAGTGGGAGAGGGGGATGTGTGGCCCTCCCGATGTTGGCTGGATTTCAACTCCCAGCAGCCCTAGCCAGCATAGCCAATGGTGAGGATTGATGGGAACCGCAGTCCAACCACAATAGGAGGCCCACACATTCCCCATCCTGGAAGTAGGCTCATGCCATACGGAATGCCTTATAGATTTCATAGATCCTAGAGTTGGGAGGAGCTTACAAGGCCATCAAGTCCAACCCCCTGCTCCATGCAGGAAACTAGAGGAGGGGTCTCCCATCCAAGTATTTTATTTTATTTATTTGTTGTATTTCTGAATCGCCCATCTGGCCAGCAAACCGGCCACTCTGGGCGATGTACAACATGATAAAATACATTTAAAATACATGATATAAAATACATTTAAAACAGTATAAAACAGTATAACTTTTAAAATCTTAACCCACCCCATATTCCCGCCTGAATAACCATGTTTTTAGTGAGCAGTGGAAGCTCAGCAGAGAGGGGGCATGGCGGAAGTCACTAGGGAGGGAGTTCCACAGTATGGGGGCCGCCACAGAAAAGGCCTCTTCCTGGTGCTGAGGAGGGCGTGCGGCTGATGAAGGGGCGGAGCAACAAGCCCCAGCCCAACAGTACCTGCAAGATACTTTCTTCTTTTTGGTCCCCCTTTCCTCCGCTTACAGTAGAGGAAAGCAGGTGGAATATTCTTCCTCTTCGCTGAAGGCTTTTCCCTACTTGTTGCAAAGCTCACTCCACACTTCAGGGGCGGGAGGCGCAAAGTCGATTCCCGTCAAAAAGCACAAGGCGCCGTTCTCCGGAGGAGGGAGGCTGTTTGCCACCGGGCGGAGTCACGGGAAGATGGAGAGACGCGAGCAGGGGAGGGCGGTGTCCCCTCCCCGGGCGAGCTCATGGGCGCTGCCTCTCTCCTCTACCTGACAGAATCGGGCGGAGAGCGAGAAGAGTCAGGCGAGCGAAGGAGCGAGCGGGGCTCTCGCTTTTCCACAGTCCAAGCGCGTTTCCCAATCCAAGCTCCTCCCGCGTTCCCTTCTCTCCTCCGCTCCGCTCCACAATCTTTCCTTCTATCCCTTCCTCCCTCTCTCCCTCCGCCACCAGCACTTCGTTCCGTCCTTGCTGAAGAGGGCGCAGAAACGCTGCGCTCTTCGCTGCCGCTGCGCCGCCCCCGCCAGGCCTCCGCCTCCCCGCCCGCCGCGCCCTCCCGTCCCGCTCGCCGCTGCGTCTCCCCCCGCCCTCCCGCTCGCTGCCGCTGCGCCTCCCGCTGCCGCCGCCATCACCACCACCCCCGACCCCCCCCCGCCACCTACCTTCTCCGCGTCGTGTCACTTCCGGAGCCTCGCCCGCGTTGTTTTGACGGGAGGAACCAGGGCAACAGGGCTTAAACAGCCCTGTTGCCATGGTTTCCCTGCCAAAAAACAGTGCGGGGGTCCCGTCGCGTCACTTCCTCCTCCTCGTTTTCCTTGGCGGCGGCAGCGGCGGCGGCAGCAGCAGCAGCAGCCAGGTTGGTGGTGGCGGCCGGTCCTGATTGTGGGCCTATTTCAGGGTAGGGGCCTGGAGCTGCAGCTCCAATAGCCCCTATCTTAATCCGGCCCTGGGCCCTCTTCCTAGTCCCCACCAGTCTAGCTGCTCTGGCTGAAGGGACAAGGAGAAGGCCGTCCGTGGCAGACCTTGTTGAGCGGCCTACTTGGTGTTGCTGGAGACGCTCCTTGAGATAAACTGGACCGGAGCTGTACAGGGTTTTAAAGGTCAACGCCAACACCTTGAATTCGGCTCGGCAAGCAACTGGTAGCCAGTGCAGCTCCTTGAGCACTGGCGTGATGTGATGCCGCCGCCGGCTGCCTTTAACCAGGCGAGCTGCCGCGTTCTGTACCGGCTGTAGCTTCCGAACCGTCTTCAAGGGTAACCCCACGTAGAGCACATTACAGTAGTCTAGGCGAGAGGAGACCAAGGCATGAACCACTGATGGGAGCAGATGATTAGGAAGGTAGGGGCGCAGCTGCCGTATCAGATGGAGTTGATACAGCGCCGCCCGGCTCACAGCTGACACCTGAGCCTCCATGGACAGCTGGGAGTCTAGAATGACCCCCAAGCTGCGGACCTGGTCCTTCAGGGGGAGATGTACCCCATTCAGCACCAGGTCAACATCCCCTAGCCTCCCCTTGTCCCCCACCAGAAGTACCTCAGTCTTGTCGGGGTTCAGCTTCAGCATGTTCCTTCCCATCCAGCCACCCACTGACTCCAGGCACTTGGACAGGGTCTCAACGGCCAACCTCGGTGAGGACTTGAAAGAGGTAGAGCTGCGTGTCATCCGCATACTGATGACACTGCACCCCAAACCTCCTGATAATAGCTCCCAGCGGCTTTAGGTAGATGTTAAATAACATTGGGGAGAGGATGGAACCCTGCGGCACCCCACAAGTGAGCGGCCGAGGGTCCGAAGCCTCCTCCCCAAGAATTACCCTCTGGTACCTTCCAGAGAGGAAGGACCAGAACCACTGCAATACAGTGCCTCCCACGCCCAACCCCTCCAGGTGGTGCAGGAGGATACCGTGGTCAACAGTATCAAAAGCTGCTGAGAGATCGAGGAGGACTAGAAAGGAGCATTCGCCCCTATCCAAAGCCCTCCTCATATCATCCACCAAGGTGACCAAGGCTGTCTCCGTCCCATGTCCAGACCTGAAGCCCGACTGGCATGGATCTAAATAATCGGCTTCATCCAAGTGTGCCTTCAACTGAGCCCCCACCACTCACTCAATCACGTTACCCAGGAATGGCAAATTGGAGACTGGGCTGAAAGTTGTTCAGATCTTGGGGATCCAAGGAGGGTTTCTTCAGAAGCGGTCTTATTACTGCCTCCTTAAGGGCTGGTGGCATCACTCCCTCCTCGAGGGAGGCATTCACCACCGCCCTGATCCCCTCACCCAGTCTCTCCCTGCAGCTCATAATGAGCCAGGGCGGGCAAGGATCGAGCAAGCAGGTGGTCGGCCTCACAGATGAGAGCACCTTGTCCACTTCATCAGAAGAAAGAAGCTGGAACCGATCCCACAAAACCGGTCTGCCATTGGCCTCCTCCCGCTCACTCCCTGTATCCACAACGCACTAAATCCCACTCGTAATCCGATCGATTTTATCTGCAAAGTGTTTTGCTAAGGCCTCACAGGAGGCTTTAGACTGTTCCATCAGGACCGGAGCAACTGGACCGACCAGACTCCAGACCACTTTGAACAGCCTCCTGGGGCAGCACTCCGCAGATGCAATGGAGGCAGCATAGAAATTATTTTTTGCTGCCTTCACCGCCACACGGTAGGCTGAAGATGCAGCTCTAACCCGTGTTCGATTGTCTTCGGAGCGAGATTTACGCCATCGGCAGCTGTAGCCGATGGCGCTCTAGACTTCTCAGTAATAACTAGGCCTGCATAACCCTGCATAATTGCAATGGTGAGCAAATTAATATATGTAGTGTGATTTTTTAAAAAACTTTCAATAATTCTGTTTTAATTCAAACCACAGGAAATAAGTGTTGAATATCTTGATGAACTGTACTTCAGCAACAGGGTTGGCCCTACCATGAGGTGGGTGAAGCTCCCGCCTCAGGCAGTGGAACAGGAGTGGTGAACTGTGCCACTCACCACTGTCAGGAGGGTCCACCACCACCACTACCTTCAGTGGGTGCTCTGGAAAGCCTGCCAGCTGCTCACCTCCCATGACATTTGCCGCAGTTGGACAGCAGGGCCAGCAAAGCTTTCTGGAATAGCTGCCCACATGGCAATGCTAGTGGGTGCTCTGGTCTGGAGAGCCCCTCCAGTCCCACTCTCCTGCTGCGGGAAATGCCGCAGTGAGAGACCAGCCAGCAGGGCTCTCCAGAGCAGCTGCCCTCTGGCTCCGAGTTGCCAGTAAAGGTGATCTCCTGGGATAAACCTCATGCCTGCCTCTGGGGAAGGACCCCCTCAGAGAAAATCATTTCAGCTGGCTCTTTGAACTTGAAGAGCTGTGCCGGCTACTTCCTCCAGCCAACATGGCCTTGATCTAGAGATGGTGCTACAGGACTCTTGGTGTTTAAAGTGTCCAGCCACTGTCCTATAACCCACAACTGCATCCTGCCACTGCACTCCACTCTGCTATTGGCTACTTCTCTGGCATGTTGCTACATGTTACTATTCATGTTTGCACATGCCTCACATCTGAATGGCCACAGTAGGAACACACACACACTCCACAACAATTTTTAAAAAGCTATGCAAGAGCTCAAGAACGTAAGTACTCAGACATATGGCAGCAGCCAGAGCAAGGGGCCGGTGAAACACCAGCAGCTGCTAGCAGCGTAGCTAGCACAATCCATTCTTCTTCATGACGCTCCAAAGACCAATTCTTCTTGCCTAATGGGTTCTCTGCTGGCAGGCAAAGTCATTTTGTAAATATATTGCAATTGGCTTAAGTCATTTTTATTGGTTTTATGGCTATGTTTTTCCTGCCTTGTTTTTATGTTTTTTTTTACTTTGTATTTTATTTTATTGCTGTTTTACTGTATTTTATTGTATCATTGTATTTGTATTTTATTGCTGTTAGCTGCCTGAAACGCCATTTGGTGGAAAGGTGTATGATACAAATGTTACGAACAAACAAAGTAAAATAATCTACTCATTCCATGAACACGCTTGTGCTCTCACATTTGCTCTCTCACACATAGACAATATGACCTCTGGTAAAAGTAGCTGGCAATCTTAACTACATCCAGACAGTGATGGGTTCTAAATTGATTACAACTCATAAAAGTTTTTCAGTCAAAAGAAATTTCCCTGAACCTATGGAAATCACAATAACCACAGGATATTGCAATACCTGGCCTTTAAAAAAAAATAGTACCCGGAAGGAAATATTAATGGAGGCAACGTATCCCTGGATCACTAAATGTGGAGAATGAATAAGTGTCTTGCCTGTGATCTTAACATCAAAAAAACCAAAGTGCTTCATCAGCAAGTGCAAGCCAACCCTTTGGTGATGCCATCTATCCAGCTTGGCGGGACAATACTGGAAAATGTCGATCATTTTCTCTATCTTGGCAGCTATCTTTCTGTTACAGCTAACATCGACAGTGAAATCCAGCATCGTCTGAGCTCCGCAAGTGCCGCATTTTCTCGAATGAAACATAGAGTGTTCGAGGATCGGGATATTTGTAAGAAGACCAAAACACTGGTTTATGAAGCCATTGTATTACCAACTTTATTGTATGCCTGCGAAACATGGACTATCTATAAACGTCACTTCCACCTCCTTGAAAGGTTTCATCAACGTTGCCTCCGGAAAATCCTGCAAATTACTTGGGAAGATAGGCGAACAAATGTCAGTGTACTGGAAGAAGCAAAGACTACTAGCATTGAAAAAATGATCCTTCAACGCCAACTTCAGTGGACCGGTCATGTTGTTCGAATGCCTGACTGCCGCCTCCCAAAGCAGTTACTTTACTCCCAACTCAAGGATGGAAAGCGGAATATCGGTGGTCAATATAAGAGGTTTAAAGATGTTCATAAGGCTAATCTAAAAAAATGCAATATAAACATCGAAAACTGGGAAGCTCTGGCCCATGAACGATCTAAATGGAGGTTGCCTTCACAAAGGTTCCATGGACTTTGAAGAAGCCCGAGTGCAAGGTGAAAGGGAGAAACGTGCTAAGCGAAAAGCACGTCAAATGAATCCTTTACAGGACCATCTTCCATCTGGTAACCTGTGTCCTCACTGTGGGAAGCTGTGTGGATCTAGAATTGGCCTCCACAGTCACTTACGGACCCATCGCTAGAGTCTACACAATCTTCTTTAGAATTTCCTCCTTTTATCCCGGAAGACAATCTTACTCGGTCACGAGTGATCGCCTGATGATGATTGCAATACCTGGCCTTTAAAAAAAAATAGTACCCGGAAGGAAATATTAATGGAGGCAACGTATCCCTGGATCACTAAATGTGGAGAATGAATAAGTGTCTTGCCTGTGATCTTTCCTAGGGCATTTGGTTGTTTGCTGTCAGGGCAGAAAATGCCAAGGTAGATGGGAGCCAGTGTGGCGTAGTGGTGAGAGTGTTTTACTGGATTTGGGAGATCCAGGTTCTAGTCCCCGCTTGGTCATGAAGCTCACTGGGTGACTTTGGGCCAGTCACTGACTCTCAGCCTAACCTACCTCACAGGGTTGTTGTGAGGATAAAATGGAGAGGAGGAGGAGGAGGATCATGTAAGCCACCTTGGGTTCCTTGCAAGAAAAAAGGCTGGGATATAAATACAATAAAAATAAATAAATAAATAAATAAATGGGTCATTGGCCTTGCTTATCAAGACAATTCTCCTAACAGTCAGGCAATGCACAAGAAAGAGGACCAGTCAGGTAATCTCACAACACAGAATAGTTGGGCAGAGACTATTGCTGGAAAAACAACCAAATCTGTATATAACAGGGCTCTCCAGCCTTGGGTCCCCAGATGTAGCTGGACTACAGCTCCCAGAATCCCTTCCCATTAGCCATGCTGGCTGGGTATGCCGGGAGCTGTAGGCGAGCAACATCTGGGGACCCAAGGTTGGAGAGCCCTGATATATAAGAAGAGCCATGCTGGGTCAGACCAAGGGTCCATCTAGTCCAGCATTCTGTTCACACAGTGGCCAACCAGCTGCCCACTGGATCCCACAAGCAGGATAAGCAGGACCTGATACTCCAGCTCTTTAAAGCCTACTACCCCCACATCTACACTTAAGACTTCGCAAGAGGGCCAGACATTAACATAAGAAGATCCCTGTTGGATCAGACCAAAGGCCGATCTAGTCCAGCATTCTGTTCCCACAGTGACCAACCAAATGCCTATGGGAAGCAGGACATGAGGGCAACATCCTCCTCCTGCTCATGTTCCCCAGGAACTGGCACACTGCCTCAGATTCTGGAATATATAGCCACCATAAGTAGAAACCATTGATTGCTTTATCCTCCATTATTGGGACATAAGGATCTATGGAGAACTCCTGCCCCTGAAACAAGGCACTACCGGTTTTATGCAGTGATGTAAACCTTAGAACACAATATATGAAATGGCCCTACAATGTGTTAATCTAAGTGTAACACACCTGGAGGGCACCTAAAAATGTAGGTATAATGGGGCAGACATGTGTTTGCAAACCTGTGTGCCACTACACGGGTACATTCATTAGGGGGTCCAGAAGGGCTGCAGCTCCCTGTTGAGTGTACGCTCTCTGACATGCCTGTGTTTGTCCTGAGAAATGTGAGATTTGAGCCATGCAACTCAGCTGCAATCACAAAAGGGAAACAACTCACAAGTTTCCTGAACATCATTAAGAATGTAATACTTGGTCCAGTTATTCTTTGCTGGGCACAGTCCTGCTCATGCCATCCTCCGTGCAAGAACAAGATGACACATTTTGCGAAGTGTCAAAACCAGTAACTAACCTCACCCTCCATTGCTTCACTGAACTAGAATTAATTACTTCAGAAAGGAGCGGAGGCTGATAGCAAGAAGGACATCTGGCAACAGAGATTAAGATTGCCCCAAAGCCTTAAATTAGTACTATTTACACAGTCAGGAGAGCTATAGAAACTTCTTGTCTAGAGCAAAAGTCAATCTTTGCAAGGTATTTTACATGGTACCTGCTATCTTTTGGGATCCACGTTGAAACCCACATTTACTACACCAGCCTTCCCCAACCTGGTGCCCTCCAGATATTTTGGACTACAACACCCATCATTCCTGACCACTGGCCATGTTGGCTGGGATTGATGGTTTTAATTTCAGCAACACTGAGGAATAATCCAGCGCAGCAGTTCAAATGGGTTTGATCACTGGGGGAGAGGGACCACCACTTGAAGTTAGAAGCAGAGTGGCCCTGTTGGTCTCAGCTACCACTCACCATCATACCCTTGTGCTCTGTATCCTGGCTATATCACCTCTTGGTTTCATACTCAGACTGGGTTCAGACAACACGATAACCCACACTCAAGGGTTGAGTATGGGTTGTCACTGAACCGTGGGTTATTGTGTCATCTGAACCCAGTCGCGTTAACAAGCCACCACAAACAACCCATGAAGAGAACCCATGGTTTGTTGTTGGGTTGTGAACTGTGGGTTGTTCACCATGGTTTGCTGTCTCAGCTGGGTTCAGACATGATAACAACGTTTCAACAGCAACCCACTGTTCAACGACAACCTACATTCATCCACACTCAACCCTTGAGTGTGGGTTATCGTATTGTCTGAACCCAGTCAATGTCACTGCCAATTTGAAAACTTTCACCTTTACCCAAAACTGTGCACAGAAAAGGTGTGAAAAATCCATGCCTTGGGCCAGGTTTTTGTCACCACAACTGTGTAACCAGGTGGTTAAAATTATTAAGGGAGAACTAATCTGTGTAATGTGGAACATGTGCACACCAGATCAAACATTTGTCTTTGCATCTGTTTTGGGAGACGAATTGCCCCAAGGACACAGAAGTTAACACTCAAGTAGGTAAGCACCCTCCAAGTCCTGCAGGCACACACACGCACCATGTGTTAATAGTAAAGTCGTGCTTGAGACAAAATGAACAATGAGCATCCAATTAAGGCCCTCCCACTCCTGAAAACGAAGGGCAATATGTTGCCTCCACTCACCTCCACCAATTTATAGTTCCTTTCCTTGGGGCTGTGGTTGCGCTGTTTCCTCAAGGGCAGCCCTTTCACCGCAGCGAGAAGAGTGGTCAGAAACACAAAGCTAAGAATAAGCACAACTTTCCCTCTGATCTTAGACATCGCTTCCTCCCACTCCACCGCACCGCTCCTTGCACGCACGCACACACACACACACACACGAGGCAGGCGGGGAAGCAGCCGGGCAACGCACGCTAATCCAACCTCGCGAGTATTACAAACAAGAAGGTGGTGGTGGTGGTGCGGGGGAGTAGAGATGAAAAAAACGCAATCCTCTCTTCAGCCTTCTGCTCCAATGCGGGATCTTTAGAAGAAACCAGAGGAGAGCAGCAGAGTGCGCGCGAGCGAGGAAAGATTAGGCGAAGCAATGATTCTCTTTCCACCACCGCCTCTCCACACCGCTCCCCCCCCCCCGCGCTTGCCCGCCGGCCTCCGCCCCGGCTCGCGTTTCCACTGTCCCTCTGATCTCTCTTGCAGCTTGCTGATCACGTTTTGATTGACCAGCCCTTGCTGGCGCTCGGGCCACTGTTGCTGCTGCAGACGGGTAACTCTGGGGAGAGAGGGAGGGGTGAGGGTAAAAATCGCAGGGAGGAGGGAAGCCAAAAGAAGAAGAAGCAGCCCGCTCCCCCTCGTAATTGCCTTTTCGATAATCCTTTTTGCAATTGGATTTCTCCTCCTCCTCCCGTCCGGGCGGCACGTGAATCAATTGCGCTGGCGAATTGCCGGAAAGAAGTCTCGGGAGCGACGCGCGGTCCTCCCCCCTGAAGCGGCTCCTCTGCCTTGGAGCCGAGACAAAACGCGTCTTTTTGCGCCGCGGCAAAGACTCCCCGCCACCCCTTCGCAGACCTCCCTGTTACAGGATCCGACGGCTCCATGCACTCGTCGAGATCCTCTTGGCGATGTTACCGCAGCCGCTGTCGCCTCCTCCTCCTCCTCAGGCCGAAACGGTAGGCGGCTCTGGACAAGCCCAAACGGTCCGCGCTCTTCCTTCCGAACGCTTCCCACCTTTGGGGGGGACTCAGCCAGTCGCTTTCTCGGCCCGCGGCCGCCGCATGTCCCGGCCCCAGGTTACCTCGGCTGCGGCTGCCGTCGTTGCAACGAGCTGCCGGCCGCCGGTCCCTCGCCAGGCTCCCGTTTGGCTCGCATTTTGCGGGGCGCGCTCGTGCCCAGTTGCGTTGGCCCTCTTTGTTCTGCTCAAGCTCTCCGCTCCGGCTCTCTCTTTGCAAAGTTTGCCCCCCTTTGGGGGCTTCAGCTCCGACGCTTCGGCTCCGGCTGCACGAGGCGCTCTGCACCCTCCTGGCCCGCCGCTGAGCGCGCTCCTCCGGCTCACACAGCCTTGCTACTGCTGGCGGCTGGCTACGACGGTCCTTTCCAGGCGGCTCTCCTCGCGCAGACACGTGCCAACTGCCCCCAGTCCCTCCGCTCAGCTCGCTTTCATCTTGCCCGCCTCCCCTTCCTTCTCCAGCGGCCTCTCTCTCTCTCTCCCTCCCCCCTCCTCTCGGCTGCCGCGATCTGACGATTTTGGAGCCCGGATCTGCCCCCTCTCGGATTTTGCAGGGCGCTTGCTGCTGCTGCTGCCGCTGCCGCCGCCGCCGCCTCCTCCTCCTCCTGCTGCTGCTGTCCCAGAAACCGGTCTACCTCTGCGGCTCTTGCCCTCCCTCCAGTGGATCTTCTTCACTCAAGCCGCAGCTTTCTGTGACGTTGCCGCAGGAGGATCCCACCTCACAGGCCCAATGAATGAACGAGTGCGTGACTAAATGACGAAACCCACGTGAATGAATCAAAATCAATCGGCGACTCGGAAACCACCCGCAGCATCTGGGGTGGGGGGAGGGAATGGTCAAGCAGCAAAGCCCGGTACGATTCACTCTCTACACATTTACGCGTAAGGGGATATGCTGAGCGAGAACATGAGCAGCTGCCGGGAAATCGAGTTCGAGGGGCGCACATCGGAAGCTATTTATTTCAGGGCACGAAATGAATTTGGAATGGCTGTTTTCCCCTCCAGGCACTGACCAGACCAAAACCTACTTAGCCTTAACAAGGTTATTACTATGAGCCTTTGGACTAGCTGAGGCTATCACAGTGAAATCCCCCATCATGAGCAGGGCTTATGCGACATCCACCAAGAGTTCAAAACGCTAATAGGCAGGGCTCATTTGCAGACTATTTATTTATTTCATTTCTGTACCGCCCCACAGCCGAAGCCCTCTGGGCGCTTCACAATAGTCGAGTTTATCATTCTCTGGGATAAATACAACAACATATAGCCCTTTAAATTGGTGGAAGACCTAATAAAGTTACTGTAAATTACATGATTACAAGCAACCTCTGAAAACTTGATTAGGTTTCAATATTGACTGTGCACAGTCAACCCTTCTGTACAAAAGTTGTTGATGTCCTTGTTCCTGCCATTGTCAGTCTGGGGTTGCAATTTGCTCCTTACATGACAAGAAGTGTATCAATTAGCTTTGCTGCACAGGTCTAAATGATTCTATTCCTTTGGGAGAGGATTGTAACTATAACACTAAGAGGCCGTAGCAGTCACAAAGGTGCCCTGTTTTGTCCAATGCAGCTTAGATATATACCTCTAAAAGGGAAATCAGATAAATCCTCCTCAAACCTGGTGGAGCAGGAACACACACAGCTGCCTGCATTTTCAGACTGTCCTTGGGAATGTGGCTATGTGGGGGCGATCATGATGAGCTTCTGCACCACATCACTGTCTGAGCCTCGCAGCCAAACCACATCTCACCATGCCAGGCACCATGAAACTTGCTGTGGGGCAGGATGGCTGCAGTGTGCCCCAAATACCCATTCCAGATGTTTTTTAGGAACATACACTGGTGGATCTTCCTATCCATGACCCCCAGTGAAAGGTTTCAATTTTTTCTCTGCATTAAACACATGCCTCACACGCTTCCTGACCTTCAAGGAATAGTATTTGGCCTTTAGCTTTGCACAAGTTCAGCTTCTCTTATTCCCACCTCAGCCAATCTCTTAACATTTGCGCCAGCATTTATCTTCATTACCTCACTGAAAGCTCTCCATGACAAGCAGATGATTTGCAATAGTAATAACTTAACTACTGAGGCTGTAGCAAGGTATCAGGTTCTTAACACTTTTATTCTAGTGAAGCATCCTAAATGAATATAATAGTTCTGGGAAGTTACAGCTTCCCAGAACTGAACAAAACCAAAATAAAGGTTGGTATTACTATTACTGGGAAGAGGGAAAATACGAGCCAAGCAACAGAACGGCTGAACAACAGAACCATGACAAGAAACAGTCACAGAACAACACACACAGCCAAAGAGGACGCCGGGAAGAGTTTGATCCCCCCACATCTCCGGTGCTACCATTAGGCCAACTAGGCAGCTGCCTAGGGCGCAGGGCTAAAGGGGGCGCCAGAAACACCTTGAAAAAAAAATACAGAGCTCTCAAGTGGGAAGGGGGGGGGCGCTAAATATCTGATTTTGCCTAGGGCACCAAACTGCCTTGCACTGGTCCTGCTTAGTGAGATCCTCTTCATGCTTCAAGAACTGTGCCGAGGTGTTCTTGCACAGGACACAAACCACCTCTTACACACTATGGCTTGGATCGAATGTGTTTTGCCCAAGCGGAGTATTTCTGCTTGCACAAGACAGCCCAGGTGAATTACTGATTTCCCCATCCTTCCTTGTACTGCCTTCCCATTCCAGAGGGCCCCTCAACCCGCAGGAATGACTTGCAAGGGCTGACACAGGAGACTGTAGGGGGAGGAGCCAGGAAAGTCCCACCGTACTGACAGAGGTCCCCACCCTCTTCTCTCAAAGCAACCCAGTTAGAGTTGGAAGGTGTTGGGGAAGGTAACATAGAATTTTGATTTAGAAGACCCTTAATGCTGCGCAAGAGGGATGGCCAACTTCCATATTCTCAAAGACTAGAAACTTACTTTGGCACATGGGTGGTCAGGCTCTATAACTGTCAGCATTCTAAAGCAGCCTTCCCCAACCTAGTGCCCTCCAGATGTGTTGGACTACAGCTCCCAGCATCCCCAGCTAGCCATGCTGGGAGTTGTAGTCCAACACATCTGGAATGTACAAGGTTGGGGAAGGCTGCTGTAAAGGCATCACAGCTGCACAACACAGCCATTTAGGCATGATACATTAGTTTTAGATCTTTCAGAGGTTATAAGGGCAACGTCTCTCACACTTTTGAAAACAGTGTTCATGGTTAATACTTGCTTAGAGATGTGTCATGGGACAAATCAGGCCTGTGGATCATAAACTGGCCATCTCTACTACTCAGTACAGTTCTATAACAAACTCTTCCAAAACATAGTAACGCTGTCTTCCAGTACTCACAAGATTTGGGAGCTCGACCTACTCTCATGTACATCAACTTGTTAAATATGAGATCTTGTGTAAATGAGTAAGGGATTATATTGTAATAGGTTCAAAATCTGAATCTTGGCACTGGAAGACAGTCCTAGGGCTAAGCCCTGATTCAAATTCAAGCATAGCTTTAATGATCCTAGTGTTGCTGTGCAGTAGACAAAATCCTCATTAACCCCCACTACCACTTGAAGGTAGCTGTGCATGCTGTACTTATACTACAAGTTGATATAAGCTATACCTTACTACCCAGACCATGAGGTGTGTGAAGCTATCACAGGATACATTTATATCACAGAAAAGAATAATTGGCTTTCCATCCCGCAGGTTTCATCTTACTCCAGGCTAAATCTCACATTCAGTGGTGGCACAGTATGCAAGAATGCTAGCCAACGGTATAGGGCACTTTTTTCAAGCACATCGACTTTTTAAAAAATGCTCACACAGGCTTTTTGTGAAGTCTTTATTAAGCAGAACATAACTAGATTTTGTCAAGCAGTTTCTTTCAGCTTAACATGCATTGTTACTTTCTTAAAAGCCAATGTAGGATCTGCTTCTCTTCCTCCTCCCTACCCACATGGTACCCAACTTTGTGTTGTTTGCTCAAGGTGTAAAAAAAGTCACATTTCTGGAAGAAAACATTTGGGAGAGGTAATTAAAAATTTCATTTAAAATGTTTGATATTTATAAAAATCTAGGATATATGTACATTATTACCAGAGAGGCATAGGAGCACAGTGTGATTTAAGATTTAGAAGTTGCAACTTGGAGGGAAAGCCTGCCCTAGGGCTATAAAAATATGGGCCACCATTAGCTTTGGGGCCAATAAGCCATAAGCCTCAGGCTCCATACATTGATTTCCCCTGCAGTTTTTCTTCTAGATTTGCCCTCCTCTACAATTGCACATAAATGCAGGAAACAGTTTTAGTGTAGGAGTTGCTGAAATACTGGCCAAAGGAGGTGCATTTGGCAAATAGACAACACAGAGAAAGTATGCATATTTCAGTGCACTTTGTTTTTGGACAGCGTTTTGGTAATCACGTCACCTTTTCGCGTATCCCACCTGCTCTAGAGACACAACTGTGTTGACAGATGAGCAGACAACTTGCCAGCTGCCACAGATAGAAATAACTTACTGATGTAGGTAGCTATCAGATCATTAGACTTCTAGGAGCCCCTAAAAGATCAACTAGATCATGTCAAGCACAATATATAGAGGCAAAAGTGGCTCTTAAGTCTGTCTTGGACACCTTTCAACCTTCTTCATAGGCAAATAAAGCTCAAAGTAACAAATCTAAAATCATCATACCATCAAATGAGGGTCAGACTTCATTAAATGCTTCATATAATAAACTCTAAAGATAGCCATCCAGGATGTAGTTAATAAGCAAAGACCAGTTTCCCATATTCATTCTGAAATGGTGAAGCCAGCCAGATAGTTTACCTTGTAAGATTAACATGGTGACTATTCCACTCTATGAGATGACAGCCAGTATTTACCAGATTAGGGGGGAAATGCAAACTTCTTGATGAAATCAACT
Source organism: Shinisaurus crocodilurus (assembly GCA_021292165.1). Lineage (NCBI taxonomy): Eukaryota > Metazoa > Chordata > Lepidosauria > Squamata > Shinisauridae > Shinisaurus > Shinisaurus crocodilurus. Next base: position 274,961,778 of record CM037876.1, read on the forward strand.
GTCACCATCAGGGTACAATTTTCTAATATTCTCTATGGTAACAGTGGAGACAGTAGAGTGTGCATGATAAACCCTTGTGTGTGTGAACCTTCAAGTCTGGAAGACTCGGCTGAAAATTAACTGTCATCCTTGCCCCCTTTAAGCTTAATAGAATGGCCCACTAAGTGTGTGAACAGACTCCGTCAGCTTAGATTACTATATTTGACAATCAACTGATCCTTTAGGATAGAAATTAAGCCATTTAATTTTAAGGCCTTTTATAGTCTCACACACTTTAAGGAATCAAATCCTTGCCCCCTTTAAGCTTAATAGAATGGCCCACTAAGTGTGTGAACAGACTCCGTCAGCTTAGATTACTATATTTGACAATCAACTGATCCTTTAGGATAGAAATTAAGCCATTTAATTTTAAGGCCTTTTATAGTCTCACACACTTTAAGGAATCAAATAGCATTAAACCTGGTTAAAACAATACTCTCCCCCAATTTCCAGATGGTAGCTGTACTCCTCCCAATGTCACTGAACAGACCTTTCCGGCTGATTTTTACTTCACTTTTTGTACTCTGGTATGCATGCCCAATTTCAAACTTGTGTCTTTAAAATATATGTGAGCAAGAACCTAAGCTTTTCCCAGCTATGCATTTTGAAGGGACAAGCACATTTTAATACATATATTTGCAACATATGCTATACTGCACACACTCTAGAATTGATACCAATTTGTTATTAAAGCAGCTCTTAGATAGTACACATTACATTACTTGAATCCCCTTTTTAAGCCAAATGGGGGGAAAAAACCTTCTCTGTTTAAATGATGGTCCCATATATTTTATACTCTGGTCCTGAGACAGGCAGCCTATTACAAGCTGAGATATAGCACTGAACGCTATGATGTGATTTTGGGGGCATGAAGGAAGACAGCTGCTAGCAGGTGTACCAATTTAGACATCTGCAGATCCATTTGACCCAACAAGATTAGTCCTTTTCCTCCCATTGTACTTGCCCTAGGGAGAAAAACATCCTCACATCGAAAGGTTCAGAGACAAAAAACACTCACAGAGAAAGTGTTTTTTCCCCTCGCTCTCCCTGGCTTTTCCATCTGTGCATGGAATTCAACATGCAAGATGATTTTAGTTGATATAACCATTTAGGAGATTTAAGTCAGGCAAATGGAAGCAAAATGCTTAATTATTTCAACACAAGCAATTTGGCCTCTGGTACAGTGAGGACCGTAATGGTAACAGTAAGTCTACAACTCTCACAGTCCATTTCTGGATAGGGTGTCCAAATGCACCAAGTTGATAAACTACAGTGCAGTGTTGGCCTTTTGGAATATTCCCCTAGGGAGGAAAGCAGTATACAGGCAGTGAAGAGCCCTTTCAAAACCTGGGGAAGTTGTCTTTTTCATTCCCATAAGCCACATCATACCACACACTATGTTGATTGTGAGAACGACAGGGGTCCCAAGAATGACTCTATAAATCATCCTGGAAAGAGAAGTTAGTATAATAGAGACATGCTGATGTTGTGTCAAACACTTATATCCTATGGTAAATATCAAATACTGGATATTTTTTATATACCACCCCCACTTCCAATATACTAGTGTTCAGTCTACCAAAGGATACAAAGAAAAACAGTAAATGAGACTGCAAGACATTTGTCTCCCGCACTCTCCTTCTCCCCTTCACCCAAAACCTTTCTGGGGAGTAACAGACCATATTTCACATTACCCTCCCCATTTCTGAAGGCAGAACTGAAGAGTTCAATTTGAAGCTGGGCTGAATACCACCTTAAATCATTCATCCAGCTAAGTTGTCCTCTTTTCCTTTCAGGTATTATTGCAATACTTCTGCAAATGCAATTATGTAAATTGCAATCAATAAAACCATGCTCAAGAACAGCTTGCATTTACTGTTAAACTGTATACAAATTCTTTCCCCCCCTAAACAGCTTTATATTATCTTAAGACTGCTTTTGTGCATATTTATGAGTTTCTATTTACAAGGACAGAAATAGAATAGTTAATTTTTTAATGAACACTTTTCAGCCACTAAATTAGCAGTCTAGTCCAACTGTATGCTACCAGTGGCAGCAGGTTCCTTAGCTGAATTCTTAATAATTTTTAAAATATTTAATTCTTATATTTGGTCCTATTCAAGGTCTAGTCTGTAAGTTAGGGTAGTACTATATTTACGACTGTTGTACGAAACATTGATATCTGCACATCTTACCTCCATACTTTACATGTTTGCTGTAGAAGATACTGTTTGCAACACCAATCTTTCCAGAAACAGTTGTAGTACGTAGTGCTGCCCTTAAGAGCTTGATGATACAGAAATGTGGAATGTCATTCCTAATACTTCTCAGTAATTCTGGGCAGAAGAAACCTAGGAATGGTCGGTGCATGTAATATTATGTCATGATCTGGCATTAACAGAGATTGGGGATGGTAGCAAATCTTCAAAAGAAGCTCTGTTAAAAGCCAAATGGAAGCCCACAATTTCCAGCAAAGCCAGTTTTTAGTGAACACTCTTCCAAGTTATTTCAGGATACCAAGAATTTGGGTAAAATTAAAACTTTCAGATACTATTCTGACTCCTTCCGTCTTTCTGTGTATTTGGCTCTCAATGGTAAGGCCACGTGGCTCAGAAGATGAAGCATGCCTTATTTTTTACTGCTAATTTTCAAAATTTCTCAACATTTTCAACACATATGATCAAATACTCTGTGCCAGCTTATACCTTGGAAAACAGCCATAAAACCTTCACTCTGCCTTTGTTTCAAGCCTTGGCAAATTGCATTGCAAAATATTAGCAATTACATACTGTCCTTTGTTAAGTATCAATTATTTCTTAATTCCAAATCATACCTTAGGAGTCTTAATCCTGACATAACCAAAATTCTTCCCACACTGAAGGGGAAAACAGAGGCTAATATTTTTGAGGCAAAGGCTCTTCGGGTGAACTAGCAAATCTTCAGCTGCTCAGAAATGTTCAAGGTTAGGCATAATCGTTTATGAGAATTAATGGGGAAAGTACAAGTGAAAAATGTTAAAGACTTCTGTGGTTAAAGAATACAGAGTCAAATCCATGGATACTGGAACTTCATGATGCATATATGTGAAAATATCATACTGTACCACTGCCAATGAACAGATCATATATGATCTCTAGCAAATTAATATACCCTTAGTAACCTGAATTCACTGGAAGGCAGTGGCTGGGTTCAGACAACCCGATAACCCACACTCAAGGGTTAAGTGTGGGTTGTTGTTGAACCTATATCAACTAATGTCTCAGTTTAACTTGCTTCTGGGAATCACATTCTCCAATGTGATTTTTCTAAAAAGTGAACAATGCATCTTTTTGCTTCCAAGGCTTATTTTAAATGTTTTAGGGCAAAAATCCATAGGATTAAGGTATTTAAATTGGGAGTAGGGAAGGGGGAAGCAAAGAGAACTTTCATCTGATGTCAACAAAATGGTTACCTCCACTTGCACAAAGAAACCCAACAGACTAAGGGCCTGTTGTGTACTTGAGAATCCTGTTAATTGCTCTTGATACACAGACTGCTGCAAAAGCAACTTCACAAGATATTTCAGGCAAATGCCCAGCTGTGCATAAGTATAACTGTGGATTTTGCCTCATGCTGCCTACCTTCTGTGGCCACAGCAAGCACCTAATTGTTATCAACAGAACAGGAGCAATGGAAGTATCATAGAAGGTCCTCTGAGGAGACAGACTTTCAACATTCATGTCTCGTAGAACTGCAGCATTTGGGAAATAAAATTCTAGCTCTGCCAGAAAGTAGAACAGGAATGCTGCTACATGAAAGGAGGAAAAGTAAGGTGCCTCAGTATGTGATTCTTCCCTCTCTAATCAATTTGATTCTTCCCACCCCTCAGAAAAACTAAAGCCACAGCACACAAGACACTGACTTCACTTGCATGTAACGAGACGCCACGGTGGGTTAATTTCCCCACAGGCCTTCTTGTCATGGTGGCTGCTGCCATTTTGAATATCCAGGGCATGGCGGGACGAGGGTGGGTTGTTGCGGTGGTTGACAAGCCACCCAGCACCAATGGGATGTTTTAGGGTTCTGGGTGGCTTGTCAACCATCCCAACAACTCACCCTTGCTGGGTTCACGCATAACAAGAAGCTATGCCACGCCCCTGCCAATCCTGAATATTCAAAATGGCAGCTGCCACAAAAAGAAGCTCCATGGGGAAATTCACCCACCGTGGCTTCTCGCTAATGCGAACCAGGCCACTCACTGATCCAAGCAACACTAGAACTCTTTGTGGAAAATGGAAGCATGGCTGCACCTTAGAGCTGGAGTGATTCTATACAAGGAAAGGGAAATGCCCACACTAAGATCTATCCTACTCTGAAATATCCTTTGCGACTTACTCTGATGAAGGAACACTTGTTACCCAGACTGAAAAACCAAGGCGGCTAAGGCCCTGGAAGATTTCCTGTTTTGTGCCTTGTTGAACTGAATAATGGTCCTTAAGTGGCAAGTCAGCCACCATTTTAATAACAAAAAAGACCAAAAAAAGCACAAAGTAAATGGAAAAAGAAAATACTTTGGTTGATTATTTCTTGTTAAATAGATTTAAGTTAGCTGTCAACGATTTCCTCAGAAGCTTTGCCTGCATGAACTGCCTGGTTTTGCACTCTCAAGATTAGACTAGTCATGAAAAAGGAAATGTTGCGACAGCACTGCAGCATCCTGACACACATTAACAATGTCCACATGGCAGTGTGATGTGCAATACACCCACTGCCAACAATGGCCACTGTGATCTCACTGTGATAAATAAATAAAGAAGCAGCATTTTAAAAATGTAAGCCAAGCTCCTCCCTAGGGCATAACCTTGAAGCAATAGGAATAAAAGCCAAGTTTTGTTTTGCCGTTTACAACACATCATTTAGGGGTGCTGTGGCCACTTCAGTTTTGTGAGTAAAAAGTCATTCTGTTTATGCTAAGCAGTCATTAAGTGTTTGGTTCAAGAACCTTGGCCTCTAAGCCACAGAGAGTTCTGAAGAGTGTGCCCCGTCTACAAAAAGACATGGAAAGAATTCAGTCTTCGGTCTCTTCATATGTAGTTTCATCAAAAGGCCGGTCAAGGAGAGGTACCAATCGATGACGGGAATATTTCAACATCAAAAGGTCTCCAACTTCATCTATTTCCTTTAAAGCCTGGGGAAAGGGGCGGGAAAAGAGGAACACCGAGTAAAAGAGGGATCACTGCAAAACAAAACAAGGCAGGGACACACACAGGAGACAGAATGGTTAAGATCTAAAGAGCTGCTTGGGGTCACTCAAGGCATTTGTACTAGTACAGTATTTACTTTAAAAAAAGCAGACTCCATGCCTTTTTGACACAGTTTCAGAAGCAGTGTTGCAAGAGCCCCAGTAAAGGGGTTCACAGTGAGCAGCTGTCTGAGAAAAACCAAGGCTGAAGTCCTGTTGGGCTCCTTGGCACGATTTCTACAGGGTTTGGATCTTCCTGACCTAAACAATTTTTATTGGTGTATTTTACAATTATTTCACATGTTCTTCCTTTCCCTGAGGATGTGAACCTTCTGGGCAGGCTTATTTCTAGCCACACAGCATCTAGCAATGGCTGATAAAACAACCATGAAGTACAACTTCTACTATAATCCAAGAGAAACAACTTTAATCTCAAGTTGTGCCTCACTTCTTGAGGAAATTATATACAAAATGACTTGCAAAGATCTTTCAACATGCAGAACAAATATACTGTATTTCAGTGGATAAGCACACTCCATCAGAAACATATTCTGCAGTGCCATACAAGGATGAGATTTGTTACTGGGATATGAAATTTAGCAACCTGAAAACCTCAGCTTTCATTTTTAGAAGGCAAAGTTCTAGCTCTTAAGGGTATGAAGACAGCTTTGAAATTGTGTGAGCAATGTCCACTGAGATATCTGAAGCTAGTTGCCAGGGGAGCAGTAGGCCATCTAATGGCTGGGTGGTAGTGAAGCTTCATTGCCTTGCATAGCTGCATGCATCTCCCATGATTAGCAGACATGGAATATATAAAATAAGCAAAGGTGGGCAAAAAATTTATCAGAGAATTCTTGATGCAACATTCGAGTTACATGGGGGCAGAATCTGTATTTAAATACAGGGTATACACAGCCCTTGCTCATGGTTTACGCCTTCCACTGGTTCAGTGGACAGAATTTAAGTTTACTAATTTGTGGCAGTCTCCAAATACCTTGCTCTAGCTATTCACAAAAAAAATCCTTTCTAGATGTATACTGAACGATTTCTTGAAACTAGAAGTTCTCACCCCTCCTCGTTCTAAGGAGTTTTGTATACTTTAGATCCACCTTCCCCAACCTGGTGTCCACCAGATGTGTTGGGCTACAAGTCCCATTGGCCATGCAATTCAGTAGCTCAGATTCCCTCACAACCTATGTGGCCCCAATAACCGACAATGTAAAGTGAACAAATGAGTGTCACATGCCATGAAACCTCAAGGTAGGGACATCGTTTGGAAGAGCCCCTGCCAATTAAACAGAGGCCCCATGTACTCTAAATTGGAGTGAGGGGGAACAGGGGGAAAAAAGGGACAAGGGTAGACATTGCCCAACATATTCTAACAATGAGTACATTTTAAGCAGAGCTTTAGCAAAATGCAACATATGGAAATAATTTGAGGTTAAATTTCTGTTGAAAGAGTCCGTTAACTGTTATTCTTGAACTCAGATTTAGGATTTTATTAATTTAAAACAAAGAGGAGCATGTGACTTGCAAGGACTACAAAGGAAATGGCATTGGTGAACTCTGACTTCAGGAAAGTGTAATATATTTTTCATCACTGAAAAGAAATCACCAGCCCACAGGGATGCAGGTTATGAGGGCCTTCGCTCTGATCCAGGGCCAAAGTATTTTCAGGCAAGGAAGTTTTATTTACATAAAACAGTTATATATTGAACTGCTGCCCATCATATGGGTTGATTTAATAAGGAAGCATTACAAATCTCAGGTGCTGTGTGTGTGTGTGTGTGTGTGTGTGTGAACAGACCCTGACACACTCAACATGGGGGAGGGGAGAGGAAGAGGAGGTTAAAGAGAAAAGGAGAGAGATGTTCTCTTTCATAAGCATGAGACCCAGGCATGTGCAAACAACCTCTGCATGGTCTCTTTTCCCCTTCAGTTTAAACTTTAGGCTCTGAAAAGCTGCTCCTATGTTCTACTTGTCAACACTTGTGATAATTTAATAAAGGTCTTCAGCTCTGATGACCAATGCTCCAACCATGCTGAATGTGTGTAGCTTTATTCAGAAAGAAGGCTCAAGACTCATAGATTTCACAGATTATAGAGTTGGAAGGAGCCTACAAGGCTACCGAGTCCAACCCCCTGCTCAATGCAGGAAAGTAGAGGAGGGGTCTCCCATCCAAGTAATAACCAGGCCTGACCCTGCTTAGCTTTCATCTGCATTCAAAAGCAGAACTTGTCCCGTTGGCACCCCCAAATGTGAGCACATTTTTAAAGCAAAGTTGCATATTCCTGAGTTTTATTCTCATATTCCAGAGCAAAATGAATTTGCTAGGAAATGTGTGCTTTAAAAATGCACATTTCAGGGGGGAAATATGCATTTTCATTCTTTGGTCATGGGGGAAAAGTCCGCATTTGGGTGCGTGCTTTAAAAAATACACTTTTCCCACCTGAAAAAAAGAAGAAGCAGCTCACAATTCGGAACAAAGCAGACTGAGCTTCGAGGTGGGTCCTGTCAAGCCATCTTTTCAGGATGTATATATAGAGATTGTTTGAGGAGTGGATGCACCTATTTAGTACATCCAATTCCTGCAATCCAAATCCTGAGCTGTTTTAGTCCATTGGTCATCTGGCAGACATGGACAAAAGAACAGGCTGAGCTTTTCAGTGACCCCAGGTGTCATGCTGAAGGACATATTTTTCTTTTTCATATTGCTGCTCCCCATTCTTCTGGTTTCACACTATAATGGCAGACCAGAAGCAAGACAACATCCTGCATACTTGTGTTCTACTAACCTTTTCCATGTGCTTTTTTAGACATCAGAATGACTTGTGACATCCTGTGTCATAGAAATGACAGAGCTGTACACTTACTTAATTGGGTTTACTATTTTTCAGGTCACCTGGGTAGCACCCAAGATTTTAAGATACTTGAAAATCTGAATAAATGGAATAATTTGTCCCTCAAAACCTACAACTTCCATTAAGATTATCTTCAAAAGTCATTTCTTACTCCATAATTAAGTATATATTCAGTTGTATTTGCTTGCACTCTCTTCTCCTTGCTGATTCTTTTAACTCTGTGTGCACACATGTGCACGTATGCTTATGTAGCACCATCTCTACCCCTGCACAGTGATAGCATTGTATGTATAAATATATACAAAAGTTATATAAGGAGCAGTACATTCAAATCAAGAACTTATACCGGTAATTTGAATTCAAATTAACAAATGATAGGATTTTTAAAAAAATGGTTCAGAGTTTCTAGAAAAGTAAAAAACTAAAGCTATGGAATTCTCAGCAGTTGCTCAAGACTGTAGCAGGCTTTGACAATATGGTAGAAACTTTGATATTGTTCAAATAATAGTTTGGTGTGTAAAAACAAAGCACTCCCACCTGCAATCTGAAACACGCCATTAACTGTAATCAACCCGACACAATTATGAGCGAGTCACCTCAACTCTTTCCAAATGCAGCTATTCAACCACTGTTCATCTACATCAGGACAAAGTCACAAGTATTGTCTAGAATGTCTTCAAATAGCTTCCCTCCTCTTAGCCAGCACTTTGAAGAGGCTAACAACTGAAGAATACTAGTGACATAATACCGTGGGTGATTCAGTACAGAATCCCTAGCACCACATCAAGGAACTGACTGAGAGCAGTCCCTTCTCAGAACTGAGAACTACCCATTCAGACTTACAAAGCAACCTGGCTCAGATTATGCAGGGCTCTTTCAAGAGAATGCATAAAGTTTGAGGACAGCAGAAATAGGAGAGCACTAATGTGACCTAAACACAAGACTCATACAGTACTACCCCTGCCCAGAAGACAGTCTCTCATGTCCAAATGCTATGACTAGTTATCTTTAAACCAAAAATTGACTCTCTTTCATTTTTAGGGTAGACAAAGCAGAGACAAACTTAGATACTTACAATATCAAGTATCTCTTTGGTATGAGATGCAGACAGACAAAATCTGGCTCTGGATTCAATTATTGGAGTGGCAGGAAAACCCACAACCACAACACCTATGTGCCGTTTCAACATCTCTCGTCCAAATGCACTGCAAAGGAAGCAAGACAAGATTAATGAAGCAGCAACATAAGGCCTATGCTGCTCAATGCAAAGGGGCCTTTGGTGAAGAATGCCTGGGAGGCCACTATTCTGCCTGCCTTGCCTTAGAAGGAGAATGCCTGCACACAAAGGCCTCTTTTGTTCAATCCTGAGGTGGTCTTCCTAGAAAGGTTTCACTGTATTAAGTTCTCACAAAGCTGAAAGATTATATTTGGCAGGGGCTGGTCTTTTAGCAGGCTGCTTCTAAATGGATTTGTAACTTAAACTTGAAAGTCTCTTTGATAGAACACAGCAACTTCAGCTTGGGAGCTCACTTTCCAAGAATTCCACCACCACCCCTCCCTTGCTGACTGCTATCTGAGTGGAAGGCCTGTACTGTTCAGAAGTATTCAGGGATGTGTGCACTACAATTCCATGTAGTTGCAAAAAAAGGAGGGGGCAAGTAGAATGTGATATTGAGCAAAGAATCCAGCTTCCTGTGAATTAGAGTCTAACTTCCAACATGAGAAGCTTAATACCTTCATGCCTTTCTCTCCCTACTCTACACGCACCAAAAGGTTCCTTCTCTCTCAGTTCTCCGACAACTATTGCAGGGTCTAAACTAGCAAGGGAACAGTTTCCAATTGTTACTACTTTCGCTAGTGCTAAATGGTTGCTGTCTTCCCATACAACTTACCCAATTTTTGCTGGCATATATAACATCAAAGGTACAACAGGGGAGTCTTCATTTCCATAGATGATGAAGCCCATTTCCTTAAGCCTCCTTCGGAAATACCTTGTGTTCTCAGCCAACTGTTGTATACGCAGCTTGCCTGAAAGGGAAAATCGAACAAGTGCAGTTTTTATCATATTCCTTCAAACTGGAAACTCATAATGAAAATCTGAATTACAAAAGGTTAGCATCTCCTTCAATGTGACCAAGATTACATTGAATTGAGAATCTAATTATGCACGTTCAAATTCTTTCTTTCTTCCATAATAGCTAGGCTTGCATTACAATTTGTCTGCGAATCTAAGGCAAATAGTAAAGATATTCTACATTAGTAAATAGCCAATCCTCCTAAGAATCACATATACATGAAAGGAAAGAACTCAGTCAAGATGCAAAAGAAGATTCCTGTTGAGAAGTATCAACTTTTCGTTAGATATAAACACTCTGGCAAGATAAGGTTAAACTGGTAGACAAGAAAAAAAATCTTCAGGTGAAGTTGAATGCTTAGGTCCCACAGAGCAAGATGGAAGTTTTATTTCTAGGTTGAAATGGGCCGGGCGTTTTGAGAAGTGACTTAAGATGCTACCACTAAACTAGAAGCGTAGAATAATATATTCATGATGGTGCTAAATGCACCTACAATGTTCACAAGTAGTTTCAGATCATAACAGGCAGACACAAAACTCCAGTACCTGGGAAACTTTAGCCTCAAAGAACGTTGCCATTTTCCTCATTCTACTATCTAAATTCACTCAATCAGGAAAAAAATAAAATCATTAGCTTGTTCATATATCAACAGTCCCCTAATTTGCTCCAGTTTTTGAGGGAGGGGGAGACTCAAATACCAGTGCAGAATTCAAAGAATCACTATCAGCCTCAGCTACCCATCTGCAAAGTAGAGAACTGATGACACAAGAACCCTCAACTTCAGGGATATGGAGAACTATAAATCAATCTTTATTTTGTTTACATAAATAAGGAAATAAAATTGGAGACTGAAGACAGGAGATAATATTTTGATCATTAGGTACTCCTGACCACGAGACACCAAGTAGGGATATATAGCTGGCTGACATAGAGGACCAACGCTCCTATTTACATGACTTGGTTATCCCACAACTTTCTTTTTCCCAGGAGAGGTACAATTAGCCCCCACTGTGAATATTTTAAAATGCAAGTTAAAGACCTTTTTGTTAACATAAGCATTTGCCTCCTGACTTGTTTCTGTGCCTCTCCGATAGATTATTATTGTCATGTTTTCATTTCATTCATTAGATTTCTAGACTGCCCAATAGCCAAAGCTCTCTGTTTTAACTGTTTTATTGTAATAGTAGGATGTTATTGTTTTATTGATATTTGTATTATCAGTATTTGTAAGCCACTCCATGCTCCTGTTTTGGAGGAAGGGTACTGTGAATAAATAAATTTGGGTGCCTGACACAGACAGACAGATATATGGACAACTCTACAGCATTTTGACCATCCAGCTGTCAGACTAATCTTGCAGCTATTCATGCTCTGTTTATAGGCAAATCTGTTGCGGAGTGAAATCATTAGCATGCAGCATTATTCAGGGTGCATTTGCCCACAGAGCATTTCACTCACGCTTGTTGAATAAGCTAACAGATAATTGATGCAGGTTTCTGGGACAGGCTGGTCTTTAAAATCATTTAGGTTTTGCAGAGTGCCTCACCATATGAAGCAACAAATTCTAGCAATAGTGGAGGATTTTCCTGAAGAAATTATAAATAAATAAATAAATAATAAAATGTCCACTGAATATGCATTTCATTGGCAAAGATGGTATATGAAATTAGGCACTGGCCATCCATAACATTAGTGAGAAGTTGGTTTGCCAGTCATTGTTTTATTTTTATATACCACTCAGCATCCAATAAAATATCTGAGCGGTGAACAATAGATGATGATGATGATGATGATGATGATGATGATGATGATGATGATGATAGGAATACAAAACTAAAACCTTTAAGCAGCACTCTGCTCAAATGGCTATGAGGACGATCCATAGGGAGAACCAAGAAAAACAAATACATTTGTTCTGAACCAGAGTGTTGCGAGATCTGGGGTACCGCATACATCAAAGCAAAACATATGTCAAATCCTATTCCACAAACAAGCAAGGGAGGAAGCCTGCAGTAACAGTGTTTGTTTTACATCTCAGCTAGTCCTTTGATGAGAAACTTGTTTCACTGGGGGCCACTGAAGTTTGAAACCAAAGTAACCACCTGCAGAGGACAATAGTAGAGGGAAGAAAAATCTCTTAGAAACGGGCTTCTCAACCAAACATCTGTTTTGTAACTATGGGACACCTTGGCTTTTTCTTTCTAAGGTTTGTGATTACATACTACTTGTGTTGCATTATTTTCTGTGTTTATTTCTACCATCATCTGTGTATGGCAATTGATATTAAAGGTTGGCGCATCTGCTTCTGTTTGTACTGCATAGCAATTGAACAGGCCTTTTCAGGATGACCAGGCTAGTTTCTCTGAAGTTACAAGTATCCGTTCCTTTATGTAACACACTGTATTCATGAATGAGACTTTCTTGCTAGTAAATCTGATCTTTAATCACACAGCATGAAGTTCACAATATTTCAGAACTTTTGATGCTGAAGGTATAAATAATGGCTAGGTCACTAACAGGAGAAAAACCACCTGCTTTAACTGCATAGCACTGATTTCAAGGATTCAGCAGAAATATAAAGGTGGCACTTGAAAATAAATGCATGCTGTCTGGACATGCTGAGTGTGTAGAGATGGCAAAAAGGAAGGTGTGTGTGTACTTGCAACAAGATGTATAAGCCCTGGATGAGGCACTTAAAAGTATTCTTCGCTCTACTTCCACGATGACAGATTTTGCATGACACCATTAAGCAGAAGTGCTTCTTAACTCTGAAGGAGCAGCTTTCCTATCCAAGTCCAAAAGCCAAGTGTTAATCCCCATAATAAGACCATCAAGCACCTAACAAGGCTGCTTCTGACCAACAAGACTGCTTCTGACCAGTGCGCACATGTCCCAGGTGTGGGATGTACACCACTATTCACCTCAGTTCCTCAGACTTCCTTCCTGAAAATATCAGTTCAGGCACAGGTATCTGCCCTAAGTCTTTTGCCATGAAGACAGACACAAATCCATCATTCAGGCTCTCTGAAATGTATTTATCCTCCTTGAACTCCTTTGTTATCCAATGGACCAACCAGCCGCTTAGCCAATTTCCTACTTGTGATATAATGAAAGGTTTTTTGTTTTTTTAATTGTTAGTCTTAATGGGCAGTATCAAATAAGACATGAGTGCTAACATAAATTACACTGCACTAGTGTAAAGAACCTCTAACACAACTCCAATAGCATTAGCTGGTGTGGCAGGTATTCTAGAAAATCCTGTCACACCAGCTAATGCTAATGGAGTTGTGCTAGAAGTTCCATATATTAGTGCAATGTAATTTATGTTAGCACTCATGTCTTATCGGATACTGTCCCATGTTATTAGCAATATGCTCCTCAAATCCTTTTTTGAATCCTTTATTGTTTGCTTGCATTTCTTTTGTGCATGTGTGTGTTCCTTTCTGTTCTTGTTTGGGCAACACTTCCATTTTCTGAAGGAAGCCTCTTTTTCTCTAATAGGTTCCTTGATACTGTTTATTAACCATGCTGGTGACTTCTTGGACTTTGTGGTACCTTTCCTGACCTGCAGTATACATTCTAGCTGAGCTTCTATTATTATAGTTTTGAGTCATCCCCAAGCATTCTGAAGAGAATTGATCCTCTCACCTTTCCCTTTCTACTTTTTTTTTTTTTTTTTTTTTTAAACCAATCCCCTCATTTTGGGAGAAGTTTCCTCTTTTGAAGTCAAATGCAACTGTTGAACTACCTCAGCAATTTTTCACTTACAGTCTACCTCAAGCACTTTCCCCCAGCAATGTAGTACCTTTAATGTAAACTGGACTTTGCATTCATAAAACACCTTTGCAAGTGGGCCTCGCTAATGTGATGCACTATCAAAACCAAGAGGTAAACTATTCAAGTGGGGCCTACTCACACAGGTTCCAGTTCATATTAAAGGTTCTTTGTGCAATGGGGAAGGTGTATACTGGTGTACAATGTAGATCTGAACCTAGAAATATTTGGCAGTATTTCCAGTTTTGCTATGGACAGCAACATGATAGCTAGGAAGCAAGATCAAACATAGCATGTAAGTCCAGCAAAATAGAGTATGCTAAGGTTCAGTGGTAGTGGAGTGATTGTAGCAGCGATAAACAGGTTTTTAACATACACCGTTGTTGATTATGATGCTCAATCCTAAAAGTGCATAGCATACCAGCTGATCAAAAAACCAAATATGGTGAGACAACACCAATGAGTTAATGCCTGCAGGAAATAAGTCTGAGTAGTAAAGACAAATCAGCAAAATGTGTCTTGATCCAAGGCCCTCCTTGTACCATTCTTTTTTCAGACCAATTTTGATAAGCCACATCACATACCATTTTACTGTATTTTTTTCACAGAACAGCTATAGTATATGGAGATACCATACTGGTTCAATAAGCTTGCAAGAAGTTTTCAACTCATTAGTTTAAGCCTTCTGTTCAATTTTGCAACATAATGAAACAAGAGTTTGAGTGCTTCAGCAATAAAAGTACATTGTTATTATTTAATAATTTAGTTTGGTAAATTATTTACTCTGGTGAAAAGTAGTAGGCCAATAGCAAAGAAGTGAAATATCTTCTCCACCATCATCACCACCACTACAGTGTAGGCTTTCAAATGCACTCTAAGCTGCATTTGGTTAGATCTGGCTCCAATCTTGTGACACTTGTGCTCAAGCCACCTCTCACTGACTGTCAACTCCAGCAATTCCCCAGAAACAAAGGGGATGGAGCAATTTTGCCAATTTTCTGTATCAGATATTCATTCTAGAGTCAACATTTAGAAATTCGGGTGCATTTTATACAGCACTTTCTTCCTCATACAAGCATCCCTCACTATGAGCTCACACAGAAAAATATATAGTCTAAACAAAGCATACAGATGGCAGCAATTCTTTTGGTCCTGGGAGCAGGAGAAAATGCCAACGTTTAAAAGTCAAAGGTTTATTTCAGAAATACATAAAATGTTAAGCGCAGAATACTTTTAACAGCACAAAATAAATTATTCACTGTTAGAATTAAAGAAATTTCTAATTTAGAGAACAACGGAAGGAAGAGATCATTAAAAGTTTACTTTTCATATCTTCAATTTCCTTCTATCAGGCAGTAATTCCATTACATAAAACACTGAAATAAGAACACTGTAAAACAACATCTGTTGCAAATAGTTGCTAGGGTCACAAAACGGGCCATGAAAAATAAAGGTGAGGCTTCCATTTATAGGGCTGCTTCAAATAAAAAAAATATTGAGAATAAACTTAACAGAGGCATTTTTGAACTTGCCATTAAATTCAGAAGATTTCTATTCATAGCAATATTATGAAGAGCTGTATTAATGCAAAGCTAAATCTGTTAAACGTGAAAATCTAAGCAGTGAACAGCATGATTGCACTTAAGGAATATTTGCTGCAAGTATACAAAGTATTATTCCATAGGTATTAAAAACCGCCAGCACCATTCCTTTTCAAGGGCCAGATTAGGCAAGGAAGTATTTCCTTCAATTTATAGGAATTTAACTATGTTCGCATTAAATGGAATACAAATCAATTCAACAGCTTGGATTCAGTAGAAGGGCTGGCAATGCAGCTCACTGAAAGAGGGAGACAATTTTCAACAATTCCCCCTCCCAGCAGCATTCTGTGCCTCTTCCTACACTGTTCTGGAAGGTCCTCCAACCCTCTGGAACAGATTTTCAGAGTCTGCAGAAGGAATCAGAAAAATGCACCTTTCCCTGTTCTATGTGTGGAAGGTTCCACTTATTGAACTGTACTCACAGGATCCAACCCAGTATGTTTAATGTGTTTGTGTAGTGGCAGTTTCAAGAGAATTATCACTTTACTATATTTAAGGCCCAGAAATAGGAAGGACAATTAGTGTTAACACAGCAGAATATACACTGGTACAGAAAGGACATATAATGAAGCAAAGCAAGATCCTACTTTGAATCAACAAGACAGATCACAGAACGTTTGTTTTCATACTAGAGATTGTCATTATAGGTACTATTATACAACTTTACTAAATCCAGTTAGTACATTTCACTGCCAAAACCACTATCTAGGCTGAACAAAAAATATTAAGTTTTGTCTGTTTCCCATACCATTTCAGCTTTTTGAAGTTTTCTTTTCTTTTTAACATTATGCAATCCACTGGAGCTCACCCAAAATATCAGTTGTTAACAAAGAAAATTAAGATGTAGTAGAAACAAGGTTGTTTAATGGCACAGACTTTCCAACAGTGTGAATCTGAAATCCAGCATTTAGTTTTTATTATGTGTGGTGTCTGTGAAGTCCAGGGAGGCTCATAAAACACTAATTTCCTGCAAATTCACCTTCACGCTACTTCTAAATTTGCCATTTTTAAAGTGAGAGTGTGCAGTCTTCAGTTTTACAAGCTGCCTGCATTTTTTCCAGAATGGAACTGGACTACAATTTAATCGGAAATTCACAGTGGAATCTGGGATGTAGAAGTAGTTTGTACTTATGAAAAGATGGATATTAGCACGTCTTCTCTCATATTACCAGGAGACCAAAAAATCTGTTGTAGTTATAAAAATCTCTTCCTACTTCCATGGTAATTATTGCCACATTCAAAAAAAAATAAATCCAACAATGCTTAGGCTGGATGTATATATTTGGTTGGATGTATATATTTTCCTGACTTTTGATTCAAGAAAGACTATAGGAAAAATATTTAAACCTTTGGGGAGGAGGGGAAGGATGGCAGCAATTCCTAAGGTACGTAGCATGAAGTTGCTGGCAGTCACATGACACTACTCTCCTCACTTTCCAGAAGAAATCAGGCAAATTCAGATATGTGGGCCTAGAACTTTACGCAGTGCTACTGTTGCCAGGCCACCCCACAGTCCCTGCTGGCTACCCAGTGGTGGCAGTGGCCCTGAGTGGAGCTCCGGGCTCATGTGTCTGTATTAACTGGCACCACCACTCCTGCCCCCGGTGTACACATGTCAATCCCCACCACTCAGCAGTGGTGGGCCTTGGCATTTGCCTGACTATGCAATGTGCTGGTGCCAGGCCTGACTGGAAGTCTAAAGCTAGGAGTTCTGCATTCTTCAGAGCCAATACTGCCCTCCAACATTTCACAGATGAAAATAGGAACATGCCATCCCCATTGGCAAGCTCACTTATTTGGCAGAGTGTGGTTCTAATAACGCATTGGAGCCCCATGCTAACCATCCAGAGTCAGGAGAAGACCTCAAGCCGCCTCCTTTTGAGGAAGGATCATAGCTCAGTGGCAGAGCATGCAGAAGGTCCCAGGTTCAATCCTTGGCATCTGCAGTTAAAAGGATTAGTAGCAAGATGTTAAAGATTTCTGTCTGAAAACCCAATGAGTAGCTGTCAGTAGGCAACACTGGGCTAGGTGGACAGTAATACATCTGATCTGGTATAAGGCATGTTCCCAAGTCATCTGACAGTTCTCCATGAGTCTGTGGTCCAATACATTGAAACAGCCAGTATATTTCAATTTTATCAAGCATCTAACTTTTGCACGTCTTATTTTCATGTACACAATAATGGTAGTTATTTAATTATTTAAAGTATTTCTAGGTCACCTTTCAGGGCAGAAGCCCTCCCAAGGTGGCTTACAACATTAAAATTCATATAATAATCATAAAAAACAACAACAATACAATAAGGCAGCAAACATTTATAAAACAGACACGAGCAATAAAGCATTACTAAAAACCTACAGCATAATTGCAGCTACAGAGCAGAACAGTCCAGTAAAATATAGGCAGGAGAAAGTCAGAGTAAACAAGTACGGTAGATCTTCAGGGCCTTCCTAAAAGTCTGCAATGATGGGGGCTGATAGACCTCTGATGGCAAAAATAATAAAGTATTAAAGAACGTAACAAGCACAGAAAGGAGCAACAAACAGAGCCATACTTAGGAAACTGGAGACATACGCAGGACTGCTGCTGCTCTACCCTTGCCTGAAGATTCCAAACCACAAGCAGATCAGAGACAACAAGTTGATCTAGTAGGCCAAGAACAAAGCATGAATGTCAAAATCTCTTCCACCCCAAAAAGTTTGGTTTTCTTTCAACTTCAGCACAACAGAGCAGAAAGCTCCACTACAATCTCACATCTTTTTTCATTTGGTTCAGAAATACAAAACTATGGGAAGCACAGCGTATCATCTCCACTTATGTTCCACTGGAGATCACAGTTGGGAGGTCCAAAAAGTCTCACCACAGCAACTGGGTCAACCCACTGGGTTTGGGTTTTGCTCACCAGTTGGATGGCAACTCTGGTGACACAATTTGTGACAAAGATTTAGTTATTGCACATGAATGTTGGCCTCTCCTGTAACTATGCAAAGGAGAAACCCTGAACTATTTTAATTTTGTAATGGTTCAAGTGAGGTGGAACTTGTGAGGCACCTAAATATCTAGGGATTCAATTCTTGCCAGCATTTCGGGAATTACAGATGTGTGATGCTACCACCTTATCAAGAACTGTAAGTAAAGTACTATAGCATACATTATTGGATCTGAAAAGTATTCCCAGTTATGGCAGATTCGCAAGCTACATTCTCAAGCCCCAAGATACTAATAAAGTTCTTGCTAAGATATTGAATATACACATCCTCTTACACAAGTATGAACCTGTGTACACAAAAAAATAACATGTAAGCCAGTTCTAAGGTGAATGTACATTCATAATGAGTATAAGGCTCATACTGGCCCAGAGAATGGTTCATGAATCACATGATAAGTTTCAATTGCTAAAGCTAAGGAGGTCTGGCCCCAAGAAGTGGCTGAATTTGGAGGGGGCACTTGGGAACCACATGTAAGTAAGTAGCTTTGAAAGTCTTGGAGGAAGAGAAGTAGACAAATAAATATATGGTCCAAGAATCAGGTATTGCTACTTGCATGACTAATATATTTAATGGATTCCTAAGGTTAGTTACAAAACAGCTGAGGAAGTGTACTCTGTATGAGCTTTGCGTTTACAATAACTTAGATGAGTAATGTTTTAGGCATGTTCTGAAAGCAAGTGAAAATATTTAAGCTTCTAAACAAGCAAGCTGCAGTGCAGAACCCCATCCAATTTAGATTCAGTCTCTTGACATTAGTCAAGAAATTGAACGCTCCTTGGATGCTTCTGCAATCGTGCACGTGGCTTTTTTCTTTGTTAAAAAACAGAATATTGCACACTGCACTGATACCAAATACTAATCCAAGAACACAGACACCTACTTTTAGAAGACAGTTTAAATCATTTCTTGGCTCTTCCGAATAAGTGAAGCAGCCACCGAGAACACCTCTCTGTCTGTTCTGACTACACGGAGGCAACCCAAACCTTTAGAACCCAGAATACCAGGTCAGCAACCATAACATGATGGGGGCACCCTCCCAATCTTTGGAAAAATCTCATCTGGCAGTTGCATGTACTTGTTGAACAGGAAAGGAAGACCAGATGAATGCTGGAGCTGCACATGCAGTCATCAAAGTGCTGTATTTAAGTGGGCAAATATGCATCTGGAACTTTCTAGGAGTGGGGAATATAACTGGGAAAGAGGTTTAGCAACCCCCATCACTCCCAAAGTGACTTTTTTTGTTTGTTTTAAAAAGGGGTGTGTCATGTTCCACACAGATGCATGTAAAATTTATTATGCTGTGCAAAAGGGCAATTACAATAGGATTAGTGATGTGGAGCAGAAAATTTTGCATGGAAAACTTTCTGGAAATTTTTCCAGTGCTCAATTTTTTCCATGGAAATTTTTTCCATTTCATCAGTTACTTAATAACAATTAATGGATGCCAATTGCAAATACAATATTAATAATTGTTTTAATAATAATTGTTTTATGTACTAACTTGTGGAGGGGTCTATGGACCAAATAAACATTTTGACTGAAAATATTAGGCAAGCTTGGCAGTTTAAAAATCGTAATATTGTACAATATAAATTGTATATAAAATATAGAATATTGTAATATATTAATATATAATTAATACATTTATCCCTAGCAGCAAGTATGCGAGAGAATTATATGTCTCCGGGGGAAATAGAACTAATATTTCTAACAGTTCTATTAGTTCTAATAGAACAGTGAAAATGAAGGTATCCAGCAAACTCAGTGGAAGGGAATTGAATTATGTTGAAATAGGTAATTGTCAGCATATCATACACAGTTCTTTGGGTTGCTATAATTTATTCAACAGTTTTCAGTACTTTGAGTTGATATAATTTAATTCAGTATTTAATTCAGTTTTCAGTACTTCATTTTTTTCTTAAATGTAAACAATGTATGGGAATTACATGCTATTATCTTTAGATTATTATAAGAATTCAATTAAAAATGTCTCTAGAACATAACATTTAAATCACATTATGTGTGCTTTATTTCCCCCCCTCAATTTTTTCAGGTCTAATACTTGTGATGTATTGGGACAAAAAATTAATACGTGGTGCTTTTACAAGTAAAATAAACATGCTAAACTGGATCACTCTAGGAGGGCACTGGAAAATGTTTCAATGCAATAAATAAATAACTAAATAAAATCCACTGCAAACTACCCTAATTCGTGTAGGGTGTTTTTCTGGAAAAATTTCCAGTTCAAAATTTTCCAGAACTACCCACATCACTAATATAGGATACGCTACCAGTTGAGAGTAGAGTGTGGGTAGGGCTGTATTTTACATGTGAGTTCATGCCTGATAGTGTCGCAAAAGAAAACAGTTATTTGTCACAGGTGAGTATTGAGTTATAAGACTGAGTACATCACCAGTGTGTTTCAAATAAATGGTTCATGGTTCAAATAAATGAATCTTGTTTACTTGCCAAAAAGAAAGGGCTAATTAGATATATTTAGATAGGCCATTTTTAAAATTTAGGCAGAAATGAACACCTTGCAACAGGACACAATTTTGTTAGAATACACAGAAAACAAACAGAACAGCCACACATGGGGTAGTATCCAATGTTAATCCTACATAGAGTAGATCCATTGAAATGGATGGGACTTAAGTTAGTTGTGATTGAAGTCCTATTCCTTTCAATGGGTCTACTTTACATGGGACTAACAGATACTATCCATAGTAGTGCTACAGGTACATAAAATACATGTTTGCAAATGTCACATTTTTTAATTACTGTCTACTTTAAAGAAGAAACTGAACATAGATACAGTTCCATGGAAGTTTAGTTTATTAAGAAACAAGACATAAAAAACTAAATTCAAGGTGCATAATTTTAAATCTCAAATAATATACCCTCAGATGTGGTGCCGTGCAACAAACCACTCTACTAACATTTAATGTCCTCATGATCCAAATGCTGTTAGGAGAGTTGTTCATAATTTCTCTTCTCCTGAGTACAGGGCTCCCCAAGATGAGTCACCTAACTATGGTGCTCAAGGGAATCCTGCAGAAGCATGAGCGCCCAAGGTCCCCACAAATCTGACTGGCTAGATAAATGAAAACAGATTTAAGGTATATAGAATACACAGGCCTCTTTCTATGGAAACAAGGTAGCTGAGTGAGGCCTGAACCTCTAGCATGAAATTTGAAAAAAGCTTTAGAACCCATGCTCTAACTTGAAGGAATATATCTTGGCAACTTTGCTAGCATTTCCTTTTCAACCAGCAGCTTTGTTTCCCCTCAGGTACAATCCAAGAAACTGCAAAGTTAGCTGAAAATAGAAGCAGTTAAGTACCAAGGTATTATAGTGCCTGTGGTACACTAATGCTTTATGCTGGTTACAATTTACATGCTTTCCATATAACTGGGTCTTAAATCAGCAGGCACAATGCACACTATCAATGACACTGCATTTCATAGTAAAGATTATGGTATTAAGCCTTGGTTACCAACACTGTTCTCCAGATGATGAAAGCATTGGATGTTTGATGTTTAATGCTTATATTTCACATTAAAGACATTCTGAGAGATTATAAAGATTCCTGAACTCTCTGACCAGGTTCACATGACACAATAAGCCATGGTGGGTTGTTTGTTTTAGTGTGGCTTATAGTGACGTCCAAACCCAGCAGGGGCGGCTTGAGAGTGGTTTAACCACACACAAGCATACTGTATACTTCCACATCAAAGGTCCCATTAGGCTCCAAGCCTCTGAAAGCTGAAAAACAAGAAGTACTTCACCACTTGTGTACATTTGTCAGCTTATTTTTATTCTTACAGGAGGTTCTCCTTAAAAAATTAATTGTTACCTAGATGAGGGTTAAAGGATACAGCCAGGAGCATCTCACTCCACTGTGGCCTGTTGAGGTCTCTTACAAGATCCTCATACAACTGAAGATAGTCCCGGGGCTTTCTTTCGACAATCAACTGATGGGTTAGGGCAGGGGTGGGCAACTTGTGGCCCTCTAGTTGTTTTGGCTTACAACTCCCATCATCCCTCACCATTGGCTATGCTGGCTAAGGCTGATGGGAGATGTAGTAGGTCAAAGCATCTGGAGCCACAAGTAATCCACCCCTGGATTAGGTGAAGCCAGTTCTTCAGACATGGTGCTAGGCCACAATGAGTGAATGTGCTAAGTTGTTGAGGTGCTATACCACATGAAGCTGACCAACTGCCTTTTAAAACCCAGAATAATACCTGCCAGCATCCACTCTGTGCTTTCGTGGCCAGAGCAAAAGTCAAGCTTCCCTCTCTTCACTGTAACTAAAAGTGATCTCTGGAATTGCACCACAGCTTTAGAGTTTATTTTAACCTGTGGCCAACCCACATATCTATGCCAAAAATCCATGGCCACAAAAACAAGCAAAGCACAGGTTAAAATAGTTTCTCTACAGTACATTTTTGAAACCTATAATGAAATATACTATTTGTGTCACAAACATTTAAATGCATGGGATAACTAGGTCCGCAACCAAAAGAAAGTGAAATTTATATTCAGTCAATGAATAGTTTCTTCCTCCTTCGATGAGAAGCTGTTGTATTATGAGAAAGTTATTGTCATGACCCCCCCTCCAGGAATCCTCCTCTGAGGACGAGTGTGACTCACCCAGGGCCCTGGACACTCCACAGGAGCAGAGTTCAGACACTGCTGCTCCAGACAGGGCTGACCAGGCAGCTGAAGAGCTGGCAGGCCCCTCTAGCATGACCCGTGGGAGTTCCCCGGCAGGAGTCAGACTCAGAGCTGGAGATAGTGCAGGTCCTGAGTCCCAGACAAAGGAGGAAGATGAGACGGCAGGAACAGATGCAGGCCCCTTGACGCAGCGTCCGGCTTGCAAACCAGGATGTCGGCCTTGTGAGGCTTTTGTAATCAGCCTGCTGCTAAAGAGCTCCAGCTGTGGGATGGGCGTGCCCAGGCAGCAGGCAGTAGAAAAGCACACACTCACTGAAGCCTAGGTATTGGGAAACAACGTCTTCCTTGACTCTTGTTCCTGATCCCTGACCCTGCTCCTGAACCTTGCCTTGAACTCTACTTCGGACTCACCCTGACTATGCCTCTGCTTGACCCATGGACTTTTGTTTGACACTCTCGGCTTGATTCCTAGGACTGTAAGACCATGCTTTTTCTCTGCTCCCTGTAAATTCCTTATCAGTGGGACTTGGCAGTGTTCCCAGAAGCCAAGACAGCTGCTGGCTGCTGGCCAGCCTTAAGCAGGATAGTTATCTTTGAAGTTAATAACTATTGGCAATGTATGGCAACAAAGGTATCGTACGAGGGAAAATTGGATTCCCTACATAGGAAAAGGCAGGTCATCCTCCAACCAGCGATGTGGGTTTTCCAGAAAATTTTGAATTGAGTAATTTCCCCAATGCAAATTAGGTTAATTTGCATAGTCATTTGCATAGGGAACATCACAGGACCCCCCCACCAACTACTGAAAACTGTTGATACACTGATTTTAGAAACCCAAAGAAATGTGCATAATATGCTTACAACCACTCAGCTATTTCAACATTCAACCCTCTTCCACTGATACTGCCGAGCACCTTCACTTTTGCCGTCATTATTTATTAGTTCCATTCCACTTTGAGACATATATGTATTTCAATGACACGTATGTATTCTCTAACATACTTGCTAAGAATAATCACCTGAAAAACCATAATTACAACATTGAAACTGCCAAGCTTGCCTAATACTGTATTTGCAATTGGCATACATTCATTTTTATTAATGAACCAGAAAGTTTTCTGTGGAAAAATAAAGCACTGGAAAGTTTTCTGTTTTAGAAAATTTTCCACTCCACATGATTGCTCCCAACATCTACTAGAGGGGCCTGGGGAGGCAATTCTGTCTGAGGAGGCAGAATTGGAATCCTTCGTCTCCTGCTTTTTCCCCACTGCCTGCATGAATGCTGGCAAAAGCAGTAGTGGCATTTCTTCTGGTGCCTTTGGGTAGGAGGATGCAAGAAGCTTTCTGAAGGCTCCAAACATTCCCCTGCAACTTCTTAGATACTCACACTTTCCCATTTTTAAATGGGCTTTGCCTCCTCTACCATCATGCTCTCACCCCAAACAGAAGCTTTTGGATGCACCCAAGCCTGACCATTGGCCTATATTGGCTGGGACTGATGGGAGCTGAAGTCCAAAACACCTGGAGGGCACCAGGTTGGGAGAAGGCTGGCCTAAGGGAACATGGGCCTTGAAATATCAATCAACAGCTTTCCCTGTTTCTTCACAAGACCTCCCATCTCTGTAGTGACAAGAAACAGAACTAGCTAGAAGACAAATCCCCTACCTCTGTTCCTCCTTTTGTCCCAGAGAAATAAGATTTCCTAAATATTTCAGGTTGTCCTCCTGATCCAAAGAAGGGAACCTTCTCTATGGCTGTGTTCAGTAATCACCTCCTAGCTCATTAAGCCAGGATATGCACGAGATCCATACACCCACATGCAAATTCTTTGCCACCTCTTTACTCCCTGCTTTGTGTGAGCAGGAAAACAAACCAGGAAGCCACAGTTAACCAGTTTTTCATTACATGCAAACTGGGAACTATGGTTAATGGTTTCCAAATCTGGCTTGTTTGAAAGCCAACTTTAAACCATGATTTAACACTGATCTGGTGTGCACAATTGCCAGCACCCACCATGGCTTATTTAAGCCACCCACCAGACCATGCCAGCTGCCATTGTCAATATTCAAGCCACGGCAGGCGGTTGCCATGGCTTATTGTGATGTTCGAACCCAGGCAGGGTGGCTTGTTGCCTTGGGTAGCCAGCCACCCAGAACCCATGGGCTGCAGTAGGGTTCTGGGGTAGCTTGTTAACCACAGCAACAAGCCACCCTGCCCTAGGTTGCATGTCATGATAAGCCGCAGTGGGTGCCGGTGATCATGCAAACCAGCCCACTGGCTTCCAAACTCTGGCTTCTTTGGAAGCCATTAACCATAGACCCTGGTTTGCATGTAACAGGAAGCTAAGGTTAACAAACCAGGAGCTGCAGTTTTGCTGCTCACACAAAGGGAGGAGTGAAACAGCAACAAGGGGGCTGTGTGTGGGTGTATGGAGCTCATGCATACCCTGGTTTATTAAGCCAGGCTTTGATAATCTAAACCAGGCCTATAGCTTGTTCATTCCAGACTAAACACTGAGTCTGAAACTACTGAATGAACAAACAGGATGGAGCGGCACATTTTATTTTAGAAATGAATATGGTGTTAAACTGTCGGACCATTCATAACTAACCAGTACAGCGAACCAGTACAGTGATCAAGTGCTTCTTTAAAAGTATTAAGATTGACAGTGTGGATATAATCGAAGATATCACTGGTTTTACCCAAAAATACGTTAGTAAGACAGTTCATGCATATCAAGAGAGACAAGCAATATAAGGTGGTCTGTACCTGAAATGTACAGGAAACTGTGCAGGTGCTTTCCATTAATCAGATTAGAGTTTGATAAGGAAAATGCTGCAAGATTTTGATTACTATTTAATCTTCTGCAATAGTCCACCTTGTGGGAATGCTTTATTTGAAGCTGCCCACTATTTTGCAGGAGACGAATATCATTCTGTGCATGCAGCCATATTGATATCCTTAAAGAAAGGGTAGTTCAGACAGGAAACGAGATCACCTATTAACTATCCATCATCTGTATTTGGACAATGCCAACTAGCCAGAGCCAAAAATTATTTATCACAACCAGATGGTATGCTGTCTGTGGATAAAGTACTGCTGCCATTTCACACAGAACAGTACCCCCACCCCACCCCACCCCAAATCAGGAATGTTTTCAATAAAAATCTAGAGTTGAGAAAACTGCTTCCTGTATGTCAAGCTCCAGCTGTGTAGCCACAAGCCCCTGAATCTCAGAAGACATTTAACACAGGAATAGAGCAACTCATTTGTTATGGGCAAGCATTTTAGAAATCATAGTGCAAGAAACAGTGGTGACAACCCTTTCTATTAAATGTTTCCTTCTGGTTTTGAAACACAACAGGCATTTTTTTTTAAATGTAGTAAAAACACTAGATAATCTGAAGTGGCTTTTGCTTTAAAAAAATCCGCTAACAGACCTGTTATGCCTTTTATGTATACTACAGTAATCAAATGCACAATTACGTGATGGGGGATACCTGGCTCAACAGTACTACAAGCGAGAAGGATCTTGAAGTTGTTGTAGATCACAAACTGAATATGAGCCAGCAATGTGATGTGGCGGCAAAAAAGGCAAATACTATTTTGGGCTGCATTAATAGAAGTGTAGCTTCCAAATCGCGGGAAGTACTAGTTCCCCTCTACTCAGCACTGGTTAGGCCTCATCTTGAGTACTACGTCCAGTTCTGGGCATCACACTTTAAGAATGTAGACAAACTGGAAAGGGTTCAGAGGAGGGCCACAAAGATGACCAGGGGACTGGAAACAAAGCCCTATGAGGAGAGACTGAAGGAACTGAGCATGTTTAGCCTTCAGAAGAGAAGACTGAGGGGAGATATGATAGTGCTCTTCAAGTACTTGAAAGGTTGTCACAAAGAGGAGGGCCAGGATCTCTTCTCTACCATCCCAGAGTGCAGGACACAGAATAATGGGCTCAAGTTGCAAGAAGCCAGATTCTGGCTGAACATCAGAAAAAACTTCCTGACTATTAGAGCAATATGACAATGGAACCAATTACCTAGGGAGGTGGTGGGCTCTCCCACTGGAGGCATTCAAGATGCAGCTGGACAGCCATCTGTCAGGGATGCTTTAACCTGGATTCCTGCATTGAGCAGGGGATTGGACTTGATGGCCTTATATGCCCCTTACAACTCTACTATTCTATGATCAATCTGGTACCTTAATTTTAAATGGGGCCAAAAGCCCAGAGTACACAAAAGGCATTTTAACTAGTTAAATAAGGTCCTTTGCCAACACACTAAAACAGGAAATTCTTAAGGTTATAATCCCATGCACACTTGGGAGTAAATCCATTGAATTCAGTGGCACATACTTATGTACAAGTATACTTATAAGTATCTATACTACAGATGCATAACATCAGGCTGCAGATCTTCCCTGTGTCAGGCTTTCAAGAGGTTGGCAAGTATTCAATTATTAGGCTTATTTCTAGGCAACCGAATGCAGTAAGCTATCCAACACAGCAGGACTGTCATACAGGAACAGGAAGTAGCATCTGATGCACAATTCAGCATCCAACAGATTTCAGGTGTTCATAGTGGAGAAAATGGAAAATGCCTATACCTCTTCCCACCTTTTCCCGATGATGAAAGGTTCCACACTGTTTGAAAGCCTGGTGGCTGAAGCAGAATTATACAAAGGCAAGTCAGAGTATGCCCTTGACTTCCTGGGTGCACAAGTGGGAGAATGGTTGGGCTGAATAAGTGCATTCAAAAACATGGTTAAAATTGTGTACTGCAGTTTTAAGCACAACTTTCAATATAAACTCAAATCTTTCATTAGTTCATTAAAAAGTATCAATCTCCTTCCCTTTATAATACAGCTGCAGATTCAGAGTACTGTATGACTCCTCATGTGCAATAGACAGGTTATTTGTAATTTAATATGGGGACATCTCAGCTGTCATTTATTTTATTTTATTTATTATATTTATACCCCGCCTTTTTTCCTTCAAGGAACCCAAGGCAGCTTACATAATCCTCCTGCTCCTCTCCATTTTATCCTCACAACAACCCTGTGAGGTAGGTTAGGCCGAGAGTCAGTGACTGGCCCAAAGTCACCCAGTGAGTTTCATGGCTGAGCGGGGACTAGAACCCGGATCTCCCGTGTCCCAGTCCAACATTCTCACCACCACCATGATGACTGCTAAGCAAATCTGACATTTGAGATGTGCCATGCATTTATTCCTAGAGACCCCCCCCCCGCTTTTATGTTGGAGTACTGCAGTTGATGCTCTGCTGATAAGATAATCCTCCCTACCCCCACACTTGCTTTAAAGCTGCATGACAGATTCTTGGCGCTTGAAGTACAACAGCTTTTTAACATTTTATCAGCTCATCTCCTTACTCCACTCTAAGCAGCCATTTCCCATCAAGTTTACATTGAAAAGAACATGGTAGAATTTCATGGTAAATACCCATCATGATATCAACTCATAAATATATATATATATATTCAAGTGTTGTACGATATGAACTCAAAAGGAACCAACATTTGCTGCTTCAGTTACTCTGCAGATGTTTAAAGGTGCTGTGCTACACCATACAGCTAGTCTATACACTGCCCCTTTGGATTTGGAAACACTGAATTCAAATTAAGTTCTTGGGATCATAACATTGATAGTGATCCTGAAGAACCACAATGAAGCTTATTTGCGAAGTGCTTTACATATCAGAGTGTCTCAGATTACACTGCACTGTTATTAGCTTTTGCAGGATTAACACCTTTAAAATATAACATAAACACAAAACATTAGAGCAACCAAGGGCCAAACTAGATGATGTGATAAAATGCATGAATTCACTTAGAATATCTGATTGAGAGTATGCCACATGTGAAGGGAGGACCCACCCACCCCATAGCTGCTATTCCCTCTGAGGAGGGTATCTGCCATTCAATGGTAGGGGGAAGGAACAAGAAAATGGCAGGCCAGGTCCTGGCCCAGACAAATTTATGGACAACTAATACAGCCTCTTTGTATAAAGGAGAATGTTTGCTTATGCCAGAAGGCCAGCAACTTTTGGACAACACTACTTGTGCTTAAATAGTGATAGATCACTACCAACAGTGAATCATGTAATTTTCAGAAAACATGACAAAAATAGATGTAAGAGATGTTTTGGTTTCTACAATATGCTGGAGAAAGTCTATTTAATGTGGATTTAGTAGTACTTAAGTGGGAAACATTAGACTTCTTAAGGAGTGCAAGTGACTGCAGTGGAAATAGTTTTTTGTT
Organism: Shinisaurus crocodilurus; assembly: GCA_021292165.1. NCBI lineage: Eukaryota > Metazoa > Chordata > Lepidosauria > Squamata > Shinisauridae > Shinisaurus > Shinisaurus crocodilurus. The sequence goes on from CM037876.1 coordinate 274,991,296, forward strand.
GTTGTTTAAATGTATTGATGGTTCACGGAACCAAGAACAGAATCAAGTTCTATTGAGAAACAACTGTGCCAGGGACTTTGAGCTTCTTCCCACATGGTGTGCCTTTAGGTAACAAAATGCACTGGTTCACAATTTTTTTAATTTAAAGTATTTCTAGGCTGTCTTTAAGAACAAAAGCCCTTCAAAGGCAGCTTACACAATAAAAAAATACAATAAAACTTTTAACAACAACAACAACAACAACAGCCAAAATTAATAAAATAAATGAACACCAGCAGTAAAACATCTAGCCCAGATGGTAATAGAATCTAAAACACAATTGCAGCTAAAACCCCAGAACATTCCACTGGAACATACTCAGAAGGCAGACAGGGAAAAACAGTCTTCAGGGCATTCCTAAAAGCTTGCAATTCCGAGGTCTGACCCCTGATGGCAACCCATTCCACAGGTGTAGGGCCACTCAGAAAAGGCCACTCTCATGTACTTGGCTCACTTAACTACTCTCAAAGGTAGGCAAGTGAGAAGAGCCTCTGTTGCTGACCTTGAAGTGCAGGCAGGCTGATACGGGTGAAGACAGTGCTTCAAGTAACTCGAACCCAAACCGTTTAGGCTTTAAAACCAACACTTGACATTGGGCTCGGAAATGCACAGGGAACCAGTGCAGTTGGTGCAGTATAGGTGTCATATGAGCCGACTGCCTCACCCCCACCAACACTTCGGTGGCTGCATTCTGCACCAGCTGAAGTTTCCAAGCCATCTTCAAAGGTAGCCCACGCATAGTGCATTATAGTAGTCCAGACTGGATGACACAAGTGCATGGATAAGTGAGGCAAGGTCCATCCTCTCCAGATAGCACTGCAGCTGGTGTACTAGCCTAAGTTAAATGCACTTCTGGACACTGCAGTCTCTTGAGCTTCCCCAAGTACAGCAAAATTCAAGACTCCCAAACTACACCTTCACCCGTATCAGCCTGCCTGCACTTCAAGGGGAGTGCAACTCCATCTAAAACCAGTTGTAAACCTCCATCCAGAGTAGTCAGTTTCCTGACCTATAGGACCTCAGTCTTGCCTGGATTAAGCCTCAGCTTGTTCACCCTCATCCATACCAAAACTGCTTCCAGACACCAGTTCAAAAGTTCCACAGCCTTCCCTGGGGTGTGTAGATGGAAATGAGAGGTGGAGCTGAGAGTCATCCACATACTGATGACACTTGAGCCCAAACCTCCTGATGACTTTCCCCAGTGGTTTCATGTAGATGTTAAAAAGCATGGGGGACAGGATGGAACCTTGCAACACCCCCCAGACTAATGGCCATATGGTGGAACAGAAGTCCTATAGCACCAACTTCTGAGACCGCTTCTCCAGAAAGAAGGAGCCACCTTAACACTATGTCTCCTGAGCCCAACCTAGATAAGTGATCCAGATTAATACTATGGTCAATGGTATCAAAAGCTGCTGAGAGGCCCAGGGTTGCACTTCCCAGGCCCATTCCCCAGCATAAGTCATCAACCAAGGCTGTTTCTGTCCCATAACCAGGTCTGAAGCTAGATTGGAATGGATCTAAATACCGTATTTTTCTGTGTATAAGACGCCCCCCACTGGGCAGTTTTGCAACTGCACGGTTCTCTCCTCGGCTTACTTCTGTGTATAAGACGTGTAGCCACAAGAGAGTTTTGGCTATTGGGCAGTTAATAGAAACGTAATAAATTAATTAATAAATAAGTCAAGATGGGCAAGGATCAAAAGAGCACATAGTATGCCTCATCACAGTAATAGTCCTTAGAACAACAAACTTGTAGTAATCGTTGTCCAATCATACAGAATCATTAATACAAAAGAGTTGAAGAACCTGTGAACCTTTCATTTAGTTTTCCTTCTCAGATAATTTACAACTCCACGGACAGCTATTTTAGTTTGGTATCCTGAACAATGGAGACTATATCTATTTTGATGGTGCTTAAAATAAATAGAAAAAGTTTGCAGCATGCAATACAAGATAAAGCCTAGGCAACCAGAAGTGTGGCATTTTAATCCCTGCACTAACAATTTTAGTTTTCTGAATTCCCTGCTTATACTAGGAAAGTAAAATGTCAACTCCTACTCTCCAAGGCTGCTTCATGCACAGATACTGCCTAATCCAGACCCTGTAGGACTCTTTATTATTAATGTAGAGAAAATGGTTTGGCCTCCTCCATATATGAATGCACAACCAAGGCTAAATTAGCATTTAAGCCTATTCACAACTGACAATGAGTCAGCAATACCTTGCTGTTTTTGTAGCTAAGCCTATAGGTTTTACAGCTTGACATACAATTCACATTCAGCATGCTTTCTTTTCAAAAGGGCAGAAAGGTTTCATAGATTTCATAGATCATAGAGTTGGAAGGAGCCTAACAAGGCTATCGAGTCCAACCCCCTGCTCAATGCAAGAAACTAGAGGAAGGGTCTCCCATCCAAGTAATAACCAGGCTTGACCCTGCTTAGCTTTCCAAACTCAGACAAGCTGAGCCAGCGTAAGCCACAGGCCTAGTCACTTCCTGTTAGATAATGCTGCAATATTCACACAGTAGCTGACATCTCCTATTACAATAGTATAAAGGCTTTGAGGTCATTAGATTTAAAACTTTAAATCTTGAAGTTATACTCTTTCCATACAGTGCCTGTTTATCAATGTGTGTCTAGCTACTATAATGACATGCCCCAGAAAGCATACCAGAATCTGTAAATATCCACACTACTTTACTAGTAGCTTACCGTATATGGTAAAAGCTGACATTAGCTAGATAGTTCTTTTCAAGTAATCATGGACACCAGCATTTGAACCCATGCCAGTGAGATGAAATACATTAAACCCCAGTTTCAAAAGGAATTTAAAGAATAGGCTTGGAAAAGGAGTGAGCCAGCAAATACAGATCCCTCTGTTGAACCTACATGAATGCTTTGATCTGCTTTATCTTTAAATATACTTATTTCTTCATAGCAAAAACACGAACTGCATTGTTGTGTCATGCATTCAATGAAAGAGCAAGCACAAAGAAAAAGTGGGAAGAGGTAAAGACTGGGGGCAGTAAACATGCTCATTCCATAACCTTTTGTCCACGTATACTTTCAGGGTTTGTGTGCAATTCTGACGAAGAAGCCACAAAGAGTGGGAACATGTACAAACACCATTTTCTTTACAAGCCATGGAATTCGTGGACTTCAGAGGAACGTGTTCTATGAGGGATGTTTACAAGGCATTCCATGAAAACAATTTAATTGCTTTATATAACAATCATTGCAGACTATATTTACCATCTGCTAGTTTTTCCTAGACATGCCAACAGCAAAGCTAACTATACATTTGAATTCAAACCTGCAATACATTAAAAGGGAAAGTTCTGATCTTTGTTTCTTTGACTACTACAGAAGGTTGGAAGCAGGGCCGGTGCTACCATTAGGCGGACTAGGCGGCTGCCTAGAGCGCCAGGCTAAATGGGGCGCCAGAAACACGGGGAAGGGGAGGCGAAAGAAGCGCGCCCCTCCCTCTCTCTCCTCCACCTCAGGGCTCAGTCTCCAAGCTGGCGCCGCTGAAGCTTCAGGCAGGCTCCTCCTCACAACCAGCATCAAAAGAGGCAGAGAAGGCTACAGGCTGGAGGAGGCAGGCAGGGGCCAATGATGGGAGGCTGGTGGGCGGTGGGACGGATGCACCTGCAAACACCTCCTTCACCTTCCAGGGCAGGGGCCAATGATGGGAGGCTGGTGGGCAAAATCTCCCCTTCCTTCCAGCCAGTCTAATTTTTCTTCCTTCCTCTTAATCTGTTTTGTCTTTTCCCATTCTCCAATGGTCTACTTCAGTTCATTTTGTTCCCCTTTCTTTCTGTGGAGAAAAGAGCCTTTGAGGGTTCCTGCACCTGCACGCACGCACGCGCCTCCTCATGTGTAAACCAAGTAAGGCCAGTTGGGGGGCTGGGAGGAGGCAAAATGTGCATAAAGTATCGGATGGGACATGGCGCCTGTCTACGGCTTTTCAGATGCAAATGTCATGAGTCATGAGTCTCCCTCCCCTGCCTGGCCAGGTGAAGTGCATCATGATTGGCTAAAAGGCAGCAGAGCTACAGAGGGGGGGGGAGGTATATTTCCCAACGTGTGGGTTTTGTTCTTTGTCTTTGGTCATCGCGTGGCTGCCGGCTGTTGGAGTAATGGCGGCAAGCTAAGGAGAGGCCCAAGCCTTCGGGTGGCCTCAGGATCCGACCCCAGGTAGCTCCTGGTGAAATTAGCTGAATGAGGGCTCTGGTAAAGGCAGGCCTTGTGGAGGGCTACCCATCTCGGACCTTCGGGTAGGGGAAGTAGTCTTCCCGGGCAGCAAGGCTGTGCTGGATCCAATCCTGGAAGAGAACTGACCCCCAGGTAACAGAGTTGTGTGCCTGGGAGATATTAAGGAATCAGGTTTTGTTATTTTGTAGCTTTACTCTGTGTACCAAAGTGTTTCTAATTTCGTGTGCTTCTCTTATTTCCCTATTTTTGTTGTAAAATGCTACCAGAATAAAGCTCTTTTGGTTTTTTACCCCACATGGTGTTTGTGGTCGCTCTGCTTGGTCCAGCAACTAAATCCAGGTTATAAAGGCAAGTCCCTGAACAGAGATTCAAGTAGGATTGCAGACAGCTGAGGCTGGCAATCTGGTACCTTGAGATCTCTGGGGTCTTGGGTCCTTTGGGGTAGGAAAGGGTGGGGGTGTGGCGGGTCAGCCACCCCCCCTTCCTCCACACTTTCTTTCTTTCCTTTTTCATCAGTCAACCCCCTCTCTTCCCCCCCTTAATCTTTTTTTAAAATAATCTTTCTGTGGTTTCCTTTCTTTTTCGCGCACACGCACGCCGCTTTCCTCTTCCTTTCCTCCCTTCTTTCGTCGCCTTCCCCCTCTTCCTTCCTTTAGCCCTCCCTCCTTCACCCACACTCCAAAACAGCTCCGGATCAGCCGGGGTGCCTCGCTTCGCCTCCAGCAGTTCCAGCTGTGCTTAACCCTACAGGTCTACTCCAAAGCAAGCTCCGAGGGAGCTGGAGGGAGGGAGGGCTCAAGTGGGAAGGGGCGCGCGCTAAATATCTGATTTTGCCTAGGGCGCCAAACTGCCTTGCACCGGTCCTGGTTGGAGGGATCCTCTTCACTTTTAATTCAGAGTTTAGAAGCAACTTGCTCATTTCCCATTTTTCTCCAGAATCCAGTGCTAGGGATGTGTAACGCTGGGAAATCCATTTCGTTTGAGCCTGACAGACTTCCACAGCATTTGCAATCCAGCGATCAGAAACAGACTGTGCCAGATTCCCCCCCCCCCCACGGTCCGGAAATGTGCACGATATAGCTACACACATTGAGAACCAAGATCTGTGTCTTTGTGGCCCCAGTTGCGCAAATGATGATTGTGCAAATCGGGTCTGAATCTTTAAATTTGCATAAACGGGTTTGTGCTGTTTTTATTGCATTCGCAAGTCCTGGACGCAGCATATTCCCATGGTATATCCTTGTCAGTTTCATCCTCTCACTACCTGGTTGTTAGCCTGCCATATTCCCTACTTCACAAAGAATTTGTCGTTGTCAATTTGGTCTAGATGGTGTGTTTTTTTTTAAAGCTCAGGAAATTTGTGCAAATTGTGGTGCCTGATAGTTGCATAAATTTCAGGTGCTGCAATTTGCGCAAATTTCCGAGAGCTTTTTTTTTTTTAAACCAAACTCACACAAATCCTGGCCCGTTTTAAAAGTGGAAATCTGCATGCTGGCTTGACTTGGGTCAGGTCGAGTCAGTGCCAGCGTGGGGGTAATAGAACGGACTCCGGAGGGGCAAGTTAGGAAAATTTGTAGATTTTCACCCTCCAAATTGATTCTTCGCACATCCCCATCCACTGCTAATATAGCACAAAACCTTCACCTTACCTCATTTAATGAGATGGCATGGGGGCAATCTAATATATTCATATAGCCCAATAAAGTATGTTTTTCACATTGGGGTGCATTATCTTGGAATACAAGAAATTCAGATACGTGGTTCAGGATAACTGAAGTTCCATTACAATTTCATTGAAGATATGAAATGGACTGCAATACTTTAATATGAGACAGTACTCACACACACTGGGGTAAGGCTACAATCCAATATAAAAATCTGGAAGAAAGGATAAACACAAGGCCACATAAGGGAGCAATACTATTTACAGTAATACCTTGGATTGCAAGTAACTTGGTTTGAGAGCATTTTGCAAGACACGCAAATTTTTAAATATTTAATTTTTTTTTACTTGATATACAAGCGACGTCTTGCAATACAAGTACTGTAGTACGGCTTAAATTAAAAATCTCTGTACAAATTTTTTTGGGGGGATGTCGTTTTGATATAAGAGTGTTTTGGATTACAAGCACATTTCCGGTACAAATTATGCTCTCAATCCAAGGCATGACTGTAGTAGTATAATGCCCAGTTCACACATTTGATTGCACTGTCAAGTTTCCTTGTCTTTAGAGGTTATGAGCCTGAAGGTTCATTTTGTTAACTGGAGTTGTGTGTGTTTCAAGGAAGTGAAGTGAATATAATCTTTGTACACTAAATAAAAAATGGAAGTGGATATGTAAATGTCACATCAGGAATTCAACCAAACAGCCCTTGCACCCTGTTTGCTTCAATTAAGATTGATAACAGCTCTGCAGGGGCCATTCTACTGGCAAAAATCAACAGAGGTATGGCAGCATCTGAAGCAAAGAAACCCCATAGGAGCTCAGTACAGTTCAGCATTGCACAGCTGAGTTTTAGATAGCTCTGGCTGAAGTTTTCAACACAATGGCAAGAGGTGGATAAAGCTGGGGGTTTCACTAGCTTTATACTTCAGGCATATTAAGATACTCACAAAGTTCTGAGTTTGTAGAACAGAAGTCATTGTGGCAATATTTTAGATCAGCAGAAAAAAGAATTCCCCAAAAAGCATAATCTGAATGCTCAGGCCTCAAGTTACCCAAGAAAAATCACTCTACTACATAGGAATGAATACACTTTCCCACACTGGTGCCATCCAGATGGGTTGAACTACAGCTTCTATGACTCCCAGCCAGCATGGCCATTGGTTGGGGAAGGCTGCTGTATACCATGCCGTTCTGTTCTATTATTTCATAAAGGTATTTCTAACATGTAAAGTAATTTGATTGGAAAAGATAGATGATTTTAGTAGATACACATTGTTGTTCTTTATTAAGTAGAGATCCTGCAGCATATGAACGGAATATTGGGTCACTGAAGTGCAATGTCAGTTTGGCAGTATATATGCGCTCAAACACTATTTCTCCAGCCTATGACAGCATAGGAAAACTTATCCCAACCACTTACTTCACCCAGCAGCAAGGGGGAACAATTTAAACCATATTTTGACGCTTGGACAGAGTAAAAACAGAAAGAGAAGAGAGTTATTCATGACTACAAATACATTTAATATATTGTTCTACTAAATATCACAGTGAAGAGCACAAATATACTAGGTTTCTATGAACATTCTTCTAAAAGGGCTAAAAGATTCTACCCAGCTGAGATTAACAGAGCTTTCCTGGAGGCTACTCTTATGCCTGGGGGAGTGCAAGGCAAGGAGCAGTTTGTTAGATTTAAAAGACCCCCTGCCAGAAGCACAATCCCAGTAAGTGATGTTTAAAGCTGTCAGTCCCCTGAGGAGAAGCAGGAAACTCTTTATGACCCCCAAAGTATTTGTTTTCCCAACAGCTCCTTGGCACAGCTTGGGATTCTTGAGGTCAGCAACAACAAAAAAAGTTTTGCTCTGCCCAAATTAGTTTTGACTGGTCCCTGGGTTCCCAAGGTGATAATTTAACACCTCATTAACAAGTCACTTATTGGAGGAAATTCAAATGAGAGATGCTTATGCTACAACTGAACATTTTCAGTCTCAATTTAAAGAAGAGGTTTTTTAATCCCTATTCAACACTCCTTATCCCATGAGTGGTCTAATCTCCAAGTGGAGGAAGTACAAACTTCAGTTAACAAGGGACATCATGTTCAGTGCCAAATACTGCTTTATGGAACACTTAGTACATTTTATTTAGATCTCTTCTACCAAAAACAATAGGAAGCATTTTATTAATCTTAACAGGTTTCTAGATTATCAATTGAAATATTAGATATTTACAACTTAATTAACACACTCCTTGTATGTATTTTAAAAAGTGTAACTCAATTATCTTATTACAACAATTACACTGAAAAATCTGTATCAGCCACAAATACCTAATTTATTTATTTTATTATATTTATTTATATTCTGCCTTTTTCCTCAATACTGGGACTCGGCAATCAGATCCAAACCAAGCTTCCTAGGATCAATCCTTTCCCACTAACCAAGTATATTTTCCAGCATCAAGAGGATTACATTGCTAAGTGGGAGATATTGCCCCCCCTCTTTTGGTGTGACTTCTTTTCCAAGTCCCCCCCCCCCCCTTACTGGTGCTTTTCAATTGACAACTCAGCAATTGGACTCTGGCAACTATGCACAAATTAGCCTATATACATGTCTCACTGTGACAATTTCTATGTACAGTTACCTACTCCACTTCGCAGCTCCCTTTGACAGCTGAAACATACAAGAAATTTGACCAGGCAAGACTACAGTACACATATCCAACAGCCCTAAGAGTGCGCTTGTGAAAAACTGGGGGGGGGGGGGGATAATTACATTTGCTCAATTTTCTGGGACCAATTTTTTTTTTTAAGAAAAAGGATGGCAAACCAGTGGCGGCTGCTCCGAACTGCTACTCGGACATCAGTGGAGGGGCTGTCACTGGCAGAGGCAGCAGCAAGATCGTGAAGAGCAGCTGGGGTTTTTGCCCCTCTTGCCTGAGCAGCTCACTGGCCAATTCTTGCAACCCACAACAAAATTGCTCTCCTGGGTTCGGATGACACAACAATGCATTCTGGATCGGAAAACCCCTGGAACAAGCCATGGGTTGTCAGGGTGGTCTGTTGCCAAAAAAATAAGCCACCCTGTAAGAAGCAATCCAAGCTCAGACACAACCCAAAGTGGCTAGATACCCACTATGAGTTGTCGTGTTGCTCAAACCAAGTCATTGGATGACTTTGCACTACATGGCAACACACCCTGCAAATTAGCTACATGGTACGGGTTGTTCATCGAACAACCCATGGTGTGCCCAACAGATGATCAGGTTTACCATGGGTTGTTCCCCTCACCCACTCCCCCCCGGCCTCCTGCCGGTATCCCAGGGACTTGGCAGCTGAACCTGTCTTGTCTCCTCTTCCCGCTCTGATCACAATCCATATTCAGTCGGCACTGCCACTTTTCCCCTTTCTCTTTTTGTGATTTCTCCCAGTAACAGTCCCTCCAAAGTGCCCAAGTGGCACACTGCAGCAGCAGTCACTAGTTCACCACTTTTTATTTACTGGTAGGTGCCAGAAATGTGCAGCGCACACACACACACACACACACACACACACACATATATATATATAAAATTTCTGATTGGTAGTTCAGAGTTGCACAAGTGTGCACCTCCAACTAGCCAAAATGTGAAGTCTTGCCTGGTCAATGTCCTGTTAAGTGTCTCCTGTCAAAGTGCAAAAGACAACATCCATGGACATTGACAAAGCAAGGCTACCAATAGGTTAATTTTTTACTTCGCTTTTCACTTGACAGCTGTCAAATGACAAGCTGTCAAGAGTAAAGCAAAGCCATGAAGGGATTTTTGCTTGCGAAATGGGGTGGCGATTACATCTCCCCCTTTCAGGAGTGATCCTCTAGTTTTGTAGTACAGTAATACCTTGGATTGCAAACATAATTCGTTCCGGAACCGTGCTTGTAATCCAAAACACTCTTATATCAAAGCAAGTCTCTGGCGGGCGTGAGCGGGGCCGATTTCGGCCCGCTACGCCCGCTCGAGGCGAGCGGTTACATCCTTACACTACTTGTCCTTACAAGACCTTGCTCATTTATCAAGTCAAATTTTTTTTTGCTTGTCTTGCAAAACGCTCTCAGACCAAGTTACTTGCAATCCAAGGTATTACTGTATTGTTCTGACTGTTTTCAATACCCTCCCCACCCTTTCTACACTTCCCCAACCCTGTAGGTACTCCAGAAAGGTAGGATCTACACACACACACCTATTCGCAAGCACTTTCTTTTGACAGCTGTCAAAAGAAGGGTTTTTACTCAAGCTCTGATTAGGAGATTTACTATGATGGTTACAAAATCTCAACAAGCCTACTCACTTGAAGTCATATGCCAAATAATTCAAGATATCCACATGGTAATGAAAGGCCTATAAACTTTGAAGGTAAGGACTTACGATTACTAGATACCAGACAGCAATAGCTAATAGACACCCTATCAGGAAGACAATTGAAAGATGCTTAAGAACACTCTTTACACCGATATCTAGAGCCCCTGAACTAGGCTGGCTTTTTAGATCCAAGTCACATTCAACTGCAAAACACAGATACAAATCCTGCCACAAGTTGTATTTTTAAATTAACGTGGACCATTTCAGACAGCACCCTGTGGATGACCATTATGAGTGCCAGACAGAAACAATACCAGACATTGAAAGATTTGTTTGAACAGACAATAGGGCAAAAAAAGAAGGGAAGCTGCTGTCCCCTTCCAGATTGCATGTTCACGTGCTGTCACCTAATTAAGTCTATTCAGTCTTCATTAGCCTCTTGTCCTGTTTCGGAAATGGCCATGCTGTTTTCTGTGGCATGTGTATTCTATCCAAGGTGCCTGCTGTTAACATCCTGTTTGGCCAAGGGAGACTCTCTGGAACGATTGCAAATATTTAACAATAGCCAATGTATTACAGAAGCTGCAAATAAATGTTGTTCCTCAAGTTAGAGAGCTACTGAGTGCTCATACAACTTATGAAGACAATGCTAAAGTTGTTTATCATCCACCTCTTCTCATTAAGAACGTAAGAGTAGCCCTGTTGGATCAGACCAAAAGCCAATTTAGTTTAACATTCTGTTCCCACAGTGGCCAACCAGATGCCTATGGGAAGACTACAAGCAGGACAAAAAAGCAAGAGCAGTTTCCTGCTCGTGTTCCCCAGCGACTGGTACTGAGAGGCATGCTACCTCTGAAACTGGAGGTAATATACAGCCAGCATGACTTGTAGTCATTGATACTATCGCCTTATCCTCTATAAATGTCCTAATCCCCCTTTAGAGCCATCACTATATCTTCCATAGTTTAATTACAGAAGTCAGAAGTTTTCCTGACTTCTCCCTCTCTACTTTTCTTCATACCATGCATAATTGTACTACATCTCTATCATGTCCTCCCTTACTCACTTTTTTCCTAAGCTAAAGCACCCCAAATGTTCTGACAGTAGGGGAAAAGTAACTGAATACGAGATCTTTTGGACACGTGAAAAAGCTGCTGATCCCCATTTTATGGGCCAGTACTTTGTACGCATCATTATTTCCACTATTTACACCTCCCCACCACATCTTATGTGACTAATTTGGGGGCAGTTGACTTTAATTTCAACAGCCTTAAGGCACAATTCTATGCAAGTTTAGGCAGAAAATAGGCCTACAATTGCCAGCATGCCCTAGCCAGCTATGCTGGTTGGGGCATGCTGGAAGCTGTAGGCCTTTTTTCTGTCTAAACATACACAGGACTGCACCCTTAATTAACTAACCACACGCTAACAACTTCGCTCAGCAACTGTATATTACTATTTTTCAAGCAGGAGCCTCTTGGGCTTCAGGTACCGCCACCGTGGCCACTTGGGGGCCTGTGCAGTACATCACTGCAGCTAGCCAATCATGTTGCTCTTTGATTCTTGGGCTTCTCCCCCACCACAGCTAACTGGCAGATTGCTCCTGTGTTCTCCTCTCCCCACACCAAACCACCTTACAGCTGATAAACAGTCAGTCTCCCGATTCCCACCCCTAAAGCCTCCTTTGGTAGCCCAGGTCATGGCAGCCTGCCCACCACTAAAGCAAACAACAAGGCGAAGCTAGAGAGACCCTGCTGAGAATGAACAGCTACTGCAAAAACAGGGAGAAAATGTGCAGGAGTGAATGAAAGAGAGGGAGGCAGAGAGCCACACTTGAGGCGATCAAGAGCAGCCAGTGGCCTTGGGCCTTTCAGTGAAGAACGCTGGCATATTAGGGTTAAGAACTCATTCTATCCTAGAAATATAGGCTGAAAAATATACCGTATATACTCAAGTATAAGTCGAGTTTTTCAGCACATTTTTTGTGCTGAAAAAATGCCCCCTCGACTTATACTTGGGTCAGCGCACTTATACTGGAGGCAATAAGTTTTCCCAGTTTTTTGGGGTGAAATTAGGGGCCTCGACTTATATTAGGGTCCACTTATACTTGAGTATATACGGGTAGGCTGTCCACATCCTTGCGCCGTATTAACTGAAACTCATCCAATAATACTGGACCAGACAGTGCTCTGGACATCTCATGAGACTGATCTGCTAAAACAGGGGAGTCAAGAGTAATAGGCCTCAAACTACCTGAAAAAGCTCTGCCGGTTGGCATAGGGAGGATGCAATGGAGGCAGTGAAGTAGCACTTCTTTGCTTCCTTCGCTGCCACTAAGTAGGCTCAATGTTGATCACATACTAGTGTTCAATTGCATTCATCAGGATCCTTTTTCCACTTGTGTTCTAGTCGTCTCCCAGCTTGCTTCATCAGCCTAAGCTCCGGAGTACACCACAAAACCAGCCGGACTCTGCTATGTGAGTTTGAGGTTAACAGCACAATCCTATGCATGTCTATTCAGAAATAAGTTCTGAGTTCAATGGGGCTTACTCCCAGGAAAGTAATTATAGGATTTAAGCCTAACTGAGAATACAGTAAGATGCACACTGGAAAATTTTGTCTTTTTCTTTTCATTGTCACCCAATGAAAGCAAGTTTGATAGTTACTGGGCAGACTAGAACAGTTTATTTTCATCAGGTGAAAATGAAATGCCTATGTTTGGTAGGTAGAATGTAAATAATCATATTAAGAAATGATCAGATTGATTCTTCACTTGCATAGAAAAGTCTCCTTTAACTCAATGTATCTGGTAGATATATTGATTGAGTTTAGAGAAGGGGTCTCCAACCTTTTAGGGCCTGTGGGCACATTTGGCATTTTGAAGAAGTGACTTGGGTATCACCACAAACTGACAGCTGTAGGGAGGTGAGGGGGCAAATCACAAGAATGCTAGGCATGCCCCCTTATCTGTGTGCTACTCACTCTGTCTTCTCTCTCTCTTTGGCTCCTTGCTCTCATTCCTTCTCACTCTCTCTGGCTCCCACTTCCTGCTCCCTCTGGCTCCCACTTCCTGCTCCCTCTGGCTCCCACTTCCTGCTCCCTCTGGCTCCTATTTTTGTGCTCTTGCTCTTTTCTTTCACTTTCTCTGTGGCTCCTCTCCCTCTTTCTCTCTGGCCTTCCTTCCTTCTATTCTCTCTCTCTTCTTTCCTTCCATCCCTCTGCCAGCTCTTCCCCACCCACTCTGGCTCTTCTTTCTTTCTCTGCCCTCTTTCTGGTTCCTCTCTTTCTTCCTTCACCCCAGGCTCCTTTCTCTCTCTCTGGTCCCTCTTTCTCCGCCTCCCCTTTCTCTGGCTTGCTTCTCTCTCTCTCTGTATGGTCCCTCTTTCTCTCCATATCTCCCCATCCCCATGCAACTGAATGGAGCAGTTTCTCCATTCATTTACATGGGGTGAGAAAAAAAAAACCTTGCTAAAAACTGGCTGGAAGAGGGCAAAGTCCACCCCACCACCAAGGACCCTGGTGCACCAAGGGTCCTTGGTAGGGAGTGGACTTCACCTCCCACAGCCATTTAGTGACAGGGGGACCTTTTCACTCCCTATACAAGCCTATGAAGAATCACTCTATGGGTGCCCAGATGTTGCTGGCCTACAGCTCCCAGCATATCCAGCCAGCATAGGCTAATGGCAAGGGATTCTGGGAGCTGTAGTCCAGCAACATCTGGGGACTCAAGGTTGGACAGCCCTGCTCTATAGGCTTGTACAGGGAGCAAGAAAGCATCCCTGCCAGAAATTGGCTGGAGGGGTATGTGCAAGGCTCACCCCCCACCAAAGACCCTGTTGCCCCAAGGGTCCTTGGTGATGGTGGGTGCAGTGCACCACACACACACACACACACACACACACAGAGAGAGCGCCATTTCTCAGCAAGGAGGACATTTCCCCCCTGTACAAGTGAATAGTGGAATCACTCCATTCACTTGTTCAGGGAAGAAATAGCTTGGTGGGTGCCTCAGCCTTGCCTTGCGGGTACAGTGGCCCTCACCACATTGGGGACCCCTGGTTTAGAGATTAACTGTATGACTAACATATTTGTAACCAGATAACCTAGTTATTATTTGTATCCAGATAACCTAAGATAAACTTAGTATTTACATTTTAAAAATCCAATTATTTTTCTGTTCTGTTTTAAAAACACTTTTTATCCATCCTGCCATATTGACTTTCTGTCTTTACTAACTTCTCTGCCATGTTTGGCCCAACTTTACCACCATGTAAGCACAGAAAAACAATCCTATCCAGCCTGAATCTTTGTACATGTGACTTTAGCCATGAGAAACAAACTGTAAGCCCAGAACTTTCAAGCAAGTCGGTAGTTATGAAAATGGCTTTGTCCAACTTGAGATGAAAAACTGAAAGCCCATGTTTGATTGGTAGGTAATTCAATGTATGTGTGACAGAGCAATTAATTCATTTTTATATGACTCTAAGGGCACAATCCTATGGCCCTCTGACCTTAGCTGGGAAGCCACAGGAAAGGTGGGACACCCCATTGCGACCTCGGAAATCCCTTCCGAGGTTGCAGTGGGGAGTTCGCCTGCAGAGCGCCCTCCCCCCCACCTCGCAGTTGGCATGGTTCTTTCCACACCAGCTGGAAACCGAAGATCAGCGTGGGAGGGCATTCCCAGAGGCCGGGCGGGGAGGAGTGAGGTACCGCTGTTGTCCAAGCAATCCAGGCGGTGCCTCAGCCTCTCCTCCTTGCAAGAACTGAAATTGGACATCTAAATGTTTTTGAGTGCAAGGGGAGCATGGCAGCAATCTTACCTCCTGTGGTCCTTCTGCCCTCAATATGATGCCCATAATCCTCTGAATTTGGAGGGTTATGGGCACCCACAAAGGATGGGGCTTTAAGGGCTCAATCCAATGCATGTTTAGATAGAAAAAAGTCCTACAACTCCCAGAATTCCCCATACTGGCTGGGGAATTCTGGGAGTCATAAGATTTTTTTCCTGTCTAAACATGCATAGCATTGCACCCTAAGGTGCAGCTCTCTTGGCTTGCCATCCACTAGACTGAAGCCTCTGATCTCAGAGACTTCGGAGATTCCTATGCCTGCTGGGCTGTTGCCAACAGGGTGGGAAGAGCAACAGAGGTGATTTTCGCCTCTCCAGTCTCCTTTTTTACGTTTTCATATAGGAGAGGTGCACTAGCAGGGGTGGGGCCAGAAAGGTCATAGGATTTTGCAGATTTTCTCTCCCCTTCCCATCCACTGGAACACCCCCCTTCGACCTTTATGTGGTCATCTGAAGTCACTTTTGCCACGTTGGAAAGCAGGCACTGCGGTTCTTTTCGCAGAGGCTGTGAGGAGGCTGGGGAGGGGATCAGATCTTGAAGTCTCCCCTCCCGAAGTTGTAGCAGCATCTACAGTTTCGGGAGGGGGAATCTGAAAAATCCTATGTCCCCAGGATGCTCTCCCAGGGACCACAGGATTGCACTTTAAGTGTAGTTTCAGCGTGTTTATGATAAGACTTAATTGTAACTATGTTATTTAAGTGAGAGAGAAAATTAGTATTTTATTTTTGATATATATTTTAATCAGATTTAAGTTTTTAAAATTCAATTGTTTTCATTAAAAAAAATCACTTGATTATACATACAATTTTTCAATACATACTGCCACCTTGTGGGCAAGAACAACACCTGCAAGGAATCCAAATCTGTATATTTTGGGCATCAAGATCAAGATGTTTAATTCTAGGAGAATTCCAACACTGCATAAGAATTTTGTTTATACAAAAGTAGATGGTTATGCCACATGAAGCAACACATTATAGTACTGAGTACCAGAACTGCTTTAAAACAACACGTCTACTTGTATTGATGTATTCTGACATAGATGTGTCCAGATCCAATCCAAGAAAGCTAAGAAAATGCTTCTTTCAGGTTTGTGGCTTGCAGAAGTACGGTAACAGGGAGATTATATGTGCATATTCCATGGACATAAGAAGCACTGGCGCAGAGATTCCTCTCTCCTTTGGGAGAGAGAATGGGCATGTTCACACGACACAACAACCCACCCTACGAATAAGCTATGCAATGTGGGCTGTTCGCAGAACATCCCATGGTGCACCCAACAGATGATCAGGCTCATTGTGGGTTGTTAGAAACATAGGAAGCTGCCTTATACTGAGTCAGACCATTGGTCCATCTAGCCCAGTATTGTCGACACTGACTCTCCAGGGTTTCGGGCAGGATTCTTTCCAAGCCCTACCTGGAGGCTGGGGATCGAACCTGGGACCTTCTGCATGCAAAGCATGTGCTCTATCACACTGAGCTATGGCCCCTCCCTACAGCACCTGGTATTCCAAGGTGGTCACCCATCCAAGTACTAACCAGGCCCGGCTCTGCTTAGCTTCTGAGTTCAGACGAGATCAGGCTGATCAGGGCTGTTCTCCCACTCCTTTCCCCTTGGTTCTCCAGCCAGTATTCCATTGTCCTGCACAACAGAATCCATCTTGTCTTCCCCATCCCCACTCTGAACGTGACACCTTTTCGTTCGCTGCCAGGTTTGGTGTTTTTTTTCAGAGCTTCAAAAAAGCACAATTGGGGTCATATATTTTTTTTCCAGCCACAGACATATGTGCCAATGTCTTTGGGTTGTTTTTTTTTGGTAGGTCTTTCACAGTTGCACATGTCTGCTCTTATGGCTTTCCAACACAGTTATGTAGTCCTGCCAAGTCAACGCCCTTGTCAGTTTCAGCTGTCAAATGCTAACCGATTGAAGAGGTGAGACTGCATATAGGATAAATTGCAAACAATTGACAGCTGTCAGTTGCCTAGCTGTTAATTGGAAAGCACCAGCAAAGGGGGGGAAAGTAGTAGACAAAAGGGGTGGGCTTCAGATCTTCCCTTAGCAATGTAATCCTCCCGATTTCTAGTGTTGAACTGACACTTCTCAGTGCCCTCCACCTTTTCAACACTTTCCTGAGTCTCCAGCTAATCCAGAAAGGGGAGACCTTAAGGCCACCCGCTTTTTGCGGCTCCTTTTTGGAGCCGCTACTGCTGTTCCATGACAGCTGTCAAAAAACCCTGAGATGGTGGCTGAATGGGATGGAGTGAATGGGGCCACAATGAGGGGGGCACCCCATTTGATCCATCCCATTCTGCCACCTCTATGCCATGGTTTGTTTTTTAAACTCTGGGAAATTTGCACTTTTTCTTTTGACAGGAAAATATACACAGATTTCAAGGCTGGGAAGTAAATGGAGGGGAAATATACATTTCCATTTACTTCCCAATCACGAGAGCTGTGTATATCTCCCAGTCCCTCCCCAAAAGTGCAAATTTGACAGACGGTTAAAGAAAGCTGCTGCTCTCTCCAATAACTGTTGATAGGCTGCCATACATGCCTCATAGTTAGCCACTCTGATAGTGCTGCCGTGGAGTAAATTCTATGACCTATTGAGTCCAATTTCCTTCCTTCTGACTCCACGAGGGCAGAATCAGGTTTTTATTTCATCTTTGAGTGGGATGCTTCTACTATTATAGAGTTCAAGGTGGGATGTTTAACAGGGAAGGAGCAATCCTCTTCCTGGACTCTACAGACATTTTCTATTTTCCTGGGTGTGTATGGCAGTGTGGAGGGTTTCAACCATGATTACAGTAGGAAGCATCAGGATGGTAACAGGTGGTGCTAAGTCCAGTTGCAGTCTCTTGAAGACTGGGCCCATCACCAGGACCGGAGAACCTTACTCTACAGCCCAAAAGATCTGACCATTCTCAGAATTTGCTCTGCATAAGGTCTGATGTCATCCAATGGGGAGAGGGGATTCTGATCATCTACCACGGCATTCAGAGAGCAGGTTGATATGTAGACTGAGGAGGTAGAGGATGAGCCCGAAAGTAGAAGGGTCATTAGTTGGTGTTTGGTTAGTAGGGGGCAGCGATAGCTGGACAAGTTGAAAAGCCAGTGGAGATTGTGTAGCTGGTGGTGGTTCTGGAAGGTTTTTTCGGGATGACGTCCTGAAAGAAGTTGGCTGGAAGGGGAGGGCGAAGAGGGAGTGGCAAACTTGTAAAATCTGGCACCATACCAGGTTCTGGTAACTCAGCCTCAGGCGGTTTAGATACTGTATGAAGGGGCCTCGTGCGATTAGAAGTCAGTTTAAGTTGTTTCGAATGTTGCGGGGAATGAGAGTGTTGCTGGTGGAGATAATAACATGGGTAGTCGGTATCCCTGTATTCATAATGATGCTGTCTAGCTAGTGAATGGTCTTCATAATAATTATGAGACCTGTAGTAGTGGGGGTGTCTATGGCTCTCCCGCAGCATACAGTATCGATGGGGGAGGAAAAACTCCGGAGGATATTGAAGAAGTCAGCAAGGCTTATCAATACCAAGAGGACCTGTATTTTCATAGGGATGGATCCTGAGGCAGGGGATTGTATGCCATTGGCTAAAGGGCTGGTCTTCGACCTGTTGGTCCAGGGGGACGGCCGAAGTTGTCAGTACTGGACAAGCTAGTGCTCCTGATACCAGGGACTGTTGATCTGAGGCACTTTCCATGATGTTGTGTGCTGGAAGAAGTTGAGAAGGAGCTACAGGTGGCTTCTTGAAGATGAGGGCCAAGGCAGTATGCAGGGGTCAGCTCAGTGCAGCCGTGTCTGCTGCCTTGTGGGCTTGTTCCCACAGTAGGGCGCAAAGATGTGCTGTTCTATTTCTCCTGGCCTGCTTAGTGAAGGCTTGGCAGTGGGTGCAGGAGTCCTCCTTGTGTGCCTCTCCAAGGCAGAGGAGGCAATCAGAGTGCCCGTCGGTTGATGGTATCTTCCCACCACATCGGGTGCAGTTTTTGAAGAAGGCCTTGGAGGCCATGTGCCCCCCAGAAAGAAAGGATAAAACTGAGAGATTATAGGAAAGAGAAAGAGAAAGGAAGAGAAGCTCTGTTCAGCGCCACAGAGTGAGACAGAAGTATTTTAATTTTATTTTTAGGATTTCAGCTGTGAGGCAAGAGAACATTCCAAAAGCTGCTAGTTGCTGCAGCAGATGAAAAGGAACCGAGAGGCAAACGGGAGCCACACCCGGAACATATGCAGAGGAGGGTAGGGCTCCCGCCTAAAGCTGTGTTCATCTCTAGAACATTCCAAATGATTGTTCTACACAGGTGCATAACCCATATGTGAGAGCCACAAAGACCACAAAGAACTGTGAGTTCTGAATCCATCCTCCCACCCACCCAATGTTAGGAAATGTAGAGCTTTATATATCATTCCATGCAATCCTATTCAAGTTAACCCAGTACCTTTACCAACCTGGAAAAAAAATATGTTGTAGAGTGGCAACAACTACTTAAGACCTATGACCTATGGCTACTTCTGTTTGTGTGAATAAATGTTACTGGGTAAAAAGTGCACTGGCTTAACTAGATCCATCCCTTATCCCAGGACAGAAGCAATTTACAAAGGATTCAAGTGGTACAGGTGAATGTTCAATGCGTTGTTCCACTGACAAGTGACATGATCAGTCTAATTACTACACAGTGTCAGAAGAAAGAGATACTATCAATGCTTAATGAATGCTTCTGGAGTAAGGCATTCAATATCTGTGCAAAGGCTTGAGGTTTGTCCCCTTAAGTGCAGATTTCTTCCACAGAAAAATCTATTATAATACCCAAGACTCACCGAGTGTTGTGCCATCTTCACCCATAATGCACTTCATTGATGTGATGATTTGTTCAAGAATGGGAGGGGAAAATGATGTAGCGTATACTGCACTGTGCGAGTAGACACGAAGGTAATCAATCAGCTCCTGGCAAAATGAATACAGCAGGCTATCAGATAGTATTGTGGCCCTTGAGAAAACAGGCAGGCAGTAGAAGCTGGTTAAGAGAAAGAACTTTCTTCAACTCTCAAGGGCTGGGATATGGAGAGAACACCCACTAATCACTTCAACTGATGCAAGCCCTCCAGGTTCAGTGGAACTGCACCATTCAAGGAGGAGATGCATGATGCGTGCTCTGCTACAAAGTCCGCACGACAGCTGTTAGGATGGGGAGGAGTACTGCTTGCAAAGTGGGTATGGAGGTGCTTCATTGGTGTACTGTATACAATATGAAGAGCTTGTGAGAGGGGATATGAATCATAGAATAGTAGAGTTGGAAGGGGCCTACAAGGCTATCAAGTCCAACCCCCTGCTCAATGCAGGAATCCAAGTTAAAGCATCCCTGACAGAAGGCTGTCCAGCTGTACCTTGAATTGGCAGACTCTTTTCTGCCCTGACCCTCAGTCAAAGCCTGGCAACTTCACTGATACTTAAGAGATGTCTGAAGATAGGAAATGAGTGAAGCTGCACTCTGCCCCAAGTAAAAACAGTTAGATGATTTTATAAATTCCTATTTGCGATAAAGAAGGAGACTGTTACTGACTGACACAATCTCCACTGGAATTATCTCATCACTGGAAATTGGTTGCCACCTCCTATTTCTGTAAACCTGGATCAGATAAGGTTTGGGTTGTGGCAGAAGTGGCAGCAAATTATATATTTGTCTTCAACAATGCATACAATTTGGCCAGGGAAGAGATTGCTGTCCATAGCTTCAGTGTTGGCATGAGAAGACAGGAGAAGCAGTGGAACAAAGGAGGTGGAAATGCAGAATGGAATAGGGAAGCAGCTGTGGAGACTGGGGCAGGGGGCAGGATGATAAGAAGTGTTTACATTGCTCTCCCCCATCCCATTTTTCACCTAGAAACTCTACCAGTTTGTCATGGCATTTGCTCTGTCATTCTACACAGTTCTTTGCTACTGTGCCCAATTCCCTGTAGCCTCCTAGGTCATTTCACCCATCCACTCTCTCTCCCTGGTACCTCCCTTATTATTCCACATTACTTGCATGCCCCCAACCCAAGATGCAGATCTAGTATATCGTTTTTGCAGACATTTAATTAGATTTACAAATGGGATTCATTTCCAGATTGGCACTGTTGTGGGCAACCTACACCATTCATTTTAACTAATAACCATTTTTAATTAATAGCATGGGAACAATCTTTAATGTTGGTCTTCCAGCTTCATAGATCATAGATCATCCACCTCTGCAAGCTAGGGCCCAAGGGCAAGTGTAGGTGCAAGAAGCCTAAGTTGCAAGCAAGCACAACATGCATGGCAAAATAACAGTTTTACTGCTTTCATGGTACACAAGTTAAAGCAGCAGCTTTACCTTCCAATTCCCATGCCTTCTGGAGCATGTTAATTTGTCACAGTCTTAACTCTTCCCTTAAGCCAATATTATTTACATCTGTTACAGCATTTAATCTTAAGAAACTGGGGTTTTAAGTTGTGTACTTCAGGACATGCTAAAATCAGTTCTATCCATCAGCTACAATGAATAACATAATTCTAAGAGACTGGAGTTTTAGTTAGCGCAAAGTACTACAGTTGCAGCCTTCACGCAAAGCACTGTCTCTTGCTTAGGAGCTGAATGCTCCTGCTGTTTAGTCAATACAGATACCAGGAGGGTGGGGTAAATCCGGCATAGCATTTGATTCTGGACAAAAGACAGATGGAAACCTAGATGAAGGGAACTGAGCACAGCGAGAATATATGGGAGAATGAGAAATACAACAAAGTATGCAAAATAGGTGGGTGAGCAATAGCTGCAAGTTATGATACTGATCAAAGAAAAGTGAATAAGCAATGGACAAGTCAACATCAGAGAAGAGTACTAATGGTATTTTAGTTTGTGTCTGATCTCAGTCTTTAAGCAAGACACTTGCAATGTTGCCGCTACAATTTCATTTTCCATTTCCCTGACCACCATTAAAAAATAACCAAGTTAAAAGAATGCATAGGTTACATTACATTAAAAAGAATTTTTTTTAACCCGACCTGCAGGTTAGCGCGAGGGGGTCCTTGAGCTAGGTACTGGCCAGGGTGGGTGCCTGCCGGTCAAATCCAGCAGGCACCCACCCTGTACAGTGCCTACCCCAGGGTGCCGAAAAGTATTTCCTCCCTTTGCAAGGAGCTGACAGGTGCAGATGTGTCAGCTCCTTGCACAGCCCCAGGAGATGGCCGTTTGTGGAAAGGGGCTCTTTCCCAGCTTTTCGTAGCACTGTCCCCTGGTTTCTTTGGGGGAGATCAGGTGTCCCTAGTGCCCCCCCAGTTTTGCAAGTATCCCCCCTGCTGCTAGCATTGGGGGAACCTTCAAAACTGGAGGGGATTCCCACTGACAGGAGGGAGGGCTCAGTTTGACATGTATCAAAGTAAAGTCAAACTCATGTACAGGCCTGTGGTTTATGCTGGCTCAGCTTGTCTGAGTGTGGAAAGCTAAGCAGGGTCAAGCCTGGTTATTACTTGGGAGACCCCTCCTCTAGTTTCCTGCATTGAGCAGGGGGTTGGACTCGATAGCCTTGTAGGCTCCTTCCAACTCTATGATCTATGAATCTATGAACCTCTGGCACTGAGAATCCCCCCCACGTTTTGCCACTCCCTGAGGTGCTAGCAACTCGGGGTCAATGGCAAAACAGAGGGGACACATGGGACTTGTGATCACACCCCTACTGGAAAGGGGGTGCAATTGAGAGGGTGGCCCCAAAACACCTTTTTCTGTATGATCCTCAGGTTTTTTGGGAGGACTTTATGTGCTCCTGGGTTATCCACACTTGGAAAAGTGAGGGCAGCTTATGGGCACATGAGCATCGCCAAAAAACCTGAAGATTCTGCTGCTACAGGTCCTTCCTACACACCCTACCCCCTTTTTTACAATGTTCATTTTTGACAGGTACACTTGCTGGGAGACTAACTGTGGCAGAACAGGATTTTAAGAAGAATCACCTGTGGCTAGAAGAAATAATGGCTGGCTACTAAGTCCAGTCAGCCACAATCTGCTGACCCCTGTCAAAATATTCACATCTTCAAATCAACTGAAACTGATTCCAGTTTGTTTGAATGCACAAATTACCCAGTTGCAAGAAGCCAGTCAGCTTCTCCATAATAAAATAATGCTATCACATGCAGGTTCATTCTATTCTGTTTTAGTGTTAACACTAAACAGCCAATAAACATTTTCAAAATCATATAACATGTGATTTTATACACTTGTATTCTGCAGCTTCTCTACTTCAACTGCCTCAAGCGCAGACTGTCCCCTTGCAGCAGCATCTCAAAGAAACCCATTACACGAGTATATCTTAATCACAATTTCCCAGACTTATTTCCATTTTCCTGACTTTCCAGAAAGGGGCAACCCTGACTTGTCGTTGGCTGCCGTTACTCACTTACTGGCATTGGACATTTGATAGCTTTAGTAATAAATGAACATTTGCTTCAACTGTTTAATTTTATTTTAAAGGGACACCCTGCAAAAAACAATAGCACAACTATGTGAGGTTTCCAATGGATTTAATATATATTTTGTGCCTGGCATCTCAGAATGAGGACTGTTTACGTGTATTGGCCATGATCTCCATGTTGTAAGAACATAATTTGTTATCATCACATTTAGATGCTTCCCTTTCTTAGAAGCTCCAAAATGTCTTCCCAACACTTATTTTTACCTTCTTGCCTCCAATGTAACCTCCAGAAGCTCCAAAGCTCTTGGTGAATGTCCCCATCATAATATCGACATCCTCAGGGTTAAGTCCAAAATACTCCACTACACCCCGGCCATTGGGACCCAGTGCTCCTATACTATGAGCTTCATCCACGTACAGGTAAGATTTGTACTTCTTCTTAAGGGCAATTACTTCAGGTAGTCGGACTATGGATCCCTCCATGCTGTTGCAGAAAAGCAGAGATCAAGTTGTACATTTGGGAATCTCTCAACAGTGCCCCAAATCCCCTTAAAAAGGGCCACCTACTATTTTCCAAGGAATTACACAATCATGGCTATAGCCACACTCATACTTTGCATGTCTTTATGTCCCTACACAACTGGCAGAAAGTCTTATAAATACACATATGGTAATAAGGCACACACTGCAGACCAACAGGGCTCAACTGGGGAAGGGAAAAGAAAGGAAGTGGCCAAACTTCAGTGAACAAGATAGTCACTGCTCTATCTGCCCTCAATTGTAGGGAACATGCTTTGCAGCCCTATGAATTGTGCCCATCTTATACACTATGTAAACAGAGAAGGGTGGCAAGCACTTTGGTACAAGTGTGCATTCAAGAATGAGTGTTGACATGCAGTTCCTTCAGAAATCATGGCAAGGACCTTTGCTGATGTATAGTCCAACACTACTGTTTAAACTATACTACTTAAAATTTAAAATCCAGTAAGACCAAAACATTTTTTTGGGTTGAGGAAATGTCTGACAAGGTTTGGTGGACAGATTTTGGAGGCAGCTTTTCTGTGCATAGCTCTGGGTACAATGAAGAAATACCAAACTATTCCTTCATTGCACCCAGACTCCCCAAAATGTCCAGCTGTGTCTCCACACAGAGCAGCCTCCTCAATGGCAAGGATTTTTCTTTAAAAGCATTTATTATGCTGCAGAGTTTAAAGTAGTAAACAGCATCAACTTTGGCTAACAGAGCTGCCATATTGGTATTCCATGTTACTCTTTCAGAGAGATGAGAGAGCATACCCATGTTTTCAAAAAAGACTAAATAAGAGATACTTCCATCACAGCCTCCTCCAGTATTTGTACTAGGGTGTTCCTAGTGAAAGGTGTTCCTGCTTGCAGCTTCCTAACCAAGCTGTAAACTGAGCAACAGTAAAGGCATGCATCACATTCATGCTTCTAAAAAGGACACAGAGTGGCCACAGAGGACACAGAGCTTTGCAACCCAAGAGGGGAGCACTTAAAATGTTTATCAAAAGCAAAGAGTCCTTTATTAGGGTGTGGCTATGTGAACCACATCGCCAATCCTAAACTAGCTTGTGGGCTACAGAAGAGTAGCACATGTACTTGGAGCACATGTGCTCATTATTGCTAGATGTGACTAAAATAATGAGAACTGTCAAGACCAAGTAGTGAGAGTCCTATACATTTGCTTTTGATTATACTTAGCCTCAAAATGGATGCCAATGACAGCTGAATATGGTGAACCAGCACTGGTAGTGTAGGACTAGACTTGTACCTGTATATGCCTTCGACAATGATGAGAATTTTTTTCCAGGGTCTGTGTGTGCGAGGTTGCCCATACACAATGGCGTCTTTGAGCAGCTTCTCCAAGCTCTGCATATCTATACACAAAGAGAACGTAATTCCAAATAACTTTGTTATTTTGGAAATTGACTAAAAGCAGAAGCAGCAACAAAATACATTACTACAGCCTATGTTTAAATTGAGCAGTGACCCAGAAGGCCTTTTTTTTTTTTAATGTGGACACTACAACACTGAATACAAGGAACTACAAAAGCAAAACCTTATCTTGACACTTGTAATTTATATATTTTCAGATATGGCCAGACATGTGGCCATTCTGTAGAAGAAATAAAGAGTTGCAGGGCAGCTTTTAATCTGACCACTGAGGGAAAGTCGACAAGAACAGGGCAACATCCTGTTTGGGATGAATCATGACTAGGAGAGAAGGGTGAACATGTCTCAATTATCCAAATGGGGACTAGGCACAACTAGGCAAAGATCTGTACTAGGTCTGGTGCTTTTTAATTTGTTCACACATGATGAAGTTAAGGGTGAGGAGTCAGGTGGCCAAGTTTGCTGATTACAACAAATCATTCTGGGTGGTTTTTTAAAAAAACTGACAGCAAACAACTCCAAAAGGATCTCTCCAGAATGGGTGAACAGGCATTAAAATGGCAAATGTGGGTCAATGTAAGTATAAAGTGATGCACAGTGTGTGTGTGTGTGTGTGTGTGTGTGTGTGTGTGTGTGTGTGTGTGTGTGTGTGTGTAAACCTAACTTCGCAAATATATGGATGGGGTCTGAGCTGGCAGTAACTGACCAGGAAAGAGATCTGTTGTTGGTGGTGAACAGCTCAATGAAAAACAGTGCACAGGGGTTGTGAAAATACGAATTCTGTGTTAGGGATCATTAAGGGTTGTATCCAATGGTGTTGCTCTGGCATGAGGAGGGAATCACTTGTGGAACAGATCCCCGCCCCCCATCTGCAGCCCCTTGCACCCACCCACCCCAAATCTGCTCCAGAGGTTTGGGAACACTCTGGAGCAGATCTGGGCCATGCCGTGGGGGAGCTGTACCAGATGGGGAAGACCCACTGTGCGTGTGGACCTTTAACTCTCATTGTTCCCCAATATATTTACCCTTTCCCTCTTCCATTACCAGCAGCACCATTTTTGTATTTATCTTCCATTTCAAAATGCTTCCTAGAATATCACTAGAGACAAGAACTCAAGGAGGAGGTTTTGAAGATATTTTAATTTGCAGCAGCTTTAAAATGCAAGAATGCAAGACATTTTTTGTTTGACCCTTGCGCCTAGAGCTGCCATAGAGTTCAAATCAAAGCCTGCATTTGGCCAGTGTGACAGGAATTCCTCCCCAAAATACCTCCTCACTACCCAGTTTGCAGACTCCTCAGACTATGCAAACTAACTTGGTTACCATTATTTCCATTCTGAATTACGGAGTGTAGACCTAGATAGAGCCTTGCCCAAATTTATTGGAAGTGTTTCAAGGGGAACATGATTCACACAATAGCTACATACGCTACTGATGCAAATTAAGTATATAGAAGTAAATGTTCTAAACTTTGGGTTTAATCTCTGGGGTTCAACCAAATTATTGTGTCACGTCCCCAATTCCAACTCCTTAATGACCAGCTAAGTTCACAGAGCATGCACTTGAATAACTGTGTGTGAATCAACCTCCTTGGAAATACTCACTGTTATGTTTGAAAATTCGAATTGTTGCTCCTGAAAGTCTTGCTCCTAGTACTAGAGATGCATGATTCAACTCATCACTCAGTATTAGACAGCCCTGAAGGAGAAAACAGGAAAAGAAATGCTCTAGAGAGAAAGTTGCAGACAACCACCGACCTGTAGCAAGCAAATTGCTTGTTGGGTGAAATTGCTAGTTAGGAGTGTGTTGGTCTTTCCAGAGTCTTTTTGCACCAGTCTCCGATCAGTTTTCCTTGACAGGCCACAATGTATAAAAGTAATAGCTGCTGTTGCAAGACCATACATAACAGTATCTGTGGCAATTTTGATGCACTGGAGCAGGTGCTTGCTTTAGTGTGCTGCCCAGTCTTCCTATTGCTCCAGCTTGCATGGGAAGATGGGTAAGGAGGAGTACATTTTTGAATTACCAAATTAGCTTAAGGCAAAAGCCTTCAACAAAAGTCTAAGATTAGCAGAATATGTTCTACAATGAGACAGAGTTCAAATATCATTGTAGCAGAATATGTTCTACAATGAGACAGAGTTCAAATATATACAAATACTGTAGATGATGATGATGATGATGATAATGATAATAATAATTCCATTAAATTAGTTGGAGGATAGAATATCAACACACACACACACACACACACTGCATTTTAAGTTGTTTTCTATGTGACGGATATGCCACGTTTCATACGATTGAGGGGTCCTTTGCAATGATGGGTAAGCAGCATTACAAAAAGGAACAGAAATTGCTCATCTTGGGTTGCAGTCTATGGTAGTAAAAAGCCAATAAACAAGAACTAACAGTCAAATTGGCCACCTAGTCTTATAGTTTTGCTAATGCACATTTCTTATGAAGTGTACACACAAGAAAACATTTTGAAGTCACTGAACACCAAAAATCTGAATGAAATGCGGGCTTAAAGAGATTTTCCCTTTATTTATACAAATACCAAAAAAAAAAAAAAAAAAAAGGTTGTTTGGAAGACAAACAAAAATGTAACAAAGTCAGCCTTCATGTATGAGCTCACAATGAAACGCTGGTTATATTGACTTTGGAATACACACACTTGTATAAAGCTTCTGTCTACTCACCCCTCTGTGGCCCATTCAGCTGGGTGTTTTGCAATCTTTTCTGCAACCACACAATACTCACCCATTTGAAGTACTATAGTAAATTTATTTTTGATAGATATAATGGAACAGGAACAAGTCATGTGATGATGTTCAAAACTAGAAAATTGAAGTGTGATTGTGTATTGGACTATCAAATCCTCTCCAAACAAATATTTTAATGGCAGAGTTTTTATCTGATCAAGGTAATGATAAGTTTTAGGTAACAATTTTGTACAGAAGTGAAATTAAGGTGACTAGTATGTTCAGCTCCTCAAACTAAGATTTATTTGTGCCACTGTAGCTTGAGAGGCTAAGAACGCTGCCTCTGTGTACTCATTTATCTTGTTTTCATGTTTTATTCATTTAACACTCCCCCCCCCCCATCCCAAGGGTCACTATTTTCTAAATAGAGGTGCTGTAGTTCAGTGGTAGAGCACATGCTTTGCAGGCAGAAGGCCCCAGGTTCAATCCCTGGCATCTCCATGTAGGGGTAGGAAGAATCCTGCATGAAACCCTGGAGAATCACTGCCAGTCAGTGTAGAGACAATACTGAGCTGGATGGACCAATGGCCCGACTCAGTATAAAGCAGCTTCCTATGTTCCTATGTACATTGGAACTATATACTGAATAGATGAGAGGCTACCATCAGAAGCTTGGAAAGACAAGACC
Source organism: Shinisaurus crocodilurus (assembly GCA_021292165.1). Classification (NCBI taxonomy): domain Eukaryota; kingdom Metazoa; phylum Chordata; class Lepidosauria; order Squamata; family Shinisauridae; genus Shinisaurus; species Shinisaurus crocodilurus. Next base: position 275,020,131 of record CM037876.1, read on the forward strand.
AGGTCAGTCCTCTCTCTAAAGCCATTAATACCTTGCCAACCAATGCAGGAATGTTCATTGAGTTGGTTGCAAATCCCATTCCACATGCCAAAGCAGACTCCACACCAAGATATTTGGCCAGTAATGTTTCCAGCTCCTCATGTTTTTCCAAGTTTCCTGCAAGTAAGATAAAAAATGAATTCAAAACGGGTGAAAAATCACTGTGTTTGTATAAGAGATTCTTTTCATGATAAGTAGTATAAGTGTTGGGGATGATGCAAGCTGGGTGGAGAATGCGCAAATTTTAGGACAAAGCTATAAAAACTGCCATATAAATGTTTTGTGAAGTCTGGGTGAATAAATATACTCAGAGCCATCCCTTGCCTTAACTTACCCATCTCTTGCTTCGTGCTGCACACCCCACTTCCATACTGTGAGAGAACTTTAGCCACTGCATCCTTGCAAGCTCCAGTATTCTCTGCAAATCCAAGGTAGTTGTAGGAGCCCATGTTAATTATGTCTTTTATCACTTTTCCTGTGTACCTATATACATATATATTATAAAAACACAGTATGTTAAGATATGGATAACTTCAACAATATCAAGTATGGTATGTTAGCAACTGTCAAAGGCTGCAATAAAGTCAGTGCTTTTATGAATGAAGGGCCTGTGTGCACCAAGCAGAGCTTTCAGCTCCATGCTACACTGCAAACTGCTTTTAAAGTTCTCAAGAACATCAAAGCCATCTTGCGATATGGTACAGAGGGGAAGCCATCGGGAACAATATGCCAGTGTGGCGTAGTGGTGAGAGTGCTGGACTGGGACTCGGGAGATCAGGGTTCTAGTCCCCGCTTGGCCATGAAACTCACTGGGTGACTTTGGGCCAGTCACTGACTCTCAGCCTAACCTACCTCACAGGGTTGTTGTGAGGATAAAACAGAGGAGGAGGATGATTATTATTATTATTATGTAAGCCGTCTTGGGTTCCTTGCAGGGAAAAAGGCGGGCTATAAATATAATAAATAAAATAATAAATAAATAATAAATATCAAAGCCCCATTGGTTACAATGTATTAGCTGGATCGTATCCAAAGCCTGTTAAAGATTTCACATGCTAAGTAGCCAAAACCAATGAGTTTGTACAAATGCTGCTTTCTGTTTCAGTTTGGTTAACTCAGCAAGGCTTCTTTCACTATAGCAGAGGATCACAAACTAAAGCTTTTCTACATCTTCCAACATAATTGGCTTTATTCAAACAAAATATGTAAAATCCGTCAGATTGTGGATTAGTAGATGTTCTTTGAAAGCGCTCTTAAGAATTCAAGCACAGTGCTGAAAGCATTTCGAAACAGCTTGCTATTTCTCTTAGGTAATTTCAAGCGCGCGCCCCCCCGCCAACAACTTTATATATCAAATATTTGTCACTTTCTCAAATAGGATATCCTCCAGGCACACACAAGAAGTCCATCAGGAAGCCAGTAAACTGCTGCAATAAGCAGAAGGACAGAAGCTGTTCCAGAAGGTGTTAACAATACGCTTGAAGGATGACACTGACCCATTTCACACATCATGGGAGCAATTTGTTGTTTCTACTTTTAATTAACAACCCAGCAACACCACATTCCTGTTTTTTTTTTGTGACATGCAGATCCGGAAATTCTTGGTTGTTTATGGGTTAAAAAAACCCAGAGTTAACCTAACAATTGCTCAGGGTTGTTGCTTGTGTTTCCAGGTTTGCACATCATGAAACAAACAGGAACAGGGCATTCCTGAGTTGTTAATTAAAAGTGGAAATGAGGAGCATAGCTCATGCACTCTGCTCATCCCTGAAATGCCTGGGTTAAAGAACCCAGGAATTGCTGCTGTGATGTGCAAACCAGTCCCAATGACAATAAGCACCAACTCTGCTCAATTAGTTTTGTCCCAATGCAAAACCACTTCCAGAGTTTGGTTTTAAAAGGACCTGCCAATTAATTCCATTTTTATTTCCTGTAACTCCTGTTAAAAACGTACAGACCAATTAGAGATAACAGATATACTATAGCACCTATAAATCATTTTCAAGACCAAGTAAGTAGACAAACACCCAGGCATATTAAACTTTATTTTTTAATTATTAAATTATTTCATTGTTAATTATTTACAGCATTGTTACCCCACTCTTAAGCCAAAAAACGGCTCCCAGACTGGCTTTATCTCAACAAGAAAGCATGGCATGGCTCTACATAAGGAAGACACTGCAGAACACCCTATAGAAAGATCCAGCACACAGAAGTCCATGCTTCTGGCACACTTCACGAAATGTTGGCCATTAACTAACCTAGAAGCTTTTTCTATACAGCCCATCCAATAGCCAGCCCTTATCAGATGTTCCGTAGGATCAAAGTATAGGTGAATTAATATCTGTAGCATGGCAACCTAGAAAAGGTAGGTAAGGGTTCAGCAACAGGTTGGAATCCTACAGCAGAAACAAGAGTTTTTAATTTCTTGAGTCTGCCCTGGGGCAATTACAGAGTTCCACATCATTGTTACAAGGCGTGTGGGTCACCTTCTAAAACCAACTTCCTGTCCTCAGCAATGTCCTCTAAAGTTTAATTGCCTAGGAGCTTGTAAAAGCCTTTTACTCACTTGAATGTCCAATTGTAGTCATGGGTAACCCGCTCCAGTATGTCTATTTTGGCTCCTGGTACACTGCAGAGTGGTCTGTTCCAGCTATCCCTAATGCGCATGTAGAGGTTCCTTGTATAGAAGTTCTCAAAATCTTGGTACAGAGGGACAAAGTCCTGAAAATATAAAAATGGCATTAAAACAATGGGAAAGGTCAAGCCTAATGACACCCCTGCCAAAAAACAAAACAAATCAACCATTGGAGAAAGTATAAATATTTAACACCACTTTTCTACTCAGTGTTAATGTATGTTTTCCTCTCTATAAAATCTTCAAATGTTCAGAACAGTAGAGATTTCCCATGCCCACTCAATCTAGGAGCCTCACTGGGGAAGCCATGCAGATATACCCACTCACCAGATCCCAAGTACCCCTCTTTTCCCAATAACACAGACTAGAAATAGCTGGGCTTGTAACACTCAAGGGCCTGCAATTCCACTCCTCTTCTTTTCAGTGATCCAAGAAGGTGGGTGGCTCTCAATTTGAGAAACCCCAAGTCTTAATTATTTATAGGTTTGTTATAGGAACTAATTACATGGCTGAAGGGCGGGGGGGGGTCAGAGAAGAGTACCACTCTTCATTGCTCTGGTTATCTTCATCCCCTCCCAGGGAAGATAATTGCTGAAGTGTTTTTTTTAAAAAAAGAATAGCTTTTTAAATTTTTAATTGGATTCTTTTGATTTTTAAAAAAGCTTTAGTTGTATATTTCACTTCTTAAAATAACATGGTTTAGAAGGAATTCTGATTTTCAGTTAAAGCCTAGACTTCATCTCGGGTCATTCCATGTAAAATCAACCAATGAATTTACCTGACCGTCACCAATTTTGAAAAAACTTGGGTGAACTTGTTGGGTCTGCTGAGAAAATAAGCTGCTCCAAAAATTAAGACTTCTGGGACAAAAACTTTTGGAGATATGACAATCAAAAATATGAAGAAACATTAATTTTTGTGTGTCGGACAACATTAAAATTACAGTAATTCCAATTCTACAGAACCTAGACAGTTAATCATAGTGTTGATGGAAAGCCTTTGAAATACTCTTTCAGTTGATATGTAATATAAGTGATCTTTTGGAATAAATATATATTCAAGGTCAAATAGTAAAATTTGACCTTGAATTCTGCAAAAACTAAAAAAAAATTCTCCATTATTTTTGTTTTAGTATTTCATCTGACAGAAAATATGCATTATCACTTAGGCTTTGAATAAAACATTGTGCACAAGTACAAGCTACCCTGTCATAATTGTGCAGCTCTGAATTACCGGTAGGTATTCTTCGCAATAGCATACTTCTGACATTTTGTGTAGAATATTGATACTTCCTCTGGGTGGTCATTCTGGTATGAAATCAATCAAAGAATATTTCCAACTGAAAGCAAATTGCTTAAGATTTGGTGAACTTGTTCTGCTTATTAAAAAATAAGTTGCAGGGCCTATTGTTTTCAGAAGAATGAGGTTTAAAATATGTACTTTAAAAAAGGTACTCACCAGTATGCTTGGGGAAAACATGTTCATTTTATTTTTTTCAAATAAATATACAGAAGTTTGACCTTGAATAAGGACAAAAAACTCCTTTTGTTTTAAATAACGTTTAACATCCCTGGAAACATGTACTTGACATATGCTTACTTAAGTTGTTGAAGTTTTTACCGTTTTTATACTGTGCTGCTGCACCATCAGGGAAATAATAGATCTTAGTTATGCTACCTGTAGAAATGGTGTGCAGGAATTCAACAATTTGAAAAGTCATGAACACACTGCAGCAGAAGTGGGGTCAGGCACTTGTCACGGCTTCAGGCCTGCCTTTTTCTTTCTTATCAGAATCTATGAATAAAGCTTGATTTAATGTAGACATCCAAAGAGATATATCTCTGTGAAGGTTTGAGGCCTACCCATGCCTGGTTTGGTTTCAGCCTGAAGGTCCCAGAAGCTCCAGAAGGGAGGGGGTGGGCTTAAGTTTAATTTCCCTCCAAAAAATTCTGTTTTAAGTGTGTATAAGGGGGTGGAGTTATTGTAGGGAGGTACTGTGCATCTATAAGAACATTAACATCTTCTGAACTGTTCAAAACCCCGTTCTGGAAATCGGTACATATACTCAAGGTAAACATGGGTTATCCGAGGAAAAAAATCAGCAAAAAAACACCATTTGGTTTTTTTGAATTCAAGGTCAAATTAAAGAAACTATGACCTTGAGTATTTTATTTCACATGCATGCTTCATGTTACATATCAAATAAAAGGGTAGTTCGAGAGCTTTCATATGACACCATGATTTACTTTCTAGGCAAATTCCGAAGAAAGTTATACTTTTTGTGTAGTCAGAAATGCTGAAAAATCATGTTTGGGGCATTTTTTGAGCACACTGTACTTTTGTACCGTGAGGTATAATGACCTATGATTTGGTGTATGTTCATTTCTCATGCTGGTCTACCAGTATGCCAGTTTTTTTAAAAATCGCAGATGGTGAGGTAAATTTTTTGGTTGATTTTATATGGAATGACCCTCTCTTAAAAGTGAATCACGGCCACCTATCAAACACTGAAAGGATGCTTTTCTATGTAAAAGAAAGAACGGGGGGGGGGGGAGCCAACTTCTGAGGTTAAGCATGATAAATGACACAATAAATAATGAGTTTTATGTTACTGAGAGCTTCCTACTGGACCCAGGGACTAGCAAGTCACCGTGAGTGCTCTCTTCCTTATATAAGCCAGCCCTGTCAAAATCCATTCTTTCCATGCTGCTGCAGCCCCCTGCACCAATCCATCCCAGAGCCAGGAGTGGCTTTTGGGGTGGTGCAGGGGCCTGTAGTGGGGGAAGAAGGAAAGCTCCACTGCACAAGCAGAAATCTGCTTGATTGTCTCTGTATCCAACCCAGTATATTTTAATTCTTCGAACAATCTGGTAGGATGCATGGCTCTCTCAAAAAATAAAAATGTCAATATGGGAAACTTGATTCAAGATAATCAACCCTGCTTCCCTTTTGTCTCTCCCCCTCCACCCGCCCCCCACTTTCCTAGTGCTAACATGGCTCTTTACAGGTAGATGGACAGGAAGGCAGAAGGGCAGCCAGCCATTTCTAGTCCCTGCCCGTAACATTTCCACTGGAATTAAATGAAACTCCTGGCTCCAAGGAAAAATGATAGCAGAGAATCTATGCTCTTCGCTTCTGAATACAAGATGAAATTCCACATTGCTATGTCTATTGAAACCTGGAACCTGTGGGAACCCAGCAGCAGAGATAGCTATGCCACCCCCATGTAAGAAGTGCACACCTTCATGGGACATTAATCTTTAAAACTGGATAGAGATCCGTGCAAACAACTTAACCTGGCAGTTGCTATCCTGCCTCTCCCTCGTTCAATGGTGCATGCATCTCAACGGTGCATGCAGCCAGCTGGATGGAGTCAGATATAAGTACAGTTAGCATTTCTCTTTTATAACCTTGAAGGGCTAGCAGCCCTTGATGATGAGTACAGGAATGCCATTTATGGAGTAGCTCTAACCACTTGCCACTTAGATGTTCCTTTACTGTGCAACTGCTACTACCTGTAAGAGAGCAAGCCCTTGACAAGTTTCAAGGCTGGCCTATTACCTATAAATCAGCCTTGCAGGTAATTGAGTGTTCCCTTCCCTTCACTTGCCTATCTTATGTACTGAAAAGGCTCACTTACTACAGTAATTCTCATCTATTTAACACAACTTATAACAACTTTGCAATTAGCTTCAAATGGTTTTCTACATGCGTCTTAAATATATGCCGGATATGCACTGGCCTCTTTCAAGGGAGTCACAAAAGAATTAATACTTTAAGCACCCAAAAGTAAGCTTCCTGGATGTGTCTCATAGTGACATTTACTAAAGTGTCAGTTAACAAATTTCATAGAGGCAGCCAGCCAATACTTCAAAGCAGCTTTCCAGTAAAATCAGTACAGTACTAGCCAATGTGTCTCATTTCCTTCTTTTGCAAGCTGCATGTAAACACTGGTGTTTTGACATACAAATCAGAATAACAGGATCTTTTCCAAGCCAGCCCTCTTGTAATAAAATATGTTAAAACATGAAGGCCGCAATCCTATGCGCACTTATGTGGGAGTAAGTTCCACTGAACTCAATGGGGTTAACTTCCAAGTAAACATCTATGGGATTGCACTGTAAGTAAGAGTCAGGCAAACAGTATTTTTAAATTGAAAGTGAAATCAGTGAGTTTATCATTTTGGCTGCAACTCAAAGCGGTGCTCACACTGAAAACAAGTTAATTTAACTGTCACTACTTGTAAATAAGAGTTGATTCTGCCAATATGCTAAAAATTGCTAATCCAAATGGTTTACTCAGTGTAACACGGGAGCTATGAACTCATGTGTGCTACAACTTCTTACTTGTAAATAAAACACTCTGCAAGTTTTAGGTTTCATTTCACAGAAGGAATGTACCTATCTCAAACTCTTATGAATTTGCAGTCTGCCCCACCCATCATCCCCAAGTACCATTCAAGTGAGACTTTCTAAAAATACAAACCACATCCATACTGGGAGTTAATTCACAGTAAGAACACATGAGCAGGACTGAGAAAAGCAGAGATCACCCCCCAAAAAACTGCCATACTAGTCACCTGCTAGCAAGTGACATTCTTCCACTTTGCTTTATTTTACCTTCAATATCAGTTCACTGCCAAGATCCGAAGTGAACTATTTTAGAGGGCAGCAGTGCAGTTAAGGGTGCAATCCTATGTATGTTTAGACAGAAAAACGTCCAACTCCCAGCATTCCCGTCAGCCATTGTAAGACTTTTTTCCCTGTCTAAACATGTATAGGATTGTGCCCTAATAAAAGTTAACCCTTATATTTACCAAGTATTTCACACAGAGCACTACTCAAGTTACAGAACTAAGATATAATAAAGGAAATGTACAGTACCATGGACCCAACCCATAATCTTGCCAAACTAGGGATCTGAACCGCTGTTTCGGAGGACTATCTTCCATTATGCAGAGGTCTATCATGCAGTCACAGAAGCATATGAACATCAGACCTTGGAGGCATGCACAGCAGGCTATGCCACTTCCTGGCAATCCTTGCCAGCAGCTACCCTGAAATGAACCCCATACATACACCCCAACAGACAACTGAGTGCCTATAGAAATACTCCTGCCTGATGATTGTGGTGCCATCCGTGGAGCTGGCCTTTACAGATAGGTCCAAAAGGAAGAGGGGGAGAGTAAACTGGAAGAGGGGATGGACAGCTGCTGTTCAAACTGGAAAAACAGGGTGAAGGAGACATGGTGCTAGTGGTATGGGAACTACATTAACAGACCCCAGCATATTTGGCCTGCAATGCTCCACTGGGAATGAATGTGCCATCTTCAAGAGTGGAAGTGTGTGTAGGGGGCACATGCCAGCAGCGGCTCTACCTACTTTGGGCAATGGCCCCACCCCTTGCTGTCACGCAGCCCCTGCCATCCCAGGCTGGGTCCAATTTGGCCCCTTGGCCAAAAATGCTTCCCCACCTGTCTTAAAGTAATTCCCACACAGTTGACTCAATACTGCTGTTGCTCCTTAGTGCCAGCTTTTTGCAGTTAATTTCACACTAAGAAAGCTTGCGAGTCTTATTAATAATGCTATGATTAGCTTACTAATAATGGATGCCAGAGTCTAGAAAGACAGCCATGTCTATTTCTTGAAGGGCAAGCACAAAGTTCATTCTGTTTTCCATAATCTTTAATTAAGATTCCACTACAACAGCACAAGATTTGGTTGGCAATGCCATCTCCAACAAGTTTATAATCCTTGTGCTTCCTATTCCTGTACAGGCTGGAGTCCTAAGGAAGACTCCAGCATTCAGGAAGGGCAAGGGCTAGGAACAGCCCTGTCCACTGACTCTCAAACTAACCAATGATGTCTGGATGATCCAACAGACCAAAACATGGATGTCAGTGATAAAAATGTGTGCAGATCAAGGTGGCTCCACCAGCCTGGGAGAAAGCTGCCAACAAGTGCCAACTGCGTGGTACAACTTAATGCTTGCGCAAAGGGAGTGAATGAAACTGGAGTGCTTGTTTCATGCCTTTGGGGCTCAGACCTGCATGTCTTCAGTTTTCAATTAGAATCAATCTTTCTTAGCAGGGCTGTTTTTGCTTGCTCAAGTAGTCTGTCATCAACTCCTTTGCACGACACAGGTGATCCACTCTCTATTTAAGAGAGCCAGATGCCACTTTCAAGCACACGAAGGAAGCCAATTCTCCGGCAGTGGAAAACCAGATGAGGTTCCTTGAGCACTTGGTACAAATAAGCAGCTACCATCCCCCTGCTCTAGTGCTACCTCCCCTTGTTAACCCACTCCACTACTACGACCCTATGCAGCAACAAATGCTGCCAGTATCCTACCCCACCATTCCTACATAAACCCAAATGGAATGGAATGCTCTGGATGATGCATCTAGAAGGAACATTCAAGGGCTGCATTACCTACCAATCTAGGACTGCACTATGTATGATCAAGTCCCACTGTTTGGATCTAAATCAATCCTCCACTGGTACCAGTGGACCACAGTACTCCAGTTCAAGTTCAGCATGCTGAAATCAGGCCAGACACAGAAATTAAGGAGCAGTTAAAGTAAAAGTTTAAAATGCACGTTGCTTTCAAAATATTTTCAAGTAGTTTTAGGTTAAAAACAATTTCCAGTCAGAATATAAAATGGGTTCAGGACTTTTAAAGTTCATATTCTCTCTTTCACGTAAACGTCAAGTCAGATGCAAGTGTATTCAAGGTCAAACTTTCACTTCATTACTAACTTACTTTTCCCCGCAGATGCGGGAAACAACTTACCCGTATATACGCGAGTATAAGCCGACCCGAATATAAGCCGAGGCCCCTAATTTTACCCTCAAAAAACTGGGAAAACTTATTGACTCGAGTATAAGCCTAGGGTGGGAAATGCAGCAGCTACAGGTACAGGTAAATTTAAAAATTACGGTAAATTTAAAAAATTTAAATTTAAAAATAAAGATACAGTAGATACCAATAAAATTACGTACATTACGGTAATTGATGCATCAGGAGGCTGACGGGAGTTGGAGCTTTGGCGGCGGCGGCGAGGCTTTTTTGGCAGCGGGGGGGTGCAGGTACGGTGGCGGGGGGGTGGCGGCGGGGGTCTGGGTGTGGCAGGCGGGGGTCCTGGGGGGGCTTTGGCAGCGGCGGGGCTTCGGTGGGGGCGGGAAGGCTTTTTCGGCGGCAGGGGGTGCAGGTACAGTGGCGGGGGGGGGTCTGGGGTGGCGGCGGGGGTCCTGGGGTGGCAGCGGGGGTCCTGGGGGTGGCGGCGGGGGTCCTGGGGGTGGTGGCGGGGGTCCTGGGGGGGCTTTGGCAGCGGCGGAGCTTTGGCAGCGGCGGGAAGGCTTTTTCAGCAGGTACAGGTACAGATGCAGGTACAGTGGCGGGGGGGTCTGGGGGTGGCGGGGGGGGTCCTGGGGGGGCTTTGGCGACACTGACTTGAGTATAAGCCATGGGGGGGCATTTTTCAGCACAAAAAATGTGCTGAAAAACTCGGCTTATACTTGAGTATATACGGTATATAGCTATGGTGGGGAAAACAATACAGTTTTAGAGATGCACAAGAATTTCATTGCTGTCCGCAAATCATGCAAACATGTCCCCTTCGCGACCCTGAATGTGAACACGAGCAGGAGTGCAATTCTTGGGAAATGATTCGCAAAGCTTGCATTCACATCAACAATTGCACACTTGCATAACTGCACATGTGCACACTTCCCTACCCCCCAAATTCACATTTTCATGCTTTAGTCCAGCGGGGGAAGTGCGCATTTTGGGTGTGCATTTTTAAAAATGCGCATTTTTCTCAATGTGGGGGGGGGAGAAAGACAATTGCGTTCAGGAATGTGAATGAAGCGAACCAAGCTTTGAGGAGGAATTCGGAGAATCTCAACAAGCTTGAACATCACACGCTCCTCTAACCCTACTTAGGATTACATTTGGGGCTTGAAAGGGAGATCTGCTTGAACATGCTTCTGGAATTATGTGGAGACCTATCAACGGAAACAATGGTGTGTGTGGTGGGGGGAACCCCAGAAATAAGAACCTCACAAAGGTCTTAATGCTATTGCGGTATACAAGACACTGGATTGAAAATCCACCTAAGATGTAAAGTTTTAAGCTATAACTAGATGGGTGACTTGAGAAGGATTAATTACTGCATTAAAAAAAAAAAAAGCTTTTAAATGTGAGTGCTTCGGTAGGAAGTTAGCTTGCTAGGGGGTCATTCAGCCATGTATGCCATGTTATTTAACTGTTGTTTATTTGCAGTGAGTGTATAAGGCTTAAGTCCTTTCACTAACATATTTACCCCTGAAGCTACTTGCCAATCACATTAAAAGAGCTTATGGAATTGGAGTTAATAGATAACCAGTGATACATTTAATTAATCCTGGCAATTGGGGGGTGGGGAGAGAAGAAAAAACACAAGAGATTTCTTAGACAACTGCAAAAGGGGGAGGGGAAACTCTGCACAGGAATGCTCTTTGTTTTCAGCTGTGCTGGAAGCAGCCTAAAGAGGCCAGTGTTCAGCTTCCCCACCTCAGCTGTTGGCCAATGTTAAGAGTGTAGCTCATGTGGCGATGCTTTGCCAGCAGTTGGGCAACACAGCGGTGGTTTAGAATAGCATCAGATGGTATCAGGGAAGGAAAAGGGAAGTCTCACAAGCCATGGTTTCACTGGTCAACTGAAAAACAAGCCATGGTTTAATATGAACTACGGTTAGTGCAAGCCAAAGTTTGTCATTATGTATGAATGAAGATTCAGATTGTGGCTTAACAACAAATCCTGGGTTAACTGCTGGGTTGCTTAGCCCCTAAAAAACCCAGCGGTCTGAGTTCATATGTCATGCTCACAACCCCCGATCGGGCACATCAGAGGTTGTTTATGCAAAGCTGAAGCAGCTCACACTACGTGTGAACCAGGTCAACATCAAATCAAAACTATGCTCAGAAAAAAGACAATTAGAAATTTTAACAGATTTGCATGCCCATTATTACAAACAGAACGGCATTCAATCTACAGTAATACCTTGGATTGCAAGTAACTTGGTTTGAGAGCGTTTTGCAAGACAAGCAAATTTTTAAATATTTATTTAATTTTTTTTTACTTGATATACAAGCGACGTCTTGCAATACAAGTACTGTAGTACGGCTTAAATTAAAAAATTTGGGGGGATTTTGTTTTGATATAAGAGTGTTTTGGATTACAAGCACGTTTCCGGAACGAATTATGCTCTCAATCCAAGGCATGACTGTACCTTGAATGCCATTTTTTGGTTAAAAGGCAGGGTATAAATCAAATAAACAATAAATAAATAGGTTCAACTTCAACTTGTCTCTGAAGTAAAGAGAGCTACAAGCAAGTACCTTTTGTTCTTCTTTTTCGGTAGCATTATGACATTTCTCAATTTTCCAATGCCGCAGAAAGTCTCGAAGATATCCAAAAAGAGTAAGGACACCATAGCCTACGTAAGTCAGTACAGCAACCAGCATTGGCGTTTCCTCAAAAGCTTCATTGAAAGGTCTTTTATATAAGCCTCCATTGTGGGCAATATGATGAATCTAGAAGAAAAATATTACCGTAGAAAGAAAAACAACGTGAGGGTGGTCAATTTCCTACAAGCTTCATATCAAGTTCTTCCCATAGCCACAAAGCACACAACCAGCAACGTGTATTGCTCTCTGCCACCTTCCCAAAGCCACCTGGCAACCCCTGCCACTACACTACCTACCACAATCATTCTCAATTCTCCACAAGGGCAGTAATCCCAATCTGATTCTCTCAAAGGAAATACTAAAGTTATGTCAAATTAAACATACACAAAATAATAGATATCATGGAAATGAATCAACAAGTTGTAGCACACTAAGGACTTTGTATTGGGTTCCAAGTCCTCCTTGATATTGAGTCCAATATCTTCTTGCTTGCATGCGCAGTTGATCTCAAGTGGCCTATTAAAAGTCACAGCAGCAGCGCCTTGATCAGATCATAGGTGTGGTTATTGACCTGATATGCATTACTCAAACATGGCTGGACAAGAGCGGTGGACCACTGCTAGCCTAGATGGTGTTAACAAGACTCTGAGTGCAGCATTAGCCGGAAGAGTTGCACCTTGTGGTCATGCAACACATCTGTGATTATCTGAAGAAAATCATACACTTTGGCAGCAGTCTACTCTAAGTACCTACAAGTTAAATTGGACTTTGTGTTAGGAACCAGAAAAGAGTGGTTTCAGAGAGCAAAGCATTATTTGTCTTGACTTTTAAAGCCATAAACAGCATAGGAACATAAGGACTGCTTTCACCCACATGAACTTGGCTCGCTGTCAAGTCTTTCTCCAGGTCCCCCTGCCTTTAAAGGTGAGGCATATGGTGTCTCAAGATGGGGTGCCCCAATGGAGAAGAATATATTTCTAGAATGTTCTCCCACAGAGTGAAGACCATTTTATTTGTCATGGGGCTTAGATGAGTGATTTTACCTGGTGTGACATGACTATTTCTATTACTACTTTATCTTGCCTGCTCTGCTGTTTTACTGTGCTATTTTAGTGTTTTAACTGCTTCTGTTTTGTTAGCCATACAAAAGCCTCCAAAATGAAGAGCAGGGCATGGTGCTACTGCTACTACATAGCAGCCAGACTGCATGGCAAACTGGTGGTGTTGACAGAAGTATTTTCAAACTCTGGAAACAGGAGATCTGAAGATTGGACACTATGCTGATGTTGACTTCTTCACGGTTAGAACATTAAATAATAATGGTGCACTAACATAGCTCAGAGCCCTGAAAGGATGGCAGGTGTTCTGGCTGGGTTGGGACCCAGGGGAAGTGGCTGGTCACTTGGGAGCTCACAGAGGCTCTGGTTACATAGAGATGTCATGTCAGGCAAGGCAAAAATACTGTCCGGTAGGCCGTCACATTTGGTAGAACAAAGTAATGGCAAAGCAGAACACTAACAGAACCTCAGACAGTACTCTGCAAGAGCTGCTTGGCTGGAATAGTTGCCTCAGCAAGGGTTGCCTCAGTGAGGGCTTAATTAGGCTGGTCAACTCAGGCCCTTCAGAGGCTCCATCCCCACTGCATACTGACTGCAAATCTTAAAGGGGCCATGCTCATTTTTGTAGCCTGTTCCTATGAGGCTGAGGTACATGAGAAGCTTTGGGAGACCCATCCTTGGAGGCTGAGGGGAGAGATGCATCCTCAGACCCAGGGGGGTCTCCCTAGAAGGTTTTCCCTAGAGTGGGGTAATCAGTGCCTCATCAGGATGAGAGTTTCCTTTGGGGCAATGCAGAATCTCTGAGCACAGAGCCATAACAACAGGTGAGCAAATTAAGATGATCCATATTTGTAGTCTTATACATATTATCATTTACTTAAAATATTTCTAGGCTGCCTTTCAGGGCAGGAGCCCTACCAAGGCGGCTTACAATAATAAAATAGACTTAAACGATTTCATAAAAACAACAATTTAAAATACAATACACACACACACACTCAGTGGATGGCCAGAGTAAAAAGGGGTTTCAGAGCCTTCCTAAAAGTCTGCAATGTTGGGGCCTGACAGACCCTCAATGGCAACCCATTTCAGGAGTGTGGGGCCACAGTGGAAAAGGCCTTCTCTCATGTATTTGCCCACATAACTGTCCTCAAAGATGGGCAAGTGAAAAGGGCCTCTGTTGCTGTTCTTAAAGTGCAGGTTGGCTGATAAGGGTGGAGGCGGTCCTTGAAGTAACTCAATGTCAAACCATTTAAAGCTTTAAATGTCAAAACCAGCACTTTAAATTGGGCTCAGAAATGCACTGGTAACCAGTGCAGCTGGTGCAGTATAGGTGATATATTATGTGACCGCCCCCACCAAACTTGGGTGGCCACATTCTGCACCAACTTCTGACCCATCTTCAAAGACTACGGTGCATTACAGTACTCTGCCCTGGACATCACCAGTGGATGAACTATTTCCGGAACCAATTAAGCACTGGCATGGGAAGAGCAGCAGCAGAAGCTTACTGCTGCCTCATCCTCAAAAAAACAGCAATACCGCCAGAGGTATATTTTACCATTTTCATTTGGTTCAGATTGCAACATTTCATGGAAAGGGGGTGGGAAAAGAATCAGCCAATCATTCCTTTACAATGTTCAGGATAACTCCCAAAATATGTCTCACATAGAGCTGCCCTTAAAAACTACTTGGAAACTGCAGCCGATAAGAATGCAGTAGCCTCTTGATGGTAGCAGGAAGTGAATATTTACCTGGTCCACTGACAACTGCATTGGCTACAGGGCCCAATTCAAGATGTTGGTTTTGACCTGTAAGTACCATACTTAACCATCCCACCTGAAGCTCAAGAGGGTACCTCTACTGCCTAACTGGGAGGCAGAGCAGTGTCTAAGACGTGATGGGCTCTAACACTATGGAATCTGGTATCTAGCTGCCTAGAGTGCCATTTGTCTTGTTAGAAAGGAGGGGTTCAGATCAAATCAAATCTAATAAATAATAGCAAGCTTGCCTCAACAGTGCAAGACTTTCAGAAAACAGGACCTTTTCAGAAGGCCTTCAGGGAATTGCTATGATTTAATCTGGGTTTCTGCCTAGCTTAATGTCTCTTTATTTTGGTTTTTATTATATTTTGTATGGCAGTATGAGTGTTATCCTGTTACAGGCAGTCCCCAGGTTACGAATGAGTTCCGTTCTCAAGAATGTCTTTAAGTTGAATTTGTATGTAAGTCGGAACAGCATAGCGTTCTATATGTTAAAATCGGCATTTACGCAAATTGCGTAAATTAAGCAAATTGCATAGTATACTATGCTATGTACTATAGGTAAACGACAACCCAGAAGTCTGTTCTTAAGTATGGGTTGTCTGTGAGTCGGACGTTCTTAACTCGGGGACTGCCTGTATTAAGATTGCATTGGCTTATATTCTTTAAGGGAGCATTCTATAAAGTGTTCTGAACAATTTTAATAAATCAGCATATAACTAAAATTAATGCTAAATGGCAGTACTGATTAGTTCACTCAGATCTGTCCATGCACTTCATTATTTCTCAGTGTTTTATTTCCCCTTTTGTAGCCTACAATAACATCTCAGAGAAGCGTTTAGTCATGAGCTCAAAAAGATTTTTGAAATCCACCTTGAAATATTGCAAACCAGCTCATTTAGCAATCAACTTGGTGAGTTTCAATGAAGAATCAAAGCTTTCCATAACACAAGTTATAGGCAGACTGTCAATATCACACACACACGTATATCCCACCACTCCATTTAAAAAATGATGAAAATGGCTAACAATGCAGTATTCACACATCACAACAAACCATACAATCTATATATATAAAGAAGAAGGACTGACTGACTCATCAATGCCCAGCTCAAACCGTTTAATCTAGGAATGTGAAATTTTGAAGAAACATTGTTTTTATGACATAAGACACCCACTAAGGAAGGATTTTTGGAAATTCCGTCCCTAAAGGGGTGAAAAAAGGGGGCAAAATCGCCCCACTCTCATATCTCCTATGGGCAAAACAACAGGGGAGCAGTTATGCAAATCGGCCTCACCTTATAATTGCTGCAGGAGCCAATAGGAGCAGTTATGCAAATAGCCCATATGACACTTAGAATGTTCCTATTAATTCCTGCAGGGGCTAATAGGGGTGGGTGCAAATCTCCCCTAGGCCATTTAGAATGTTCTCTGAGGGGGTGGAAAAGGGAGGGAAACTTTTTAAATGACTGACTGTTGTGTGTGTGTGGGGGGGGCGTCACATAGGCTCCATCACGTTTTGACAGATCTACCCCAAACTACCCCAAACTCTTCATCACCTGTAGACTCTCAGGATTAACCTGATTTTTCTTTAAGATCAGATATTCCTGTCAGAAAAGATTTCTGCTGCCAGCACCCAACCTAAACATTACACTTTCAGTCAGAGACATTGTATCTTTTCCATACAGCTCTCGCAGGCCTTCAAGTGGGGGGGGGGGGACCCTTTTCATTTTTATTTAAATTTTCATTTTTTTATTTTTCTTCTTCTCCATAAAAAAAAAAATTCAGAATGCAAATTGAAAATTTAAAGGTAAATGGTGTGATGATACCACACACAGTCATACCAACTGTAGGCGATGAAGCATGCCTATTCCGGGCACTATCTTTCATTATGTATGGCAGTCAAAATCTAGGTAGGGAGGAACGTGAACAGATAGTTGATCATGTTGTTGAAAACTGGGATGAATTCTCTATAATGTCTATGCGAGTGCTGATGCATTCTTTGACAACATGTCCCGACCCCATGCTTATGGTGGTTTGTGCAAGTTGACAGCGGGTGGACAATTGTACCAAATCCTAATATCCACGTGAGCAAAGATGCGGGCAACAGCTAGTACAATATATACTTCAGATTGCCAAGATACTTGCTTTCTACCCCTGTTCAGTGCTATAGATCATAGATGTGCATTCTAAGGCTAGCTTGCCATGAATCTGATCTGTTTCAGTTGGTCAAATGGTCATGTCAGTCTGTTCTGTAACAGCTTGCCTTTTATGGGAATGTTTGGGCTGAAAGGAGATTTGGGGGGCATCTACATTATGACCCTTCATGTCTTTTACCAAACAACATAGTTATATCCTCAGCTCTCAAATAAAACAAGACCTTTTCTTTGCAAAAAAACCAAACCCCAGCTAAAACCTATTTATTTATTTATTACATTTATACCCTGCCTTTTTTCCTACAAGGAACTCAAGGCGGCTTACATAATCCTCCTCCTTCTCCTCTCCATTTTATCCTCACAACAACCCTGTGAGGTAGGTTAGGCTGAGAGGCAGTGACTGGCCCAAAGTCACCCAGTGAGTTTCATGGCCAAGCGGGGACTAGAACCCGGATCTCCCGAGTCCCAGTCCGACACTCTCACCACTACGCCACACTGGCTCTAATGCAAGTCCTACTTAGAGCAGACCCATTGAAATGAATGGGACTGAAGTCAGTCATGACTAGTGATGCTACTTAATGGGTCTACCTAAGTAGGATTTACATTGGATTTTACCCAGTAGGTTTTGAGTCTCTGAGCAGGAAGTCTAGTAAAGTTATCTAAGCCCAGTTATCTACCCTGAGCCCATGGGAAAACTAGAAACTTTCCTCCAAAAGAAGTCTTCCAGAAAAGTGAGCTGGTCATGGAACCTACATTCTTTTTTGAGCAAGGACCAAAAAGCCACAGACTTGGGACTATCCCAATACCCTGAATAATCCCAGTCAGCAAATGATCCAAGTATTGAATTCTCCTTGTACCTACGCATTTGCTGTACATCTGAAATCAGTGGTGGGCAACTTGTGGCCCTCCAGATGTTTTGGCCTATAACTTCTATCAGCCCTAGCCAGCATAGCCAATGGTAAGGTACGATGAAAGTTGTAGGCCAAAATATTTGGAGGGCTACATGCTGCCCACCTGTCTTAGAAGTTCTCTCCCTCTTGCTCCAATTGACAACCTGGATGCAAATTGTTGGACTGGGACTCGGGAGATCTGGGTTCTAGTCCCCGCTCAGCCATGAAACTCACTGGGTGACTTTGGGCCAGTCACTGACTCTCAGCCTAACCTACTTCACAGGGTTGTTGTGAGGATAAAATGGAGAGGAGGATTATTATGTAAGCCGCCTTGGGTTCCTTGCAGGAAAAAAGGCGGGGTATAAATATAATAAATAAATAGATAAAACATGTAAACATGAACACAGTGGGCGTGTTCGCACATCCTGGCAATAAGCCACAGGGGGTTGGTTGTTGGTGAAACAACCCACAGTGCGCCTGACAGGTGATCGGGATCACCATGAGTTGTTGGTCCCTTCCTCCCCCCTTGCTCCTCCTGAAGATATCTTAGGGGACAATGCAGGAGGACCAAGTTCATAGAATCATAGAAAAGTAGAGTTGGAAGGGGTCTACAAGGTCATCGAGTCCAACCCCCTGCTCAATGCAGGAATCCAGGTCAAAGCATCCCTGACAGATGTCTGTCCAGCTGCACCTTGAATGCCTCCAGATTGGGAGAGCCAGTTGTCTCCCTCCTCCCTTGCCCACCATGGCAAGCCCTAAGCCCCTTGCCACTCTTGGCAAGCAGCTCAGCCAGTTCCTGGTACCCACAATGGGGTCAGTTGCCTGGATCTGGATGACATGACAACCCACCATGGTTAGCAATCCATGATGGAGTGTTGTGCAAACCCAGTCAGTCACTATAAATAGAGCTACTGTATGCATAGAAAGGGTAAACACTCTCACTATGGAAGCAGCGCTCCGCATCCAAGATACTAGCTTTTATAACTTCAGACATTCTACTCCCAAGTTCACATCAATATTTGGGAAGTATTTGCTGTCCAACCACTACAAATCCTGCAAGAATTACAAATGCCATGATCCATGGCAACTCATCTCTTAAGTAGGTCTGACTGATACCGATGTGACTAACACCCAGAACAAACATTAGGATTGAGGATTTGAGGGGAAAGGTAACTGATCAAGGAGGGAAGGTAGACCAAGCTGGCAGGGATAACATTTCACTATGCTACTACACCACAAAAAGGGAATAGGATAAATTAAGAAGTACTGTACAGCCTCAGATAGTTATGTACCTTTGCAGGTTATGTTGTCTCCAAGTTTAGTGTATGTAGTACATGAAGGGATCATATCCAGGAATCCATAATGTAATTTTAACGTTCACACTTTTGAACACCACCCTGGAATCAACTGGGTGAAGGGCAGTTAATAAACACTTAAATAAAATAAATTGCCAATAATGCCATGGCAACTAGCCCCTCCTGGAACAGAGCAAGCATTTTGAAATGGTAGCAGTTCTTTGCAAGATCCATGTAGCAGAAAAATGTTTGTTAAACAAATACTGTGTTTTATAGCCTAGCCCCAAGTATAATTTCTCAGAAGTAAGCCCCACCAAGTTTTAAAAAGCTTATTCCCATTTAAGCATACACAGAACTGCAGAAGAAAGTGGTGAGAAGCCATTTGTTGGAACTAGAAAATATTGCAATCTGAATAGTTTTCCCCCTCCCTTTTTAAGAGATACTTTTTAAATAATAATAATAATAATATATGAATAAGGTATTTGTACCATTCTGGGGAGCCCTAAACAAAGGATTGTACATACCAAAAATCTGGCTTCATCATGAATCCTAATTTTAAAAAATCAGCCCGACATTGTAGCCTTCCCAGAACCCGGGACAGAAATTGCACCCAAGCAGACCAACTCCCTAGCTTATAAAAATGCATGCCACAAAAGTTGTTGGTCTTCACAGTGCAGTGGATTCCTACTTCTTGAAAAAATATTAATTCCTTCTTCATTTTTAAATTAAAATGTTCAGACAGGGAATTAAGATAGGGACCTTCCTGTCAAAAATCATACTTTCCCGACATTTTGTATGAGAAAGTCTACGTTAATATTTTATACATGAACTTAACAAAAATTATATATTTGCAGGGGGATCACACTTAAATTAAAAAGGGAAGTAGGTCAAAAGAAATGAAGTGAATCAAATATTAATTTAAAAAAAAGATTTTACTTATTTATTATACACAGATAAACCCCAGGTTATGAATACATAACTTAATTCAGTCTACTGGAACTTGTATCAGTTTTGAAAACACTTATAGTATTGTTACAGTATCATTGTAGGATTGGGCTGCACAGCTGGCTAGCGGGAAATAATGATTGACTTATCAAGATCAGACAAAATTTGTGAACCCCTGCTCCTGCCTCTGAACTACAGCAACATTTGCATACTCTGTTGCAACATGGATCTTCTTTACACTAATCAACTATCTTCATTTGAGACTCTTTGATGCATTTTGGATTGTTACAAATACTTAAGTTTTCTTTTACAAGAAGTTTCAAGTTTGTTTTAAAAGAATGTGCAAGTATTTAAAGCATTACATACATCAACTGACACCACAATGCAATAAAAGAAGTACAGTATGCTACCACTTACATGAGGGCATTCTTCACTTCATGGAACATCTGACATGGAACATCTGACTGTGGTCAGATAAATCCCATATCCCACGTTACAGCATCCACAAAATCTGATATTCAGTTTGAGGAGCCATGATCCAGTCACAAGAGCCACGGTTGCTTTGCTTACATGAATCAATACTAGGGTAAGCATTCATGCAGCAGTCACAAAGTCCTTTCATCAAAAGTAAAAATCCTGGGTCCAAGAGTAAAGTAGAAGCCACTTAAAATAGAAGATTTTGTGTGTGAAATCTCTGTACCAGTAACCCAAAAGGGATACCTGAAGCTGCACACACAAAGAATGTCATAACCTCCTTTATCACATTGACAAAGCAATCTTATGCATATTTACTCAGAAGTACATCTCAATGTGTTCAAAGAAGCTTCCTCCCAGGAAATGAACGCAAGATTCCAGCCTGAATTTCCTCTGAGCAAGTCTTTATTCAAAGCACTAAGTTGTTGCAGAATCAATAATCAATAGACCCCATCCCAATCAAATGAAGCAAGAACTGTGAGGTTATGGCTGAAGAATCAGGTAGCTCTGAGCACCTGTATCCTTCACAAGCAGCCTACTAGAAGATAAGACCTCAGATGGCCTCCAAGCTGGCAGTTGCTCCCTCCAGGATATATGCATTTAAACACACCAGTGGAGATTGAGCAGCTTGTAGGAAGATACTTTCAAAGGGACAGCAACTCAGAGCTCCACTTTCTACTGAGTAAGGGCCTCCAGGAAAGCCAGTTTTCATGTATTTGAAAACTCCTGGAATGACTCCTGGCACCCCCACCCAGTAATCACTGCTGAGTAACACACTACTGTAGGTAGAAGAACCACCATGGTGGACATAGGGTTCTCTAAAATATATCCTGCTAAATATTGATTGGACTCAAACAGAGCACATCACAACAAAATAAAATAGAGCATCACTAGAAAGCATAGAATAGGACTGCAGACCATCAAATTGCAGGGCTTACTTCTAACTAAACATGCATAGGTTCAGACTATGGGGGGGGGGAGAAGCAGCTTGTAAGCAGCAAGATACCCCAATCAAGACAGTTGTCAATAATGGCCAGCACATCTTAAGATATTGTAACCAGTATTTTTATTTATTACATTTATACCCCGCCTTTTTTCCTGCAAAGAACCCAAGGCAGCTTACATAATCCTCCTCTCCATTTTATCGTCACAACAACCCTGTGAGGTAGGTGAGGCTGAGAGTCAGTGACTGGCCCAAAGTCACCCAGTGAGTTTCATGGCCAAGTGGGAACTAGAACCCGGATCTCCCGAGTCCCAGTCCAACACTCTCACCACTATGCCACACTGGCTCTTCAGTGTACTACTACAGGTTTGCCCTCTTCCCTCATCAGTCCTCCTGCAGGTATCGCAGGGTACACTGCAGGAGCACTGAGTTTCCCACCCCCCAAAGCTGTCATTTGCACTAATCCCCCCGCCCCGCCCCCGGGGATTCCTTCTGGTTTTGCCACTTCCCAGGGTGGTATCAACTTGGGGTAAATGGCAAAACTGAGGGGACAGCTGGGGCTTCCCAGCACCCTCCAAAAAACCCAGGGATCCTGTGTGGGAGGAAATTAAGGGGGTGTCCCCCAAAACACCTTTTTTGCAGGATCTTGGGCTTTTTAGGAGGCCCTTGCGCCTCTGGGTTATCCACACTTGGGAAAGTGAAGCAGCCCAGGGGGGCATGAGCCCCCCCCCAAACCCAAAGATTCTGCTGCAAAGGGTGCTTTCCACTCCCCCTGCAACCTTTTTTTTTTTTAAAATGTAAAAGAAATAGTTAGGAGTGGGCTACAAAGTTCCATTTTGGCATGGACACTGTGTCCATTCAGACAAGTGTCCGTGCTGAATTGGAACTTTGTAGCACACTGCTACCTCCTCCTCCTCTTTTACATTTTAAAAAAAACGTTGGGGGGTGAGTGGAAAGCAACCTTTGCTAGCCCCTTGGCAAGAGCGGCAGCCTTTTTTTGCTGCTCTTGCCAAGGGACTCTGTGCCTTTTTGGCTACTCAGTGGGTTAGCCTGTCATCTGGGTTCAGACAACACACTAAACCTACTAGGGTTTTCTTAACTCTACTTGCAAGCCTTGGCTTAGCAGGGTGGTTTATAAGCCACACCAGGTTGGCTTATAAACCACTATGCAGGGTTCAGACAACATGCTAAGCCACTCTGCCACTTAACCTACTGAGGCATAGCGTGTTGTGTGAACCCAGTCACTGATTACAGTTAAGCAGCATTACAGTTAAGCAGTAATCAAGAAATAAGTTATGCACCCAGTGAACTGTAATTGGTTCCACATTTGTTGTAAACAGTGCACAATTGTAGTCTTCCCTAGAAATTTAAGATTTTGCTGTTTCAGCACATGCATGTACACACATACCAAGTCAAAGGTTGCAGTCTGTGACATATATCTATGGAAAGAATAAGAGTTTTAAGACTGAAATACTATGAATGCAAGTTAAACAGGATGTATCCAATAATAAAATCTGGGCATAGCGGTAGATTGCCATCTGACCGTAACCCTGTGACTTGTCAAGTCTACAGTATCTCATCACTATCCTGCACCCCCACAGCTGAGGAGAAGAGCAACCCTCTCTATCTCCAGGTTTTCTTTGTTCTGAATATGTGGCTCAGAGAACAAGAGCTTTGATGTGGGGGTAGGTGGGCTTGCCCCTTATGCCCTTTCAGGTTAACCATCTATAGAAATGTGTTATAATGCACAGACAGTCCTTCTGGCAGCAACCTGGAAACAGATCTTCTCAGCGGTGGCACCCACTTTGCGGAATGCCCTCTCACTTGGTATGCAGGTGGCATCAACTGTGGCATGTTTTAGGCACCAGTTAAATACCTCTCTTTTTACCCAGGCCTTCCCTGACTGATTGTGCTGCCCAGTTTGTTGACAGTTAGTTCCCAGACTTTAAAAGTTTTACTTGAGAATGGTTTAAAAAACAAACAAAAAACCCATGTTTTTTTCTGCAGAGACATTTTGTATTCTGTTTTGAAGTGTTTTAACTGTGGGCGTTCTGCATTTTAACATGTTATGTTGTAAACCGCCTTTTCAGATATAAATCAACTGGTCTATAAATTGTTTGAATAAAAAATGTGGGGTTAAGAGGGTGGGAAGAACTTCGATTCCTATTCGAGCCTGCAGCCCCAGAGATAACAAGTGGCCCGGGGAAAACCTCAAGGAAGTTACCGGCCAACAGAGCCAAGGTTGAAACTCCCCCCCCCCCTCCCCGAACTTCCTTCTTTTCTTGAATGGTGCAGAACAGCAAGGCTAGCAAAAGGGCAGGGCTGGACCCGGAAAGTTCTTTCGGGGCGTGTGTGTGTCCCTAGCGACGTCTGCGGTCGTCCCTGGCATATCCCATCCTGGGCTCTTCAGCCGCAGAAATAAAAGGCAGGAAGGCCGCCCGCCAGCCCACCCTTACTTTGAGGAAACGAGGAAAAGAGGAGGAAGGAACGGGCTTTCTATTTTAGTCCCCCTCCCTCCTTCCCTCCCGCGAGGCGCTGGAACGAGGAGGCGCGAAGCCCTGCGCCGGCTGCGAATCCAAGTATCTACACCAGAAAGGAAAGGGAGGCAAGCGGGCAAAAAGGAGCCTGCCGAGGAAACCTTGGCCGCTCAAGGCCATCCTCCTCCCTCGGCCGCCGCCGCCGCCGCGTGCGTGACAGCGGCCCAACCCACGGGCCTCACCCTGCGGCTGGGCACCGGCAGCTGGACCGACCAGGCCGCTCTGAGAGGGGCAGGCTTCGGGGAGCGGCGGCAGGGCGCACCCTCGCCCAGACGCTCCGACGACCGCCTCACCTGGCTGTGGGGCTCGGCGCCGGAGAAGCCTCGTACGTAGCCGTTCTTCAGACCGCAGCCGTGCCCGGTATGGCTGCAGCCGTTGGCATGGGGCTGCCCGCCCAGCTTCTCGGGGCCGCGCTTCATCTTGCCGATTCAGACAGCAGTAGCCTGGAAACCAACCACCGCCCGTCCCTGCGCGGCTATATGGCACCGGAAACCCTGCCGGAAGCGCCCGCCAATCACGGGCGGAGACGTCACCGCGGGGGCGGAGACGGCGCAAAGGGCTACCCTAGCACCTTTGGCCCGAAGCCCGTGAAGGGAGAAGCGCGCTCGAGGCGAATCCGGATCCAGACGGATGGACTGGCGTCTTTGGCCACAGGATCCAGATACGGAAGTGGAGGGCGGCGCTCCCAAGATTCGACCGGACCAATCACGTGCGGGGTGAAGTTCTGTTTCGGGGCGGAGAAAGGGAAATTATCCAATCGCTAGGCAAGGAACTCAAGAACGGAGGGCGGAAGAATTTGGAAGAAGACTCCGCGGGGAAGGGTCGTCGCCGTGCATTGGTTGGGCAGTTAAAGTAGGCAGGCAGGGCGAGAACATATTTGCAACGCTCCAGAAGCGGGATGAATAAGAAGCCAATGCTGTGAGTTGTATCCAATATTAGCCCTACTTAGAGTAGACCCATTGAAATAAAGGTAGACTAACATTGGATACAGCCCTGGGGGTGCTTGTTCCCTTGGACTCCTGCTCCCAAACAGTTAGAAAAAAGACGGTGGAGGCAATGACAGAAGATTGTAAAATGTTGATCTGTAAAAGTTTGCAAAATTTTCTAGCCTAGTATTGCCTACTCTGAATGGCAGTGGCTCTCCAGTGTCTTACATAGAAGATCTTTCCTAGTCTCTTTCTAAACCAGAGATGCAAGGGATTGAACCTAGGACCTTCTGCATGCAAAACACAGTGGGCACTATCCAATGTTGCCACTCCCCTTACGCCATTGATATAGGTTTTCCCGGAAAACCCATCACACCAGCATATACTATTGGCGTTGTGCTAAAAGTCTCTTACTCTGGTGCTACATCAACTGTGTAAGTGGAGTGGCAGCACTAGATACTGCCCAGTCACTTTATTTGCATGCCGCCATGTTTCCATATACATTATGCACAAAACAATTCACGACAAAGCATAACGAAAGACACTATACATCTCTATCCATAATATCCATATAAAAGACTATTTAAAACAGTTTCATAATAACAAAAAATATGTAATAATACCATCAATATCAATAAGCAAAGGAAACTGTTGGAGCATAAGAAAAGTTCCAAAATCTACAGTCAAGCAATACTTTTATTAGGACCAACTAAAATAGTTCACAAAATAGTGAGCAAGCTTTTGAGTTCTCCAGGAATCTTCCTCAGACAGCTGGATGTGTGGACTAAGTGCATGGCGTTCTGGTGGTGGAGAAAGCTGACTCAATTCTGTCTTTAGTCGCAATGCCAATTAATTCAATCGCCTACAAGAACAAAGTGAAACACCCTCTGCCCTAGGTGGTAGCAGCAACAGCAGAATGAGCCCTTTTAAAGAGCGGTAGAGGGAGGCAGAGAATAAAAGGAACAGGAGACACCCCCTGGCATCGATGGTAAGTGGCAGGTAGCAAAGCTCTCCTCTGATGATGGTAGTCAGACTATGTGCTCCACCACTGAGCTATGGTCCCTCTTTCAAAAAATGGGCTCTGTGGCATTTTCAAATCTGGCAAACATGTTTATATTATAATGGACCTATTTTTGATACATTTTTAAATTTTATTTATTTTTACATTTATATCCCACCTTTCTTCAAACATGGAACTCAAGGGTAGCTACATGGGATGGGATTCCCAGGTGCCTTACTGCCTCTATTTAATTACTGCTTCTGTTTGCCGCCCAGCAGAACTTTTATGGTCATTCGGGGCCTATTATATGCTGGGCCTAAGGACACTGTAGACCCGTCCAAGGCACACTAACATTGATGCTAGGCACTTCCAGGGTAAAATCTCTTGCATCTGCCGAGACTTAGACTCCAGTGTTACAGCAGTTGGATCAGATGAGGTACCCAAAGCACAGCCTGGTCCAGCCTTCTTGGATGAGTTTCAGTTAGTACTGATTGAGGATGCTGACAAAGTGCTTGGACAGGTTTGTGTAGCCACTACCATACTGGATCCTTGCCTGCCTTGGTAGGAAGGGAACAGCTGGCTGGGCTAGGGAGGTGATTAATCCTGTTACGACAGATCATTCTGGGCGGTAGATTCCCTCTAACCCCACACTCTTACGAAAGATTTAGGATCTTGGGCTGGGGTAAAACCTGCACTGCTGGGGTGGAAAGTGTGCGCTTTGCTCCTTTTATACTTAAACAAACCTACACACACACACATAGACTCTAGAAACAAAAGGGTGGTTTTATTGAAGAAGAATACAGAGTAGGTACAGCGTCTTACTTGTTGGTAAAGCAAACCTAGTGATGTCAGGCAGCAAAATATCCTTACGCTATGGTTCAAACACACCCTGTATTCTGGAGAGGAGAAAGAGTCCCTTTTGCCACAAGCCTGAATAGAAAAGGGGGGGGGGAGAGATTCCCGCCTAGAAGGATAGAAAAACAAAGTCCTGGCTACTACCTGTCTGCTGTGATGAGGTTCCAGCTGTAGCCCCGCAGTCCGCGTTCCAAGGTGACCCCCTCAGCTCTCTCTCCCGACACACCTTGCTAAAACCTCTTGGTTCTTATAGTCTCTTTCCTGCCTTTTTTGGAGGGAATGAGAGCAGTGGGGGTGGTCTTTGCCCCACAGATGTCTTCCAACCCTGCTAACGACCTTACTCTTTGTATTTTGATAGCTCCTGATGGGTGTACTTAGGAAAGCAAAGGTTTGGGTCTTCCTGCTGATGGGACTGTTTTTGGAGTAAGCTTCTGGTGGTATTCGCCCAGTGGGGGGGGGAGCCATATCTTTTCAGGAGAAATCCTCCTGTGTTTTAGGCGATATGCAATATTCAGGTCTTAATCAATGCAAGCCTGCCACTCATTTGCCCATGCATGCCTCTAGGCTTCACTCACTCTTCCATTCAAACCTTCAGTCATGACCTTTTGCCTTTTGCCCTGCTGGGGAGGTGGGCAGGCTGCTTCTTTTCTCTTGAACCCTTGCTTACCCAACGCTTCTTGTGAGGGCTGTGGACTTCCTTTTGGAGGTGTAGCCATAACCAAATGATCAGAACTATATCTCATCTTAACAGTCCCCCCGTTGGTAGCTTGGTATACGGAGAATATGAAGCTACCACCTCTTTAATTGGCACCAGGCATTCATTCACAGCTGCAGCCTCTGGAACTTTCGTGTCAACCTTTTCATCCATACAAGCATACCTAGGGTTGCAATGAAAAGACAGCTTTGCACTATGGCCATGATTACGATTGGGTGGAGCAAGATTGCCCACACTCCTGCCAAATTTGGGGACCACCCCTCTAGTGAACTCCACCAGCTCTTTGCTCCTGCTTGCCTCACTGAGGCTGCAATTTTCTTGATTTCCTGATTGTCATGGTGAACTTCTAGAACTGCTTGCTCTCCTAGTTCCTTAACTATGTCTAGTACTTTTTGCAGTGTTGGGTGGGCTAGCAATCCCTGTAGGTCTTGCAAGCCATAACCTAAGGAAATGGGTGTGAGGGTAGGGTAAAGCCCTACCTGTTCCTTAATCATTTGCACTGTCCATACTGGCACACTAAATTCAAAATCACAACCTACTATTGTACTTATGCTACAAAAACACCTATTTACATATCTAACCATTGGTTGAATGAACTGCTTGTTGATGATCACATATGCACAACTTGTCCTGATACACATACACCTTTGTCCGGTGTATATGACAGCTGAACTAGACTCCTTCTTGAGCATAAATGAACAGTAGGATGTATTTCTTGCCCCATAGGAAAAGCAGTTGCATGGAGTCTCCAAGGTTTGGTCCTCGCACACAAAGCCTAACCCTGGGTGATGCTGACACCCTCTGACATTTATGGTCTCCCAAAATCCCACCCTGAGGTGTGTCCAGTGTTCTTCTCTTGCGCATACATGACCATGCCTTTACTGATTGGGATGCCCAAGGGAACACCTGGAAAAGCTCTCATGGTTTCCCTGGCTTCTACAGTGGCCAGGAACAGTGTGAGTTCTTTGCCTTCTCTGTCATACGTGGCATTCCTTAGCTCCCACCATTTGTCTAGCTCTTGCTCTCCTTTGGACATGTAAGGAGCAATTACATTTTTGACCTCTTGGGGGAGTACCTGGTTTTCCCAAACCTCCCTTGCCATAAGTCTTCCCATTTTCCCCTTCCCTACTGACTCGTGGTCAGGTATGGTGCACATTGTGGAAATTCCTGGGAGATATTCAATTTATGGAGTGGTATAATGACCTGTTTCAAGGATCTTTTTGGTTGCCAAATCACTTCTTGGAATTGATTCATTTTTAGCACATGTGACCCGATTATAGGGTATTGTAACTTGGACAACATTGTCACATTTTTTATTAGGGGATCTATTGCTAGAACCTTCTGCCCAACCCTGAGGGTGTAAGGGCACTTTGGAAGTCAATAACAGCATCATAACTCACCGAGCTAAATGGAATATGTTCCCTGTTAGTTCCACAATGCCTCTCATCCAACATCAAACCCCAGTCCAAAATGCCTTGGCTTTTCAGCTTCTCCACAGACACGTGGCCTTTAAAATGCTTCCAGTTCTGGAAAGATCTCCGGTAAACTTGCCCAGTGGAGGCCGTTAGAGTGAGCAGGATTTCTTTGCCTTTCCGCCTCTCCTTTTCGCTGACCACCATGATTTGGAAGTGGACTGCTGATCCTACTGCCCAAGTGACCGCAGTGACTAAGATGATGTGACAGACGGGCTCTCTGGAAACATCCGCTCTTTGGCTGGCGTTGAAAAGGGGTGCACATTGCAACTGTGCCCTGGAGCTCTTGTGGTCGCCAGTAAAGCAGAAGCTGGTTTGGATCTCCGCCCCACTGCGCGTGCAGGGAATCCTGTGTTCTGCCTCACAAGCTGCATCATGCTGCACATTCACTCGGAAGGAGGATTTTAATGCCTTTCTTGGGACTTGTTCACGGATTAGGTCGGTCAGAGTGCACGCCATGTCGATTTCTGGCCGCGCCACCTCATGGCACCTCCACCCGTTGGTGACTTCCCAATCGCCCATGACTCCTCGCACGATTCCCCACAGAACTAGGGTCTTCTACATGTTGGCTGGATAGGGTAAAGAGAGAGAAACTGTGAAGTCCTAACCCTCCCCCACCCGCCTAGTTTGGCAATGCCCAATTATTTCTAATCACACACAACATACAAGACACACACACATAAGACTTCCTGCCCAGATCTTTTTGTGGTTTTCTTCTCTGTACACTTGCAATCTGAGGCTTGGGTCATTCTGCGAACACCAGGAGAGAGAATGCCCGTTTACTGCTCAGTTGCTGTGCTCAGATCCACTGCACCTGCATCTGGAGCAGATCCACTGCACCTGCATCTGGAGGCTTTTCTTTCCATTCTTTTAACTGGGAGCAGTGAAAGTATTTCTTCCATGCCTTGCCCTTCTTACCAGGTGGGATCTCAACCTGGTAGACTGCCGGACTGGCTCTGTCTACAATTAAGGCTGGCCCTTCCCACTTGTGCCCTTGCTCATGAATGAACTGAATCAAGTCCCCCCCCGTACACACCCTGGGACTATCCAGTGGCGAACTTGGTCTGAACTAATGGCCCACCACAATCCGTCTTCCTGCCGGATTTGGTATTTTCCCTTTGAACTTCGGCCTGCTGCTGCTAATGCTTCTACCTCCTTGTCTCCCTTCTGCAGCTCTGCTAGGTCTAGAGTGGTTACACTTGCTCTTTGTGCTTGTCCCCTGGTTGTGAGTGCAGCTATGGGATGATTGGACTTTGCCTCTTTAATCAGCACGCTCTCATTCACGCGCCCACACTCTATATTGTTTTTAGCCCAAACTTCTGGAAGCTCCTCTGTCCGTGGGTCATCTACCAAGGCTGCCAGAGGCTGGGGTGCCTTGATAGCTGCACACCAGTGTACAGCAGAGACCTCCTTGGGGCCTCCCTCAATTTGCCACAAAACACTATTTGCCAAATCTACTACCATAGAGTGTGCATGCAGGAATGGAATTCCTAGAATGCCTTCTCTTCCGTGCAAAGCTCCTGTTACTGTCCCTTTAAATGGTCCTAAAGCTATGGGGATGTCTTGCCAGACTGTGACTTCTTGCAAGGCACCGCCATATCGCTTTATGCTAATTACAACTTTGGTGTTGGTCCCTTGGTTCACCCAGACTGGATCCAGCACATTGACCGATGCACCTGTGTCTATTAAACATTGGGCTACAGTTCCCAGCTCCCCAATTACAGCCCGAACTGTTGGCCTCCCCCACTGGTCAGGCGTTAGCCTGCAGATGAGGCTAGGAGGGGCCAGGGGAACCGGGCCTCCCTAGCACAGATCCCACTGGATCTCATGCAGTGCCTGAATGGCTTCTTGCTGCTCTGCTGTCTGGGCATGGATTGCTGCTGTGGGGGCTACCCCATTGGCAGGCTCTGGATACGCTGGGGCGGAGGGCACGACTGGAGCTGTGGCTTCCTCCCACCCACCAAGGTTACTCCCCAATTTTTGCTGGACTGCTTCTTTTAACACGCTGGTTGGCTGTTGGTCAAACTGCCTCATATCTTCCCCAAAGTCTTTTAACAGTCTCCACAGGACTCCCCATGGAGAGTTTTCTCGGTCTCTGGGCCCATCCCCTTGGCTTTTTAGGACTGGTTCTGTGTAGCCATCCCTTTTGTCCCTCTGCAATATCTGTTCTAGCTGCAGCCTGGCATTTGCCACTGCAGCCTTACCCAGGAAAGTAGGCACCTTTCCTGGCAGGCAGCCTCTTCCAACCCCATTTTGCCCTTTCCCTTGGCCTCGGCCCCACTTAGATCCATTCTGTTGCCTGGGCATGCCTCTGTCTGCCCCAGGGACTACTGAAGAATGAGGCCCTTGGTTTGTGTAGGTCAATGCCTGGATTGGCTCTGGAAGCCCTTTCTTTTTGGGGGTTCCCTCTTTCTGGGGGGGGGCGCTGTTTCTCTTATCCACTCAGAGACTTGCTGGACTGCCTCCTGCAACTCGGCCCATGTAATCTGTTGGGGGTCTATTCTTCCTATCGCCCTCCTTGTTTGGGTGTTTAGCCCAGTGTAGGCTGCCTCAACAAACTCTCTAGTGTTGTAATCCCATTGCCCCTGTGCTCTGAAAACTCCATTTGCTAGTCTGGCTAGCATTTTCTTTCTGTTTAAATAGACCTCGGGTCCCTCATGGGGTGCCTGAGAGTCCATTAAATACAGTCTGAGGCACGGCGTGCCTGGAAAGAAAATATTTATGGCCACCTTCATCCAATCACTGAGATTGGGACCAGTGATCAATCCTACTCCTGCCTCGATACACGTGATGTCATTCTCAGAGGCAGTACCGTGCCACTTGGCCTACATCAAAGATGTCAGCAGTGGGGTGAATAGTACTGATTCGAGCAAGCCATGCCAGTACCGTTGCTTTATTGAGTGGACCCAACACCTCAGCCAAAGCTTTTGCCTGAGATGGGGACCACCTCACTGTGTCCTGTACTTCTTCTACTCTAGGTCTACCATTCCCAGAGCCAATTGTAGTCACTGTCTTGCTTATTATTGGAGCTACTGGCATTTCTCCCTTAGCCTCTAGCTCTCTTCCTTCGGGGCTCCCCAGGCGCTGAGCTGGAGGATCTGGCTCTGGGCTTGGCGTGTGGTGGATAAATGCCCTCAACTCGCTAACCTCCGCATCTGGCAAGACACTTTGGATAGCGACATTGAGCCCTAGCTGAGCTTCTAGCTGCCTTTGAAGTTCCTGGATTTGCTTCTTGCAGTGGTCATGTGTGACCACATGCCTTTGTCTTTGCAACTTCCCTGTTAACACCTCAGTGACTGCCCTAGCCTGGTTTAGATTTTTCGTGGCTTCTTCTACTTCACCACTTGCCCTTTGTGCCTGGTGCACAGCCTGGTCTCTTTCCAGCTCCATCTGCCTGAGAGCTGAACCCCAACGCACTTTGTCTGCTTGTATTTCTTCTTTCTCCCTGATTAACTGTTGGCATTCCAATTTCCACCCTTCTACAAACTGTTTTTGCTGGTCTAACTCCTCCTGCATTGCCTCTACCATTTTTTGGTAGCTGCCACACACATTATGCATTCCCCATAGAATGGCTGTCTTTCTCTGTGATTTGGAAGGCTTGCTTTCTTTAAAATACACTTCCAAAGCTTCATTGAGTGTTTTAAAAGGATTGCTCGTTTTAAAACAATTATCTCCCCATACACATGTTCCTCTTTTGGCAATGTATGCCTCTAATTATGTCAATTCTCCTCCCTTCTTGAGAAATCTCCTGGCTCCACTCATGGGGGAGGCTATTGAAGTAGCTGCCATTACTTTTCCCTTTGTGGTTACCCCTAGGGAAGAAGAACTCTTTTTGGGGGGTGCTTTGGCCCTGCCCAGGTCTCAGGAGTGGATACGCCTTGATCAAAGGCGATCCCTTGCCTTGCAACCCGCAGCTGCTCCAAATCACCCTCCAAAAGGCACTTGCACTTTGCTTATGCTCAGGAACTCTGCGCGTTTCTGCGACTTACAAGTCCCACAATGTGATGTTCTTAAGTTCTTTCAAACACCTCCTACGTTTCTTAGCTCTATGAACTGGCTGCTGGTTTCCTGGGATCATGGGTTGGCCGCTTCCCATTTCCCAGAAGACCCTGCTGCCACTTGTGAGTGCTGTTTCCCACTACTCCTTTTCTCTCCTGTGCACACTGTTAGAAGTGACTTTGTTCAAGTCCTGTAAAAAGAAAGAGTTCTCTGGACAAGAAAATTGGTGAAAGCAAAGCACTTTTTATTGAATACAGTCTTGCAAGAGTGGGTGCGCTATGCAGGTAGGCACACCTTAACATTCAAGCAGCGTGTTTTTATTCCCTATGCCCAGCCACAGGGTTCCTCCCTCATTCCCCCATTGGCTGGGTACTTTGAGGTTCACAGCCTATCCCGACCGCCTAAACCGAATACATTATTCCCCGCCCCTGTTTACAGTCCCTCCTCTTGTTGTGTTGTATCCCCTTACTCAATTTCCTATGGCTCTTCCACACATTCCTTAACTTCATTTTAACTTTGACCTCTTACTCTCCATCAGCAGCACCTTTCTTTGACACTTCTTTCGTTTTGAAACTACGGGTCGGCCTGGTTTATGATGGGGACCCTGGTGGGCGGGGTGTCGTAGCTTCCCTTCCAGACTAAAAGGAGGATTCTTCATTTATCTGTACTACTTATTCAAGTCATCCCTATCTAAGCATAATTTATCATCTACTAATCCCATGCCATCCTTATGACCCGGCATTGAGTTCCTTACATATTTTAGGCTCATTTATCACATAGACTGGGGCCCCCATTCAGGGTGAGTTCTCTGGCTTCTTTAATTTCGGTCCTTTGTATTTATTTATATAATTCCGGAAAGAACATTCTCTATTCTTTAAACACACGTGGTTTCCCTTCACGTCACTGTTCTTCCAGTGATCAGAGACACGCTCCCAATGGTTCCTTGTCCAGCAACAAGAACAAGTGCACTGGGTTTTGAACTATGCGCCCTCAACCCAAAACACACAATACAGCCCTGCCACGTTGGCCTCGTCCACCTCAGCCATCCGGGTCAGCCCCGCCGTACCCCAACAACACAGGCACTGTCTTGGCCCTCACACTCCACCCCAGAAAACAAGCAAGCAATGCGCCTGCTACCCCGCTGTCAGAACAAAAACTCAACGCCTCGGTCACCCAATACAACAAACAAAGCTAAGCACTGCGCTCTGGGTCAGCCCACGCTCGTACCCCAGAACAACACAAGCTAAGCACTGCGCTCTGGTCAGCCCACGCTCGTACCCCAGAACAAACACGCTACCCGCGCTGGCGCCCAGCACCCAGAACAACACACTGCTCTCTGGGTCAGCCACGCTCGTACCCCAGAACAAACCCACAGCTAAGGCACTGCGCTCTGGGTCAGGCCCACGCTCGTACCCAGAACAAACACAAGCTAAGCACTGCACTCTGGGGTCAGCCCACGCTCGTACCCCAGAACAGAATCCAACTTTGGATGTTTGGCCTCCTCGCCCTCAACTCAAAGTTGCCTTCCCGTCGCTTAGAAATAGAAAGGGAAAGCTCCTGACACTCCCCACCACAACTGCTACACGCTCCCCAGTGAGGATCTTAAGGAACCGCACTTTGCTGCCTGATCTTAAAAATCCACCACCTTGCTGCCCCGCTTTCTCCACCAATCTGTTACAACAGATCATTCTGGGCGCTAGATTCCCTCTAACCCCACACTCTTACGAAAGGTTTAGGATCTTTGGCTGGGGTAAAACCTGCGCTGCTGGGGTGGAAAGTGTGCGCTTTGCTCCTTTTATACTTAAACAAACCTACACACACACACATAGACTCTAGAAACAAAAGGGTGGTTTTATTGAAGAAGAATACAGAGTAGGTACAGCGTCTTACTTGTTGGTAAAGCAAACCTAGTGATGTCAGGCAGCAAAATATCCTTACGCTATGGTTCAAACACACCCTGTATTCTGGAGAGGAGAAAGAGTCCCTTTTGCCACAAGCCTGAATAGAAAAGGGGGGGGGGAGAGATTCCCGCCTAGAAGGATAGAAAAACAAAGTCCTGGCTACTACCTGTCTGCTGTGATGAGGTTCCAGCTGTAGCCCCGCAGTCCGCGTTCCAAGGTGACCCCCTCAGCTCTCTCTCCCGACACACCTTGCTAAAACCTCTTGGTTCTTATAGTCTCTTTCCCGCCTTTTTTGGAGGGAATGAGAGCAGTGGGGGTGGTCTTTGCCCCACAGATGTCTTCCAACCCTGCTAACGACCTTACTCTTTGTATTTTGATAGCTCCTGATGGGTGTACTTAGGAAAGCAAAGGTTTGGGTCTTCCTGCTGATGGGACTGTTTTTGGAGTAAGCTTCTGGTGGTATTCGCCCAGTGGGGGGGGGGGAGCCATATCTTTTCAGGAGAAATCCTCCTGTGTTTTAGGCGATATGCAATATTCAGGTCTTAATCAATGCAAGCCTGCCACTCATTTGCCTATGCATGCCTCTAGGCTTCACTCACTCTTCCATTCAAACCTTCAGTCATGACCTTTTGCCTTTTGCCCTGCTGGGGAGGTGGGCAGGCTGCTTCTTTTCTCTCGAACCCTTGCTTACCCAACGCTTCTTGTGAGGGCTGTGGACTTCCTTTTGGAGGTGTAGCCATAACCAAATGATCAGAACTATATCTCATCTTAACAATCCCTCCTTGTGAGAGGGAGTGGTCCCATGCTGTCTGAAAGAGGTGGTGGTGGTGGTATCACTCCTGAAGAAATCTTTGTCGTAAATCCGCCCAGTGTCAAGATAAGCCAGAGTGTCAAAGCCAAAATATATCAGTCCAAAACAGAGCAAACAAACTAGTTAAGGATCAGGCACAGCCGTAGTCAGGGTCGTTCCGAGGATCAGAGGTCTGAGGTCAGGATTATCAGGAGCGTCTGGCAGTAGCTGTAGCAAACAATTGCTTCCAGTATCTGAGTGTGTTTGGGACTTGCCTTTTGAGCAGGCGCTGATTGGTAAGGCTGCCCAGCTGGGTCAGGCTGCACTTAGCCTGACCCCACCCCAAACACACTCTGGCACGGCTGGTCTCTGTCTGACCTACTGGAGGCACAACAATCTTCTCTGGACCCAGAAGAATTTAACAACTTTAGGCCGCTGGCAAATGTTCCTTTCCTGGGCAAGGTCCTTGAGAGCTGGTGGTGGCCAACCAGCTCCAGGCACTCTTGGACAAGACTGATTATCTGGATCCATTTCACTAGGGGTTCAGGCTGGGTTTTGGCATCGAAACAGCTTTGGTCGCCCTGTATGATGACCTATGTTGGGAAAGAGACAGTGTGTGTGTGACCCTGTTAATACTCCTGGATCTCACAGTGACTTTCAATACCATCGACCATGGTATCCTTCTGGGGGGACTGTCTGAGCTGGGAGCGGGAGGTACTGCATTGCCATGGTTCTGTTCCTACTTGGATGATGACCTGCTGGCAGAAGGTGGTACTTGGGGAATATTGCTCAGCCACATGGATTCTCCAGCATGGGGTTCCCCAGGGTCATTTATGTCCCATATGCTATTCAGCATCTACACGAAACCATTGAGTGGGGTTGTCCGGAGTTTTGGAGTGCATTGCTATCAGTATGTTGATGACACACAGCTCTATTTCTCCTTTTCATCTCCATCAGATGAGCTATGGTTGTGCTAAGTCAGTGCCTGGCTGGACTGGATGAGGGCTAGCAAACTGAAGCTCACTCCAGACAAGACTGTGATGCTGTTAGTGGGTGGTTCTTTTGACTGGATGGAGGATGCTCAACCTGTTCTGGATGGAGGAGCAGGTTTGTAGCTTGGGGGTCCTCCTGGACCCATCTTTGTCACTTGAGGCTCAAGTGGCCTCAGTGGCACAGAGTGCCTTCTACCAGCTCCAGCTGGTGGCCCAGCTATGCCCCTATCTGGACAGAGATAGCCTGGTTTCAGTAATCTAAGCTCTGGTAATCTCCAAGTTAGATCACTGCAATGCACTTTACGTGGGGCTGCCTTGAAGATTGCTCAGAAGCTGCAGCTTGCGCAAAATGCAGGAGCCAGACTAATAACTGGGACCAGAAAGTTCGACCATATAACACCAGTTCTGACCCACTTGCATTGGCTGCCTGTATGCTTCCAAGCTCGATTCAAGGTGCTGCTGCTAACCTTACATGGCTTGGGACCGCAATACCTGACAGAGCATCTCTCTCGACCCGAATCTACCCAGACACTACAATCTACATCTGAGGCCGTCCTCCAAGTGCCACTTCTGAGGGAGGCTTGGAGGGTGACAACAAGGGGGGAGGGCCTTCTCAGTGGTGGTCCCCCTATTATGGAATGATCTCCCCACTGAGGCCCGCCTGGCACCAACTATGTTATCCTTTTGGTGACAGGTTAAGACTGCCCTCTTCTCCGAGGCATTTAATGGCATACAGGGGGCATTTATGTTGGTGCAGTTGTATTGAAATTGTTCTGGCTGTTCAAATTGTTTTGAATTCTGTTTTAAATTTTGTATACTGGAATTTTATGCTGTTTTTATTGTATTTGTGGTTTGTATTTTTTATGAATTGTTGTGAACCACAGAGAGAGCTTCAGCTATTGGGCAGTATAGAAATGAAATTAATAAATAACAACAACAATCCACAGTTCACAACCCAACAACAAACCATGGGTTCCCTTCATGGGTTGTTCGTGGTTAACAAGCCATGGACTTCTTAGCATAGCTGGGTTCAGACAACACAATAACCCACATTTCAACAACAACCCACGGTTCAACAACAACCCATTCACAACCCTTGAGTGTGGCTTATTGTGCAGTCTGAACCCAGTCACTGTTCTAACTTAAGTCCCATTCAGGGGTTTACTCTCAGTAGGACTTACATTGGATACAACCCCATGTTACAGCAGCGTGGTGGAATAAACTCACAAAAAAGCAGGTTCCCACAGTGCTGCTGTAATGTTAAAAATGTATATGAGCCTTTACTGAATATTTCTGCATGTAAAGTGGCTTTTAGCAGCATAGCTACAAACATGGTCTTAGGTGAGGCAATGAGGCAAGTGGAACTACTGTGACATGCTCTGCTATCACTCATTTGTACTCTCATAGTAACTCCTTAATACAAATGCCCCTCTGTCAATTTCCCTGCTGCTTTAAAACTTTCCAGGCCACTGCTGTGCTGCTGCATCAAGCGATGGTGGCTTACATACAGTGTAGCTGGCTGGGGCACGCTGGGAGTTGTAGGCCAAAAACATCTGGGGACCCAAGGTTGGAGAACACTGCTGTAGTGCCAGTGCTGTGATGTCCCACCTGCTCAGTACACTTTATTCATTCATTTACCGCATTTTACCCCACTCTTCAGTCAAAAAAAGGTTACAAAGATTAATAATAAGGCTTACAATCTAAAAGACACGACACAAAAGGGAAAGAGATTGGGAAGAAGGCGCCAGCCCAGTTGATAGGATCAGGCTGACAGACCTAAAATTGGAGCTGTGTATCTTAAACACCACTATATTTTTATGGCAAGTTAAATATAAAGAAAATCACATGTTGTGAGAATAGCTCCTCCACCCAGCAAAAATTATAGCTATGAGAAAAAATGGTTTTTTAAATGTGACATAGAACAATTTTCAAATATCCTAGAAGGGGAAAAGGTTATCGGTAAACAGGTTGCCATAATTTTACATCACAGACTTGGGAGAATACAATACAATACAAGAGGAGACTGAGGGGAGATATGATACTACTCTTCCAGTACTTAAAGGGAGTGGAAGACCGACAACTTGGTCTTCTGCGCGGGTTCAATGCTAAGGGGGTAGCTAGCGAGTCCTAGGGCGGGCCTTCTCCGAGGTCCCCCAGTGACTATCACCCTTAGCCCAGAACAAAGGGATAACTTATAGCCACAAAAGTATCTTTTATAAAACAAGTTTATTTACAAAATCACCTTCACAAACCCAGACACACGCCAGCAATACAGCTTATCAGTACGGTACAAAGTAGCAAGCAAGAAGTCTCAAGGACACCGTGATTTCAGGGCTCTCAGCTAGTTAGTTCAGCTCGGGCTCCAGCAGAGACCCGGTCAACCGCATGCTGCTAGCTGGGTTCCCGGCGGAGGTCCGGTCTACCCAAGCGGCTAGCTGGGTTCCCGGCGGAGGTCCGGTCTACCCAAGTGGCTTGTGAGTGATTTCAGCTTGGTTTCCCGGGGGTCCGGTCAACCCAAGCGGCCAGTGATTTCAGCTAGCTGGAGCACGCCGGGTGCTGCTACCCGGGGTTGCCGATCCCTTCGTTCCCTTACCCCAAGCATGGGGCAAGATTGCTGATCAGGTCCAACAACTCAGTTCCCTTGCACAGGGTGTTTTATACCTTGGTGTTTCAGGTAGCCCCTCCCTCCGTAATCAGGTGGGTTGCCAATCAGGTGGGTTGCCAGCCTCCCTGAGGGGCGGCCTTTTGGGTCAGGTGGGGTGACGCCTTCCCCCTGTGGGGTGGGGTCCCTTTGAAGCCACTTGCTTAATGGTCCCATCCTGTGGTGTTGAATGGTCCTTTCTTATGGGTGCCGAAGTGTCTGCTCTGGCGAGGTATTCAAGTCTTATGTAGATGGGGCTGATATACGAGAGCATTGACGAACCTGGCGATGCTTCCTGCCTTCCCCCCTGGGGTGATTCTATGCAGATGTTGTTTGTCCCCTTTGGTCTCTGTGGAGACTGGCTGTCTCACCCCCCTGGGTCTCCTTCCCCCCACCTTGGTGAGTGTGTGTGTGTCAGAAAGGGGGCTTAGGTTGGCTTTCTCCACAAAGGGTTGTCACACAGAGGAGGGCCAGGATCTCTTCTGAATCATCCCAGTTTGCAGGACACGGAATAATGGGCTCAAGTTACAGGAACCCAGATTCCACCTAAACATCAGGAAAAATTTCCTGACTGTCAGAGCAATAAGACAATGGAACCAACTACCTAGGGAGGTGGTGGGCTCTCCCACTCTGGAGGCATTCAAGGTGCGGCTGGACAGACATCTGTCGGGGATGCTTTGACCTGGATTCCTGCATTGAGGGGGGGGGAGGGGGGTTGGACTCGATGGCCTGGTAGGCCCCTTCCAACTCTACTTTTCTATGATTCTAACTTTGCTATTTCAAGAATCATACAGTTTGATTTTAAAGCATGTTGGTCCGGATGTATGCGAGACTCAAAGAGTTCATCGCAACAGGAGTTCCTGATAAATATGGTGAGTGTTGCAGCTTCAGTTGCAATCAGGACAAAAAAAGATACACTGTCTTTATACAGAATAGAGCATAGGAAGTTGCCTTGTACTGAGTGGTCCATCTAGCCCAATATTGTCAACACTCACTGGCAACAGCAGCTCTCCAGTGTTTCAGGCAAGATTGTTTCCTGGCCCTACCTGGAGATGCTGCGGGGATTGAACCTGGGATCTTCTGCATGCAAAGCAGATGCTCTGCCACTGAGCCATGGTCCCTTCCTGTTGTACCAGCTGCATTCTAATGCCAAACAATGCCAGCTCTTTGGATTTAAAATGTTACAGGAAATATGCTATTGATCAAATGAGTTGTTTTGTTGTGAGAAATAAGGAGCAGAAAATTAGTAGTAGTAGTAATTTGAGTTGAAAGATGGTCTATAAATCAAAACATAAATGCATGTATACAAATAAATACAAATACATAAGCAGTAGCAGCTGTAAGTGATAGGTTTAGATCTGGGGCATTTGGACTTTCTGTGCACTACTCCAAGGGTAGGCAACCTTTTTGGGCCCATGGGCACATTTGGCAATTTGAGAAACTGTCCTGGGCACCAGCCACAAAATGGATGTGCTGCAGATGAAAGCATTCACTTGCTGCCATCTTCCTTTCCTAAGAATGTCTCTGAGACTCATGTCCCATGTGTGTGGTCCAGAGGCATTAATGAAAAAGAAGTTGGAAGCAGCTAGAGGCCCTCACTTTGCTTTGAAGCAATCCCAGCTGTCACTTAAAAACATTGTTATATTTATTTTAAAAAGGAGGGGCAGGGCACTGGTTCTCACAGGTGCCGTGTTGCCTACCCCTGCTCTGCTCACTGAGGATTCATTCAGCATTCACTCATTCACACTCTTCCAAC
The DNA here is from genome assembly GCA_021292165.1 of Shinisaurus crocodilurus. Lineage (NCBI taxonomy): Eukaryota > Metazoa > Chordata > Lepidosauria > Squamata > Shinisauridae > Shinisaurus > Shinisaurus crocodilurus. The sequence goes on from CM037876.1 coordinate 275,061,365, forward strand.
AGGAAAATAATTAACAAAAGTAGTTCATAATTGCTGGTTTATATGTAGCATCAGCCAGGGTAGACTCTGACCTTCCATGATTTTGCGAGAGACAGAGTCAATATGGAGCTTTCAACAGACCTGTGTTGTGTCCTGTCCCCTCCCCTCATCTGATTTGGGCCACATGCCAAGGACAAAAATGAATGTGATTCATATCGATTGAGAAGCTCCTGTGTGATCAGAGCAGCAAATGGCAGTGATCCATCTGCCAGGTATTGATAGATCGTATCTAATGAACAGCTCAGAATTCAGGCAGAGCAAGTCTCAGTGAGGTGTCATAAGTATGTGTACGTGCTGCTGGATGGCAGTAGAAGACAGGGATTGAAGTGGCGGATTCCGGTTTTCAGAAACAGTCAGCATGAAAAGAAAACAAGAGCCTTGTGGGATCAGATCGAAGGTCTATCTAGTCCAGCACTGTTTGCCATGGTGGCCAGGCCAGCTGGATGCCTCTGGAAAGCTCACAAGCATGACAGGAGGGAAATAGCCCTTTCTTGCTATTGTTCTCCAGCAATATTCAGATATATGCTTCCTCTGATCCTGGATTCAGCAGTACTAGTAGTAGCCGCTGATAGGCTTATTCATGGTTTTGTCTAATCCCCTTTTAAGAGCCAGTGTGGTGTAGTGGTTAGAGTGTTGGACTGGGACTCAGGAGATCCGGGTTCTAGTCCCTGCGCCGCTCGGCCATGAAACTCACTGGGTGACTTTGGACCAGTCACTGACTCTCAGCCTAATCTACCTCACAGGGTTGTTGTGAAGATAAAATGGAGAGGAGGAGGAGGATTATGTAAGCCGCCCTGGGTTCCTTGCAGGAAAAAAGGTGGGGTATAAATATAATAAATAAATAAAGCCATCTAAGTTGGTGGCTGTCACCACATCTAGCGGCAGGCGCTGGCAGCGAATGCCATAGTTTAACTATGCACTGTGTGAATAAGTATTTCCTTTCAGGCTCATTCGATTACCTGAGTTCTAGTATTTTGAGAGAGGGAGAAAACTTCTCTCCACTTTCTCCACACCATGCATAATTTTACAAACCTCTTATCATTTCCCCCTTACAATTTTTCTAAACTAAAAAGCCCCAGACATTGTAACCTTTCCTTGTAGGGAGTTTCTCCAGCCCCCTGATAATTTTGGTTGTCCTTTTCTACCTCTACAAAATCTTTTCTGAGACTCAGTGAGAAGAACTATACACAGTGGCCTAGTTCACACTTATTTATTATTTATTTAATACATTTTAATACCACCCAATAGCCGAAGCTCTCTGGGCGGTTTACAACAGTTACAACATAACATTAACCCATGGTTTATTTAACCCATAGTTTATTGCCCTACCCAAGGTTTGACCGGATTCGGGTGATACACCATCAAGCGGGGGTTGCATATTCAAATTGGCAGCCGTATGCACCATTTTGTTTGAGAAATGCTGCTCTAGGATATTTCAGCCTGTGGCAAAGATTGGCAAGAGGAAATTTCTCACAGAGCCCTGAGGACAAATAGAAGGCTAAAGCAAACCTAAACCTGCTTCCATTTGTCTTGTGCTCCTAATCTCACAAGAAATTGAATGTAGATATTTATTAAAAGAATAGGCTCTAGCCAACAACTACACCATTGTTTAGATGTAAATACAGATCATGGTGCTTCTATTTAAAGGTAGGTGAGCATATATGCATAGAATTTATTTCCCTGGGCCCTGAACAGATGTGATCCTGGCAACAATTTGAGGATTTTTTAGTATTAAAAGGATATGCTTTCCAGGTGTTTTACTTTTTGCAATGTTAGATTGTAAACATCTTACATCAGTCTTTCCCCGCAGTGAACACATACAGTGTGGACAATATGCATCTTCTGGTTCCCATGTATGCCATATTGCAGACCCTGCATGTACATGGGCATCATACATGTAGATGCATGCATATAACTCATGCATTATATCTTTGCTGTGGGGAACACCAATGTAAAATCAGTGCACCCACAGCAAAACCTTATCCTCATTTAGGACTTAGAAAATCATGTTGATGCTGAGTCGGAAGCTGGCAGGACAGGCCTCTGGAAAAAGAACACAGATGGACTGCACAGCAATTCTGTAAAACCAAATGAAATCTCTCTCTTTGTTTTAACAACAACATCTGGATTATAGTCCAGAGATGGCAATATTAGAAAACAATAGGATTATTAAATGTATTATTATTATTATTATTATTATTATTATTATTATTTCTTGGTATTTGTTTTTTAATAAATGTTTTCTTTAAAATGTGGGTTTGCAATGATGGATGGTTAATTGCTATATCTTTCGCTAAAGGACCACTCTGTGTTTCGTAAAAGATGTCCTGATGAAAAGTGTCTCTGAGGGAAATAACACAATCTAGGCCTGTAAAAAGCTAATAAGCAACCTGTGTAGCCCAGATTTCCAGAACGCCCTGGTACGAAGAACTGTTTTTCATGTTGGCACAGATACTCTGGTCCCATTAGGCTGAACATGTGTGAGGACTCGCGAGAAATGTGTCTTGCCTTCAACATGGATGTGATAGGAGTCACAAAACAAATGGGAACAGGAAATGAATGTGAACAGGAAAAATATCTTTGTAGATTTGTTGTAGCTATAGCTATTCCCAAGATTTACTCCAATCATATCTGTACTTTGGCAAAACTATATAGCTTGATATTGTAGCAAGCCACATTGAACAAAAATGATGTATGGATAGTGTGTGTGTGTGTGTGTGTGTGAGAGAGAGAGAGAGAGAGAGAGAGAGATTTTTCACCTGGATGCAGCAAGGGATAAATCTGTGGTTACCTAGCAACTGCCATGTAGTCCCTCCCCTTTCTTCCCTCCCCAGACAGCCCCTGGTGGCCTGCATAATGTGGGAACCCTTCAAGCTATGGGACTGGTTCAGCAGAATGTGAGGCAGAGTATTCCCAAGAAGCCTCATTCAGTGCCCTCAAGTACCTGTCTGACTGCCCTGACCTGCCATGTTTCTGTCCCTTCACCCCTTCATAGGCTCTCTTGACCCCATTCCACCCAATTACCTTTTAGCAATGCTGATGCCCTCCTGAGTGTCTCCTCCCTCCTTATTTACCCTCTTGTTCCCTTTCTCTATTGATGCCTCTCACCTTCCTGTGCAGCAGTCAATGAGGCTCATGGCAGCCCATTGCCTAAGGCTCATACATCATCATCATCATCATCATCATCATCATCATCATCATCAATTTTATTTCTATACCGCCCAATAGCCGAAGCTCTCTGGAAATCTAAAAACTGGAAATCATGCTTGTCTAGCACATGGACCTGCAATACTTACAAAAATGTCTATTCAGTGCATCCTGCTTCACCACCACTCCAAACGGTGAAAAGTGTGTATTTGTAAATCAGAAAGTTACAAGTGCGTATTTATACATTTCATAACTTCAGAGTATGAAAAAAGATCATTGCTTAATTCAGCCTACATACCTTGTAGGAGATGTACATACATTGCTTCCTCCTCTTCCAATCCTTTCTACCAACGTAACACAGAACATATCGTTCCCAACAGATAAGGTCACATCCTGTGTGCGTCACCACTTTCTGTTCGCTGTGTTCTTGTCTATCATATACCCCACTGTACTTTGCTTCTCCTTTCTTTACATCTGCTTTCCCTGTTAGTGTATGAAGCAAAACAGGCTTCCTGTAATGTTTATGTTATGTTTATTTTGCAGCGGTTTCTTTGCTGCTTATCTGGGAACTTCCCAGACAGGGTAAAACATGGCTGTCTGTGTTTACAGAGCTATTCTTGCCTGCGGCCTTGCTAGACATGGGAAAGCTAAGCGTGGGACAGAGAGGTCATATGATGTAAATAAGCCAATGACATGTAGTGGCCAGGCTTTGGCCATATGTATCATGCTTGTATGATTCTGAGCTGCACATGCTTGCACTTGCTGTATGCTGAGCTGGATGTACCTTCAAGGCTTTGTACTTTGCACATGGACTCTGTATATGGAATGTAAAGTAACCTGTAGTGATACTTTGTGATAAGTTAATAAAACAGTTAGAATAGAACTGTTTTGGCTACAGTGTGATTCCTGAGTCCTGGAATGGAATGCTGCTGGGAAGGCTGAAGTTGACTGCTGTGTGGGGAAAGTTTCTACTGCTGTGTGTGGACAGCCAGGGCTTCATTTAGCAGGCTAGCACACAGACCACTTTTTCACTCCAACCCCAACATTCCCTCCATGGTTTATTGCAGCAATCAGGGCAATAAACAAATAAGGAAGTCATTCCAACAAAAGACCTACAAGATGCTGGAAATACAGAAACAAAACAGCACAGCAGACTCACAAAGAATAGTTCTGTCTTATTCAAAATCTCACATTTCCACAATGTTTGAACACTGGCTGATCCAGTGAAAGCTGCTACCTTACTTGTTCTGTGGTACCAGAGTTTTGACCATACTTCTATTTTACCGTCCAGAAACTGAGCAGGATAGCAGAAATCAAAGTAAGTTGGAAAATGTGAATTGCCTCCTCTCTTGTAAAAGTGATGAGTAACTATCAGCTGTACCACTATCAGCAACCAAAGCATTTGCGTCCACATTCACTATAATATCTGTAACCACCAGAAGAAAAAAATAATAATGAGCCTAGTCCCATACCGACTCGGGGGATCCAGGTTCTAGTCCCCACTTGGCTACGAAGCTCCCTGGGTGACTTTAGGCCAGTCACGGTCTCTCAGCCTAACCTACCTCACAGGGTTGTTGTGAGGATAAAATGGAGAGGAGGAGGAGGAGGACTATGTAAGCCACCTTGGGTTCATTGCAGGAAAAAAAGTGGGGTATAAATATAATAAATAAATAAATAAATAACCAAGATAGCCATTGCCCTATGGAGGCTGACACTTCGCATGTGCATAGATCAGTCTTTCCCAACATGGAGCCTTCCAAATGTGTGGGATTGTGGCATTGGTGCCACTGCATATGTGGCAAAATTCAAAGACAGCATGTTTATCTCTGTTCTGTTCACTCCTATATCCTGATGAGGTCACCTTTGTGGGGAGTTTGCATGTATGTGGCTAAAAACAATGCTCAGATTTTTGCTTTACTTCCTGATGTTGTACATCCCGCCTTGATAAATGGAATAATAGACAGAATCCTGCACACACACAAAGAAGAAAAGTATTTGTTGCTTCCTCCAGGCTGAGGATAGAAAAGATACACTGTTAATCTGTATCTAATGAAGTCTGCCTTCCACTTAACTAATCAGAGGTATATACAATAATAGAAGTGTTTGATGTAGCTCATAAGCTTGCATACTCTTATCTATTTTTATATATCTGATTAAAAAAAAGATTAAAATGTTGGTAGGTCATTTTATGACAATACCTATTTTCAGTTTGAACAAAGTGCCTGCTATTGAAACCAAAGCCATGGGGGAGAATAAACCATACAAGCTTACAATATTTTCAGGACAGAGTTCTGAATTTATTTATTTCCCACCTCTCACTGTTAGTTTCCAAAGAGGTTTAGCGGAAAATGTAAAAATCCATATAAGAAATAAAACCAAAGGAACAATCCCACCCCCCACAAAACAGCAATAAAAACAGCAGCCGCAAAATAATATAAATATGGAACAGCAGCAGCAGATACCAACTGCTTTAAAAATGGCAGAGCCTGTTAGAAAATAACTACCGGTAAAAGCTCCTAGTCTCCCTTGAAAGCTTGATTATATGGCAGTGTTTTTAAGTGGTGCCTTAAAGGCCATCAGGGAAGATGCTGAGTAAATGGTACAGGGGACGATGTTCCACAGTGAAGGCATCGCAACCGAGAAGGCCCTGCCTTTTGTTGCCACACATCTCACTTCTGAAGGTGGGGGGCACACTTTGAGCAGGTCCTCCAATGAAGATCTTAATTGCTGGGCAGGTTTGTATGGGGAAATGTTGTTTTTCAGGTTCCAAGGCATTTTGCTTAATCACTTAATTAAGGGAGCAATCCTATGCATGTTTAGACAAAAAACAGTTCCCTTCTGGCGAGGAAAGAACTGTGTCGGCTAGGGGCGGCGGCGCTGCAACCTCGGAAAAGATTTCTGAGGTTGCAGCGTCTTACAGCCTCAATCCTATGTCGTCGTCCGTCCCCCCCCAGACAAGGTTGGAGGGACATAGGATTGTGCCCGAAGATAATAAAACACAACAATACTAAAATACTTTAAGGGTGCAAACCTATGCTGGCTGAGGCATGCTGGGAATTGTAGGACTTTTTCCTGTCTAAATAAGCATAGGATTGTGCCCTAAAAGGCTTCAAAAATTGTAAAAAGCCTGGGAGAACAGGGAAGTCTTAGCCTACTTAGGCTACTATCTTTTTTTTAAAACTAACTACAAATGGGTACAGGAGGGAGAAATCCTATGGCCCCTAGACAGTGCCACAGGATCTTTCAGATTCCCAGATCTGAGATCAGAGACAGCACTGTGACCTCGGAGCTGGGAATTGGAGCTCTGCCCCCCCCCCCTGCAGCCAGCGTGGAAAGAACTGTGCCAGCTGCTCTCTGAGGTCGGAAAAGCCAACGTAAGTGACATCGGGAGATGTGCTTAGGTCGATTGGCTGCGCATGCTGCAATCATCTGTCCGGCACATTGAGGGTTGGGTGGCTTCCAAGCCACGCCGCTTAGCTTGCTACGCGGCGTGGCTTAGCATGTTCGTGCGAACCCTCCCACTGGGTCAAGTTACCACTTGATAAACGGTCATGGGGATTCACTATGGGGTACTCTCAATGTTAGGGAATGCCTTGTGTTAAAGCCTAGCTCCATGCAACATTCATCATCACAATAAAAGCACCCTTGTGAAAATAAGCCAGGCTTTGCCCGTTCAGAATTTGGAAGCTCTTCTGGAGACCAGCAGAGAAAGCTGGAGGGGATCGACATCAGGAAACGGGAGCCAGTGTGGCGTAGTGGTGAGAGTGTTGGACTGGGACTCGGGAGATCCGGGTTCTAGTCCCCGCTCAGCCATGAAACTCACTGGGTGACTTTGGGCCAGTCACTGACTCTCAGCCTCACCTACCTCACAGGGTTGTTGTGAGGATAAAATGGAGGGGAGGAGGAGGATTATGTAAGCCGCCTTGGGTTCCTTGCAGGAAAAAAGGTGGGGTATAAATATAATAAATAAAATAAATAAATAAATAAATAACTGCCTAACTACTGTCCCCCAACGTCGCTTACATTGGCAATGTCAGTGCTGGCAGTTAAGGGAGGGGGCCACCCAACTGCTTGGGGCTGGGGCTACCCAACTGAGCCTTGCTCCGCCACTGAGCCACCAGAGAATAAGGTACGGTAAGTCAAGGGAGGGCAGCTAGGTGCAGGAGAGCTGAGGCGGGGGTGGTGGCGGCGAGGCAAGGCGAAGGCGGTGGTGCGATCCAGCCAGCCAGGTCTTGAGAAGTCTGGCCAGCTGGATTGCGTCACTATTGCCACCGCCGTTTCGGCCAAAAGGACAGCAGTGGCAGCGGTGCGATCCAGGAGGGATCCAGGCACCCGACCTTGCTTACTCCCAAGAGAAAGCAAGGCCGGGGCTCCTGGATCCTCTGCGCTGATGCTGAGAGAGTGGGATTGCTCACAAGCAATCCCGCTCCCCTGACATCGGCCACGGCATGGGGGGGGGACGTAATGACAGCCGCGTTAAGTGCCGCTTAGGCACTTGGCTGCCTGTCATCGGCCAGAGCCCTGTGGGCAGTGGGCTCTAGGCCCCTTTGGCTTGCAGTAGGGTTAGCATGTCGTCAAGGTTTGGATGACACACTAAACCTCAGTAGGTTTAGCAAACCCTACCTCAAACCATGGTTCAGTAGGGTGGTTAAGGAGACTCTCCTTAACCACCTTAATTAGAACTGCCTGGGTTTACATGACACTTTACACCTCAGTAGGTTTACTCATGTGGAAAACCTACTGAGGTTTACCGTGTTGTGCGAACCCAGTCATGGTGTTTGTGCGAACCAGTTTTGTGGCGCCTTAAACACTAACAGATGTATTTTATGGTAAGTTTTTGTGAACTAGTCTCCACTTAATCAGATACAACAAGGGGGGGGAACAGTATAGAGAAAAAATGGGGGGGGATGAAATGCAAAAAATACAGTCTGATAATTCTATGAAGAGCTAAAGAGAAACAATGTCACCATTCACACCAGCAGGAATTGGTGATAACATGATAATCCCAACTTTACTATGTCAGAATATTTTCATATATTCAGGTTTGCCTTTGAGGCAGAAAGCTAGCCTTGGAGACAGGTGCAGCAAAGTGTCCAAGGACGTAGCTGATCTTTCACTCCTCTGTGTGCCAGTTAACATTTTTTCTATTGTGTTCCAAGGACATATAGATTAGTGGAGACTGGTGCTGTGGTAAATTACTTGCAGGTGTGCATTACCTCCTTTCATTTATTTCATTTATATGCCGCCCCACAGCCGAAGCTCTCTGGGCGGTTCACAATAGATTATACATAAAAACAACAATAAAAACATGCAAAATAGTTTAAAAGATTAAAAACCAAATTTTAAAAACACAGTTTAAAATAACAATCAAAAAACTAATAAAACTGAGCCTACAGGTGACAATCCCCCCCCCCCGTGCTATTCTGAGCTCTTAACTATTAAATGCCTTGGCATAGAGGGAAGTCTTAACCTGGCGCCAAAAAGATAATAAGGTTGGCGCCAGACGGGTCTCAGTGGGGAGCTTGTTCCATAATTGGGGGGCTACCACCGAGGAGGCCCTCCTCCTTGTTGCCACCAACCGGGCCTCTCTTGGATTCCTATTACCTCATGTAATAGGAAGGTCTTGTATATATGTATATAAGTATGTAATGATGATGGTGGTGGTGGGCAGTCATTCTCTTTGTCTGTTTGTCTGTCTGTCTGTCTGTGGATGCTATGCTCTGTTTTGTTTTTGCTCTCAGTATATGCTCTGTTTCCTGATCAAGCCAAAAACCTTAGTAAATCTTTTCCTAAAGAGAACTTGGTTTGTGTTTTTTCTTTTACATGGACTAGCCTAATCCACTGATCCAATACCACTGCAACTGTGCTTCCAAGAGGGAATATTATTATTTTATCTCCCGGCTTCGACATACTATATTAATTAACACATGTAGTGGGACAGGAAAGCTTTGGGTTGGATCCAGATGCAGATATTCTTAGAGTAAACCCATAGAAACTAATGGGACTGAAGTCATGACTAACTGAATTCCCATTGATTTCAGTGGCTATACTATCAGTATGACTAAGTCTGGATTCAACCCATTGTCTGTATTCAAGCCTAAACAGATAGAATCAAACATCTTGATAAGTTCTTATTTCGCAATTCCACATAAAGCCTCCTTTTGAAATTATCCCTTTGTTGGTGAATGACAAGCTTCAGATCAGCACCAGTGTCCTGAGTGACTGAAATGTAAATGTTCTCCCAGTGGTTTCTGAAAGTTGCCATTTTTGATGTCAGATTTATGTCCATTTATTATTTTGCCTAGTGACTGGCCTGCTTGTCTGCATTTTGCCTAGAGACTGGCCTGCTTGTCTGCATTTTGCCTAGAGACTGGACTGGCCTTCTCTCTTTAGGACAGGAGAGAACAACCAGCAGCCACAGGGCCAAAAACGGGCCCTCAGCCTAAGTTAATGCATCCCTCAGCCTAATTTCAAAAGCCCTCTGCATGTAATTAATCCAGGCCTCTGGCAAGAGCCATCCGTGCCTTCCCTGGCAAAGGAGAGAGCGGAGGGGAGAGAAAAGGGGTGGCTCATCCACATTTGGCCCTGGCATGGCCCACTCACTGCTGGCTTCAGCCCCACTCACTACTGGCATGTGTCTCACAAGAGATTACCCATGGGGGAATGCAGCCCTCAACATCAGCAATACACCGCTGAGGTGTTGTCATGGCACGGAAGATCGGGTCGATATTTGATGGTGTATAGAAGGTTTTGGCTGACAAGTCTGTCTAGTTTTGTTACATCTAGGTGTAGGAGGAGTACTGACCCCAGGATTCAAGCAGTCCCTAACACAGTTGCCAACATTTTTTCCCTGGTAGGGCTCATGTGTCTTTAATAGCTGTGCGATGAGAGAAAATGCAGTAGCTGCCTGCCTGTTATCTTTCTCCATCATTGCATCTTCATGCTGAGAAAAGCTTGCTTGCCCTCCTGCTGTGCAAGGCACAGAAACCCAGAAAGAGCCCCTAATTGTGAATGGTCTTGCAACAGGATAAAGCTAATAAAGCGGACACACATTGTGGATCTTGCACCTTTTCCCAGGCAGCTGATGCTCAATGCTATGGGAGTCAAGGCACTGGTGGGTCATACTTCTGAGCAGTCTGCAGCGCTGGGTCTTAATATTACATTCAGAGGTTTCCATCAGCTGTAATCTGCGTGGTGTTTGGCTGTTATATCAAGAGTAGCCACAAGGGGGAAGGATCACATCAGAAACGGCAAGGGATCGTCCAAAACTAGGCAGCCTTCCCAAAAACGTGAGATGGGCCACCTTAGGCAGGAACAATCTCTTCTGAACCAGGGCATGGGAATTTTTGCAAGCCATATTGAGCCAGGAGATAGAATATGGGCCTATCTCCACCCTGTGTGTCATAGAATCATAGAAAAGTAGAGTTGGAAGGGGCCTACCAGGCCATCGAGTCCAACCCCCTGCTCAATGCAGGAATCCAGGTCAAAGCATCCCCAACAGATGGCTGTCCAGCTGCACCTTGAATGCCTCTAGAGTGGGAGAGCCCACCACCTCCCTAGGTAGTTGGTTCCATTGTCTTATTGCTTTAACAGTCAGGAAAACAGTCATAACACCCATCTGAGGATTCCCTCTTCCCCTTTTATCTTTATAGATGGTGGCTGACTGGACCCAATGGAACAATATCCTCCTTATTGCATAGTGGTCCCCAGGCTGGCTCCATGTTTGAGGGGGCTCTGGGTCACTGCCCTCCTACATAAATAAATAAAATCAACGGGCTCCTTTAGGCTTACCTGGCACTCCAAAGGTGGCTTGGCACTGCCATTTTAATTTCCCACAATCCTTTCTCCTCCATGAATTTGTCTAATCTCTTTTTAAAGATGTCTAAGTTGGCAGCCATCACATTTTGTGATTGCAAATTACATAGTTTTAACTATGTGCCTTGTGGAGAAGTATTTCCTTTGGGTCTGTCCTGAATCTCCCACCATTCAGCTTCATGGGAAGCTGAATGACCCCAGTGATTAGTTGTTTGTGACTACAGATGGATCAGGGTCAGAATAATCTATTAGAAAATTAATATCGCCAAGAGTAGCCGGGTTACCAGCTAGATGGGCGATCTAGAAATACAATAAATAAATAATATGGCTAGAGGGTGTTGGAAAAGAGTGCTCAGGGATGTGTACAGAGAATGCACACCTTTTGTGATGACCTCCTCCCCCCAGCTATTGTATTTAGGCAGTTACAGGTGTGGGGCCATGTTTCAACTAAAATTGGGCCATTACCATTAGGCAAAGTCAGGCAGTAGGGTGGCCACTTACAAATTGCCCGAAAAGAGGAAATACATCATCCAAAAGGAGTACAAAAGAGGACACCAATTTGCATAAAAGTTACACATGCTAATTGATATGTATAGATACAAATTTGGAAATGTTGGATAATTAAAATTGCAGTCAAAACCTATGGCTAATGTTTCACCAGGTAATTGGGTGAAATGGTTAAGATCACTGATACCTTCTAGGGTGGTTTTCCTAGAAGGTACTCATTGAATTATTAACAGCCTGAACAGGAAGTGGGCGTAGCTCAGCTTCTTCCTCTTTCTGTTCAGACTCTAGTGAATGTAGCACCTTCGGTTGTTGTCTCCATGTGGTCCTTGTAGCAGCATGTAGCCAGAGTTGCTGGTCTGAACTCCACAAGTTCAGACCCCAAGTAACTACAAATGTACTTGTACCAACTGTAAGAAACGTCTTTTATGCCTGCCTGAATGAAACTGCATAATCTGAGTGAGTAAATGTTACTTTTAACTTTTACAAGACTGTGTCTCTTATTATTGTTCTGAGGGAGAGAAAAGGGGGCAAAACCAGGGAAATCCAGTCTGCCTTAAAGCATCCTGGATTACCAAATGCTAACTGGCTAACACTGGCCAAATCTAAGCTTTTCTTAAGCTGCAAAGGGACTCTACTACTCTGCTGATCTCACTAACGTGAGATAGGAAGGATATTACTCCACAATATATCCTCTCCTAGTATCTTTTTCAAGTCCCAACAGGAAATAATTATACTTTAAATAGAAAAACAGTACATCTCACCATAGTGCAGAAGCCTGTGAGCAGGTGACCTGTGTGCCTTGCTCAGTCTGCTGCCCAGGTGCTGCTGAGGATGGGCAACTTAAGGCCCTTTCAGCTCTCCCTTCTGATAGGTCTTTATCTTTAAACTGGACTGCCCTTCAAATAAAGGACATTTTCAAAGTAGAGGACAGTCCTCCAGCACCCCTTCAAATAGAGGACTGTCCTTTGTAAAAGAGGACACACAGCCAATACAGGCCACTTCAGGCAGCAGATGCTGGGGTCAGGGAGCAGCAGCGAGGTGTTGGAGGACAGACCTGTGCGTGCCATGCAGCCTGCCCTGGGGAACTAAGCTAGCCTGCTGTCCTCCTCAGGTGTGTTGTCCCATGGCCAGTGTTAAGGTAAGATCAATTGTCAGTCCAGCTGGCTTCTGTCTTTCAAATGGGGGTGGGTGGGTTGTCCTTTGCCCTGGGCAGCAAAATGTCTTGGGCCAGCCCTGGGGGTAGGGCTTGTGGAAGGGCCTTCTCAGAGGCTGCTTCCAGGCTCTAGAACTCCCTGCTGGGGAGCTAGGTTGGCCTCTTCTCTCTGTTGACCAGCAGGCAAAAACATTTTTATTCAGGCAGTCCTTCGGTATATAAGGTGCTATATTGCTGAAGGTTTTTTTTAAAATTTGGTTGGTGCTTTTTATTTATTTTTTCTATTGTGTTTTTAATTCATTTGTTTTTATGTTATGTTTTAAATAAGATTTTGTTTTTAATCCAGATTTTACAGTTAGCTGTCTTGAGTGCCATTCCTTGGTAGAAAGGCGGGACATAAAATAAATAAACAAACAAACATTACTGTCATCACCATGCCTCCCCCACCTTTGTCCACATAATCGAGCACTGACCAAAAACAAACAAACAAACAAACAAAAGATTGGGAATTGGCTCTACCACAGGCAGAAACACTGCCAGGAAACACTTGAATGGACTCCAAGCTACCAGTTAAGTGGTACTTTGTGGTGAAGGAAAACAGCTGCAAGGGTTAGGTAGGCAGGTGCAACACTGCAAGAATGTCTGCATTCTTCAGTGGCAGGGAAAGAGATGTTCCTATTCCAGCAACACATTCCACATGTAAGGAAGGGAGTAGAAGCTATGCCTCTAACTGTGGTTTTGGGAATGAAGTTAGCACATTTTTGTGCCACAGTCATGTTCAGTTGCAGTACAGGCTAAGAATTGTCAGTTGGCATACCCTTCTCCTCCTCTTTCCAGGGCAACTAAAGAAAAGGTAAAAGGTTAGGAGTCAGGTTGTGACAGCAGCTCAAACAGGCCTAGTCAGAGCTTGCGACAGTTAAAAAAATAATAAATGGAAGCCTACTGTGCACATATCCCTCTTCATTATCAACCACCATTTGCTTTGGTGTTAGGCAATGAAACATTCCGATTACCCATCTGTGTGGAATCCAGTTGTGGTTATGAATTGGTGAGGCAATGGAGTCTGCAGATGTGAAAAGCCACTGTCTTTTTGATCCACAAGTTCCACTGGCGAGTTCTGGCAGTGAGAACAGGGGTGACAACCCAATGCAAACCAAGTTTATGGCTATTGAAATCAATGGGCTTAAGCATGCTTACCTCTATACTGGATTGAAGCTCCTAGGATGTGGACAAGAATTAAAATCACCTTGCCACATGAAATAAGGACATGGTCCCAGGGCATGGCCTAAAGCACATGATGCAGCTACCTGGGTCTGCTCAGTGCCAGGATGGGAGACCACCTGGGAACTTTATGGATGCCCTTTTGAGTTCCACAGAAGGCAAGCTGTACATTAAATCATAAATATTAGGATGGTGTAACTGTGAAGTCTGGACAGAACCACAAAGGTTTGTGTAAATTGGGGCCCAATGAGTCAGCAAATTTGGTTGTTACACAGTAGCTCTGGTTGTTTTTTCAGAGATGACAATGCTGTATCATTATGAACATACCGAAACTTAGTGATCGTAACACACTCACACAACTCTGTCACACAAATGGAATTCCCAGCCATGAACCGTGTTCTCCCAAGGAAGAAGATTAATTTATCTTTAGAAGTGGAAAGAGGTTTATTTAGTCACTACTATTTTATCCATTCTTCCATGGAACTCAGGGATGCATGCACAGAGTCCCATGGCAATCTCCTGTTCAGGCACTGACCAGACCCAGACCTGCTTCGCCAGTCAATGTGCTGCATTATGTGACTTCAGAGTCCACTCTGAGACCTGTGTTGCATGGAGCAAAAGTTGTGAAACCAAGTAATGGCTCACTGCCCAGGTATAAATCTGATCAGTTGAGAACCAGAATTTGCATCCCTCAGTTCCTCCTCAGCTCTCAAAGATGCTTCTTCTCTGTGTGTCCATTTCCATTATCTGGAATGCTAGAGGCTTGGGTTGGGAACCACTAAGGCAGGGCCTTTTTCAGCCTGGAGGCCAAATTCCAACTTGGGGAGGGTCTTATGGGCTGCATTCCAGCAGCAGGTGGGGCTAAGGGCACAGGGGTGGGGCTAAGGGCACAGGGGTGGGGCCAAGGACTGAGTGGGTGGGGCAAGATGTAATTCATATCAATTTGGACATTTTCCCATCAAGCATACGAGCCACAGCTGAAATCAATGCACATCTGCTTGAGTAAGCCCCAGTGCAACAGCTTTTAGGCATACAAAGTACAGCTCAATTCTATGCAGGATTTTAAAAAAATTAAATGGCCTTAAATACCCTTATCTCTTATTGAAGATAGCAGCAGAAGAGGCTTGCTGGTGAATGGGGAACCTCTCAGGGCCATAATCAGCCGGTGGGCCGGAAGTTCCCCATTCCTGTTGTAACCCAAAGGAAGGCCAACCACCTTATCTCAGCCTTGCATTTAAACACTAGCCTGGTAGCCATAGGTGACATGAAATTGCATGTAGGGAAGTGCCTGGAACTCCACGCAGGTGAGTGAGCAGGCTGGCAAAGGAGCGGTGGAACGTTCTATCCCTCCTCTGTGCCCAGCATAGAAACCAACCAGGCTACAACAAAAGGGAAACCAACCAAGCACAGAAATGCACAGTTGCTGCAGAGATGGAGCTCTCTGCAGGGCTGGCTCTAGGTTTGAGTGGGCACTGGGTAAAGTTCTCTCTGAAGGGCTCCCTCTGTGGTTGGCCTACATAGCAGTAGTGGAACCAGCTGGCTGGAGGCTGCCATATAAATTTCCCACAACATCCAGAGGGATAAGCAGTTATTTTATTCCCAACTCAAGGATGGAAAACAGAATATCGGTGGTCAATATAAGAGGTTTAAAGATGTTCTTAAGGCTAATCTAAAAAAAAATGCAATATAAACATCGAAAACTGGGAAGCTCTGGCCCATGAACGATCTAAATGGAGGTTGGCCTTTCACAAAGGATCCATGGACTTTGAAGAAGCCTGAGTGCAAGGTGAAAGGGAGAAATGTGCTAAGCGAAAAGCACGTCAAATGAATCCTTTACAGGACCATCTTCTATCTGGTAACCTGTGTCCTCACTGTGGGAAGCTGTGTGGATCTAGAATTGGCCTCCACAGTCACTTACGGACCCATCGCTAGAGTCTACACAATTTTTCTTTAGAATTTCCTCCTTTAAAATTTCCTTTTTGTAAATTTTTATCCTGGAAGACAATCTTACTCAGTCACGAGTGATCGCCAGATGATGATGATGCTACCTCGAGTTTCAGAGGCAGTATGTCTCTGTATACCAGTTGCTGGGGAACAGGAGCAGGAGGCTGCTACTATTTGTGTCCTATTTGTGGGTTTCTCACAGGTTGGCAACCATTCCTCCCACCCAGATAGATCCTGGCTTGTAAGCACTTCCTTTCCCAGAAATTAGCAAGAGAAAGAAAGAAAGAAAGAAAGAAGGGAAAGGAAGAAAAGAAGAAAAAGAAGAGGGAAGACATTTAACTGCTGCAGGGCAAGCAGTAATAATTCTTCCACCCAATAGATGTAACCAGCTGGCTAAAATACAATAATAAAAAACAATAATGATAAATTAGGGCAATTAAATAAGTGAGGCCAACATAGGTGATTACATCCCACCCCCAGTCAGATATGAACTTATAATCTATATTCCTATCTTCTTCCCCCACAACTCCTACTCAGGGGGGACCCCACAAGCCACAACTTCCGCCATCCTAGATCAAGGCGATAGGCCTGTCTTTCACACAGGAACCTGGTAACATGGCTCTTCCTTTCTTTTAGAACAAGTTTCTTATTCTTTATAAAATTCGTAGATCTGGAGAAAAGTGTTGAAGGTGCAATTATTGCTTGTGCATTATAGCACACTAAAATGTCCTTAGTGTAAAGACGGCTCCTCCTTATTTGAAAATAGGGACAAGATCTAGCCCATGCTTACATTTCTTTCACTTAAATCAATGGGACTTAAAAGGATTAGTACTGCATGGAAAATATCCTAGGGTTGCAAGACACGACCCAAATGTTTATCATCATTCATTCATACCTGGTATCAATTGTGATATTTCAGTAAATTCTGTAATTTTTTTGTTTTTGCTTTAAGCTTCAAGATGTGCTATTTCTAACTGAGAAGCATTTAATGAAGCCATATGAATGAAGTAAATTAATTTAAATTCTGGCTTCATACCTAAATAGAAAACTGATCAAACTGAATCTGTACTTAGTTTGATTAAAAACATGTCAATTGATTTTATTGTTTAAAGCCATAGTTCATCACAAAGCTGCAGTATAAATTTTAAAGTGTATAGAGACGAAGAGAAACAAAGAATGTAAACATTTAAACAGAATTATGTCAGAGGAACTGGTTTCTCTGACATGCTGCAACTGATTTCAGGTATTTGCTCTAGATTTTTTTGTATAGCCATGGCCAAGAATGCCACTTCGGAGGCAATAAATGTATCTATATTGGCAAGCAAAATATGATTTCCCCCCATACTTGGTCATGAAAAGGACAACAGAGCAATTAATGAACAGGATCTTCAACTAGTCCCAGATTGCATATACATTCCTGCTGTTCTTGTGGAGTTTTCAAATACCTGCCATTCAAAAGAGCTGATTGCATGGTCTGAAACATCAAATCAGTAAAAGCTTTCCTTAAGCTTAAATGTCAACTCCTGAAAATATACTTAACACCAGTGATCAGTTTTGAAGAACTAGTACCTAAATAAAAAAATAATCCCTATATCCAGAGAAACATAATTTTGAGAGTCAATGTTCTGACATCTTCTGCATTCTGTTCTAATACGTGATTACTGATTTGTGCACTTCAGCCTTGATGGAAGGTCGACCTCTGCAGTGCACATTGTGTATGGAATACCTGGAGGAAGGCACAAACAGGCATGTAAAAACAGATTTTAACCAAGGTGGCATTCCTGTGACAGTTCTCATGCAGTTAGTACACATGACAAACCATAGTTAGCAAATGAGACTGAGGCGGTTTGTTTTAGCCTCAGTCCATGCTTTTCCTAATCAGCTGTTGCTGTCTCCCCTGCTGTTCTGTGACTTTTTGGCAAGTTGGCTACAGCGGGAGCTGCCCATGCAGACAGTCCTTGGGCAGTCTTAATACTGGGATTTGCAGTCTTGGTGTGAGCAGGTGAAGGCACACTCTAACCCTGGCCTAAATCTTAGTTCCCATTAATGCAGTGGTGGGCAACCTGCGAACCTCGACCTAATATCATGTGGCTGCCTAATTTCAAAAGACCAATCCAAGTGATCCGTTTAGGCTTCTGGCAGTGATCTGTCCCTTCCTCAGCAGCCCACACTGGATGGGAAGGGTGTGGGGAGAGATATACAGAAAAGGGTGTGGCAGAGAAAGAAGGGGTGGCCCTACCCACTTCTGGCTCTGACCCTGCTCAACACTGGCACACAGGCTGATAGATTACCCCAAGGGAATGTGGCCCTTGACAGATAAAAGGTTGCCTACACCTGCATAAGTGGATCTGCTCAAGACTCAAAGCCTCAAGCTCAGGATAAACAAGCAAGATTTTCCTGTACCACCTTAAAAGACCAATACATGTATTGCACTATAAAATTTTGTGGACTACTGCCCACTTCATAAAATCCCTAAAGTGGCCTCATAAGTTTGTAAGGAAATATACACATGTACATAAGCATTTATCTGCCAACTTAGGATACTTCATGCATTTGATGGAGGTTCTAGTCCCCTGGAAGCTTGGGCCAGTCCACGATACAGACTTAACAGACCAACACAAACTAGCCCTCTGAACGAAGGAGAGACCCTCATTATAAGCATGCGTATGGGTGTAGAGACTGTTAGTTTTACAGACAGCACCAGGCACATTTTGATAGCAATGTGTAACACTGTGTTGATTGGTGTTAGGAATATTCACTTATTGGCACACACTGAGCTGGAATGTGTTTGTTCTTTGGAGATGTGCGTTGTGGGTGAGGCTGCCATATTTTTATGGACAGAAGCTGTGTGCTTTTAGAAACTGCGTAACAGGCAAGCTTGTGCAGTCGCTGCATTTTTATGTTGCAAAAGTCTTGTTGGATTTGTCACACAGCTGTTAGAGGCACAGAGCTTCTGTTCATAAGGAAGTAATCCTAGTTTTGCAGATTTATCAGCTCTACCTCTTTGGGCAGTAGGTTACTGCTAAAAGAGCCAATCTCCCCTGTGCCCGTTGGGGTTGCCAACTTCTGCTGGCTGTACTCCTATAGAGGAGAGTGACACACACACACTTAATGTGAGCCAGTGTGGCATAGTGGTGAGTGTTGGACTGGGACTCGGGAGATCTGGGTTCTATTCCCCGCTCAGCCATGAAACTCACTGGGTGACTTTGGGCCAGTCACGGACTCTCAGCCTAACCTACCTCACAGGGTTGTTGTGAGGATAAAATGGAGAGGATTATTATGTAAGCCACCTTGGATTTGTAACTGTATTGGTAAGCAGAATGATGATGATCTTTGCAAGAGCTGAATTGCTACATCAAAGTAGAACTACTTGAAGGAGCACAAATCCTTTGCAAGTTCATGCTCAAGTTAACTGACACAAGATAAGCTTTATGAATATATTAGAAATTAGAAGCAGCAAAATGCAGTATTATGTATGCAATGCATCAGAGATGTCTGTGGCAAACAAAACAAGGACAGTTCACTGTTAAAATGCGGTGAGTCACTATCATGGCAGCACTGTTGTTCTCTGCCTTCCAGAAACCAGGCTCGTAAGTCATGTGCATATTGCTGAAAAAGCCCAATTAATCTTCTACTTTGAAGGAAATGGCTAGCACATGCCATCTCTGAAGAACATAGCGTTTCATGTTCTATATGTTTGCCATGTCACTGCATCAGACGTTACAGCTTTCATTAGTACAAAACACAGGATTCTCATTTTTACCTATTAAAATATAGAGGGGGAAATGGGCCTCAGACTTATTATGAACTATGCTTGTGATTTGATATGGTGACACAAAGGGTATATGCAGCAAGAAATATGACCGAAAGAACAGAGATGCAGCCAAGATTTCTGCACAAGAGCACAAAACATCATCTGCTCATCAAGAAAGTCTTCTGCTGCTGTGCTCTCTCCCCCCTATATGTAAATTAAAACAGATTTTTAAATAAATTTTGAAGGCCCAAGTTAAAGACAGCAGAAATTTCCACCTAAGGAGAACTACCAAAGAAAATCAGTCTGTACTCTGTAGATCCACTTTTCAAAAGCAGTCTCTGATCTGACCAGGGACTGATTCACCCATTCTCACCTTTTTGTGTTGCTTCCTTACCTCACTCACAGCAGACCAGTAATCTTGCAAGGTTGTTGCAAGAGCTGCTTTTCTTGGAACTCTGCTGCATTTTAACAGATGCCCAGACTGGTCCCCTGGATCCATTCAAAGGATCCACTATTCTCCAGTCTTGTGTGAACTTGCTGTTCCGTCTACTGTGAAAATGAAAATCCCTGTCTGCTGTGCATTTACCATGTGGGCTTGCCAACTCTAGTCGGTTTGCAGACACCCCATCTCCAGGGAAAGACAGTCTAGCTTTGAACGAGGCCTCTTTAAGAGCTAACAAACAGGATCAAATGGATGGGTTGCTCCCAAGGCTACTGTTACTCTTTGCCTACCACCATTCAAGGCAGTAAGATATTACCATACTCACTATACTACTTTAATCATACCCTGATCCCAAATAGTTACTTGAAAGTACATCCAATTGGTTTCAATTTACCTGGTTTTAAAGTAAATGTGCTTAGGCTTCTAGCTTTCATCAGGCATTTGAACTCCAAACACTTTAAGTTGAGGGGTGGAAAATCCTTCACAACTTGATTCTTCCCTTTCAAAGTCAGGAATTCTTACAAACCCCATTAAACAGCCATCTACTTCTATTCTAGTCACATTGTGCTGACCATATGTAAAGAAGAAACATGACATAAAGAATGAGCCCGGCTTCTAGACTTGCTGCTCCATGCTGGATCTTCCATCATTTAAAAATCAATAAGCATCTCCAATACTCATCACTTGGCTCTTCTCTGCCTCATTATGGCTGTAATTTGCCACAGCAAACTGTACTTTTTGTTTCACCCACTACCCTAATCAACATGACCTTTCTGTTATGGGGGGGGGGGGACTTTATCTCTTCCTCATGCACAGAATGAAGACAGGAATGGTTAGATCAGGTTGGGAAGCGAAAGCCGCCATTGAGCCCTTCTGTAGGAGCGCTAGTTCTTCCAACTGCCTGTAGTAAATGAACAGTGAAAATGAAGAATCATGCAGAGATAAGGCTTCTCACGCTGGTTATATCAGAATAGATTTGATGCAGTTTTGGACTTAATTTTCATCTTCATAGGGCTCCCCCAACATGAAGACTTGTGCATATCAGAATGAGTTTAAAAATGCATCTATTTTCAGGAAGAATCCACTGATTATGTAGGCATTTTGTGGTGGTGCCCACAGCAGTTCCTCAAATTCCCAAATGTGTTCACAGGTCCAAAAAGGTTGAGGACCCCTGAGATAGACCCACTGCTAACTGAAAATATCCCCCTTCTTTCCAGTAGTAGCATATGAGAACATTTTTTTAAGTGAATACCCAAGACATTTTAACAATGTAAGCTTGTGCGTATTTACTAAGGAGTAAGTCCCACTATGTTCAATGGTGCTTACCCCCTAGTAAGTGTGTGTAGGATTGCAACTTCAGTGCATCTAGAAATGTCAAACATGAATGCAACAAGTTTATTAGCAAGCCATGACTGGCAGCAGTTGCATGCAGTGGCAAACCTGGGGTGGTCCTTGATCTCAAAGTGTTCAAAGTTTTGAACATTTGTGTGGAGTGGCCTTTCCTATTCAAACTGTTAGTGAGATACAAGCCTAAGGTCCTCTGGAAATTGGCATCAGTACTTGTGAGAATCCTACTATACCACAGAATAGCAAGTCCCCAGAGAGTGCGAGCGAGCGTGAGATGGCAGACAATACCAAATCCACACCATGGCTCAACACCACAAAGATTTGAAGACCTTGGCAGAGCCTTCTTCGATTTTAGCCATGTAGAGGTAAGCAGATACTCCCCATTCTGTTGGGGGATATTAGGAGCAGCAGAGCTAAACACAGCCTGAAGGAAAATGTGAGAGAGTTGCTCAAGGCAGCATGAACAATACTGCAAAATAACTAAGCTGGAGGATATGGAGGAGAAAAAAAACAGCTTGCCAAGACAGATAGGGATCTTTAATTTAAAACAGAGTAAGCTTATTCATGGGGAAAGTGCGACAAAACACCCCTGGGACAGAGCGCTGCACTCTGGCAATTAAAATTGCATTAAAAACCAGATAGGGAAGTCGGGATCCTAAAACAGATGGGCAAAGAAGACTGTTGTCCTTATTTGTTTCAATATATTTACCTTTTGGGCAATAGAGATAGTCGCTGATTAATTTTCTTTCTGGGTGCTTCATCTACAACTTCATTGTTCCTGTTTGTAAAGTCATTCTCTTCAGTCCGCTCCTAAAGGAGGCAGGCTGCAAAGATTGCATTATGCAGGCAACCAAATGGCCTGCTGCTGATGGAACAGGGTGGTTTTAGTATGCAGAGACAAGGGGAAGAAAAGGACATCTTGAACAGAAAAATCATTAGACAATCCCTAATTATTTTACTCCAAGAAGGGAAGATGTTTTAAATAAAAGACCCCATCCCACTCACAAAATTAACCCTCGGTATCAGTCAAAAGGTAATAAATGTATTGTACAGCGTATAAACAGGTCTCTGGATGACACAGCAGGGCTCCAGGAGAGAAGTATTCAGGGTAAGTCAGTGGCTTCAGAGAGGAACATACATTAAGGTTGTGAAGTTCATACAGCTTGTTTCGTCTACCCATTTTCAGAATAAATGGTCGGCTCTGTTTCAGTTACATATCCCTTCTGATATTTACTGGTGTTCCCACAGAAAATACATCTCTTGCACTGGATTGCTATCAACATAGCCCATGTTGAAAGAAGTGAAGATGTACAGGTCTCAGCTGTTGGTACTAGACTTCTGCTTTTTGATTTCACTATGTTCCTCATGATAGGTGCCTATGGAGAAAGCATCCAGTTCTCTCTCTGTCCTGCTTTCAGTTGGAAAACTCTGACCTTCAGCCAGCACCTGCCGGACGGTCATGTTAATACGGGATGCTTGCAAATATCTGGCACAGACTTGCCAGTCTTCTTGGGAGCAGGGCTCAATAACAGAGTCTGCAGGAAGGTCTGCAGGGAGAGGCAGCTCCATGCAAGAAGGCAAAGGCTTCCCCTCAAGGTTGGGCAGAACCCTGGGGACCGCGTGGTACAGTAGCCGGCTGAAGCCAGACATGATCATTATGTCCCCACTATGCATGAACATGGCTACAGGGGCTTCATCTCGTTTCAGTCCCCCCAACAAAAATATGGATGACTGTCCAAAGCTAAAGGAAAATAAAGGAAAAGAGAGAAGGCAGTTAGTAAAATTTTAGCTACTGTATATACAAATATGGGAAGACTTTACCAATTGTACTCTTCTTAATAAGCTAAATGCAAGTACAGTTACTGCAACTTAGCACACATGAAACCACCAGGCCTGTGCCCTATCAGTTCTTGTTTTTAATGACAATCATTTATGTAGCCATTTCAGCAATCAAAGCACTTCCAAACCCTTATCTTACTGAACCCTGAAAAAGCAAACACCCAGTGATTCTGTGGAGAAGTCTGCTCCTTCTAATTTGCTTGGCAATATGCCCTCTTTGATGTACAGAGCAACGTGACCTCCAGCATGCCCTTCCCTGTCCTTTCTATAGAGTTTATATCCAGAGATAACCGTATCCCACTGGTTCTCTCCGTTCAACCCAGTTTCTGTTATGCCCATTATATGGAAGTTCTTTAAAACCAGGCACTCCAATGCTCCCATTTTAGCTAAGAGGTTTCTAATATTAGCATACAAATACTCATACATAGCATTCCTCTCCAGATGTCTCTGACATGTGCATTTTCCACTATGGCCCTTAGGCCTCTTTGACAGGCTATCATGTTTTATCCTATGCTCATGGTCTATTTCCATCCCATTTCCATTTGGGCAATTGGAAACGGCACCTGCAATATGGTGTAGTGCAGTGATGACGAACGTTTTTCAGCCCGAGTGCCCAAACTGCGACACAAAACCAACTTATTTATTTCAAAGTGCCGACACTGCAATTAAACCTGAATACCGAGGTTTTAGTTTTAGAAAAACAACTCATACAGTTGTCCAAACTAATTAACATCTTTTGTCTTAAAAGAAAAACACAATAACAGAGCTTTCAATGATACAAACAGTTTTTTGTTGGAAAAAAAATCAACTCAAAAAATTATTATAGTACTACATTGTACACATAGCCTGAAGGGAATTTATACAAACTTTTTAAATAATTAGGCACATGTATTTTTGGATAAGGGATTCTCAACTTGTAATATGATTATATGCCAGACTGAAATTGTATGGGGCAAGCTTTACCCCGGGTCCTTTCCCTGCTTCTACAGGTGTCGGATTAGTAAAAGTAAAAGTCAACCTGTACTAGGATGAGCAAGATAAACAAGAAAACTAAACGTGCTTAACACATTTTAAACACTTTATGTCTTGGACTGCAAACACGGCATTAGGTAAAAGTTTGCATTGGGCATGCTTTTGCACAATTAATGTGATTTTTGCTATTGCATGCATGCTGATAATTTGTCAAACCTTGGCTCATACTCCGTTAGTTTGAGAGCAACACATGCAGCACTCGGGTCAACTGTTAGGGCTTTACATCCAAGCCATGCTCTGTGCATCATTCTTCAAAATCTTTTAAATGTGATAACAATGTAGAAAAGAATTCTGTAACAGGAATTCTAGAATAAAATCATTCTGTTCCACACTGTGAGAAAGAACAAAATCATTAGTGTTTTGCAGAAGGGGACAGTCTTTTCACGATCTGGTGACCAATGGCTCAAGTGCCCACAGAGAGGTCCCTGCATGCCAGCTGTGGCACCCGTGCCATAGGTTCACCATCACTGGTGTAGTGGATGGAGTGCACTAGCTATCAGCCTAACCTACCTCATACAGCTGTTGAGAGGGAAAATATGTCATTAAGCTCCCTGGAGAAAGGCTAGGATATAGGTAAGTGAAAGAAATAAAAGGGCATTATTTTGGCTCTCACTTACTTCAGCAACCCAGCCCTTCCTGCTACTTTGGGCCCCTGGTCTGCTGCTGACTATAATCTTGATCTGCAGCATTGTGAACCATTTATACCGCTCTCATCCCCAGAGGTGAAAGTTTGCATTTGTCACAAAAATTCTGGCCACCTGTAACTTTAATCAAGATGTATTAGCTAGCTCAGTGTTCTCCAACCTTGGGTCCCCAGATGTTTTTGGCCTACAACTCCCAGCATGCCCCAGCCAGCTCTGCTCTGGCTGGGGCATGCTGGGAGTTGTAGGCCAAAAACATCTGGGGACCCAAGGTTGGAGAACACTGAGCTAGAAGATACAGGTCTACCTCACCTTCTACAAAAACCTTTGTATAGCTTACCTGAACGATAAGAGTGGTCGTGAATGGTCCAGCTCCGACTCATCCACATGAATTCCTAGAGATGAATCAAAGTGATAGTAGTTCAGGATCCCTGCTTCTGCTTGGAAGGCTGGAAATCCACACGCTTTAGCCACTTGCTCTGAGAGGAAAGCCAGGTCAGATGGGAAGGGCGTGTAGTGATCAGCTGAATATTTCTAGTGAAGGGAAAAAGCAAAGAAACCTGGAAGCAGAATTCTAGATTAACAAAGCCAGCCTATAAATACATCCCGTGGTCACCTAAAGTGAATTTTAGGCAATACCTGCCCGAAAGCCCTGGAGACTAGGATCTAATCTCCAAAGACAGAAAAAAAAGAAGAGAGCAAGCTTCTCCGAAATCCAAGTGCAACATCCATGTGAAAGATATGAGCTCTAGAGCCTGAATCAACTTCATTCTTGTGCTACTGCCAACAAGGACGTTAAGTGCTAGTTGTTGAAATAGTGGTTTTGTAGTATGACCCAAGAACAGAACTGAGATACTCAATATTTCACGTAAAATAAATATACATAATCACAGGAAGGCTCCTCATTACGTTACCAGTATCTGGAATAATTCCCATAAATGCCTAAATACAAGCTTTCCTGAGCTAGAGTCCTAATCTGTTTCACTGGATGTTTCTGATGGGAAGACTGGGAATAGATGGCTTTCTTATTAAGGCCAGACAATAAGCAGATAACGCTCCAGGCTCATTTGGTTAAGCATGTCTGCAGCCTGCTGATAGGCAATGCCTCCTCACTCTACTTCAGGTCTGCAATCTGATTAGAATATTTTGGCTTCAAAAACATTTAGGAATCCATAGTGTCTATAGCAGGAAATCTGCACTGTGGCTTTATGCCTAAAATTCCTAACCACAGCAAAAATAAGATCAGCAAATATTTCCTATCATATTATCTTACTGTTACATACTGCCAAGAGGTTCTATTGCCCTTGAATACCTTTGTATTCCAATTATAATGGTATCCCAAAGTCACCCAACGCAGCTTCTCCAGTAAACTTTTGGCTCCCGTTTGCTGGAACTTCTGTTTCTAGAAGGACATAAAATAACAAAGTTTCATTTACGAAAGACTCTCTGCAAGTGTTTCCTACAGAAAGCCAAGTTCCTGATACAGCTTGATTCAGTTCTTAAATAAAGCTGCTCCAAAATGTTGGTTCTCATAATTATTTGTACAAATGTCAGTAAAATCGTATCTGTGTTGCATTTTCAGGAATAGATTCAAAGATGAAACCTAGAGAGAAAAAAGTATGGTGGAAAGAAGGATCTATTTAAGAGAAACATTGCCATTTATTTAAGGCGATTCACAGAAAATATATAGAAAAGTGGGATGGAACTACGTAAGGGGGAAAGAAAAGCTGAATCAGCTTAATATTTCCAGGACTGGGAAAGATATCAAGTTGTATATCACGCCCAAAGCAGTAGTTAATAATGTTGTCCTGAAAAAATCCTATAAAAAGCAGAGCTGCTCTTACTGGAGGAACTTAAGCTCCATCTTGGAATGTCTATGAATCTGGAGTAACTGAAACCCATTCTATTGTTTTCTTGCAGAATTTATTTATTTATTTATTATATTAATGAATCGGCCATCTGGCCAGACATCCGGCCACTCTGAGCGATGTACAATGCAATAAAATACAAGGGACACACA
Organism: Shinisaurus crocodilurus; assembly: GCA_021292165.1. Taxonomy (NCBI): domain Eukaryota; kingdom Metazoa; phylum Chordata; class Lepidosauria; order Squamata; family Shinisauridae; genus Shinisaurus; species Shinisaurus crocodilurus. Next base: position 275,088,266 of record CM037876.1, read on the forward strand.
CACACACAGTATAAAACACAATTAAAAACAGTACAAAACTTAAAAATCCTAACCCACCCCATATTCCCGCCTGAAAAGCCACGTTTTTAATGCCCGGCGGAAGCTAATCAAGGAAGGGGCATGGCAGAGGTCACTGGGGAGAGAGTTCCATAAATTGGGGGCTGCCACAGAAAAGGCCCTCCTCCTAGTCCCCACCAGCCTGGTTTCTCTGGCTGATGGGACAGGGAGAAAGTCATCCGTGGAGGATCTTGTTGAGCGGCCTACTTGATGTTGCTGGAGGCGCTCCTTGAGATATACTGGACCGGAGCCGGTAGAATGGCAAACTACCTATTGGAATTCATGACAGGATACAAGGAGAACTTGCTTTCTCTTCCAGTCCACTGATACCTGCAAGTTCTCACATTATTATTATTATCATCATCATCATCATCATCATCATCATCATCATCATCATCATCTGAAAAGTATGTAAAATTTTCTAAGTGCAGTACACAGATTAAAAGATAAGACAGCCCTTGCCTGTGGGTTTAACAATCTAATAGATATGATACAAAGTAAAAACAAATGGGGAGGAAAGCAAGCAAAGAGGCACATAATCTCAGTCATTTGATCTGGACAGGTGGGCCTCCATCCTGCTTTTAAGTACAAAATACATAGCTGGCATTTCACACACACACACACACACACACACAATAATGATGATGATGATGATGCTTTTTAGTGGTAATTAAAAATAAATAAAAAGCATGCTGATAAAATGATATCTACCGCAACCATTATAGTGAATACGTACTGAGCTTCAAATGGCCCTTCCCCACCCACAACAGCTATGTCACATCCACTGCTATGGATGGAACATAGCAGGATGTACACATTGAAAAAGCGCAATACTCCCAATAGTGTGGGAAGTCAACTGCAATTCCACTTGTAGCTTACAACAGAAGAGTACCACTAGGATCCACCCACCTGGAAATAGCCACAGATTCTGCACAAAAATTGGCATTTGAAAGTTATAAATAGTTTTGTTAGTGTCTAGAGTAAACATATATGTACTATAGTTGACCACTTCTTGGCATATTTTTACTAAGCTGCACCTTGAAAGGTCTTAATTTAATTTCACAAAAAATTGCTGAAGAAAGTACTGTTCCACACTGTGGAGAACAAAAGCAGCAGAGAGCTGCAGGTCAGGACTGAAGGGCATTGGCAGAGCTGGGTGAGTGGGAGGAGGAAAAGCAGGGCATTTGCAGGGTCTGTTTGAAGTACACTGGCACATCTTTGCAGGGTGCCCTTAATTGAGATGGCAGGAAGTGCTGCAAAGCAGAATTGAAATATATCTGCAGAGCTTTGAGAACTGCAGGAGCTCCAAAGTAGTAAAGAAGTAGCTGTGGGTCAGAGATCCATGTGTAGAAAGGCACAAGGAAGCCTTCAGCTCTTCCCCAATCATGCCTCTAATGAGTTCTAAGGGTTTAAAAAATGTCCAAGGTGATCAATTAACTGTAATTTAAAAGCTCTGATGCAAACACTGAGGCATGCTTGACAGATCATCTCGGAGACTGTGAAGTTGCAGAAGGATCCCCACTCCCTGCACCCACATTCAACTCTATATCTTTCCTACAGGCATGGCATCACTTTTCAATAAATTAGCTGTAACACACTTTCCCATCGCAAGAGAAAAGTTTGTTAGTGGGATGTGCTTGCAGCTCACAGGCCAAGAAAAATAGTCAATATCTCTTACCAGGGAAAGGGGGTCTGGCCATATTTCCCCCAAAGCAAAAATGCAACTCTCTCTTTCAAGTATGTCTCTGCTGTAGTTCAGGGCAGGATGTGTGTGCAATAATCCAATTGGGATTTTCATTCTTAGCAATTAATTTAAAAGGCTAGATTTACCAGTTGTGCCCAGTCCTAATCATATGTCATCTTCAAGCCCAGTAATACCCTCTTGTAACTGGACTCGATAGCTGGCTGGCTCATTTTCTCCTCTGCAGCACTTTATTTCTGCACACTCTCAGGCATGCACTTAATGAAACTGCCAACATTTCTCCCAGCTATCACACCCCGCAACATTGCTTCAATCTGAATGGGAACCAGCTGCACATTAAATTCTGTCGAACATGGCTGCAGAGGATGCTGCTGGGGAAAGCATGCCAAGCTGGAAAAGCAGCCAGAGCGCTCCTCTCTCACCTTTAGAAGCTGCTGCTCACCTGCCTTCTGTGGTCAATATTCACTCTAGATGGAATATGAAAAATTGAAGAGCCCAGGTTCGGACAACAAAAATACAGTCATGCCTTGGATTGAGAGCATAATTCGTTCCGGAAACATGCTTGTAATCCAAAACACTCTTATGGATCAAAACGAAATCCCCCCCAAAAAATTTGTACAGAGATTTTTAATTTAAACTGTACTACAGTACTTGTATTGCAAGACATCGCTTGTATATCAAGTTAAAAAAAATAATAATTAAAAATGTGCTTGCCTTGCAAAACGCTCTCAAACCAAGTTACTTGCAATCCAAGGCATTACTGTACTTTTCAAATGATCCTACTGAGACAATTAGAATGGAGAGCAAACATCCTGACTTTGCCATTTAAGACGTCCAAGGACAATTACAGCCACTGTTGCAATGCTTTACCAATATCACATCCCAATTCTGTAAGAAAGTTTTACAGAGTTAGAACTTCAGCTTTTAAATTTCACTGCAGGGTCAAACAGATCTAGCAGCCTTTATAAATAACTGGCTCAAGGTACAGATAATGACAAGACAAGTTTTAACTACCGTACATCACTCTGCCTCATTTAATCTTTTGGACTCTCTGCTTGACTGGATGCCCAACTATAATGTTAAAACTCAGATCAAACAACAACAAATTAGGTTAATTCATTATCATGCTGCAAAAACTAGATCTCCAAAACTGCTTGAACAGTGCACCTCCCTTACTGCTTACAGAACACCTAGATAAAATCCTCTGAGAAAGAAGCTGAGGTAGAAGCAACTCAGGAGGGAAATGGGGAGATGACCTCTCACTTTCTTGGCTAGGCCCATTCTTTTAACGGCTTGCATGATTATCCTGTCCACTGTCTTCCTCATGTCAACTCCTGCCATAAAAAGTTACACCCATATAAAGTCTCTGTTTCTATTTACAAGAGGAGAAGGAAGGGGCAGGGGAGAGAATCACTGCTTCAAAATAGTAAAAGATTTCTACAGGTAACATAAAAGTCTTCTGAGAAGTTCACATAAACCTGGTAGACAGAGGAAATAAGAGGCAGCCCTTTCACCTGTGGTGCAATCCACTCTAAAACCTACAGAAGACGGATAAACTAGAATGGAGGGTGGGACTTTCTCCCCTCTAAAGTAGCAGGTAAATTTAAAAAATCCACAAGAGACCTAATTCATAATCTCTTCTGCTTAGATTTAATAAGTCATTATGTCCAAATTCCAGATTCAGGGAGACAAAGGACCCAATCCATGTCTGCTGTCAGAATCAGATGTATTTGTAACTACAGGATCTTTTATTGCACAAAAACAGAGCAGAATAGTTAACCAAGATACAATTGTCTGTTGAATTTATTGTGTATATCTTCCAAAATCACCCATGGTTTCCTTCTGACACACTGACAGGGCTGTTGAAAGTTGCGCCTATTTTTGTTCAACTAGCAGATGTATCTGTCTGTACACACATTATTTTATTTATTTACTGTATTTATATAGCCCACTATACCACAAGTTCTCTGGGTGGCTCACAAACAAAAACATTAAAATATAGTCTAAAACAATAAAAACTATTAAAACTAACACACAATTAAAAACACTTGCTCCCCCCCCCGTCCCAAAGTTTGTACTTTGCTAGAACAGTAGATGAACTGGAAACTTGTAATATTTTTACTTAATTCCTCTAACCAGAGAGAGTTTCAGCCACTTTGAGTTAGGGAGCAATCCTATGGCCCTTAGATAGCATCTGAGGGGCTACAGGGTATTTTGGATTCCCAGCTCTGAGGTTGGAGACAGCACTCTGACCTCAGAGCTGGGAATCAGAGTTCCAACCCCGCTCCCCCTCACAGCTGGAGCAGAACGAACCGTGCCTGCTGCTCTCTGAAGCCGGGAAAGCAACCTCAGAGAGAGATAAAAAGGGGGCATTCTGTGAATGGGGAGGGGAGAAGACTGGGGAGGCCAGGATACGAGCTATCCTGAGGCCTCCGCATTTTCCTTCCTTTCCTCACCAAAACGTTCCAGCTAGATGGGCAAAAAACCTGCCTAGTGAAAATGCAGGTCAGGAGGTCGGGGAGGCGAAGATTGCCTCTGCCGCTTGTCCCACTCTACATAGGATGACCATAAGCCTCCGAGTTCGGCAGCTTATGGCCATCACAGTAGGATTGCACCCTTAGTGGCTAAGGACCCAGTAAGCCCCACGACATACAAAGGCATACACAGAAATGAGCATGCACACATGCAGGACTGCTGGTTTATCATGCCTCCTGTGCTGTACCATATGGTGCTCCAAAGGATCCCCTGAACCTCAGAGACAGTGCAGGGGAAGGGAAGTGGTGCTGAAATAGGAAGGGGTGCTAAAAAGCCCTGGTGTGCATGCAAAACTCTAAGGGTGGCCCTTTGGATCCCAGCTTATGATGTGTGATGAAAGAAGCAAGGATCAGTTTAGGCACAAGATATATAGTGACCTGATCTCTAAACTTAACATCTATTAAATGCAAATGCAAAAAACACAATATTTTAGCATTTATTAATAAACACAAGTTTTGTGCTTTCGGAGACCTCTCCTAGCCTTGGATTTGGGGAGAATGTTGGAATTGTCGCTGCAGTCACACTGCATTTCAGAAGCACTGTGAGTTCCTTGGAAGCCCAGGGCAGTGGCAGGGACAACCCTTGCCCGCCTTATCCAGTTCCAAGGTTGGGAGGAAGTTTGCACTTGTTTTGCAACTGCATTCCAAGTGCCTCAGAAGCAAAGCACAAGGTCAGGGACAATACCACCACCACCACCACCACTCTGCTCTTTGGAGAGGTGCAGAATCCTGGCAGCCACAAATTGTTGCTTGGTTTTGAATATGAGGCCAAAATTTGTGAGCTCCTGATTCAAGGCCATCATGCCACAGGACTATAGAGCAGCAAGAAAGTGCCCAAGTGCTGGTGAGGACATTCCATACCTTATCCACTGGCTGTTGCACTCCTTTGCCATTATCAAATTTGATATGGGATTATTCCGAGCCAGAACTTACCGCAGTTGATGCTGACTCTTCTCCCACAGATTAGTGGTCTCCTTGGAAGACATGTGCATATCCAAATTGCATACATTTGGTTTCTGGGTGTACTGCTTCAGACATTGCTTCACCCAGTGACGCTGGCAGCCCGGAAGGAAGGGATCTGGGATAAATATAAACCCTGGACAAAAATGGAGGTAAATGGGGAAGAGAGGGAAAAGCATAGTGAAGACTTCTACCTTTTAAACTGTGAAGGGAATACTGAGATACAGCAGGAACACAGGGTTACAAGAATACAACCCATGTCTTTCAGAAATAATACACAAAGATGTTACCAGCTGTTCTCCCAACTAAATGTGGATCACAAATATTTTGAGAGAAACAGACACTCCATCAAGGGATTTATTTTTTCTTGCTTGATATCCATACATACTCACCTGGATAGGTATCCAGACCATAGGCTTTCCACTGGCTAACTGGACGCAGTCCTGCTCTGTAGGTATCTTGATCACTTACTGAGGAGAAACTCGGTGTAGAACTGATCACCTGACAGAGGAAATTTGAGCATCAGACACCTGAACAGTGGCTCACAGATTTTGGCTGAATTTGACAGCTCAGCAGATTTAGTGCTTACCACTAACCAGCACCTACCCCTTGAGAGGGAGGTGCTGACTCCTGATGTAATGTCACACTGAGCTTCAGGTGGTCAAAGTGCCCTCAAGGCTCAGCTCAATTGTAGTAGCAAGACCCCACTTTCTTCCACAGCTCAGAGTTGAGGGACAAGGACTTGCCCATTGTGCTGATTGTCAAACCTCTCTCTCTAAGATTCAGTGTAAAATCAGGAAGATCTCCAAACTTCTCCCAAGGGAAGAGCAGGAAAACCCTCCCAGACTTTGTGCTGAGTAGTTTGGACAGGCTTGGAAAGCATTTTCCTGCTTTGTGAACATTTCCAAATTCAGCAATTGGGGCTGGATCCAGGGATAGACGAGTCGGACCTCACTCACACAACAGGGCTTTCCTGCCTCCTCCTCCTCCCGCCGCCCCCACTACAACCCCCTGCAGCCTGCCAAAAGGGACTCTCTATAATGGTGTGTTGGGACCCAGGGAGCTGCAGTGCGACAGGGAAATCGAAAGAATTTGGTGGGGATGCCTTGCGGAACTGCCATTCCACTCACACAAAATATCTCTGGACCCAATCCATTAAAAGAACAGTAGGGGATCTTACCAGAAAATATTCACCACTGGTAAGCACATTTGTGAACCACATACCCCTGTACACTACAATTTTAATATCCCTGCAAATTAATCTGTGGAGACAGCAAAATTATATTAAAAGATAATTAAAATAGTCCTAAAAACCTGTATAGTTCTGTAGATAGTGTTACATTTGGATGTGGTTCAATTCAAATCCCTGTTCAGCTGTGGGCTCACTGTGTGATCAAAGTAAAGACATCAGGTACAACTGATCAAAAGTCAATTGCGACTATGTCCCACTGAAATAAGCAGAACTGATGAGAGTTGTATTGTGACTGTTTGCTGGATTGTGACTACTGTCTCTCAGCCTCAGTTAAAATGGGAATAATAGCCAATTTAACTGGTCACCCTTGAATACTTTGCTTTATTATGTAAAGTGCACATAGGAAATCAAAGTTACACTCATACACGCCCAAGATTTGTCAAATTTGCTGATTGATGCATATCTATCACACAGATTCCTGATCCTGCCTTATGTCTACCAGCCTGTAAAACATCTGAGTTAGTGGCACGTGACGTATACAGAATCTCAGCTTTTCAAAGGCAATGTAGTATTTGTTTTCATCATAGAATTGTCAGATATCAGACAATAAAACAGTAATTGCTTCTTTGGACCTGTGAGGGATTTTGTGGCACATTTTATTTCTTGATTCAGTAGGTTGTGAGATACTGAAACCTGAAATCAAAATGTTCTGACAAGCAGCTCGCTTTTCTTCCTGCACTATAATCCCGACATTATGTATGGTAATGGCTATTAACACAGGAACTGCTAGAGCTAGAAAGCCACAACATTTTATAGCCTGTGAGAGACTAGAATCCCAATTTCAAAATGGGATAATGCATTAATTTCTAACTCCAGTGGATATGTGATTTTAATTGAAATTACAAACGATGCTTGAGAAATAAGAGGGTAATCATAATTATGTAATCTTAAGGTCTGAAGAGCTTTTTTCTGTGACAGAAATTCTCCTTAGGAGGGCTGTAATTATACTGCACTCATTACAGTATTAACGGAGGACCAGTAAACCTGTCTAAGCGCTGGTGCTAGTCAGAAATTGTTAATACCTAGTAGTCACTTTAATATGTTATTCTTAATGAAATAAAAAGGGATCTTTTGTTACTGAAGACAGTGTTAATCCTCTGTCACCCTGAAAATGTCACCTGTATTGCTAATTTTCTCTTCAGTAGTTAATTTCCTAAAACAGACAGAAGATAATGGGATCAGGTGGGTAAAAAAAGATAGGCAAGACCGAATCTTCTTTTCTGGAACATGTCTGATAATGCTAAGGCTATATTTTCAATAGAAGGAAAGAGTGAACACACACTGCAGAGCACTCCTAACTAGGAGGTTTCAATACAACACTCTTGTATGGACAGTATTTTCTATAGGTTGTGCGCCTACATAAAGTTTCCCTAGGAATATATATTGAACTTCCATGATTTGTCACCAGTGTTTAAGGCCCATTGATCAGAAGGTCAAGCACGCAGAGAAGTATCAGTAGATACCTCTGCCACAGATAAAGACGATTATAATCAGAGTCACTACAGATATATCAAATTGAATGGGTAATGACACATGACTCTCCTTGCAGGCTTTATATGGCAATCAAAAGCACAAGAATTACCTAGGATTTCTTGTTAAATACAAAACAGTATTGTATGATCAGGACAATGATCTATGCATCCTTATATTGTCTATCATGTGTATGAACTCAAAATATTTTCAAGAACAAGGTTAACAACTGAGGGCAATAACAGAGAACAATCCGTAGGGATAACATCTAAGTTTCTGGCAACTGAATCTGCTATAAGGACACCATTAGCAACAGGATGATGAAGACAGTGAGTTCCAAAAATCAGTTATGGATGTTCAAATATACAGTTTAATTAGTTGCATGTTATTTTCATTCAGCATCAAAATACCCTATCAACATAGTAAGCCTTTCCTATTATTTTTTCCCAAGGAACATGGTACTCCATATACTTATTCTGTCTCCCCCCCATACCTCTTTTTTGAGACTTTGTCATGATTCAATTGCCCAGATCCCTGTGAAAAAGAAGGCTTCTGTGCACACAGATAAGATAAGCTGATATGGTTGCAGAAATTCTTCCAGCAATAATGAAATCAGATTTAATGAGGAATCATCACTATGGAAGTAAAAAAAACCCATACAACCCAGTCCTATTCATGTAGTAAGTTTCTTTAACTTCAATGGGACCTACTCCCAAGTTCCCAAGTGTGTTAATAGGACTGAAACCCAAGAGTTCATTCTCAAGTTCACTTAACACGGACTGGTTACCCCAACATATTTTAACTATCCTTTTAGACTTAATGACTAAAGGCAGAATTAAAGATATATCCATGATCCTTTTTTTTAGGACTCAAGAGTATCTTTATCTTTTCTTCTATAGGGGTAAATGCAGCTAAGGGGAGATTTTCAGAGGAAAAACAGCATAAAGGGAAAGGGTTACAATCCCCCTCCCACTGAACTTCCACTTCAGGCTGCAGCAAAAAGTCCCCCCCACCCAAGGATCATGCTCCCTGATGGTTAACTGAAAAGAAATTGACACATGGATGTGACTTTATGTATGTAGTGTTACAGCAGTAGAATAATCCTGTTATGCATCATCAGCCTACTTGCCAGAAAGCTTTTGAGTTTCAGCCATCTCATGAAAATACCTCAATTCTCTCTCTGGGAGAGATGGAACAGCTCAACAGAAACTGCCCGGTACCAGAGAGATAAGGTGGGCAAAATCTCTATGATATGAGGAAAATGGCTCCAGTAACAGATAAAGACCAAGATTCCAAAACCATAACATGTGCAGATGGAACCAGTAACTGGCTCCCATAATATGCCACGTTTCATAACATCCGAACTGGAAGCTACATAAATTTTTTCACATATTATTGGTAAATTGCTGTTGCTGAGGGAGAAGAGATGGCTCAGCAGATTGGGGCCACTCCTCCCCAATGGAAAGCATTAAAATGCAGATTAAAATGGTGGTATTTGCACCATTTTCTGAAGTTACAATTTTTTGAAGATAGACACCATGAGTGTCAATGAACACCTCCAGAGTCGTTCACTGACACTCATGGTGTCTTCAAAAATGCTTTGGCTAGCAAAAAAGACATCTTGAAGACTCACCAGGTGCTTTGGCATGAACCTCTGTAAACTATCATTATAAGCATATTAAAAAATTATCATTAGTCTAGGTCTAGGAGTACATAACTGTTCATCAGGATTTAATTTACTGCTCTCCTTCGGTTCTTTCATGAATAACAATCCCAAGAGCCCATCACTAACCAATGATTCAGAGTTATTCCAAGGAGGCCGCAGCTCAGTGACACAACATATAAACTTGTAGACACAATATTCCAGGTTCAGCCACTGGCATCGCCATTTAAAACTGGTGCCGAGGGCTGAATTCCATTTCATAGCAGCTCTCCCAGCTGCATTCCAGTGCTGGGTAGGGCCAAAAATAGCAGCATAATTAAGCTGAAAGCTTTATAATACCAGTAACTAAGCTTTAGGAGAGGCATTTCAACCTTTTAAAATGAGGGTGGGGGGTGGGAAACTGCACAAAAGCCAGAAACCAGCAAACAATTGCTTGTTGGGGGAAAGGGGGCAGGGCCAGCAGAAGGGTGTGTGGCTATCTGAGGAACCCTAGAGGGCCAAAATGGGAAGCCAGGTGGGCCAGATGTTCTGAAACACCCCACCCCCCCTTAAAAGAATCTCATCTGGCTAGGCTGAGAAAGCCCTCTACTTGGAAACCTTACAGGGTTGCTGCCAGTCAGAGTAGATAATACTGGGATAAATGGACCAATCGTCTAAGGCAGCTTTATATGTTCTAGACTTCACAATTTCAGACTTCAGGTGGGGGCATCATCATTTTGAATGCTTCCCTTGGTTAAAAAACAAACAAACCCCTCCATGTATTGACTATGTTTACTCTATTGACTCATAGTTTACTCTATGCAGGGAGGTCCCCCCTGCCCTCACCACACCATTTTAAACATGAATGAGTTTTAAATAGTGATACCCTCCTCACCTGCACCCTGTAGTGCAATCCAGAATTCTACCATCTCACTCTACATAATACGAGCAGGTGCAAACTAGTTAATCCCTAGAAAGAAGTGCTCAAACGAGTAGTTTATGCACGCGAGCAATATAACATCCGAAGGGGGGACTCACGAAAAATCTAACAGGTCGACCTCCACCCACCCCCTCTGTTACTAGTTGCTGTGATGTTTCGCGAAACATCGAAATAGGAGTCAAGTGATACACGGGCGAGGGTCGGATCATTCAAAGCGTGATGTGTGGACTGGCTAGGATTATGTGGAAAGCTCCTGCGATCAAGTTGTATAGTTCTAGGCTACGGAAATCAACGGTCCTTAAGGACACAATCCGATGCATGTTTAGACAGAAAAGAGCCCTACAACTTCCAGCATTCCCCAGCCAGGATAGCTAGCTGGACATGCTGAGAGTTGTAGGACTTTTTTTCTGTCTAAACATGCATCGGATTGGGCCCTAAGTCAGCCCCGGTTCTTCCTACAAGAGCCTTCCCATCTCCATCCTAGAGGCAGATGTCGACCAACATGTCACGATGAGGGGCTGGTGAGGGGCACGTGTAAGAACAGACGACTTTGTGAGATGCGGCTGCCATTCCCTAGCAGCAGTTACCATGGATACCGGTTGCGGGAGGCCCAGCGTGAAGACTAGGAAACAAAACCTCCCGGTTTACCTGTCGCGCCGCTGGCTTCGAGAAGTCAATCACCCCAGTGGGGTCCGAGCCTTCCCCGCGCCGGTAGAAGCGGAAGAGGCGGCGGAAGACATCCTCCTCACGTGCGGCACCCGCCGCCGCCATTTTAGCGCTCAGAGTGACCTTGCACGCGCTCAGCGGAAGGGGCAGTGCTCGCCTCCCATTGGCTCAGCTGTCGGGAGCCGGCGCAAGTCGCTTTTCTCTAGTTTCAAGATGGCGGCGGGAGGTCCTTCTCGGCGGGTCTTCGAGGTCTTCGTTGCTCGGGTACCTTGGAGCGTGGCTGCAAGTGAGTGAGGGAAGGAAGGGGACACGTTTATTTCCTTCTGAGAGTGTTGGGGTGTGATAAGCGTGATAAGTGGACCCTTTGTCGTCTTAGGCTGTTAGCCAGGAATGGTATCAATGACTGGTGCCTCTTCGCCCCGCTTCACCCTGTGTGGTTGCAAATCTTTTTATTTCTCCCGCATCAAAAACTCTAGAGAAACGGGCTGGGGAGAGGTGGGTCAGCGTCCTGGGTGGGGAGGGATCTCTCTCTCTCGGGGTCGGATTCCAATTCTTTTTTTGTGGAGAGGAGTCGTCGAGACCATTGCAGTCTCTGCCACCTCTCCGCCCCCACGCAGGATCCAGTGCAGGCATATCTTCCTGCCCCCTAACACCTTTTTTGCAATTCTTGAGCGTTTTGTCGCAATTTTTGATACGAAACACCAGTCTCCTTATCGAGCCCTACCTTAGAAAGAGGTTAGAATGGAAGGGTTACTGAGGTAATGTATGTGAAAGTATTCGGAACATTCAAAAGCACATCACACAGTATATCATGCCCAAGTTAACCCAGCTTGCTTAGTGTTGGATCCAGCTCTTCAGTAATGTGCTCTGTAGTGCGACACATAAGCATGTTTAATTTCAGGAAAACAGACACTTGCTCATTTTTCACAGTACACAATGTTTACTGTGGGAAAACCTCAGTGTAGGGAGCATGTCACACCTTCTACATTATTACTTTGCCCTTCCTGGATGCATGGAATGGCATCTCTCCTTACAACCCTGTGAAGCATGCTGAAGAGACTGAAAGTTTCATAGCCTGTAGGATTTGTATATGTTTTCCATATACATCCCCTACATTTCATTATACTCGCTTCTGTCTGAAGTGAGCTGTAGCCTACTTAATACATTTATATTTATAAAAGGTATTGTAAACCATTTTTTAAACCCTAAATATTTTTGTGGAATTCAAGGTGGTGTGACCTTATAGTCTCCTATATCTAGGCACTGGCCAGACACATGCCCTGCATTTAATCTGTAATTTAACAATGATGATTTAACTACTTTTATATGCTCCTGGGTTTTTTGGGATACTTTTATGGTGCTTATTTTTTTTTGTTTCCATTGTGGATTTTATTGTTATTAGCCACTTTAGGCATTTATGGAAAGGTGGGGTACAAATGTAACCATGTAGAAATGTAACTTAAGCGTGGTTGATGCATCATGAAACATCTATGACTTTAGTTATTAATGTTGTAAATCAGCGATGGGGAAACATCTGGCCCAAGGGTGGCGTAGTGGTGAGAGTGTTGGACTAGGACTCGGGAGATCTGGGTTCTATTCCCCGCTCGGCCATGAAACTCACTGGGTGACTTTGGGCCAGTCACTGCTTCTCAGCCTAACCTACCTCACAGGGTTGTTGTGAGGATAAAATGGAGAGGAGGAGGATTATGTAAGCCGCCTTGGGTTCCTTGTAGGAAAAAAGGCGGGGTATAAATATAATAAATACATAAAATAAATAAATATGGCCCATGTGGGACCCCTATCTGGCCTGATAGCTTCTCTCCCAGGCCCTGCCCCCTCTTCCAGCCCTATGAAAATCTCTTATCTTCAATCAGCAGCTCATCAGAGAGTAGATATTTCCCCCTGCTCCCCCCCCCCCCCATGCGTTTAGCCTTTTAAAAAGCCTCCATTAGTGCCAGTGGAAAGCCTAAAGGCAGCAAGGGAGTATTGGGTGAGATGTCACTGCTGGGAAGGGCTAACCTTCCTCTCTCCTCCCTAATGCTGCAATCCCCCCCCTTAAAAATTGCTCCTGCTCCACTGCAGTCAGGCTTTTGTGGGGGTAGGGGGGCATTTTCAGGAGGGAGTGTGTTGTGTGCTTTGCGCTTGTGTATGAATAGGGTCTGGGGTAATCATGTCAAGGGCCACATGCCAGCGGTGGTGTGGCCTCACCCACTCTTGGTATACGGCCCCCTCAAGATGCTTGCCTGGTGCCAAATCATCCCATGGAGGGTCTTCCTATAGGACCTGAGAAAGGAACCATCTGAACACACAATTGCTAAAGTTAGATGAAGAGGGCACATAGAGCACATGGTGTTCATGGGAATACAAATACAGCCAATGCATAAAAGGTCCATTTGAGGATTATATGTAGAAATATAGTATCTGGGTAGGCAGTGATTCAGTTTTTTGGGTCTCTTGTTTCTGAACAGAAGACATCTTAAAACTTTTGACAGAAATGCATTGTGAAATAGCCTCAGGGCTACATCAGCATACTGCAATCTTGGGCAGCTGCAGAGGGCCCACTGTCCCAGGAAGTCCTACTGCTGATTGTCCGCTCTGTGTTCCCCTTATTTTTTTCAGCCTGAAACTCTTGAGCAGCCCAGGCAGCTAGGGATAGACACCATTTAAATTTCCCAGAATGCCCTTAAACATCTGGAGAAATTTAGCTGATAGCTAGACCCAGCTCCTCAGAATGCTGCTGTCCACTTTTGCCCGCAGTTGCCAGTAGGTGAGCTCATGAGGGACCACTAAAGGAGGGGCCCCATCAGAATATTTAACCCAGGGTCCCTTCAAACTTAAGAGCCAGACCTGAGAATGGCCTGCATTCTTCTGATTCTTCTCCCCCTCCCCCACTTTTTTTGCAGATGAAGTAAAAGAATATTTTGCTCAGTTTGGCACTGTGAGAAAATGCAATGCTGCCATTTGTGAGTATCTTTCCTATTAAGTGACTGCATCCAAAGTAAAATGTTGTTCAAGCGGTACATGCGCTATGGCATTTGACTTGGTAAGAGACCAATTGGTAAGAATTAGTACAATACAAGAATTGGTAAGAGACTAATTCTTGTATACCAAAAGGTGTTTTTTTTAAAAAATGTAACAGTTGTCATAATTACCAAGGCAACAGGGTACCTGCCCTTGTAAAACTAGTTTTTCTTAACTGGAAAAAAACTGTGATTCCCCATAGAAGGCATTAGCCCTTCATATTTTAATACTGTCGTATCAGCATACATTACATTGCTGTTAATTATAGGACAGTTTTAGTTACATATTTAAATTGTGATTGTATAAAATACATTAAATTTAAGGGTTAGATCCAATGTCATGTGAGTAGACTTCCACTAATGGAACTTCCCCTTCCTTTCCTCCCTGTACCGTGCCTCCAAAACTGCTTGAGGGCCCCCAACAATCTAGAACAGATTTGGGGGGATCTGCAAGGCAGCAGGGAATTGCCCCCCTGACATTCTGCTAATGGAAGGTGTTCTGTCAGTGGGAGGTGCTAATTGGATACAACCCAAGGTTGGGTACAAAAAATAAAACGTGACATGTTTATATACATACTGAACACTTAATATCTGCTTGTCTGTATGCATTTGGGTTTTTTAAAATGCATCTGAAAATTATGACATCTCAAAACAAAATTCAAACTACTAGGCAATGTAGTATTAACTTTGCTGTCACCTTCAGAACTGTACCTGCATACACATTTAGCAGAAGTCATCAATGAGTTGGTCTCATTTTCTCCATGCATCTTACAAACTCTTTCTTTGTATGGCCTTTCAACACACGTTTGCATTTGTCATATCTGCATCCGAGGGCTGCTGCTGACGCTGCAGTTGGCACTCAGGTACCAATATCCCAAGAATAAAAACCCAAGCAGTCCATTCCCTTTGAAGGACATATATTTCCTCCTTTAAAATATATATAAAACAATCCTGTTGCACTCACCGCTGGTGTATTTGAAAGTGGTTTGTAATATACATTATGTGCCTTTTCTTATCTGACAAAAGGCACAGTCCAGCCAAACTTGAGCATTTGGACTTAAATTGATTGCATTGAAATCAGTGTAACTGTACTTAACTCTCCCACTGAAATCAATAGAACTTAAGTACATAGCTTTGGTTATCATGCTTAAAGAACATATGTATGTTCTACTTGGATATTAGCAATGAAGTACAAAATGTCACCTAAATAGTAGCCCATTTCTGTTTAGTATTCTATTCTACCAGCTGGGGTGGCCCAGCTATGCCCCTATCTGGACAGGGATAGCCTGATTTCAGTAATCTCTGCTCTGGTAATCTCAAAGCTAGACTACTGCAATGCACTTTACGCGGGTCTGCCCTTGAAAACTGTTCAGAAACTCCAGCTTGTGCAAAATATGACAGCCAGATTCATCACTGGGACCAGAAGGTCCAACCATATAACACCAGTTCTGGCCCCCTTGCACTGGCTGCCAGTATGCTTCCGAGCCCGATTCAAGGTACTGGTCTTAACCTTTAAAGCCCTACATGGGTTGGGTCCACAATACTTGACGGAATGCCTCTCCCAACCACAATCTACACTCAACATCTGGGGCCTTCCTCTGACTGCCACCTTCGAGGGAGGTGGAGGTGGGGAGGGCCTTTTCTGTGGTAGCCCCCAACTGTGGAACAGGCTCCCCCGAGGCCTGCCTGGCGCCAACTCTACTATCTTTTCGGCGCCAGGTTTTATGTTGAGGCTTTTAACAACTCTAAATAGTGCATGGTGGGGTGGTTATTTTTAATTTTGTTTTACTGGTCATGTATTAACTTGTTTTAGCTATTTGAGTCGTTTTTTAAATTTGGTTTCAAATGTTTTATAATGCTTTTATTGTGTATATTTTATATTGTATTTTTTACTGATTGTCGTAAACCACCCAGTGTTCCGGCTACTGGGCGGTATAGAAATAAAATTAATAATACATAGTGCAGTTATATACATGTCTACTCAGAAGTATGTTCCATTGAGTTCAATAGGGCTCACTTGGAGGTGAGATTATAGGACTACAGCCTTATCTTTAATAAATACCTAGATAAAACCAGTTTAAAAACAGTACTTACCAGTGCCCTGTCCAAAGCTAGTTTCCCATGAAATTCTCAAACTTGCAGTATAAGGCAACTAGTAAGCTTCCAGCAAATCAGTTCATGTAGTTGCACATGAGCCAAAGCAAGAATTGGCCAGGAAATTTTGGAGAGAAATAACTTGTATGCTCCAGCAAACATTACTTTTTGAGCCACAATTTTCTGGATGACTGTTGGACAGGTAACATGTGAGAGGTGCAAATAGGTAGATTTAGGTTACATTTAAGCAGTAGCTGGCCATGGATATAGGTCCATAAAGTCTAAATCTGATACATTTGTATCAAGTAATGTACTTGTGTCTTGGATGATTAGGATAAAGAAACAGGATTCCACAAAGGTTTTTGCTGGGTTGGATTTTCTACAGAAGAAGGTCTCAAAAATACTTTGCAAAAAGAGTCTCATATCCTAGAAGGAGTTACGGTAAGAGGCTTAGTATTGTAAATATTGAGTTCTATGTCCTCTTAGTTTTGAAATGACAATTCACTTTAAGGTGCACATCAAACATGTCTCAGAATATGACTTAGGCAGCCTGGTTAGCATGTTTATGGCATGTTTCAAACCTTCCACGTTGTAAATTTTATTTATTTATTTATATAGAGCATTCAAAACTACAACCTTCATTTTGCATATAGAAATGGGATAGTAATAAGGGCTTCATATGATGCTGTATGTGTAGCTCAGCCCAGTTATTTATGAATCTGTGTCTGAAAATTATATAACAGTAAATCTCATCTATGAGGTTATCTGCATTAATAAGCATATCAGGTATTTCTTTTGGCTAAAAAAAGTTTGTTAAAGGCTTGCAGTAAGCCTTGATTCAAGAAATTTGCAGAAATGTTTTGTGAAGGAAGTGGCTTCAGATTGTGCAGAGTTTGTAAGCATATCAAAATTCTAAAGGACATTGAGAGCCAGTGTGGTGTAGTGGTTAGAGTGTTGGGTTGGGACTCAGAAGATTGGGGTTCTAGTCCCCACTCGGCCATGAAGCTGACTGGATGACTTTGGGCCTGCGACTCTCAGCCTAACCTACCTCACAGGGTTGTTGTGAGGATAAAATGGAGAGGAGGAGGATTATGTAAGCTGCCATGGTTCCTTGCAGGAAAAAGCAGGATATAAATATAATAAATGAATAAATAGTGTCTTCCACTGCCTTATCAGTAATTGTGTCTTAATTTTTTCAGCTTGATGTTCAACATCAGAAAAGTAGACGTGTTCCAGGTGAACGTTCAGAAAGAAGAATTGCTGACATCAGTTAAAGGAAGGAGACTTTATTTCACTGTAAAGAAACTAAAATAAACTTGGATATGTATTCATCTCACTTCAATGAATCCAGCTGTTTCCCTAAGCTTAAAATGAACTATACAATCACAGCAGAGCAAGTGAATCACAATACCCTTCCCCCTTTCAAGTACAATACAGCAGAGGCAGGGCAAACTATGTACAATGGGAGTATTATCAGGTGGAATAAGCAGTTTTAACTAAGAACAAGGTAACTCAAGCAGTCTATTCCAAACTGAAGACAAGATAACAGAGCTCCAGCTATGTAGAAACAAGGGGAAACAGCACAGCTAGAGCCGCAGATACAGAACCTATATAATTCAGCGGTCCTATTTTTCCTTCGCTCTTGTTCCGTGGGTTAAAGTGTCCCATTAGAAGACTTGTGGAAAATTATATCCACTACAGAGGAGCTGCCAATTGGTTAAGACAATCCCCTGCAGGCTAGTTAAAAAATGCTTGAAGAATTGAATTCAGTTTCACTATCTAGACAAAACCCAATTCCTTACTCTTTCCTTCTCTTCTTGCCTTCATGCTCATGTTCTTTAGGGCGGCTACTATCGGAAGGCCTTTTTGAGCCTCCATGCTGTTTGGCTTCCTCCAAGAATTTGTCTAGACCAAAAGGATCCTCCTCAAATTGAACTGGTCCTTCTCGACCTCTTTGTCTGCGATCTGAGCCAGAAAATTCCTTATCAGGAACAAACCTGTGACAGACAAGAAGAAAGCAGTAAATCTAGTGTTTTCTAATTGTTCAAAAACACAATTAGAAAAAAAAATGTTTTCATACCTGTTAGTAGTTTTTATTCGTGCCTCCAAATCATCACCGTACATGTCCTTATCCACATTTTTACTGGGCCTGTAGATGTTCTGGGCCATGTCTTTACCACTTCTCCAGGGCTGGTCATAGACATTGTAAATTTCATCTTCACCACCAGCAAAGCCACTGTCCATACCCTAGCAAAGTGCAAAAATGGTCAGTATTATTTAGATACCAAGCTGAACAAGTGCAAAAATACCTTCAAATGCCCATATTAATACATTGTAAACCCTCCTAACTGCATTAGATGGATTGCTATTCCAAGTCAGAAGCATTCAGTGGGCGAACAATTTCCCCATAAAATGGAAGTGGTTACCACAGCATGTTACATTTGGCCAGTTCCCAACATGGTTGCACACTGTGTCTAAAAAAAAAGACACGGTATTGAACTATGCAGATGAAGGGGTGGATTGATTCTTGAAGACTTGGGGCACCAGGAGTAGGCTTAGGATTGTATCCAATGGTGTCATTAAGCTAGCACAAAGTTTCTAGCACTTGCAGAAACTTCATTTTCATCCTTGTGAAAGTATTAAATGCAATACTTTGATTCCACTTGCACAAGCCACTGCACAACTCATTAGTCAAGGTGTTGCATTAGTTGTCCCACTAGTGTTTGCAGAACCACTAGCAGAACGGTGCCACTTGTACTTTCTCCACTAGCCTAATGCTGGACACAACCCTTTGCCTCCATCACAGTAGTATCTGGGGGCACTTTATTTCTCTAACAAAAGTGAAAGTCATTTTGAAGCGCTAATGCAATTAGTACAAAATCTGCCAAGTGACAGGAATAATGTAGGATGCTGCAACATCTTTCCTTCTTTCCCCATCCATAGCCCTCTCTAAACATTGCCCCTCACATAGGGTTTTACTAGCATATTAACTTCCATTAAGGTGCTTATTTTGTATTTAAACTTACATGCTGAACAGTTTTAGGCAGTGGCATGCTGGAATCCTAGGACTGCCAGGAGGGGGAAGCTGTTAATTACTTTCCTACACCCAAGTCCTGGGATATATCATTGGATGGGGCCATTCCATCCCAGGACATGGGTGCTTGTCTTAATAAGCCCCCTTGCCTGCAGCTTCCCTAGGTCTGCCAGGCAACAGCATTCTTTTCAAAAGTACATGGTGGCTGCCTCCTTCATTGCCAAAAACTCCTGAGTATGTGCATCCCAAGAGCCCAATTCCTACCTCCACAGTACTTTCACCAGCAATGGTACAGGTCTCAACATACACTTGTGAAATATTCATAGGTCCCTACTCATTTAATCTGATTTTGCAAGTATGCAGCAGCAGGAATTTTGGGTAATTACAGGCATGGGCTCAAACAACTTAAAACCACCACACCATTTCTTAGGTTTAAACAGTGAACTACCTGGAGAATTAGAAGATAAATATAGGCTGCTCGGTATATTGGTGGGCATGTACTACTTATCTATTTTTTTCTAGGTTTATGCTGAACATCCAACAGGGATTACTGCATTTTTTCTTCAATGTAGCTAGGAATTACTTACCTTACTCTGGTTGAAGAGCCTTTGGTCATACTGGACCTCATTGGATGTCCGAGGGTTAGGAACACCCAAGGCAATGACTTCACTAATATCTCTGTTCTCATTCCGCTGCAACTTTGACCTGAGTGAACAATATTGTATCTCTGTTAGGTTACAGTAATATCAACAATTAATACGTCTTATGTGAGAGAAACTGTAACTCTTAGCCTGACCTTTGACATTTTTATTCTCAATAGGCACTGTTCTGCATTTGATCTTAGGCCAGATGTATTTTGGGAAAGTAGTGTTCACTTGCTAGATCCAAAGAATTACTTAGCCCATGTAAGGGACTTGTTCTAGCCCAGTGGATCCTTTGGCTTTCTTCAAAAAGCTGCCCTTCCCCTCTTCCATGACAAGCTTCAAAAGTAGCTTGCCATACAAGATTAAGGGTGCTGATTCAGAAAAAAGGTAGATGTGTTTTTAATTGTTAATTTTTCTGGCAACCAGTTACAAGTATGCTTGCTCAGGAAGTATATGAATTACAACATGGGAAATTGATCTGAATCCATTAAAACTGGGGGCGTTTTTGGATGATTCACAAATCAATCCAGCCTGCGTAGAAAGATACTTTTCAAAATACAACATCAAACCAAGAATTTGTGGGGGGAAAGACAATAGTTTGGATGGCATAAGGGGCAGAGGTGGAGAGAACCAGGGATAAAGACTACATGATGCAGCAGGGTGTGTGTGTGTGTGTGTGGTAGACCAGGTATCTTCAAGCAGCAATCCTTTATCCAGGTATATGAATGTAATTGTTCATAGTGCTTTCTAGACTCTCTTCATTTTGGCCAGAGCAAGATCATGTTTTCCAGGAAACAGTGATACTTCTGGAATTCACTTGTTTCCATCAGCTATAGTGTGAGCTATGTGGGGCATCCTAGTACCTTTTTAGTTCCTCTTTTCGGATGGATAGAGAAGAACTGAAGGATAAGTGTTATACAGGTTTCTTCCACAAAATACTCCACAGGAAGAATGCAAAACATTGAATACATACATGCACAAACACTAATATTCTCCGAAGGCACACTTCTACCACTCTCTTAATAGTGTGCTACATCACATTCTTGAGGAAGCCACTATGCTACAGGAATGTACATTTCTGGCAAAGTAGTGCAGTATGAAAGGGCCACCATGGGGATGCTAATTTGTTGTGCTGGATTTGTATGCATATTTTTCTACAACATTTTCCATTTCCCTTGTCAAGGGGTAAGTTCAAGTTCTATATTAGCTGAACAACTTTACCTTTTGTCAGGGGCTGCTCTGGAAAGATTCCGGTCATGCTGTCTCTCTTTTCGCCTGTCATGTCGGATTTCATCACGTTCTCTAGCTTCTCCATCCTCTACAGATACATTTGAGATTCAAAATGTTACACAGCCATCACTATGTGGGTTTAGTAATACCACAGCAGAAACTGGACTAAGTATTCAGAAAATGAAGGGTCCCTGACACTTCTGCACAAGTAACGAATGTTTTTCTGACCTATCTTTAGATGAAACAGATGTTCACTAAAGGTTATATGCTATAAAAAGAAGTATCTTAAGTCTGCAATCCTATGCACATCTATTTGGGAGTGAACAACACTGAACTAAGTGGAACTTGCTTCCACATATACATACATAGGAGTGAGCTGCATGCTTTTCACATGAGCACTTTGCACGTAGAGACAGAGAAACTGACAGAATGAAGCAAGCCTCCATTACTGCAGACTCATGGCAGTCTTCCAGAGAAATACATTAAACAACTCAAGGCCAGTGCAAAAGCTCTATTGGAATATTTTATGAAAACAGAGCAAGAGGATGGGAGGGCGGTACCTTTCTCAACATGGGTTTTGATCCCAGCTCTTCGCTCCCTGGCCTTCTGGGCCATTTCCCTGAGTTTCTCTTCATGTTTCTCTTTTTCCTTCTGGGCCATCTTCCTCTCCACCTGGGCTCGCATCTCTACAGCCTCACGAGCCTGCACAAGATTCAGAGTACAGCAGCTGAAGAAGAGTAGAAGACCTGATCTTCCTGCTTTTAGTTGTAATATAAAATCACATGTACAACCCAAAACCTTGTACAAAATCACATGTACAACCCAAAACCAAAAGCATAGTGAGATGCTTTTGGCCAATCAAGAAACTAAACCTGTGGTTTAGAGTTTGTGCTACACTACTATCACAAAGTTCTGTTTCCAAGCAACTGACCAAAAGTTGCAATGCTGCTCAGATTTATTCTGTGGAAAGAAATCATTCAGAAAGATGCACAGTAGAGAACAAACAATGGTCTGACCTTTCTGTCAGCGATGTAAAGGGCCTCTGCTAACTTGGCGAAGTTTTCATTGATGTGTACAGTTGCAGACCTCTGCCATCCGCAGCCAGACGCTTGTCTAATGGAATAGTGTAACCCTGGTGTGAAAACAGACAACACATAATTACCAAAGGGAGACATGGTGTACTAAGAAAGCTGCCCCAAGTCCTTACTCATCATTAAAATTCTCCAGTGAACCTGCTCTTTGTGCAGCTGGATAAGTAGATGCATTGTTTTCAGCTCCCCATTTTTGGCTGATATTAATTAAAATAACAACCCTTCAGTGCAATGCTAACAATCATTTACAATATAAACTAAGTCTCTGTTTCTGGAACTAGTTACAGTGATGACACTTCCTCAGTTCAAACTCTGCCTTTAAACATCCTTAATTTTATCTATAGAATACATTATCCTTTCCCCCCTACTTGTTCTGTATTCCTGGAAAATCCCAGCAAATGTTTCTGTGAACTAACAGTTCTGTGAACTGTTGTTTATGCAACAAATTAAAAACAAAAATCTGCACTTGTGTCATATTCAGTGTCTGCAGTACAATGTTGTCTTAAGTAAGACCTACCACTGAAATTTCAACAATACATAGTATGATCCAAAAAGCCACAGAGGTTCATCACTACTCCCTGTCCCTGCAAGCATTGAACTGTCAACAGAATTGTTCTCTCTGAATATTTTTATTTTTGAACAGGACAACAAAGGGTCCTTGCAAGAGAGAAAAACAGAGACACAGTAGGAAAAACACAAAGGCGGCTATGGCAACTGAAGAAAAACTGGTTTGTCATAGCCCAAGTTTTCCTGAGCAACATCATGCTCCTCAGAAGTTGGATTGAGAAGGTGGTGGGTATATACACTCACTGTCTGAGATACACTGAAGCTTATTAGCATAAGTAGGCACAAAGAAAAACTGGATACGTTTTATATTTCACATTTGTAGCCAACAAATCTCAAATCTCACAATTTGTAGGGTAACATACATGGGGGTTATCCCAGTTTATCCAAACAATCCTAGGAGGTACACATTAAACAACTGGCCCAAGGTCACAGTATAACGTTTATGGCTGAGTGGGGATTTGAATCCAGTTCTTTGTAGATCCAACACCTATGATGACCTTGATAAAGAATTGCAACTGCAATTCCTTTTTTGCTTAAGGCTAAAGAGCACCAGGTCAAACTAGTTTCATATCCTGCACAGTAGTATTGTGAGAATTTTAAATATTTTATTCTGTCTAACCACATTTGGACACTGCAAAATAGCAATGTACTTTCTAGCATACTCCATGTTCTTGTCATCTTGGCAGTCTAGTATATCGGGAGGAGGAGAGTCAAGCCA
Organism: Shinisaurus crocodilurus; assembly: GCA_021292165.1. NCBI lineage: Eukaryota > Metazoa > Chordata > Lepidosauria > Squamata > Shinisauridae > Shinisaurus > Shinisaurus crocodilurus. The sequence continues at coordinate 275,111,887 of CM037876.1, forward strand.
TATCATTGCAATCCCCTTTCTAAAAGCAGCTGGTTTACTCAGCTTTAGATGCTTTCAAGTAACATTCAAATTGCATATTGGTTTTTTGAGGTGTTTCCCAGCAGGATGCAACATTAGAGGCTGACGTTATGACAAGTTAATTACCTTTGCATTTTTCCAGTTTGAAATGCAAGGAGGAATTTTCCATTCTTGTTGCTCCTTCACGGTCATCTGAACAGAGAAGAGATAAAAAGATTTTAGATTTTTACCAATGGGAGGAGGATTTTTCCCCATTCTGAAGTACAGTGGCAGAGTAATCATGAAATATCAAACAACAAGTGTCAACAAAATACACAGCAAAATGTTTTTTGCAGCAACTGTCATATTCATTCAAGTTGTATCTCCTAGAAAGTTAAAGCTAAAGAGAAGTTCTCCTCAGCAATCAGTACAACAGTTGAATTTTTAAACGGAATGTAACAGCATTCCCCAGCCTGGTGCCCTCAAGGTGTTTTGGACTTCAACTCCCATTAGCCCCAGCCAGCATGGCCAAATGGCAGGAACACTGGGAGTTGTAGGGCACCAGGCTGGGGAAGGCTGGTATATATCAAATTTGGGGAGGGAATCAGTTCATCCAGGCCAAGTTGCAAACCAGGGAACATCTGCACGACACCCCCTGCCCCCGGTTATCTTAATTCAAAGAAACCTCACTGGTGGCCCAAAGAACATTCTGTGCTTCTACAAACCACACCACATTGCCCAAGTAGTTAACAGGAACAAACAAGGTTTATCACACCAAAGTGCCTACAGAATAGTTGCCCTTTTCTACACCTTTTCCAGCTCAACAATATCATTTTTCAAATGTAACCAGAACTGTACAGAGTATTCCAAGTGTGGTCATACCATAGATTTGTATAAAGGCATTATGGTACTGTCAGCTTTATTTTCAATCCCTTTCCCAATTATCCCTAGCATGGAAATCACCTTTTTCACAACAGCCACACACTGGGTTGATGTTTGCATTAAGCACTAGGATCCCAAGATTTCTTCCCTTGTTAAATCACTGCTAGCTCAGACCCCATCCAGGTATATGTGAAATTAGGATCTTTTGCCCCAACGTGCATCACTTTACACTTGCTTACACTGAACTTCATTTGCCATTTTGTTGCCCATCCATCCAGTTTTGGGAGATCCTTTTGGAGCTCTTCATAATCCATTTTTATTTTCACCAACCTGATAAACCTCACTGCTCACCTCTAACAAGATCATTTATGAGCAAGTTAAAAAACACTGGTCCCAAACAGATCCATGGGGCATCCCACTTACTACATTGTGAGAACTATCATAACTGTGAGAACTACAAATATAGTCAGCAGTTATATCCTGAGCATGAAGAAAAATCCACCTAAGCTGTTTCAAATCTACATTTTACTGGGATCCAATCTCACCCTTTCCACATCGTTTCAAGATGTGGTGGCCTGTGATTTCTCAGAGGCAGGGGAAAAACAGTTCCTGTCCAATGGCCCTCAATATAATGTCTGTTGTAACACACATCTGAATACTCCAAACTCCATGCATCAGATCTCAGAAAAGAAAAAAAAAAATCAAATAAGGACAGCTGTAAAGCTATTACCTTTCTGCTGGGAGAGTGCATTACAGGAGCTGGAGGAGATGGTGGCCCACGAGGAATTTTCTTGTTAATTCTAACGTGTGAAAATAATAGAATAATTAGAACTTTAAAATCTCCATCACCCAACCTTCTATGGCAGAAGAAGCATAGATTCAGAAACTCACTTGAATCTTGGTGGCTCCATGGGGTCTTTTTGCATCTCTACCATTCTAATAACTCTCTGTTTTGCACCAGAGTTGAAGGCCACACCCTGTTGTGATGGCGTATATCTGAAAAAGTAAACAAAGGATTCGGCTATCAATTCAGAACTTCTTACCATTTACTCTGTCCTATCCCCTTATTGACTTTAGCAGCATTTCAGTTTTGCTCATAGACACTGGTTTGCCAAGCATACACACCTTAACAGAAATGCAGAAATGAACACACATAAGTAGCTGAAAAGTCACTGTACTTTTAACCTGTGCACATACTGACTAGAAAGCAATATTGCAATCACAGAATAGAACCTGATGTTCCAAATTTATTGGTAAGACAGTAAAAAATATTTCCAGTTGGATTCCCTATATCCTAAGACCCATGGCTTCAAGGCAGCTTCATAGACACCATTGTGCTATTCACTTTTATGGACCATAAAGACCATCACACATTTATCAAGAGGAAGTTCATTACCAGTAACAAGCCAAGAAGGAAACACATATAGCCAGTTTCCTCTGCATAGCCAAGTACATTATGTTCTCTGTAACAGGGCTAATAGTGCATTTCATTAAATAGCAATAACTTTGTAACACTTGTATAACTGCTTGTGCCTTCGAATAATCATTCTATTTTACACTTGCAAAAAGGTCTTATATTAAACTTTGTATGCAAGAAGGTTTAAACAATCCAAAAGTATCCAATACCGAATATATTGAGCTGGAGCTAGTTTATCAGCTGCTCGGACTGGCATGGCTGCTGCAATTTTCTGGGAGACAGACTTTTCCAGGGCTGCTCGGGTCTTTTCTGTAAGCTGCAATCAGAAATGTTCCATTAAACACTTGGACAAAATGCAAGTGGCTCCAATAGTTATGTGCATCACTAACCACAATACCTCTCTGACAGCTTCCTCATCAGGTCTTTGCAGCTCAGGGTCATCGACATTCATAACTTCCTTTGGAATCAGGTCCGTGTATTTGCTGTAAATGACCTGAAACATTGAAAACAGCATTAAGAGGAGGGGATGCTGTTGAAGAAAAAACAGAATGCCTCTGGGGCTTTAAAAAAACCTGGATTAGCTTTCCAATATAGAGCAGGCTATATAAGTGCCAAGCACTAAGCATGTCAGAAATAAGGTTAGAAATATATCTTGAATTCCTAATTTACATCCCTCCATAGGACTAAAAGAAATTCCATGATCCTAGCATCTTGTTTTAGCTGATCTGGTACTTTAGATTCTCTTATACCCTATTTGGAGTTATAGGGACATTTTACTGATCTATTGCTAGAGAAGATGAAGCAACATGTTCAAGTGCTTTGCTAGAGTTGAGTGAGACAGCATCAAATTAATCAGTGCTCTCTTTAGATTCATCAGAAAGTTTCAAACACCTACATTTATTATTCAAAGTTGTAAGTGCAATCCTATGCATATCTACTGGGAAGTAAGTCCCATGGAGTTTAATGGGACCTACTCCCTGGTAAGTGTGGATAAATGTTCCTTGAAGAAAAGAGCAGCCCACTTTCAGACTTCCATATAGTTTCTGTAGTGACTGTCAAACCTGTACAGGGACAAAATAAATCCACCTCTTAAGTTATACGGAGCTGAATAATATTTCACGTAAACAGTACACATGGTCTAACACTAGTTACAAATGTTAAGTGCTTCTTTTTCAAAGCTCTGCCTCTTGAGCTTCAAGAATTATTGATGTCTTTCCCTTCACAGCAACCAGATTGGTTTCTCTGCCACTCAGGATTGCAGCAGCAACAGTGTGGCTGTGTAAAGGCTTGAGCAATAACATACCACAGCTTAAGAAAATGCGGGCAAAGTGAGATTTTGCATTATTATATCAACCTTGGAGGTTTGGAAAATGCAGAAATAGATTTAACCTTTCTTTTCTATTAAAAAGTTCTATTACTACAATAAAAAATGTAAACATTACAAATTGTACTAATTATTGTTTAACCAGATATTAAGATGTAATTATTGAAAATATATTAATCAAATAAAAACAAAACAAAAAGGGAAACGAAAACTTCCATATTTTAAATGGGTAATGGTGGTTCTGCCTTAGCAGAAAGTTCTCCCAGTCATGCAGGTTGAGGCACCTGATTTTCACCAATTCCCCTTACCTACTTAAGCCCCCCCTTAATCTGCTCCTGAGCGCTGGGGACCCTCTGGAAGAGAATAAGATATGGGGCAAAGGATAGAAGTAGGTATGGGGGAATTGGTGAAAACTGGTGCTCCAGCTTGGACAAGTGGAAGCACTTTCCACTAAGACAGAGTCACCATTGGATATAACCCAATATGTCTGATTAAAAGGGTGTGTGTGTGTGTGTGTGTGTTTACAATCCCAGCAACTGTAAGAAATCTGAAGCTACAAAAAAGGAGACAAAATTTGAAATGTTGATCGTAGAAAGATAATTAAATGCCTTCTGTTGAAACTATATTAATTCTTGCTAGACTTAAAAGATGTCAGGATGTACCTACTAATAATTTTCAATTTCTATGAGAGAAAAAACCTGAGAAAGTATTTCTGGTAACTATTTGGCTTAAAATATTTTCATAGGGTTTAGTGGTAACCCCTTTTATAAATTGGAGGGGAAAACATTACAAAGTGTTATACTGCTGGTATTGTACCCCATACAAAATCAAAAACACACACACAATATTGTTCTTCCACTTGATCCTGTATATATATTTCATAGCTTACTGGTCAGAACGATCCTATGGCCCCTAGACACAGGATTTTTCAGAGTCCCAGCTCTGACACTGGAGCTGGGACTCTGTACTTGGAGTGCCCTCCCCACCCCCAGCCAACGCAGAAAGAACCACGCTGGCTGCTTCTCTGAAGTCATAAGAGCAACCTTGGAGAAAGGGTTTAGGGGGTGTTCCAGGGGGCAGGGAGGGGAGGAGACTGGTGCCGCCAAGATACAACGTATCCTGTCGGCACCTCAGCCTGCCTCCCTCCTCCTCTGAAACACCACAGTTTGACAGCCAAAATCAGCCATCTAGCATCTTTGCAGAGTGGGAGCAGTGCGAAGGTGACCTTCACCTCCGCGGTCCTCCCACCCTGCATAGGATGCCCATAATCCTCCGAGTTTGGAGGGTTACAGGCATTCCCATAGGATTGCACCCTAAATGACTCAATATTTTTTTTAAATGAATGTAGAATTAACTACTGCAAAAATCATTTATTACTTATTTGTTGAATCTGCATCTTGTCATTTTACGAAATGGTGTTCAAGGCACCTAACAGTAAAATACAAAGTAAAATACAAAATAGCAAAACATAAGAACAGGTAGATAAAATGCCAAGTAAGTCTTAGTTGCAAGTAAATGGACAATCCTTCTGTTTTGAAAAGGCTGAGTCAGACTTTGAAAGTTGCACAAATGGCAAATATGGAGTATGTTTGGTAAAGACAACCCATAGGGGCTAGTTTGCAAGTAATGGTAAACCATAGTTTATTGTTATGAGAACAGGCTGCTGTGAACCTGATGCTCATACAGTCCCCCGCTCTCCTCTGGTACAGCTGTGAGTAGGAGTTCAGAAGCTTTTGCTTCTGTTTTACTTTAACCACATTTTGCTGTATCATCTGAACCTGACAAACTCTGATTAATCTGAAGTATGGTTAGTGGAAACAAGCCAACTACAAACTGGTATACAAATCTGGCTCGTTTCTACCAGTAATGTGGGGTGGAAAATTTTCCACATCATATAAGTCTGCGTTTTATCCATAGTTGTCTGGGCTGTTGTACTTCAATCAATCATGTTAGATGGGCTAAATATAGGATATGAATTTCTGTAAGTTATTCTTCTAAGGCAAGCACTGGCAAACCCTAAGGTATGACAACCCCTTCCTCTGCACAATGCAGTTGGCTCCTGGCTGGGTCTGGACCAGACTTTTATACATGGTGTATTTGCCCTCTATTGGTAATGTTCTTTAATAAGAAACTGAAGGAAAACTGAAACTAAGACTGTGATTACTGTTTGTTTCATTTTCCTCAGAGAAGTGCCTCATTTCTTCTCTTGTGCTCGGGAAGTTAGAAGTGATTGCATAAGATTTGTTAGTCATCTAGTGCTTGTGGTTACTTTGAACTACTAAGTCATAATGCCAAAACACTGTAAGACTAGTGTGTGGCATCACTACAGCGAAAACACTGAAGGAAGAAAGACTGTTGGTAAATGTAAATATTGTGGGCAGGAGTATGTTAACAATGCAACAAGGATGAAGAAGCATTTAACAACATGTAGAAACTGTCCTGAAAAAATACAAGATACATACAGGAAGCTACTACAAAGAAGTGGTGGAACATCATCTGGGAAAAATGCACTTCAGGAATCCTATGTAAGTAAACAAATTAACATTTTAAACAATACTGCAGATCAGCATCTATATTTTTAAAATATTGTAGCTTTAAAGCTATATAACTCATTTGAAAAAAATTGTATCCAACTATTCCGTTTGCACTAAAAACACTCAAAGTTGCTTACAGTAATTTAAAAAAATAGATATAATAACCACCATTGCAATACAGCAAAGCTTAGTCCTCTGGCCAATGGCAATGCCCAAAATGTGTGTCCCTTTGGTTCTGTAGTCTCAGAGCAAGTGGTACTTGACCAACAGAGTGCTCTTTCTGCCTGCGAGGGAGGAAGCAAGCTCTCTGCCACTGCTCCTTCTCTGGCCAGACTAGAAAAGAGTAAATAAAAATATTTTACCCCCTTTGTCGCAAGAAATTGATAGCTCAAGTGAAATAGGAGATTTGCCAAAAAAGGAAGATGAAAATATTGAGCTGCCAAGTATGGGGAAAGGAGAAACAAGATCAGTGAAACCAGATTTGCAATTAATGAGTAGCTGTTCAAGACAGTCAAGCTTTTTCTCAAGCTTTGTGGACAAAATGTCAAAGGAAGAACAAGAAAAATCAGATGAGACATGGGCTCAAGCTATGTTCGCAAGCGGTACACCTCTTTCCATAACCAAAAACCAATACTTCTCTTCCACGTGGGTACAAATGATACTGCCAAGCGGAGTTACAAAGAAATCACGGCAGACTTTGAAGAGCTGGGAAGGGAACTCAAGAACTTCGGGGCCCAGATAGTTTTCTCATCCATCCTTCCAGTACTTGGAAGAGGCATAGAAAGGGAAAGAAAAATACTCCGAGTGAATGACTGGCTACGAAGGTGGAGCCGACGTGAGGGATTTGGATTCTGGGACCACGGGCTACTCTTCCTGGAAGATGGACTGCTGGCAAAGGATGGGTTGCACCTCACAAGGACTGGGAAGAATGTGTTTGGACACAGCATGAGGAACTTAATCAGGAGGGCTTTAAACTGAATCCAACAGGGGAGGGAGACATAAACTCGGGGGTACCAATGGAAGAAGGCCTCTATGCCACAATGGAGAGAACAGCTCCAGCGGTGCCCATTGATAGTCTACCACAAAATGTAGGGGGAAAGTCGGACTATAAAGCACATAGTCTTCAATGTCTCTATACTAATGCCCAGAGTATGGGCAATAAACAAGACGAACTTGAACTCTTGATACATGAGGGCAAGTACGACTTGATAGGGATAACTGAAACCTGGTGGGATGACTCCCATGACTGGAATACAGCAATTGAGGGGTATAACTTGTTCAAAAGGAACAGAAGCAACAGAAAGGGAGGTGGAGTTGCACTGTATGTTAAAAATACGTATCTCTGCACAGAGATACAGGAAGAGGAGCTTGGCAGCCCCATTGAGAGCATCTGGGTTAAAATAAAGGGGGCAAAGAATAAAGCGAACATGGCGGTTGGAGTCTACTACCGACCACCCAATCAAGGAGAAGACGAGGATGGAACTTTTGAAAAGCAAATTGCCAGTGTTTCAAGGAGGCACGATGTGGTAGTAATGGGAGACTTCAATTTCCCTGATATCTGTTGGGAGACTTATTCAGCCAAACATGGCCCCTCCAAGAAATTCCTGAGCTGTGCTGCTGATAACTTCCTCCTACAGAAAGTGGAGGAAGGAACTAGAGGATCGGCTATCCTTGACCTGATTCTAACCAACAGAGACGAGTTAGTGGATAAAGTGGCAGTTTCGGGAACTCTGGGGGAAAGTGACCATGTTATACTTGAGTTCTTGATTCTAACAGAAGCAAAAGCTGAGTGTAGCCAAACACGTACCCTGGATTTTAGGAAAGCCAATTTTAACAAACTCAGAACAATGATTAGTAAGATCCCATGGCAAGTGACTCTCACGAGAAAGGGAGCCCAGGAGGGGTGGGAGTTTTTAAAAAAGGAAATTTTAAAGGCACAATTGCAAACAATTCCCACAAGGAAAAAAGGCAGAGGGCAACAGAAAAAGCCAATGTGGCTTCACAATAAACTCAAAGATGACCTGAAAACAAAAAAGGACATGTATAGGAAGTGGAAGGAAGGACAGGCTACAGGGGAAGAGTACAGGCAGGTAGCACAGAACTGCAGGAATAGTGTCAGGAAGGCTAAAGCTGAGAATGAGCTAAGGTTAGCGAGGAATGCTAAAAGCAACAAAAAAGCTTTCTTCAGATATATGCACAGTAAAAGACAGAAGAAAGAACTGGTGGTTCAACTACGCAGTGAGGATGGCAAATTGATAACAGAAGACAAAGAAAAGGCAGAAGTGTTCAGTTCCTACTTCGGCTCGGTCTTCTCCCAAAAGAGGGTCTATGACCCCCCTGGCAAACCTGAAGTGCAGACTGAAGGGGCAGAAATGCAGCTTGAGATTGATAGGCAAATGGTCAAGGAGCACCTGATTACTCTGAACGAGTTTAAATCTCCAGGGCCTGATGAGCTGCATCCTAGAGTAATAAAGGAACTGGCAGAAGAACTCTCAGAACCACTGTCTATTATCTTTGAGAAATCATGGAGGACAGGTGAAGTGCCAGACGACTGGAGGAGGGCAAATGTTGTTCCCATCTTCAAAAAGGGCAAGAAGGAGGAACCTGGGAACTATAGGCCAGTCAGTCTGACATCAATCCCCGGGAAGATTTTTGAGCAGATTATAAAGAAGTCAGTCTGCAAGCACCTTGAAAACAATGCAGTGATTACTAGAAGCCAGCATGGATTTGTCAAGAACAAATCCTGTCAGACTAATCTGATCTCATTTTTTGATCGGGTAACCTCCCTTGTGGACTGTGGGAATGCTGTGGACATTATATACCTGGACTTCAGCAAAGCTTTCGACAAAGTGCCTCATGATATCCTGATTAGTAAGCTAGCTAAGAGTGGGCTAGATGGAACAACTATCAGGTGGATCCACAATTGGCTAAAGAATCGGACTCAAAGAGTGCTTATCAATGGTTCCTTCTCAAACTGGGGAGAGGTAACGAGCGGGGTACCACAGGGCTCGGTCCTGGGCCCGGTGCTCTTCAACATTTTTATTAATGACTTGGATGAGGAGGTACAGGGAATGCTTATCAAATTTGCAGATGACACAAAGTTGGGTGGAACAGCTAATACTCTGGAAGACAGAAACAAAATTCAAAGTGACCTCGATAGGCTGGAGCGCTGGGCCGAAAACAACAGAATGAAATTTAACAGGGATAAATGCCAAGTGCTGCACCTAGGGAGAGGAAACCAAATGCAGAATTACAGAATGGGGGACACTTGGCTCAACAATACTACAAGTGAGAAGGATCTTGGAATTGTGGTAGATCACAAACTGAATATGAGCCAGCAATGCGACGTGGCTGCAAAGAAGGCAAATGCAATTTTGGGCTGTATTAATAGAAGTATAGCTTCCAAATCGCGGGAAGTGATAATTCCCCTTTACTCGGCACTGGTTAGGCCTCATCTTGAGTACTGCGTCCAGTTCTGGGCACCTCACTTTAAGAAGGACATAGACAAACTGGAGAGGGTTCAGAGGAGGGCAACAAGGATGATAAAGGGACTGGAAACAAGGCCCTATGAGGAGAGACTGAAAGAACTGGGCATGTTTAGCCTTCAGAAGAGGAGACTGAGGGGAGATATGATCGCACTCTTCCAGTATTTGAAGGGATGTCACACAGAGGAGGGCAAAGATCTCTTCTCGTTCATCCCAGTTTGCAGGACACGGAATAATGCATCAAGCAGAACCTATTCACCAAACAGAAAAATTCCTGACTGTCAGAGCGACATGGATCAACTACCTAGGATGGTGGGCTCTCCCAGTCTGGACATTCAAGTGCGGATGGACAACTCTTCAAGAGGACCTGACCTGCATGAGCAGGGTTGGACTCGTGCCTTGTAGGCCCCCTTCCAACTCTACTTTTCTATGATTCTATGATTCTAGGAACATTACAAACTAGTTTGGCCATCATATAAATTACCTTCACGTTAATGTTTATCACATTCTCTCTTAGATAAAGAGTATGACAGAGTTCAAAAAATGGTTGCTCTAAGGCAGGGCTCTCCAACCTTGGGTCCCCAGATGTTGCTGGACTACAGCTCCCAGAATCCCTTGCCATTAGTCATGCTGGCTGGGCATGCTGGGAGCTGTAGGCCAGCAACATCTGGGGACCCAAGGCTGGACAGCCCTGCTCTAAGGATTGATCAAGCAGAATTACTGACGCTGATGGCAGATAGATGGATTGATATACAGGGAAATCCTTTATTGAACATTAAATTTGCTACACCTGCACCAATATTCCTGAAAGCAATTGCTACCAAATCTTCTCTTCATACAGGTGAATACACAGTCAATGTACTGAATGAAGAGATTGGAAGTGTAGGTCTCTCCAGGGTACAAGCCCTTGTAACGGACAATGCGAGTAACATGAAAGCTGTATGGCAAATATGAAAGGCAAAGTATCCTCATTTAATCATATTTAGCTATCTTGCTCATGGGCTGAATCTTCTGGCAAAGGATATATTAAGTGTGAATACTATGAAAATACTGACAAATAGCAAGGGAATTTATTTATTATATTTATGAATCGCCCATCTGGCCAGACATCCGGCCACTCTGAGCGATGTACAGTCCAATAAAATACAAAGGGACACACACACACACACACACACACAGTATAAAACACAATTAAAAACAGTACAAAACCTAAAAGTCCTAACCCACCTCATATTCCTGCCTGAAAAGCCATGTTTTTAACAGGGATGGGGACTCGGACTCGAGGACTCGACTCGTGAGTCGGACTGAGTCCCCCCTCTGACTCGACTCGAGTCCCAATATTTTTAATGGGACTCGAGACTCGACTCGGGACTCGAGACCAAGGACTCTTCAACATCCCTGGGCTGTGCCAGAAGGAGGGGAGAGGAGCGTGATTGCCGGCAAAGAGCGCATGGAAGCGAGGTGTGCCGCTGCTCGGCCACTATGGATGGCTACCATGAGTGTAGCCCCAACAGTGTGTCAAGATTTATTTTGATTGATGTGTTGCGTACTTGGGAGAGGCAGAGGAAGGACCTGAGATTACTCTGTGTGGCTGCTCTGAGTGTGAAGTAGCCTTATTTTGTTGGGAAAAACCCCCATTGATTTTAATAGGGACTCGTGGAGTCAGCTTTGGGAGTGACTCGTGACTCGTGAGTCCCATTTTGGACCAGGACTCGGGAAGACTTCCAAGTCTCGGAATCGCGGACTCGGCCAAGGCTGCCCCGTTTTATCCGGTGAGGGAGGGGCCGGAGGTCACTGGGGAGAGAGTTCCATAAATTGGGCGGCTGCACAGAAAAGGCCCTCAACTAGCTCCAACACCAGCCTGGTTTCTCTGGCTGATGGGACAGGAAGAAGGGCCCACCCCCACGTCCCGTGAAGATCTTGTTTAGCCAGCATACTTGATGTTGCTGGAGGTGCTCCTTGAGATAAACTGGACCGGAGCTGTACAGGGTTTTAAAGGTCAATGCCAACACCTTGAATTCGGCTCGGCAAACAACTGGTAGCCAGTGCAATTCTTTGAGAAGGCATTCAACAATCATGTTGCTACTCAGACTCTGAAGAAATAACAGGAAGAGAAGCAGGGAAAGGAAAGTGCAGTTTTACTGCCAGCAGAAACTAGATGGGGCGCAGCTACAAAGTGTTTAGAGTTTGTTGTGCACAAAGAACTGCTTGCAGCGTGCTTCAGTCGATGACGCAGTATCCGAGGTTATTTCTGTACACATTTGAAAGCAGATTCTTGACAATGAAGTGTTCTAGATTTGAGTTCAAAAAACGTACAATTTGCTGCTACCAGTTTCAGTGGCTATCAAGAAACTTGAAGGACACACACCAAACCTTTCAAATATTCCTGAGATATTCAAACAACTGAATATCTGAAAAGTTAATTGAGCTTTTGCCTTCTTCACTTATATCCAAAAAAGAAGTAAAACAAATGTTTGCTAATGGATCTGAGTTCTGCTCTCATCCAGTTCATCTTGCAGCAAACCTTTTGGATCCTCAACACAGAGGACAACCTCTAACAGAAGAATTATCTTCTGCTTTTGATACAATTATAGATGTAGTTAAGAATGTCCCCACCATTGATGAAGTAACTGTTGCTGAGTACCTGACAGACGTTGCTGAGTACCGTGCAAAAGAAAAACTTTGAAGCAAAGACATCATTTGGCGAGCAACAGAGAATATGTCTTCTCTCACGTTGTGGAAAGGATACTGCAACACCCAACTGTTGTCCAAAATTGCCATAAGAATCCTAAGCATTCCACCAACAGCAGCTTCTTGTGAAAGGAACTGGAAGGCTTTCAGATCAATCAAGAAAAAAAAGAGGAATAGACTAACAGATGAACACACTGCTAAGCTTGTTTCTATTTTGCAAAATCTGTGCTTCTGGACACAGATTTTGTGTCACAAGTACAAGTGGTACTAGTCACAAGTACAAGTGGTAAAGACAAAATGTAGTAAGTTGCCTGTGCCCAGACTCATATCCATCCTTTAGTGAAATAGAATGTTCAACTAGTTGTTCTGAATCAGATTTTTCTCAACTTCAAATAGAACAGATAAGCCTTCTCCTTATCCCATCAGCCAGAGCAGCCAGGCTGGTGGGGACTAGGAAGAGGGACTTGTCAGTAAGGATAAAAGAGAATTTTTAAAAAACTGTTTGGAGATGGTATTTGACTCCAGTAAGATTAAATAAAATAGTAATTGTGCTCCATTGTGTTGGAGAGGATGCCAGGAACTTGGTACTTATGCTCATATGTGGTGGAGCTGTAAAAGCGTATTGGATTTTTGGAATAAAATTTTTGGAGAAATTTCAGAAATTATTGGTATTAATGTGGAGGTCTGTCCAAAATTAGCATTGTTATCAATAACAGAGAAACTTTTGTGCTCGCAAGAGAAAAAGGAACTAATTGTAAGCTTATTAGCGGCAGGGAGATTATTGATTGCAAGGAATTAGAAAGTTCAACATCAGTATTTAATAATAGACTGGTATAAAGAGGTTTGGGATATTGCTTTAAATGATAAACTAACATGTAGTATTAAATGTAAAAGGGGACAATTAAAGAAAAATAATTTTAAGGAAATATGGGGGTCATTTTTAGATTATGTTTTAGTAAAGGGGAAATGGAGTAAGCCATGTCATGATATGATGTATTTTTGGAATATAGATTAATAATGGATTATGTGGATAGAATTGGTTTTGGCCCCGGGGTGACGGGTGCACTTGTAGTGTATGATTTGTAGGTTTATGTTTTTTTGTGTGTGTATGTGTGTGTTTTTTAAAAAATATAAATAAAATTATATTAAAAATTTTAAATTAGAAAAAGAAAAAGAAAAAAGATTTAAAAAATAGGAAGAGGGCCTTCTCTGTGGCGGCCCCCACGTTATGGAACTCCCTCCCTAGTGATCTTCGCCATGCCCCCTCCGTGATGAGCTTCCGCCGTGCATTAAAACATGGCTGTTCAGGCGGGAATATGGGGTGGGTTAGGATTTTAAAAGAAATTTTTATACTGTTTTAATTATTATATTTTATTGTATTGATTTATTGTGTTATTTTGATTGTACATCGCCCAGGGTGGCCAGGTGGCCGGCCAGATGGGCGATTAATAAATATAATAAATAAAATAATAAAAAATAAGATAAGCAGTGCAGAGAGTGAGTGAAGCTGAAGGTGCTACAGTTACCTCAGCAAAAGAAAGTTAAACTGTTGATATAAGATATATCAGGTACGGCGCTCTTTGGGTATGTATCCTAAAAAGCGTATTCTTTCAGGTGTGGTCATTTTTTGTTAAATATAAACAAACATCATAAAGGAAGTAGATGCTATTGTCTTTACATTTTTACAAATATTCCAATAAAATAATTTCCACATAAAGTTTGAATGTGTTTGAATATAACATTTAAACTATATTGTGTGGTTACTTTAATTTCCCCCTAAGCAAATATTTCAGTTCAAATATTTTGTAGCTATTGGGAAAACTTTTGATATATGTATACTGCACATAAAATTGACATGGATTACATTTTTCGTTCTGTTTACTAAATATGAGATATTTTGTGTGCTTTTTGAGGGAGAATGTGTATTGGGAAGTAAAAATGAGTCAAACATACTTTTTAAATCAGGTAACATTATTTAGAGCATTGGAAAATTTTCCGGAAAATTTTCCAGTTCTACTTTTTCTGGAAAACCCACAACACTGGTTTCTACTAACCATAGTTAGATTAACCACAGTTTGTTGGATTTAGATCACATGCTGAACTGCGGTTCATCCAGAATGGAAGCAAAAGTTTCCAATCGCCTCCTCACAACTGGGGCGTGGAGTGGACAAGCCCAAGGCTAACAGGTATATTCTCGTAATGCTAAACTATGTCTTTGTGTCACATTCAAACTGGCTCGCAGAGGGTTTTGCAAATATATGGTTACCTTTTATTAATTTTTGAGGCAAGAATAAGAACTGAAACATGTTTGTGTTAATGTGCTTTAATTAATCAGGAATGATTAGTAATTAGTTCAGTTTTACTATGTTTTCTGTTGTCACTACAGTTTTTTGAACCTCTTGAGGTTCATGAACTATCGTCTCATTTTTCCATTCAGCACCTGGCTTGTGCCGCAGCAGGATATATCTATCTATCTATCTATCTATCTATCTTTCTATCTATGTGTCAGGCATAGCATTTACCATTGCTCAGGGTTGTTGTGAGGATAAAATAGGAGAGAAGGATTATGTAAGCCACCTTGGGTTCTTTGAAGGAAAAAAAGGCGGGGTATAAATATAATAAATAAATAAATAAAGTAGCTCAAAGCTCTTTATTTTGTACAGAAACTTGGAAGCATGGAAAAAGGTACGGTATAGAGATCTGCCAGGATTCAACAGCAACATACATTTTCTTTGTGGTCCTACTAGGGAATGTCTCTCATACTACCATGTCATGTTTTTGGTGGTTGCTTGCTCTTTTACCTATGTGACAGGCAGTACAGAGGTTTCTCAAAGCATGCAGAAAATTACACAACTGCGAATGCTAGGAGGTGGTATAAATTCTAACATATCCCCCCCCCGCAAACCCCCCCCCCCCACGACCATATAGAAAAAAGGGTGCTGGTAAAAAGAGAGAGAGAGGGTGCTGGTAAACATACACACACACACAACTAAATACTACTGCACCTGGAATTAGATTGTTCTATATATCCAAACTGAGATGGCTCAACATTATTCAAGTAGGTAACTATCCCACAATAGAGATTGCTCTGAGTAGCAGCTCTCCATCATGATGGCATTCACATAGCTATAAAAACAGACCTGCAGCCCAAATAATAATTTAGCAGAGCAGCCATTTACTAATTCTCATCCAAGTATTCCAAAATTAACAGTCCTTTAAATGAGCATCAATAGAAGCACATCTCACACAGCCAAGTGAAGGACATTTGAAGAGCAATATTTCTTCACAGTAATTAACTATAAAACCCCCAAGAATCTCAAAGCATGAAAAACCAAGCTCACTTGAGGAGCTCAAAATATCCCAGGGAATGAGAGAAGGCAAATATGTTATCTCAACATTCAAATGAGTATGCTCTGAATAAGTTCAAGCCATGATTCATTATCTACTTGTTTATGAGAAGCAGCAGCAGTAAATGGGGTGCAATGTGGTACCTTGACTGGTAATAACTGGCTTGAAATTAGTAGCTTGCCTGTTCACCTGTGGAGGGCAAAAGTTGTCTGAAAGTAACCAGGTGAGTCCCTCCTATTGTGAAGATAGAGCCCCAAAGCTCTTTCATTCTTGCCTGTAGTGCAACCCTTTAATAGAGGGCTACATGATCAAGGCTATTCAAATGGCTCTCTCTTGCTCCCTTCCAGCCTCAGAGCTCATTATGATGCAGGAAGAATGCCCTATGTTCAATAAGGGCTGAGCACTAGGCATGTTCTCTCTTTTCTTGTAACTGGAAAAATAGCTCACACCACTGGGGGAAGGAGGAAGAAAAAGTGTGTGTGTGTGTGTGTGTGTGTGGTCAACACAGGAAGGAGATGACCAATCACACTCTGAAGAATTATTGCCAACACCAGGTAGTAGCAAAGAACTCAACTTTATATGCCACTTAAGAAACACTTATTTTACTCCAGAATAATTAACCCTGATTCATCACAGCTTCCTACCCTCACTTTCATGCTCATGACTAACACAGACTAGATCTCTATTTGGGTCAACTGCCCCAGGTAAGTACCTCAACTTCAAGCTATGCAGTACTAAGTTAGCTGTATATATGGTATGCTCTCCTAGCCTCAAAAGGCTATTTGCCCTTTAAGTGGGAGGCTGAGCTGTATAGCTCAAGAGGCAGTGCTGGCCTGGCCACTCCCATATCTGGCTGCATGTGCACTTATGTCTCTTTTCTGCTGGATTTATAAGGCAGAACAAACTTGTGCACACAGACTAATATGGTGGACAATACACAGGGCCGGCGCTACCACTAGGCCAGTGCTTCTCAAATAGTGGGGCGGGCACCACAGGGGGGGCGCGAGGCTCCGTAAAGGGGGGCTCGTTTGACCTCAGTTAAAAGTTTTTTTTAATATTGTGTTCCTTTAAATCCTGTGCTCCTTTAAATCTTTTCTGCTACAGTTAATAAAGCTATTCTTTGTTGTAAATTGATCCACATTTCTTTCTTTTTTTTATTCTCTTATACGTTAATAAGGATACAGTGTTATGCAGAGGTGTACTTATAACAATTTTATAGACAAATGATACTATTTACAGTCGTGCGGGGGGCGCGAAATGTTTTCTTCTTCCTAGGGGGGGCATGACAGAAAATAATTGAGAAGCACTGCACTAGGCAAACTAGGCTGTTGCCTAGGGCACGTAGCTGAAGAGGGCGCAGAAACGCTGCGCTCCTCTTCGCTGCCGGCGCGCTCCTGCCCCGCCCGCCCGCCCGACTCGCCGACAAAGCCAGGTCAGTGTGGGGGATTGTGCCCGGAGGTAGTGGTGGGGCAGAGCCTGGGCGCCTCCGCCCCGCCCCCCCGACACCTACCTTCTCCGCGCCTGTTTCTGGAGCCCCGCCCACGCTCTGTTTTGGCGGGAGGAACCAGGGCAACAGGGCTTAAACAGTCCTGTTGCCCTGGTTTCCCCCAGCCAAAAACAGAGCGCGGGGGTCCCGTCGCATCACTTCCTTTTCGGAGGAGGCAGGGGGAAGGTAGGTGGGGGTGGCGGCAGCGGGTCCGGGGGGAGCGGCGGCAGGGGTTGCAGAGCAGAGCTGCTTTGCTCCGGAGCCCCCCCCACGACACGAGAGGGGGGGGGCGCTAAATATAATTTAGCCTAGGGCGCCAAACTGCCCTGCACCGGTCCTGACAATACAGCAATCTCTACTATTGTTAACCTCAAGTTCCTGCATCCAAGTAAAGTGGTAGCAGAGAATCTATTTCCATAATTAGCTTCACTAAAGAATCGGAAGCCAAGAATAGGCACCAATTTCTGGTACCCTTGGTCCCAGGGAAATGGAAATGGAGTGGCCAGGCGACCAGAGCAGTGTGGTGAGCACCAAATCCCTTAATAATTAGATACAAGAATGAAATCTATCACCTACTCCTTAATCACTCAAGCGAAACACTCTAAGGCCTGGGACTACATATGTAGTAGAGTGAGGTTCTAAGAAGGTAAAACTGACTGCATCACTTCAGATTGCAAACAGGGTATCATTTGTTTTTAATGCTACCCTGCAGTCTGAAGTGGTGCAGTCCACTCTACCACTTCATTCTGTTACATGTGTAAACCATGCCTTGGCAATCTGGACTATATGCCCTTACATGCCTGGTACCTCTTTACAATACAGAGACACTATGAATGTGTTCCTGTATTATTTCTGAAGAGTGTAGCAACTCAGAAAAGTGGCTTAACTTTTGTTATACATTATACAGTAGATATACATCTCATTTTCTACTGCTGTACTACTGGACTTGTAAGCATCCAACATTGATAACAATTTTCCCAGTTTACAACACAAATAGTAACTAAACGAGATAATACAATTTCCATATGTACGCTCCACACATAAACATTTGAGAATTCTATTACCTTGTCTTTTGACTGCCCCTGCCGAGCTATAGCATCGTATTTTATTTTTCCTTCCGCATCGACCTGAACAGCTAATGCATTGGACATTTTCTTTTTTCGACCCATATCCAGAGGATATTGGGCAACATGAATTTCCGGGAAAGCACCTCCATCTCCAAAATCCTATACCGAAACAAAAGTGGAAGTGATTAGGGTAAGGGCAAGCGAGGCAAAAAGACAATCTCATTAGTACGAGAATACTCATTTAAAAGATAACAGCTGTGGTTCGCAGCCAAAGATTTTGGGTATACCCAGGAACTTTTAGGCATGCCCAGGAACTTGGGCATATGTAGTGTGTTTTCTTACCTCTTAAATTTCAACATTAGCCTCCCCACAACACAAAATGCTTCTGAAAGCCCATTTGACACATTGGACATCTTAGGCTCTACCGCCTTCAGAGCTGTCTCCCAAAGAACAGCATGGAGTCTAGTGGTTTGATTATGCCTTGCCTGCTTCAGTAAAAGCTTGACAAAACAAGCAGGACTCTACTTTATGCCCTTCCCTCAGACAAAGAAGGCATAGGGAGTGTCCATGTGTTGGTGGGAGTTTGCTGCCGCAGCAGGCACAGTTGCAGAAACAAGCCTGAAGGGCCATATATACCCTCAGTACAAATAAAAGGGGGGAAAAGACAGAAGAAAAATGAGTGGATGGAGAGAGAGAGAGAGCAAGTTGGTTTGCCTCAGCACATCCTAATTTCCCTCAGGAAGAAGCAAATGAACAGAAAAAGTTCCCTACAAGGCTGCCACAGTGGTGGTCAAAAGAGAACTGAAGGAATAGGTGAGAACCTGCTAGGGACATGCGCACTGGGACAGCGGGGGAGGGTTCTTGCCAAAAATTCCCCAGCTATAGAAGGCTCCTGATTGAGGCTCCGCACAGGCCCACATGTGTGATGCACAGAGACCACAAAGAACTAGCTAAGAACTAGTTCCTTAGATCTCAGCCTATGACAGAAAACCAAGGCTATGATGCTAAGCACTTTTGTTAATCTCCTTTGCAACCACTGCAGCTTATTTTTGACGAAACATGCTTCGGAATGGGGTGCAAGCATTTTATGTGCAATTAATCAGCAACTGCATACTTTCAAATGTATCCTTACATTTTGGAAATGATTCACAAAACATTGTTGAAGCTGCACTAAATGAGATGATATCTGATCTTTGATTTCAAGAAAACCTAACGTAAGTTGCATCTAAAAATCAGTGTTCCACTGCAGCTATAGGTTCATATGAAATTGAATGGAAATATCTTAACACAACAAACTATTTTTGAAAAATTAATTGAAGGACCAATAAAGCTATTCTCTCCAAAATATATCAGATATTGAGATAACTTGTGCATTTAATGGATTAAATGTAGCAACAATCTTGGAATATTTGAGAAGATATATGGTGTCATTTATGGACAGTTACAATGAAGTAATTACCTTGCATTGTCATCTTTAAAAATTACTGTATGATCCCTCAGCACACTGTTACTTTTTATGTTTATTTATTGCTGAATTTTGACTGAAAGGCTCACAAAGTGGCATGCAAAGAAAAATGACAACAAATAATAAAGACAACAAAAACAGCAGGTTGTATCCAATGGTGGCTTTGTGCTAGCAGAAAGCACTTACGCTTGTGGAATGCAGGGCATCCAATTTTTCCGATCCATCTTATGCTCCTGAAAGGCTGCTCCGGAGGGCTAATGGACCCTTCAGAACAGTATGGGATATGGTGCAGAGGGCTACAGTAGGTAAGGGGGATTGGCAAAAACTGGGTTCCCCACCTTGAATGAGCAAAAGTGCTAGTGCAAAGCCACCATTAGATACAACCCAGATACAGAATATCACAAGAAAATGAAACAGGCAGTAAATTGTATGGGACAGAAACAAGGAACTTAATCCTCATAAAAAGGATAGTCATCATCATCATGTCAGAAGAAAAAAAAGGGATGGAACCAGATGCACCTCCTGGGAAAGGGAATGCCAAAGCCTAGGTGTCACCAATAAGAAAGCCCTGTCCTGTGTACCAACCTGATCTCAAATAATGGTGCTATGTCACACTACTGAGAGTTAAAAAAAATAATCTAGACCCCTCCTTGGTGTTGCAGCTATATTAAAGAAGATCTAATACATATATAGTGGCAGTGTCTGCACATAAGCATTTCAGAAACAATATTGTGGTGGACCGAAGAAGGTATGCAGATGTGGCAGATGTGACTTGTGTGTAACCGGTCTGCCCAGAATTGTGTCTCCTGGGCCCCGGGGGGATTATGCAGACAGAGGGGCGACAGCGGAAAAAGGGGAAAACATGTCAGGGTTCACTATGTCAGGGTTCAGCAGTGTGCTCAGGCTTTCTCTCCACAAATATTATTAATAATTAATAATTAATTAATTATTTTGATATTATTCATTGTATTTATATCCTGCCTTTCCACAAATGTCACTAAAGTGCTTAAATAAGGAAGATTTCAGGCACAGAAATACCACTAGACCCCATTCAGATTACCCTGCAAGAAAATGAGAGAACTTGCCTCCTGCTGCTTGCAACAAGATGCTCAATAAGGGGAGAGGGAGGAAATACCCTCAATTACAATATATGTTGGAATATTATCAGCTGTTAAGTTCCCCAGAATGGGGAAGCTGAAAAGCCACCACATGTGAGTGGTAGTAACTTTGCATTTCTCCAGATCCAAGGCACTATGAGGAGGGTCATAAAGAACATTTCTAAACTATGTTTGTAATTTCAAAATGCACTTCACAAGAATTGTTATGTTTTTCCCCCAACCCCAAGTACTGCCTCAAATGGAACTTAATTTCCTTCCCACAGAACTACCAGTTCAAAAACTTCAGGCGTAAGAGATCAATAGGTGCTATTTGAGGTCAAGTCTCAACTGCTTAAAATTAGCAGCTAACTGTGCAATTCTATGCATGTCTACTTTGAAGTAAGCTCCACTGAGTAAAAATGGGATTCACTCCCACATATGTGTGCATAGGATTGCAGCCTAAGACTTTGATTATATTAAAAAAGGAAACCAAATAACAGAACTGAAAAGGAAAAAAAAATTAAGATGGTAACTGCTACAGATGGTAATTTCAGCTTTCAGTTACTGTAAATCCAGTTTTCTTCTACGTTATATTTGTTTCTGTCTGTGGTAGTTACATTATATTAAAACTTGTTTGCTTTTTGAGTTCTTTTTGGTAACAGCCTTGAAATAACCACATATTTTGTAAGCTCCCCATAACTGTTCTTTACAGGGTTTGAAAATACATTTCTAAACACATTAGTGCTACAGTCTTACAGCCTTTTCAGTGTACTTCACAATCATTAACATGCAGGCTCTCACAGAAGCCACATGAAGCATTTTATTCCCATTTCACACATGGAGGAACCAAACCCAAGAGATAATGACTTCTCCAAGGTCATACAATGAGTGTATGAGAGTATAGATGAGCTGTGAATCCAGGCGTCCCAGGTCCTAGTACAACTTGAATCCCAGGTCTGCACAACATGACCCACCAAGTAAATGCAACGCACCTGCCATTTATTTTGTTCTGCCAAATGTTCAACAGCCCCATTTTTGCAGTCCTAGGGAGGCAGGAGATTTAGCAAGCTTCTGGTATTTCCAATGCATGGTTGGTGGGTTGTGGTCAATTGGCGAGTCACAAGTTGGGCAGGTAAGCTCTCTCCACTGGACCTCACTGGTTCTCAGATTCAGGGCTTTTCCTAAAGCTATTTATTTTGTCTCCCAGCTTTTTATCATGTACAGACTAAATAGCCTGCATATTTATCCCTGTGACAGACATTTCTGCTACAACCTTTGGCTGATACACTTGTCAAATTTAAATTGAATTCTGTGAAGGAGAAGCATATTAACATTTTTTTAGTGTTTTCACCCCATGACAAGACATTCCTATAACATATTCTGTTATATGAGAGAAGAATGTAAGAGCCCTGCTGCATCATCAGACCAGGGGTGGATCCAGTTCCAGTTCCAACAGAGACCAGCTCATAAAAACTGTCTATGGATCAGCTTCCCAAGAAATTTGTTCAACCTCATTACTATTGTGTGTGCGTGGTGGTAGTGTTTGCAGGCACCAACAATACAGTAGGTGCTATTTAGGATGGGTGTCTATACAGATAGCAACAGAGAAAATAACTGGAATATGCTTATTAAAGGCCCTTACATTCAAAAGGCAAGATTTCACCTTTTAAAAGTAAATGAAACCATTATTCATGACTAGAACTGTGTACATTACTATTTACCTCCAACATTCGTGGTATCCATCCTTTCCGATAACCATAAGGAGGAGGCTCCCTTCTCGATGACACCAATGCAGTCTGTCTCACCCTTTGTGATCTTGCCCTCTCTTCTAATTCCAACTGATCCTGAGATAGCTGAGTTGGAGCTGGTAAAAAACTAGGCAAACACCAAAGAAGAAATTTAATATTTTCACTCTACTTGTACAGAACATTAGACAATACATGCAACATTCTTTTTTCCATCAAAATAATTCACAAAGGAAATATAGCTCTGCCTTTGATTATGAGAAAATGTCTGCAATGTTAATGTAGTGCTGATCTTTTCAGCAAGATGGCACTTACAACTAGGGAGAAAGGATTAATCTTCACTCTATTTGGGGATTTTCATTGGATCACTGTTTAGGAATTCAGGATTTCCAAACTAGTTCAGCCAGCCCAAAATACAACCATCATCTCATCATGTTGGCAACTGTGCTATGGTGTTTTACAGAACTCCTGAAATGAAGTGCACCCTCCCCTATCATGGCTTTCCCATACTTCATCAAATGAGTAGGAAAGATGAGCTTCCAAGTTCTATTGGTTACCCAGTAAGAAAAACATTATGGTTTGTTCTTAAGAATTCTTTTCTTATGTCCCAGAACACTGCTGATACAAATGCCAAAATAGATAAGGTAGAGTCCCACCCTGAGTTCTTGTGGCTAACTTATTCTGCACTTCCAGACACCTGCAAGGTTGTTGCTATGATAAGCTTTTAGTTTAAAGTGCAAACATATCTGCACATTATTCCAATTAAACAGAAAGATACTGCCTCTGTTCAATAAAGTACCATATGTACTCATGATGCTTAAGACCCATCATTCCCATGCTTAAGAAAAGGAGGATATAGCTCAAGTTTCCATTCCATGTGCCAAAAAAAATGAATTGCTCACATGTAACGGGAATGAAGGTTCTAAAACAGGGCTCTCCAACCTTGAGTCCCCAGATGTTGCTGGACTACAGCTCCCAGAATCCCTTGCCATTAGCCATGCTGGCTGGGTATGCTGGGAGCTGTGGGCCAGCAACATCTGGGGACCCAAGGTTGGAGAGCCCTGTTCTAAAACACTCCAATTTACCACCAGTACTGCAGTAGTGGTTCCCAAGGAAGGCAATTACCAAACAGCAGCTCCAGTGGCAACCAGCCCAAAATATAAGCATTATCTCTTCAAGTTGAGAACTGTGCTATGGTGCCCTATGGAGCCCCTGAAATGAAGTGCACAAAGGTGAGGTTGTAAGTGCTACTGGCTTTCTGATTTAAGAAATATACCTATTTTTAGTGAATGCCTGCCCTGGATGCCCACACACACACCTTGAACTCCCCATTCTCCTGCAGAGTCAAGTGTCACCCCTTACCCGATTCTTCAGCTACTTTTATTTATTTAAAATAGTTGTGCACCACCTTTAATGATAAAATCTCAAATCAGTATACAAAATTCATTAAAACAATTAAAATAAAATACAAAGATAAGAACAAACAAAAATTTACGAAACTACGTAGGTATTAAAAATTAATGCCTGGGCAAACATGCATTTTGACAGGTGCTGAAAACCCATCAAGGAAGGAACCTGTTGCACTGCAGGGGAGAGAAGTGCAAAGGTGGGGCACCATAACAGAAAAGATTCTCCCCTAGTTGCTGTCAGATGTACCTGTGCAGGTGACATGACAACTAGGAGACCCTGATCTGTACACCTCAGTGAATGGGCAGGTTAATATGGGAGAAGGGACTCCCTCAGGTATTCAGGTCCCAACTTTTTTGGGGCCTTATATATCAATAACATCACCTTGAACATGGTCCAGTAATATATTGGCAACCAGTGCAATTCTCTGAGCAAATGTGTAATATGCTCATGGTAGGCTGTCCCACTCAGCAACCTAACCACCAAATTCTACATTAGTTGCAGTTTCTGGATGCATCTCAAGGAAAGGCACACCTAGAATATGTTGCAGTAATCCAATTTTGAGGTTAGCAATGCATGGATCACTGTGGCCAGACTATCTCTATCCAGGAACAACTGTAACTGGTGTACCAACTGAAGCTGGTAAAAGACACTCCTAGTCACTAAGTCCACCTGAGCTTCCGGTGACAAAGATGGTTCAAGTACCACCCGTAGACTATGACCCTGATCCTATCTAGGGAGTGCAACCCTGTCCAGAGCAGGTAACCTACCTAATTCCTGGACATGGGAACCGCCCACCCACAGTGTCTCTGTCTTGTCAGGCATTCAGACTCAGCCTATTAGCCCTCATCCAGTCCACTACTGCTTCCAGGCATTGATCTTGAACCTGAACAGCCACACTTGACTCAGATGTCACAGAGAAACAGATCTGGATGTCATCATGCCACAAAACACCTAATGACCACTCCCAGTGGCTTGCCTCAATATTGTTTAACATTAAACAGCATTGGAGACAAGACAGTACCCAGCAGCACCCCACAGTGCAAATGCCAGGACGATGACATACAGTCATCCAATGCAATTAGGTGACACCAGCCTTCCAGGTAGGAGCAGACCACTGTAATACAATGCCTCCTACCCTCAACCCACAGAGCCTGTCCAGGAGGATACCATGGTTAATGGTATCTAAAGCTACTGAGAAACCAAGGAGAATCAACAAGCTTGCACTCCCTTATCTCTCTCCCGATAAAAATCATCCATCATGGCAGCTAGGGCTGATTCTGTCCCAAAACTAGGCCTAAAACAAGACTGGAAGGGTTCTAGATATTATGATTCCTCCAAGAGTGCCTGATCCATCACTACTCCCTCAAGCATCCCACCCGCCAAAAAGGGTGTTTGCCACCGGCCAGTATATATTTCAGGAAGGACACAATACCACCTCTTTAAGAAGCATTTACCACACACAGGACCCACTCGGTCAACCCCCCCCCCGCACCCAGCTTGTTTGAATCAGGCAAGATGGGTAATGGTTGGGGGGGGGGAATGTGGTGCTATGCATGGAGAACTCAGGGGAGGGGATCAGTTTCTCATTTTCAGCCAGGCTTTGGTGACATTCTGAAGCAGTAATATGCTGCTTCTATGTGTTTGCATGCAAAGCCCAGTGTGAACTGAGAAACTGAGCCCTCCCCTCAGTCTTCTATGCATACCACAGAACTGGGGGGGGGGGGGCTTGCCCCCAACTGCAATCAAAACTGGTGGACTCAAGTGGAAAAGTCCTGATCTTTCAACATCAAACCACTCAACACTTTCTGTTAAAGCATGCAAGGGCAAAGCCTTCCCCAAGATCTATTTATTTATAACATTTCCATACTACCCAATAGCCAAAGCTGGGCAGTTCATAAAAATGTAAACCCTAAAATACAACATGATAAAACATAATATAACATCTTAAAAGTTTAAAACTGAGTATAAAATGTGCACAAAAAGGGATGTAACAAAATTGAGGCCAGCACAACCAGATTAGACAAAAAATACACAGGGCTACTCCACACCTTATACTTTTCTTATGTCAGAAAAAAAATGCCTACATATAGATTGTCACATATGAACATGTAAGTATTTTCACTGTGTACACAGGGTGTCTATCCATCAGTGGGAAAGCATTCACTAGTAGAACAGATCCCCACCCCCCCTGCAGCCACCTAACATCTGCTCTGGAGGGTTGCTGGACCTCTGAAGCAGATTTCTGAGTGGAGTTGCAAGGGGAAGGGAAAATCCTGATGTCTGAACAGAAGTCCACTAGCATAAGGTTGAATGTAACCCGCAGTGATTTACACAAGTGTGTGGTTATCACATGAAGACATACACATGGCTTTCACACTTTTTTGCTTGGTTCATACATGCATGCAGGTACAGTACATCCCTTGATGATTATACATCTAAAGAGCTGCAACTGAAGGTATAAACAGATTCCATTTTTTTAAAAAAAACATTTGTTTGCAGCAATGCAAATTGAAATGTTACATCTAGCATAGTATTGTCTCTACTGTCTCTGGTAGCGGCTCTCCACTGTTTCAGACACGAGCCTTTCGCAGCCCTAGCCGGAGATACCAGGGATTGCATTTGGGACCTCTTACATGCAAAGCATGTGCTCCCCCACTGAGCTAAGGCTCGTTTGATGCCGCAGTTACCAAGTGACGGACATGCATGCGTTAAACAACCCTTTAAAAAAAAAATTTCCCCGGACCTACGTCCCGTATAGGAAAGTTTCTGGTTTAGGGTTAAATCCTCGGTCCACAGCGGCTGTCAGAGAGGGATTAATCCATAATCCAACTCCACCTCTG
Source organism: Shinisaurus crocodilurus (assembly GCA_021292165.1). Classification (NCBI taxonomy): domain Eukaryota; kingdom Metazoa; phylum Chordata; class Lepidosauria; order Squamata; family Shinisauridae; genus Shinisaurus; species Shinisaurus crocodilurus. The sequence continues at coordinate 275,138,675 of CM037876.1, forward strand.
GTTCACAGCGCCCCCGTGGCTGGCAGCCAAGACCTTCGCCTCTCTCTCTGGATGGCCTGCCATTCACCCAAGCCCACCACTCCGAGCCCAACTGGAATTTCCACTTCGGAAAGGGCTCTGCAACTGTGGCTAGACGCACTGAAAGGAGAGAAAGGTCACCCGGTAAAACAGCGAGGCGGCTGGATTGAGCTCTCAGGAAAATGCCCGGCTCAGTCCAGGCCTCACTGACGTAACTTCCCTGCAGCCCAAACCATTTCGCAACCGACGACGGTAAACGAAATGGCGGGACTACGCTGAAAACAGAATCTAGCTCAGGGGAGGAAGGGGCAACCTGGCTTCTCTTCTTAATGAGTTCCCGCTTCGGGCTCCGAAACCAACCTGGTCAGCGCCATCTTGCTGTTCTCCTTCTTCCTCTTCTCTGGGCCCGCCGCCGGCGGTGGTAGTAAATGACAGCCTCAACAGAGCTAGCCAAAGGCATTCTGGGAGTTGTAGTGTCCGTGACTCCTTCGGTCGCCTCTCGGAGCGCTCGCAGCCGCTTTTGCGCATGCACCGCAGCTGCAAGTCGCCTCAGCTGTTAACAAGAGATTTCCGAAATGGATGTGAGAAAGTCGGTGGTTGTGTAGCGCGTCGTGGGAATTGTGGTTCTTCCAAGCGCAGTTTTGTTCTCCCTCACCACCACCACCACCACCACCACCACCACAAGGAGAAAAGAGGAAAACATGACAAGTGGAAATGCTGCTTGCGGCATTAAACGAAAAAAAGCTCAAGGAAGAGTGCAGAAAATCTGACAAAATGCTGCAGTAACTGGATGCAGACCGGTTCTTCCTTTAGAGTAGAAGTTAATGGTACAACTCCCCTTCATTCGGAAAGAGCAGGATTACATCTTCTGAAAAATCAAAGAGAAAGGGAAGCCTTTATAACCAGTTGATGAGGGTGTATAAAATATTTATTTATTATATTTATACCCCGCCTTGTCCCTTAACAAATATACTTGTCCCTTAACAAAAATATGAACTGCTTTGATAGCAGCGGGAGTTGAAGTTGCTAATCTGTGGAAAACAGTAGATGGGCCTAAAATAGAGGACTGGTTAGAACGTACAGCATTTGGTAAATTCTCTACATGGCTAGGTTTGTTTACAGTGTAATCCTATACATATCTGTTCGGAAGTAGGTCCCATTACATTCAATGGAATTTGCACCATGGTAAGTATGTATATTATTGCAGCCTCAGAGAGGTCAAAGAGGGTTGCAAGAGTACTAGGAAACTAGTGGATTTTAATAATAATAATAATAATAATAATAATAATAATAATAATGGTTTTATAACTTGTGGAACAATCAAGACATACAAATAAAGGTTTCTTATTATTTGATTAAGTAGGAATCCTTTGAAATTGGTTTAGATATTTATTTATTTATTTTTATTTATTATTTATTTATTATATTTATACTGCTACCTTTTTTCCTGAAAGGAACCCAAGGCGGCTTACATAATCCTCCTCCTCCTTTCCATTTTATCCTCACAACAACCCTGTGAGGTAGGTTAGGCTGAGAGTCAGTGACTGGCCCAAAGTCACCCAGTGAGTTTCATGGCCGAGTGGGGACTAGAACCCGGATCTCCCAAGTCCCAGTCCAACACTCTAACCACTACACCACACTGGCGTATTATTTTATGGATAATAAACTATTTCCTATTAAGTGAATTAGGCTGCAATTCTATACAGTAATACCTTGGATTACAAGTAACTTGGTTTGAGAGCGTTTTGCAAGACAAGGCACATTTTTAAATATTTATTTTTGACTTGATATACAAGCGACATCTTGCAATACAAGTACTGTAATACGGCTTAATTAAAAATCTCTACAAATTTTTTGGGGGGATTTCGTTTTGATATAAGAGTGTTTTGGATTACAAGCACGTTTCCGGAACCAATTATGCTCTCAATCCAAGGCATGACTGTACTTGCTTATGTGAGAGTAAGCTTCATTGAACTTAACTGTAACCTTAGCAAACAATTTCATTGTCCATACTTCAGCTGAGTCAATTAGTGGTGCCTGTGCAATCTATCCAGAAAAGAAAATGTCTAGCAAAACCCTTAGAGCCAGCTAGTTGTAGGACTTTTTTCTGTCTAAATATGCATAGGATTGTGCCCTCAGTCCCAAATACCCGCATTGTAGAACACTGCTAACACATATGGCAAAGTGTTCCTTTATCTCTACATATACTCAGTGTTTTTTTCCTAGAAAAAAGGAAGAAAACACACCACAATTTCCCTCAAATGACCTGATTGCGAGCCAGTTGAAACAAGTAGCAGAATCAAATGGCAAATTTTTCCTGGACTGTACCACTTCAGGCTGCTGGTAATGCTGCATGGTTGAATACTTCCCCCATAGGGAAAAACAGAGAAATACGGTATGTGATTTCACCTAGGAACAGAAACAAGGAGAAGGCTGGTGTGAATCCTAACGTTGTCATGCTAGTTTTCTATGTGCAGGGGGTATTCAAACTTGCAGTCCCTTACCTACGCTAATAAGTGGTTCAATTCAGGAAAAACTTTATAATTTAATTATCCTGATTGTATCAACTGGCCTTGAATCTTATCTATCTGTGTGTGTGTGTGTGTGTGTGTGTGTGTAATGTGTGAGGAAACTATGAGCATATGAATGTGATGTTAAGAAGATAAAAGCATTCTTCCTTGACAGTTTGGGATAATCTCTGAATTTTTAAATCCACCAGTGTTACTAAAACAGACTTTTTTTATCCTAAACTGAACTATTTCTTAAGGCACAGCCACAACAAAGGAACTCCAGTCACTCTAAGTAGGTGTACATTAGTTTAGCTTTCATTACATAATTACCAAGTGTTCTGGGGCACATGGTATTATTATATTATAAACCTTAAGGGGTTTTGTCCTCTGTTGCAGTTCCAGATTTAGACTATGTAGTTAAGAGCCATAAGAAGCGGATTATTTTGAATCAAGAGAACAGATGCTGATAGAAAGCAGATATGGGCACACACCTCCCTTTCGGTCAACATTTGTGATCCAATGATTAAAGGAGAAAGTAGATTGAGAGTCGAGGCCAATTGTGTTTAATATTTACTTGGCAGATAGGAGGGAACTGGAATTATAAGCTATTGCATGAGTAAAACAATCCCTAAGCAACAGAGTAAGCAATTAAGGGTGCAATCCTATGCAGGTTTAGAATCCCCCAGCCAGCCATGGCTGGGGGATGCTGGGAGGTATAGGACTTTTTTCCATTTAAACCTGCATAGGATTGCACCCTAAAATCATCAAATGCTCAGAGTGTAAGATTGACACTTAATACCACAGTGTGTGTATGGATGGGAAGAACAATTCAGAATGACTCATGACAAAATGGACTGCTTAAGATCTTTGGTCAGAACTATTTCTGATATACCCAGGGTGCAATGCTATGCATGCTGTAGGACTTTTTTTTCTGTCTAAACATGCATAGGATTGCACCCTAAATGTAGTTAAATGTGCAAAAGTAAGGCAGACGCTTACCAAGGCTGTAAGGACAGACCACAGCTGTAATGCTTCTCAAATGTTCTAAATCAGGTATGATCAACTTTTCAACATTAGGGTTCCTGTTAGGATTGTCTTTGAATGAGATTACCGTATGTGATATGTTCAAGGTGCTGCAGCACTGGGACACAGCAGACTTCACCAATGTTGAAAGGCTGGCCATCTGCCATTCTAAGCATTTGTTTAAATAAACAAATAAAAAACACCTCATAAAACTAGTTCTCTAGATGTTGTACAACAGTTAGACCATAAATAATAAAACTAAAAATTACAATAAATCATTGAAGTCCAGCACAGCATAAAAACACAATAAGCACGCATGGTAAAATAAAATAAAACCCTGAAACAAAAACAAAACCTAGTTAAAGCCCAGGTACTAAAATAATAGATATTCTAAATTTATTATGTGTCTGGGGGAAGTGCTTCATCAGTAAATTAGAGAGTTTCCAACCAGCTACCACCACCCTACCTGATTTTATTAAGTTGCAGTTACAAATTAGCTTATATTAAAACAATACTGCAGGGCTCAACAGTATGCCAGGCACAGGAATATTGGTGGCTGCTAGTTACTGGGCATTCACCCACCCTCTGCTTGGATGGAGCTGAAAGAAACACCTTGACAGTTCTCCTATAGCCATTGAAAGAGAAGGCCTGAGGATCTGCAGATGGCTGGCAATAAGGAGCAGGAGAAGATGCAAATATATTCTGCTGTCTGTCCGGGTCAGGCTACATCCTCCTCTGTTCAACAGATATGCTCCCACATGAACTAATCTTACAAAATCTGCAGAAGGCCCCAGTACTCTCTCCTCCCTTTTACTGACCCTGTAAAAGGCCTGAAACTTCTCACCAAGTCAGGAAAGTGGGAAAGAAGTGCTAAACAGACTTTTTGGTGCCCTAGAACTGGTTGTCTCCATTGACAATGTTACTGCTCGGTAAGATTCTCTGTTCTTTTTCATGATTCTTTCTGTTAGAAAATATATTTAAACTTTTTCAAAATCTGTTTATCATCATAATTATTCTGGTGCAGCTTTAGAAAAGAAATCAGCTCTATCTTCCTGAAAATGGTGATGTTTGTCATTATTCTTTCTGGTGGTAGGGAGGCCTGGCTGAGTTAGAAGCCAGCTGTACAGGAAGCTTCATCCCTCACACCTGCAAATGTTTTCCCTTGTCATCAACACTTCTATTGTTCCTAATGAGCACATTTATCCTTGATTATCGAAGGCAGTGGTGGAGAAATGTTGGAAATATTCCGGTTTATTGAGAATTTTGCTACTTGATAAGGATCTTGAATATGAGCTGGCATGTGGGAGGAACTGGTAGAGGCCTGGAGTATTATGGGGGAAGGGAAGCAAATGTGGTGTAAAATGGTGTTCTAGTCAGAATGGACTGATGGGTTGAGTGCTGCATCTTTGAGATCTGGGTTCAAGTTCTACTTCTGCCATAGGCTTATTGTGTAAAATGGGTGTCTTTCAGCCAGAGGACCAACTTCTCAGTTTGGGAGAAGCTGTGGGGGGGCGGGGTTGGCTGGCATTCCTTAGGTGGGTGGGGCCAAAGGCAAAAGGGCCCAGGGGAACAGCATATTTTAGCTTAATGCTCTTGCTGCCAGTAGCTAAGCCTAAGGAGAGGCATTTCAACCTTTTAGAATGGGGGGAAAACTGTGCAAAACCTGGGAAACAAACAAACAGCCAGTGGTCAGGGGAATGGAGCTAGGACCAGGGTGTGTGAGCATTTGGTGAATCCTGTAGGGCTGTGTTGGGAACCAGGTGGGCTGTATTTGGCCTGGCTGCTTGAGGTTCGACACTCTAGGTGTAAAATGTGCTTCGCAAATTAAAGATTGCAATTAAAGATTGCCTTTGAAACTTCATGGATAGGGTATTAGAAGGAGCGCTCCTGCCCCCTTACACTGCTACTGTGTCTACTTCCATTAGGCGAGTAAGCACAACATGACAACCTACCCTGCGAATAAGCTACACAGTGTGGGTTGTTTGCAGAACAACCCATGGTGTGCCTGACAGACTTTCAGGCTTATCGTGGGTTATTCCCACCCCTTTGGTCCTCCAGCTGGTATCCCAGGGCCCTGTGTGGCAGAACCCATCTTGTCTCCTCTCCCCGCTCTGATCACTACCCATTTTCGTTTGCTTCCCCCCCCCCCCCCCGAGCCCTGTGCCGCCACCAGTGACAGCTGCTCTACTGATGCCCAAGCGGCACTTTGAAGCACCCTGTCACTGGGTCGGTTCATAATTTTTCTTTTTGGTCTTCACAGGTGCGTACCTACAAAGGACCAAAATGTGGAGCCTTGCCTGGCCAATGTCCTGGTAAGTGTCTGCTGTCAAAGTCCAGTAGGCAACATCCATGGACATTGACCAAGTGAGACTGCATATACATTGCTTTGCACACGCTTGACAGCTGTCAGTTAAAAAGCAAAGCAGCAAAGGTGTTTTTCCCTCCCAGAAAGGGGATGGTGAATACATCTCACCTTTCAGGTGTGATCCCCTAGTTTTTTAGAGTTGCCCTGACTGTTTTTAGTCCCCTCCACACTTCCCCAGGCCTCTACATACTGTGGAAAGGGGCAATTTACATCCCACCCCCTTTTTGCGAGCACTTTCTTTTGACAGCAGCCAAGGGTTCTTTCAACCTATCTAGTAAATGTAAGCATTTTTGGGGGGCAGGGAAATATACACGGATTACATGGCTGTATATTTCCCTGTCCAAGACACATGTTCACAAATGCTTTGTAAGTATATTGTCCATTCACCTGGATAACTGGAGGAGCCTTCAGGAAGAGGAGGAAAGACAACACTCTCTCCGCTGCCCCCACCGCCAGAAATGGAGGCTGGTCTAACCAGTGTCAAGATGTACAGGTTTTTCCCTCAGCCCAACAATGGGTCCCTAAGTGCTTTTACTTTTCTCCTTAGCAATGAATGGCAGCCATTCTCTGATATGGGACAAAGTAAAGGCTGGCACGCAAGGGTTTCATTGGGGTGCTGGCTAAACCTGATCCCAGTGCCTGGAATTAGAAAAAAGGCTTTGCCCCTCTCAGCTATGTCCCAGGTTGTAGATGGTTGACTTTGTCCCATAAAACTCAATGACTGGGTTCAGACAACATGATAACCCACACTCAAGGGTTGAGTGTGGGTTGTCATTGAACCATTGATTGTTGTTGAAATGTGGGTTATCATGTTGTCTGATTCCCAGCCGAGATAACAAACCAACAACCCACAGTTCATAACCCAACAACCATGGGTTCTCTTCATGGGTTGTTTGTGGTTAACCATGACTTGTTAAAGTAGCTGGTTTCAGACCACATGATAACCCAAGTTTCAACAACAACCCACACTCAACCCATACTCAACCCTTGAGTGTGACTTATGTTGTCTGGACCCAGTCAATGGGAGTCATAGAGAAAGGAGGCATGCCCTCTCTACATAGTGCCATCCTGGATCCTGCTTCATAGTGATGCTGGAGCAGTCCTGCACCTAGCATAAGGCGAATTGTGGCCCCATCCTGGATTATCAGCAGCCTGTGGGGAGGGGGAATTTCAAGCACCTATTGTATTCTGCCCATTCCCACCTCTTTGTGAGGTGAGCAGTTGCATTCTGTAGAAAAATATGTCCTGGGGAAAAATATGTTAACCACTCCACCGAATTATGATTCAAACTGCATAATTGGTTGTCACTTTGCCACCCAATCTATTGCATTCTTCACACTGTCATTAACATCAGTAGAGATACACTGTTGTAAACAGTTTGGATCACCTAGATCTCGAAGATATATTGTTTATTATAACATTCTGCAGCAATTAACCCTGCTAGTGACAGATATGTTGAGTATGGAGAATGAATCAACATCCACAAGTGCTTGTTCTCTTTGGTCCAGCAGTGGTGCCTTTTTTAAAAAAAGAACAAAACTAGTTTTTTTTTTAAAAAAACTAAGAGATGCCTTCAACAACACTTTATTTTTTGCTGAATCCTTCCCTTGTTAGTTTTAGCTTCCAAGCCAAAGGCGACTCGCCACTTGTTTGTAGTACTGCATTCAGAGTGGGTAAGTGAGTAAAGTTGTACAGGGGTGGTTCCAGATGAAGCTTTTATTGCACCATTGACTCATACACGGAATTTTACCAGGAGTCCAGATGACATTATCTTCCACTTGTAACCCTCCTGCCTTTTCCCACTATTGCGTCTTCTGTCTTTTTTCTTACCGCATTAGGGGGGGGCAGGGATGGAATAGATATACAATGTCTTTTGACTGTTAGCATTAGGACCCCCTCCATCTGGAAGCATCCTTGGACTATCATTAACCCATCCATTGGGTTCTGGAGTGGTGGAGAATGGAGAAAAAAAACAAAACCACCACAACAAAACAAAACACAAACAAAAAAAACTCCAAACACAGCTCAGGCTCTGGCCTGGGTTTTGTGGATGAATCTACATATAGATTTGGTCTGCTATTGTCTCACAGACTGCTCAAATTCCATTGAAGTAAAATAATCCCAACTAGGCTGACAAATGACCTTGAACTTGGATGTTTAGGTTCAGATCCTAAGGTTTGACAAACCTAGGGTGCCCACATGTATATTACATTTCTATACCTGCCCATTAGCTGAATCTCTCTGGGTACTTCACAAAGCAATCTTAAAACCATAAAATACAATAACATGGTAAAATATAATATAAACGCCATAAGTTTAAAACAATAAAACCAAAGAAAGAACTAGATTTACTTTTTCTAGGATTTCTTCCCAACTCCTCAAGCAAGTTCCTGTGATGACTTAAGGTGCAATCCTATGCAAATTTAGACAGAAAAAAGCCTACAAGCCTTTTTTTTGTCTAAACTTGCATACAATTGCGCCCTTACATACACACACACTATATATATATATATATATATATATATATATTTACCCTTTCTTTCTCACCCCCCCCCCCGTGTGTGTGTGCGCGCGTGTGTGTGCATGTATATCTATATATCTATAGTGCCACTATATACTAGGGGTTGTAATTAGCTGCACAATTCTATATTTTACTGCAGAACAAGCCATGCCACTGTATTAAGTGGGGCTCACTCCTTACTAAATGTGTTAGGATTCCAGCCTTATGCGCTGTTTTCGGTTTTTTGACTCAACGTTAAATGGGAGATCTTGGAAGAAAGCGAAGGCCAAATCGCAGGCAGCTATCATGTGCCTTGCTAAGATTGATCTGCAACAAGCCTTTCAGGATGGCGACAGCTTGAGGAGGATTGGAAAACTGTGTCTGGACTAGACTGAACAGGTTTGTCCTGTTCTTCCCACAAGCTTTCACAATACAGAACATACATATTAATTAAGCCTCACAGGACAAGCTTAGTTGCTGGTGCGTGTACATTATTAAGGATGAACTACAGAGTTCTTGACAGCAAAACATGCCATTACTCCATCCTCCTCTTCCCTTTTCAGTGAGATCGCGCAGGGATCTGGCGTTGTAGTTCTTCAGAGCCCTCGCTCCCTACAGATCCTAACGTTGGCGTCTCCAGAAAAACTACAAGTTCCAGCATTCCTTGCAAGGAAAAGTCGGTACTACGTACGAAGAATAGGGGGTGGGAACCTTTTGATTCAGCCAAATAAAACCGTCGTGGCGCCCAGGAAGCCGGTAAGTGTGGAGGGCGCGTTGTCTCCACTGGTTATGGCTGCACGGATGGGAGGGAGGGAGCGGGGTGAGTAAAAGGTGGGGGGGGGGGGAGAGGAGAAGGCGTATTTGGAATTGTTCCAGCAGAGAGGGACAAAGCCCTTGCGGAATTTAGAAGGTAGAGCAGAGAATGGGGAGAAGGCAGAGGGTTCCAATGAGCCGGCATGGAGCGGACTCCGGATCCAGACCTCGTCTCCCCAGCCCAGTTATACCAGTAATTTAGTAGGGGCTTCTCGTCTTTCATATCAAACGTCTCCGCTTTACCACTCGCCATAATCCCCACCAGCCCCACGGACGGAACCGGCTTCTTTAACGACCACTCAGCGTTGACCCGTCATGCAACCAATCAGCATATTCTGCCCTCCCCTCGGTCCTGAAACGCACCCGATCCCCCTTGATCCTCACGTCCTTTTACTACCGCAGTGCCATTCATCCACCGCCTCCGTTTTCCTTAGACCTCGGTCATTCATTGACTTCTGAAATTCAAATATAGCCTCCCCCCGCCGCCCCCAAACACGACCCCAAACTTGACATTTCCCTTCATGTACAGTTAGTTCTCACGCTCCTCACATTCGCTTGTGGGAAACGGATCCGAATATGTGTCCATAAGCAGCTAGAGGACAACATCAAGTGCCAGCAAGATCACCCCCATGATGTCATCGGCAGCAGTTTCGTGGTGGGAGAAGTGTTCTTAGGTTCAGTGGCCACCCATACTTTGCAGATAATAACTAAGATATTGGCATACTTGATATGCGAAATGCGCAAGGCAAAGAGAGGTTCGAACATCTAGAGTGTCCACGTTTGCATGGTTGGATTTAAAAGCTATTTAAAGATCTCGTTGACCCTTCTACAAAACAAAGTGGTTTTGCATTGAAAGCTGAGACCAACTCAGTGAGTACTATTGACAACTGGAAATAGTAGGTGCTGATCTTTGAAAAAGCTGGCTTGAATAACACAAAACACTTCAAAACGTTTGTGGCACCTTAATGACAAATAGGTCATTAAGGTGCCACATGGGTTGTTGTGTATGAGTGGGAGAGTGAGTGCACTGCCTCTCGCATGCTCACCACTTCCGCTTTTAATCAACAGCTTATGATCGGCTCATTTGTAGGTTGTTGAGCGAAACGTGCAAACCCCGGCCACTGGGATGTTTAGGGGCTAAAGAAATCAGTGGTTAACTGGTTTGTTGTTGAAAATCAGGCTGTGAGAAGCATATTGCATAGCTGACAGGGCACCCCCTAGGGATGTCATAGCAGCTCATGTACATGTCGATGCCATATGGACATTTTTCCAAAGGAATTCATTCAAGCAGTTCTTTTTTCCCTTATATTTTAATAGCTCCCCTTTTTTTAATTACAAAGAGAAATTAGCAAAAAAAGGGCAGGTGTTTGAGTTGCCTACAAGCTCAGCTGACACTCTGGTTACCCCACTTGAAGTTGTCATCCCATGCTAAGTGTTGCAATCAGTGGTGAGGGCAATAGTGGTGATGACACAAATTGCACAGCACAACATGGCTCCAGGTGAGAATAAAATATGGCAGCAGATGGAGTTCTTAAAAAAAAAAGTTCTTAATAATAATAATAATAATAATAATAATAATAATAGAAGAAGGAAAAACAATAAAGGAAGAACATTCTCAAAAAGGAGATGAGAATGAGATGGATTTCTCTAAATTGAATTGTTGTCCCAAAGATCTAGGCCTGAATGGATAACTTCAAAAGGAAAGTGCTAGGAATAATGTACAGGCATGGATGTATAGGGGAGGGGCTGTGGGTGAGTAGTAGAGCACATGCTTGAGCATGAAGAAGGTCCCAGGTTCAATCCCCAGCATCTCCAGGTAAGGCTGGAAAAACTCCTGTCTGAAACCTTGGAGAGCCACTGCCTGTCAGTGTAAACAACACTGGGCTAGATGGACCAATGGTCTGACTCAGTATAAGGGAGCTTCCTATGTTTGTGTGGATGCTACCACTGAGCTGAACCAGACATTACAAGGGAAACACAGGGTCCCCAAGTTGTTTATTCATCGTAATACTCATGTGGGGTGTGAAGGAGGCAAGTCACATCCCTGAACTGGGCTTCAAAACCAGGAGGAGGAAATGGCTTGGGGACATTTGTTGGGGAGAACATATGATTCTCTCTCTTGCCCACTGACTCTCCTATAGCAAACACAGGTTTGGGAACACATTTCTGGCAAGTAGTCTACTGTCATCCTGATAAAGTGCCACTCTAGTGTGCATAACAATACATAGGTATACAGTGCCCCCCACCCCCAAATCCATTCCTAGGGTTGTTTTTCCTTTTTTAGTTTTCAATCTTATACACCCTTACCTGGGAGCAAATCCCAGTGGATGCCATGGGACTTATGTCCAATAGACATGTATAGGATTGCACTCATACTACTCAGCTGGGGACAAGCAGAGGTGGGCAGGCCCAATTCTATGCCAGAGCCAGGCCTGTGTGCCCTCCTGCGGTCCAGGAAAGGCACTGACTTGTTTACTGTGCTGCCTGTGGCACCTGTGCAGCATGTTAGCCACCCCTACTTTAAATTCTTTGGAAACTATCACCAAAGTTGGACCATTCTGCCATCTCACTTTAGACCAGGGCTCTCCAACCTTGGCCCCCCAGATGTTGCTGGACTACAGCTCCCAGAATCCCTTGCCATTAGCCATGCTGGCTGGGTATGCTGGGAGCTGTAGGCCAGCAACATCTGGGGACCCAAGGTTGGAGAACTCTGCTTTAGACTGTCCACCCACATCCACCCTTTTCTTCCACCAGTAATGAGTCCTTTATTTCTCTGCAGTGTTTTCTGCCATGGCCAGAAGGGCATTAAAACTTGCATCATTTGCCAGTGTAGCAGCTATCTCCGCCACTGGTTCCTACTTATACAGCAACAAGCTCCTGGATCCCAATGATTTTGGAGTTGTTCGAGTAGGCCGAGCTGTTGCCACGGTAAGTTTTAACCTTGCAGCTTGTGTGAAGGAAGACATAAAGATTTTTTCGGACTGGAGTTAGGATGAATTGACTTTAAAAGGAGCTGGACTCTGCGGGGCCCATTTGCTAACATGTAATATATCTGATTTGAGTCTTCCTAGTATACAGTGGGCGTTTTTCATTAGGAATCCATATTTTTTATCTACTGTGCAGCAACATTTCATGGAAAAGGGGAAATCATAGTCTGGCTTTTCTTAAAGTTAAGGTTTTCTTCCTTTCTGTTTTCTGGCAGAGACTCTATGCCTTTAACAGCTGGCAGAAATTCAGCAGGTGCAGTTTTCTGCATCACTGCAGGGAAAGCATCACCTGTTTCATTTTTGCTTGTCATGAGATTGTTAAAGATGCAGAACCTGTGTCAGGAAATAAGGTAGAAAACCCTCTCTAATTAGATGATTGTATGTTCCTACAGAGGTGAAGCAGTGAAATGATCTGCCAAAGGGGAAACAAATATAGAAAAGAAAATTTCCCACCTCCTATGCTATTTGGACCTATTTTTGTGTGTGTGTTTTGTCTTGGTATCCAAGCTACATCCATACTAAGGCATAACATTTAGTCACTATGAAAGCAAGTATGATGTCATAATAGTAGATTATGATGCAGTTGGGGAAAGTGGGTAGGAGGGAAACACAGGCTTCAGTGGGTAAGATCAGCTTTAGGCTGCTTTCTGTCAAGACTTCATCCTCATGTGCCTCTGTCTATGGACATGAGACAGGCCAGGTTGGGCCATGGTTTCTCCTGAGTTCTCAGCCTACCTTTGATAAAGAATCCTTCTAAGGGACACTGGATAAATCCCTTTGTTATTTCATGTCTCAGATTCCTTGTGTCCGAAATGGGCTGCCCCTCCCCAGATCTACTTCCCAGGAAAGCTGTAGATCATCAACTGAAAGGACTTTTTATTCCTATTAGGTTTTACTTACCGTATTCATTTTAAGCTAAACCTGAATTTGGAAGCTGGTCCTAAAAGTTCTGTTGCTAAAGGTTTTAGCAGAAAGGTGAGTACGTATATGGATTTGGGTGCCCTAGTAGCTTGCTTATTTGGGGATGAATTTTTTGACAGCTGGAAGTAGGAACAGCAGAGCATAATGAGCTAAAAATAAAAGGGGTGTACTTCCAGGTGAAGGGATCAGGAGCCACAAAATGCTATTTATAAAATGAGTAAGAATCACTAGGAAGGAAGATGTATTGTTTACACTTTTGTTCTGGCTTGCTTTGTAGACAGCAGTTATTAGCTTTGACTACCTCACTTCCCTCAGGAGTCTTCCACGTGGGACAGAAGAGTACGACTATGTCAAATCCCAGGTAAAGGAACAACAGTAGAGTGAGAAAGCCTTAGAACACAATCCTATGCAAGTTTAGACAGGAAAAAAAGGCCTACAACTCCTAGCATGCTGGGAGTTGTAGGCCTTTTTTTCCTGTCTAAACTTGCATAGGAGTGTGCCTTTATTTACCCAATGCAGTTTTCTAAAGTACCGAACCCAGCTACTGATTTAGCAGTGTAACAGCTGGAGAAGAAATGGATTTGAGCCCCTGCTTTCAAGGAAGTTTCCCATAGCCCCAAATGATACGCAGAGCCAGCATTTCAGCTACCGTAGATGTGGAAATGCAAAATGCTTCATTGGGCTAACAATGATATCCTTGGGTAGAGGACAGTGGTTGAAGGCTGGAACAAGGGCATGTGTGAGTGATGAGGTGGGGTAAAGAAAGTTATCTGGATTCATTTCCCTGAAGAAAGGAGAAATAACAGAGCAAAGTAAGGACAAGCATCTGTTACTGAATAGTGTGACTGAAAAACATGTGGCATGTTAGGACAGATACGGTACTTAATACAATATCTCTGCTAATGCTCTTCATTTGTGAACTGGAGTTGCTCTTACTCCTGGAGCCTCTTGCAGAAGGCTGAACGATTCTAGCTTGTACAATACTGTGACGAACAAAGGGAAGAAACCCGATTGGTTGGGTAGTTTGAGTAATCAGCCTATCTTGATACCTGAAAGGGGAGGGGTTAGAGCCATTTTTCCTTACCTGGTGTGTGTGGGAAACTAAGAAGGGTCTGGGTGGTTTGGGCTTTTATTATTCCTACATATAGAGGTACCCAAGCAGTACCTGAGGTTGTGAGAACGAGATAGCGGAAAGATATTTCGGTAACAGAAAAGACAATAAACTGGAACCTGTTAACAGTATAAAAATCGCTGTACAAATAAAAGCTGTTATTTTTGTTGTTTTTCAACCATGGCTAGATTTAATAATGATGTAAACCGAGCGGGAGCTTACCTGCTCTCAGGGGTGCTCCGGAGCACCCCCCGCCTGTTCTCGCCGCTCGCAAGTGCTTGCAAGAGCCGAAAACTGGAAGTGACATGACGTGTTCCCCGTCGTATCACTTCTGGTTCCCTGGCGCTGCGTTTTTAGGATAAAAACCAGGGAAACCCAGCTTAAAGTGGCCGCGAATAGCAAATTGTGGCCATTTCAAGCTGGGTTGCCCTGGTTTTTACGCTAAAAACACAGTGCCAGGGGAACTGGAAATGACGCGCCAGGGAACTGAAGCTCCTTTCCCCGGCCTGGTGTGGATCGAGCGGTGGGAAGGTAAGTCGCGAGAGTCTTGGGGGTGGGGCGTGAGCGGGCTGCTTTCGGCCTGTTTTCAGCCCCCCCCCCCAGACTCTTGGTTACATCCCTAGGCTAGAATGCTTAATGACTTTGGTCGAAAACGCTACTGAGGGTATTAAAAGGGACAGTGACAGGTCTGGGTCCAGGGCTTGTCACAAATACCTTTTGCAGCAAGTCCAACAAACCCAGTTCATTCGCCCCCTGAACTGGAATATGGGATACCCTGTAGCACAAGATGGTGTGCATTTGTCTGAATCTGTAAGTGTTTTGATAGGCAAAACTTGGGATGTAGAAAGTTATAATTATGTTTACATTGACATATGTATACATGCTTAGTTTATGGCTTCTTTCTTTCTCATGTTATTAGGTTTTAAACCTTTGGCAGATCCTTGACAATTTTGCTCTTGTACAGTGCCTGTCTACTTTAAGTACTTGAGGAGGATTTGCATGTAGTACATCAATTCAAACAAGAGTGTGGATCCGGAGTCTGCTTCTTATGGATGGAAGGGCTCCTTGACCCCTGAACACTGGGGGGTGGGTGGGTTAGTACTAGCAGCTGTAGAGGGAGGGAGGAATTGGTGAAAATGGCCCTCTTCTCACTATCTAGAATGTCCTGAGTGGAACTCCATTCAGGGAGTGCTACTGCTAGCAGGGGAGAAACCCGGATCCAACCCAAGATACTTCTGTTAACCAGGGTGTCAGAAACCTGGAGAGATTTCTTTATTTTTTAGATATTTCTGTGCCTTTCCATGAAAATGTCCAGTGCAGTTTACAAAATTAAAAACAACAACACCCCCCTCCACCAAATCTTGAACAAAACAATTAAAATACAAAGAAAACAGATCCAAACAGAGTTCTGAACTAGATAGACCTTTGATCTGATCCCGCAGGACTCTTGTTCTGATGACTATCAGGCAGAAATGCATTCCAGCATGGGTTTAAGGCCAGGTTCTGGTCTGGGCTTGGAGGTTCCCTTCTGTCATCAATTTTCAGGGTGCAGCAATTACCATCATTAGGTAATCAAGCAGTAACCAGAAAGATAATCTGTAGTTCTGGGATAGGAGTACAAGTGAGTGTAGATAGCAATTGGAGGGCAGATCTTGGGCAGGGCAGGGCTGGTTTGCTAAGGATATTCCTAAAGCAGAAGCACTGAGGTCCAAGCTTGACATCATGTTGAATTGTATTTATTTATTATTTATAAAAGATATCTTTGTATTTAATGTGCATGTTATAAAAATACAAATAGCAGCTGTTGTGTGTGTGATAATTATTGTTGGTACAGCAGGAGGGAGAGGGAGTTTAACCCTTTCCTCCCTTGCTGTGGTCCTGACAAGAATTGCTCTTTTGAAGCTGCTGTTTGCATTGGGAGGAAAGCTCCTGTTGATGGCGATAGGAGCTGTCCTCCTCCCAATGTAAATAGCAGCTTCAGAGGAGTGATTTTTGTCAGGATTGCAGCAGGGAAAGAAAGGGTTAAATACCCTCTCCCTGCCTGCTGCATCCCAATAAGTATCAGCCTATCATAGCCTCCATTTGCATTTTTAAAAACAAACATGCATGTTAAATGCAAAGACGCATAACATATCTCCTTTGTCCCTGAGAAGGCATAGCACTCTGGGATTATATCAATGTTTATATAATGGTACCTAAGCAATTAGAAGGTTAAAATGAAGGCATCCCCCCAAAAAGCAATAAAATAAAAAAGAAACAAAATACAGAGCCCAACTTTTTATTTAAACAGGCAGTGGATGCTCCAGAAGTTAGCAGAGGGAAGTTGCAAGGACAACCCTTTTCCCTTTCCCAATGTAGAAGAAAATGGAACGGGCAGCTCTACATGAACCATATGTAGTGTAAATAATAATAATAATAATAATAATAATAATAATAATATAATGAGAACTTTGTACTAATATGTGCAGAGGTACTCTTTACTTTCTGTCATACAGGCCTGTGGCTTACGCTGGCTCAGCTTGTCTGAGTGTGGAAAGCTAAGCAGGGTCAGGCCTGGTTATTACTTGGATGGGAGACCCCTCCTCTAGTTTCCTGCATTGAGCAGGGGGTTGGACTCGATAGCCTTGTAGGCTGCTTCCAACTCTATGATCTGTCAGGTATGGGAAAAACATGATTGAGGCAAAACAAGTCATGCTGACCATGGTTTGTGGTGTGGATTGTGCACGGTGTAAAATCCGGCAGTGGCAAAGGACAACAAAATGAAAACAGCTCAAGAAAAACAATTGTCTGGAAGAGCTCATGTTTAGTAGCATCTGGAAAACTTAACCTTCTCATAGTAGTTCACTGGGTCAGTGTGAAATGAGTTGGAGGATTGTTGATATCCTCTCCGATAGGAATGGGCAAGCAGCAAACAACAATCAAGGCTGCCTTGTTGGCAGTCTGAAATGGAGAGGTAAAGAACTGAGTGATTCATGGGATGGGATCCACAGCTGAAATTCACCCATCCGACCCAATGATGAAGAGGGAAAGCAGATTCTGTAGAGATATTTGAAAGATCTGAAGCCTTTAGAGCCAAAGCCTACATTCTGGAATCTTCCTTAGCCCTAATGCAATCGATCAGAAGAAATAATGACCTTGACATCTTTTCCGTACTGATTGGGGCTTTCTTCCTGTGCTCTAGACAGCTTGTGGTTTGATAGCTGTTGCCAATAGCCCATGCAAAGCGTTGACTGTTGGCCTTGTGTCTCTATGGCCTCATTAACCTCTGTCAGGCACAGGCTGATGGTTTTTCAGTTAATGTATGGGGAAGAGGCCCATTTCATTTCTGCTGCTTCCTCGTTACTTAGCAGCCTAGGTGTCATGATTCAGCATTAAAGCCCTTCCAAAATGAGTAGTTAGTGCAGTGTGCTACTGTGTTGCAAGAAGACTTTTGCTATGGTCTGTATTTTCCTTGAGACCTGTAGTCCCAAACCCAGAACAGCCCTGAGTTGGCAGCAAATCTTTGACATTCTGTTCAGTGCTCTAGGAAAAGTCAAGAAAAGAAAATATAATTGAAACTCAGTACAATCTCTGGTGCTGGATAATGTTCAACCAAATCTGCCATCACTACTGGGCTTCCTTAACTGACTGGTCTTTTTTTTTTTAACCATAGCAGTATGACTTCTGAATCATGGAGGTAGAGGCACAATGGCTAGGGAAATGCATATTTGGCACACCTGCCTCGATGTTTCACTTTCTCTGTGAATCAGAGTTCACTCCTGTGTGAAAGCTTTGGAATTTCAAGCTCTCTTTCATTACTAATTCCTCTCACTGGCTACCCATTTATCCTTCTGCTTTATTGAAAACTACATTCCCCAAGATGTAGTGAAGGCACCAGTTTGGACAGCTTTAAAAGGGGATTGGACAAATTCATGGAGGAGAAGGCTATCAATGGCTACTAGTTCTGATTGGCTATATGCTTCCTCCAGTATCAGAGGCAGTATGCCTATATACTCTAGTTGCTGGGGAACATGGGCAGGAAGGTGCTGTTGCGCTCGTGTCCTGCTTGTGGGTTACCTGTGGGCAGCTGGTTGGCTACTGTGTGAACAGAATGCTGGACTAGATGGACCCTTGGTCTGATCCAGCATGGCTCTTCTTATGCTTCTTTGTTTGTCCCACGGCTGTCTGAGCATTGCTTACCGTATTCTATAATGCCTATGCATGTTTCTCTCACAAATCCTCCATAAGGGTCTCTGAGCCTGCTGGGGCCACAAAGGGACGTGGTCATTAGAAAACAATTACATACAGAGCAGATTAAGCAAGAAATGGTCTCCCCGTGGGCTCCTATGCAGGTTTCTATTTAGCTTCAAGGAAACATCTTCAGTCCCTCTCTGTTTTCCTTTCATGTGTGAGCTACTTGCGCTGCTAATGCTCACAGCCAGGTATTTCCCTGTATCTCTTTATGGGCAGCAAATTGGGGGACTACCGGTATTTACTTCTCTCTGTAAGGAAATGGAAGCAAACCTGCTTGCTCGGAGACTCCAGAAATATTTTGCAAGCATCTTTCTCCCACTTAGCTCTGTTGGCTTCAGAACTGCTTTGTCAGGGGCAAGGCCATTTGGGGAGGTTAATTATCTTTCTCTCAGAGAACAGGACTGGGCTATTCTCTACCCCTGAGATGCAGTTTTTTGAGCTGAAGGTATCTGAGCAATTTGTTCTGATGCGATGTGACTGTGAGGAGCGGCAGTGTTTGGGTTTCGTTGTTGTTAAAGGGGGAGTGTCCCAAAACCAGGTGGATCCTGTTATGTTTTCTGTCTCTTAAACTCAGACCTGAATTTGACCACTAATAGTACATAGGCTAAGAATTAGGGGAAACTGAGTCCCTAAAACTGGGGTTCAGCTGCCAACACTGCTCCCTTCATTTATTTTTGAGGCAGAAGTTGTTAACACAAGACGCAACTTGGACTGTTTTAAAAGGAGATTAGACAAATTCATGGAGGCTATCAATAGCTACTACTCATGATGGCTATATATTTCCTCCAATATCAGAACTAAGTATGCTCCTCAATACTGTTGCGGAAGAACATGAACATAAGGGTGCTGTTGCACTCAAGTCTTGCTTGTGGGCCTCCATGGACAACTGGTTGGCCACTGTGGGAACAGAATGCTGGATTGGATGGGCCTTTGGTCTGATCCAACATGGCTGTTCTTATATTCTTATGTTACCTTTGGTAGGTGGCAAGGCATCATGGGTAGGCCAACTAATACATAATAATCTGAGCTGTTACTTTTATGATTAGGCAAAAATAGAGGTGGTTTAATTAAGAGGCAGAACATGGCAAGGCTTACACAGAGAGCAAAAAAAAAAAAAGTTGAAACACCTCCCCAGCAAATTCACTTTCCTTCTTCCTCCTGATCGTGTTTAGAGCAAGCTATCCTCATGTTTGATTGGTTACGTTGACCAGAGATGGTTCCAGGATCTAGCAAAGCTGTCAGTAGGAAGATTCCTCCTTCCAGGATCCCCCATCAGACTAAGGACATGTGATGTCCTGACTGCATCTTCCTCAGCCATGAGCATCTGCTCATAGGAGCAAGGGGGTGTAACTGCCCCCCCCCCAATTCCAGTCATGATGTCATTCTGAGAGCAGCAACAGTGGCTGCTGTGCTGCACCTGCCCCGTCTATCTCTACGTTCAGTTTCCAGCCACATGAGCAAAGCTCAGGACAGGACAGGAGGCCAGTAAATTAAACACAGGAGTGGAGGGATGCCCTTGAGTTTAACTGCGCTGCGGGAGCACCTCCTTGTAAGGCAAAAGAGTTAGTAGCAGGCAGCAGCATGACCAGGCTCCTCCACGCCGAAGTAGCTCAATTCTGAGAGCAGGAGCAGCACCTGATGCTGCGCATGCCTGCCCCATCTATCTCTGCTCTCCTGTTTTCCACAACATGTGTGGGTGAGACCCAGACAGGAGTTCAGTAAATTAAACTGGGCTGGGGGGATTCCGTTGAGCTCAGTTGAGAGTGACTGCAATGCAAATGGTCGATTGTAGACCTGGAAGGGGCACTGAGGCTGGCTTTCTGGCAGGCCCAGCTAGGCAGCGCCATGGTCTGTTAGGCCCTCGGTTTGGTAGCCTGCAGGAGTGCCTGCCTTGTAAAGCAAACAGGCAGCAGCATGCCAGGCTCCCTCCCTGACTGTGAGGATGCAAATCACTGACTTCCGGTCCTGTTCCACCTGGCATAGGCCCCTGGTTGAGTTCACTTTAATTTACAGTAGACTAATACAGTAATACCTTGGATTACAAGTAACTTGGTTTGAGAGCGTTTTGCAAGACAAGCAAAATTTTTAATATTTATTTCATAGAATCATAGAAAAGTAGAGTTGGAAGGGGCCTACAAGGCCATCGAGTCCAACCCCCTGCTCAATGCAGGAATCTAGGTCAAAGCATCTCTGACAGATGTCTGTCCAGCTGCACCTTGAATGCCTCCAGACTGGGAGAGCCCACAACCTCCCTAGGTAGTTGATTCCATTGTCTTATTGCTCTGACAGTCAGGAAATTTTTCCTGATGTTTAGGTGGAATCTAGGTTCCTGTAACTTGAGCCCATTATTCCGTGTCCTGCAAACTGGGATGATCGAGAAGAGATCTTTGCCCTCCTCTGTGTGACATCCCTTCAAATACTGGAAGAGTGCGATCATATTTCCCCTCAGTCTCCTCTTCTGAAGGCTAAACATGCCCAGTTCTTTCAGTCTCTCCTCATAGGGCCTTGTTTCCAGTCCCTTTATCATCCTTGTTGCCCTCCTCTGAACCCTCTCCAGTTTGTCTATGTCCTTCTTAAAGTGAGGTGCCCAGAACTGGACGCAGTACTCAAGATGAGGCCTAACCAGTGCCGACTAAAGGGGAATTATCACTTCCCGTGATTTGGAAGCTATACTTCTATTAATACAGCCCAAAATTGCATTTGCCTTCTTTGCAGCCACATCACATTGCTGACTCATATTCAGTTTGTGATCTACCACAATTCCAAGATCCTTCTCACTTGTAGTATTGTTGAGCCAAGTGTCCCCCATTCTGTAACTCTGTATTTGGTTTCCTCTCCCTAGGTGCAGCACTTGGCATTTATCCCTATTAAATTTCATTCTGTTGTTTTCGGCCCAGCGCTCCAGCCTATCGAGGTCACTTTGAATTTTGTTTCTGTCTTCCAGAGTATTAGCTGTTCCACCCAACTTTGTGTCATCTGCAAATTTGATAAGCATTCCCTGTACCTCCTCATCCAAGTCATTAATAAAAATGTTGAAGAGCACCGGGCCCAGGACCGAGCCCTGTGGTACCCCGCTCGTTACCTCTCCCCAGTTTGAGAAGGAACCATTGATAAGCACTCTTTGAGTCCGATTCTGTAGCCAATTGTGGATCCACCTGATAGTTGTTCCATCTAGCCCACTCTTAGCTAGCTTACTAATCAGGATATCATGAGGCACTTTGTCGAAAGCTTTGCTGAAGTCCAGGATATATAATGTCCACAGCATTCCCACAGTCCACAAGGGAGGTTACCCGATCAAAAAATGAGATCAGATTAGTCTGACAGGATTTGTTCTTGACAAATCCATGCTGGCTTCTAGTAATCACTGCATTGTTTTCAAGGTGCTTGCAGACTGACTTCTTTATAATCTGCTCAAAAATCTTCCCGGGGATTGATGTCAGACTGACTGGCCTATAGTTCCCAGGTTCCTCCTTCTTGCCCTTTTTGAAGATGGGAACAACATTTGCCCTCCTCCAGTCGTCTGGCACTTCACCTGTCCTCCATGATTTCTCAAAGATAATAGACAGTGGTTCTGAGAGTTCTTCTGCCAGTTCCTTTATTACTCTAGGATGCAGCTCATCAGGCCCTGGAGATTTAAACTCGTTCAGAGTAATCAGGTGCTCCTTGACCATTTGCCTATCAATCTCAAGCTGCATTCCTGCCCCTTCAGTCTGCACTTCAGGTTTGCCAGGGGGGTCATAGACCCTCTTTTGGGAGAAGACCGAGCTGAAGTAGGAATTGAACACTTCTGCCTTTTCTTTGTCTTCTGTTATCAATTTGCCATCTCATTGCGTAGTTGAACCACCAGTTCTTTCTTCTGTCTTTTACTGTGCATGTATCTGAAGAAAGCTTTTTTGTTGCTTTTAGCATTCCTCGCTAACCTTAGCTCATTCTCAGCTTTAGCCTTCCTGACACTATTCCTGCAGTTCTGTGCTACCTGCCTGTACTCTTCCCCTGTAGCCTGTCCTTCCTTCCACTTCCTATACAGTGTCCTTTTTTGTTTTCAGGTCATCTTTGAGTTTATTGTGAAGCCACATTGGCTTCTTCTGTTGCCCTCTGCCTTTTTTCCTTGTGGGAATTGTTTGCAATTGTGCCTTTAAAATTTCCTTTTTTAAAAACTCCCACCCCTCCTGGGCTCCCTTTCTCGTGAGAGTCACTTGCCATGGGATCTTACTAATCATTGTTCTGAGTTTGTTAAAATTGGCTTTCCTAAAATCCAGGGTACGTGTTTGGCTACACTCAGCTTTTGCTTCTGTTAGAATCAAGAACTCAAGTATAACATGGTCACTTTCCCCCAGAGTTCCCGAAACTGCCACTTTATCCACTAACTCGTCTCTGTTGGTTAGAATCAGGTCAAGGATAGCCGATCCTCTAGTTCCTTCCTCCACTTTCTGTAGGAGGAAGTTAGTCAGCAGCACAGCTCAGGAATTTCTTGGAGGGGCCATGTTTGGCTGAATAAGTCTCCCAACAGATATCAGGGAAATTGAAGTCTCCCATTACTACCACATCGTGCCTCCTTGAAACACTGGCAATTTGCTTTTCAAAAGTTCCATCCTCGTCTTCTCCTTGATTGGGTGGTCGGTAGTAGACTCCAACCGCCATGTTCGCTTTATTCTTTGCCCCCTTTATTTTAACCCAGATGCTCTCAATGGGGCTGCCAAGCTCCTCTTCCTGCATCTCTGTGCAGAGATACGTATTTTTAACATACAGTGCAACTCCACCTCCCTTTCTGTTGCTTCTGTTCCTTTTGAACAAGTTATACCCTTCAATTGCTGTATTCCAGTCATGGGAGTCATCCCACCAGGTTTCAGTTATCCCTATCAAGTCGTACTTGCCCTCATGTATCAAGAGTTCAAGTTCGTCTTGTTTATTGCCCATACTCTGGGCATTAGTATAGAGACATCGAAGACTATGTGCTTTATAGTCCGACTTTCCCCCTACATTTTGTGGTAGACTATCAATGGGCACCGCTGGAGCTGTTCTCTCCATTGTGGCATAGAGGCCTTCTTCCATTGGTACCCCCGAGTTTATGTCTCCCTCCCCTGTTGGATTCAGTTTAAAGCCCTCCTGATTAAGTTCCTCATGCTGTGGCCAAACACATTCTTCCCAGTCCTTGTGAGGTGCAACCCATCCTTTGCCAGCAGTCCATCTTCCAGGAAGTAGTAGCCCGTGGTCCCAGAATCCAAATCCCTCACGTCGGCTCCACCTTCGTAGCCAGTCATTCACTCGGAGTATTTTTCTTTCCCTTTCTATGCCTCTTCCAAGTACTGGAAGGATGGATGAGAAAACTATCTGGGCCCCGAAGTTCTTGAGTTCCATTCCCAGCTCTTCAAAGTCTGCCGTGATTTCTTTGTAACTCCGCTTGGCAGTATCATTTGTACCCACGTGGAAGAGAAGAAAGGGGTATGTGTCGGTGGGCTGCATGAGCCTCGGCAGCTGCTCTGACACATCCTTAATCCGTGCCCCGGGGAGACAGCACACCTGGCGAGTCCATGGGTCTTCGCGACATACTTTGGCTTCGATCCCCCGCAGGAGGGAGTCTCCCACTACGAGTACTCTTCTCTTCCTCTTGCTGTAGGCCTTGGTTTGATTGCCTCCACTTGACTGACCCTCAGCCTCTTGCTGTCGCTGTCATGTTGGGTGCCCGGTAATCCGTCCTCTGCAGGCTGTCCTCTGCTCTCGTCCTCAAGTACATGGAAGCGGTTCCATAGCTCCACTGCTTCCACAGGCGCAGAGTGTCTTGTAGTTCTTCTGCTCCTAACAGTCACCCTTTTCCAAGGAGTTCCCCCTGCGTTATTTTCCCTTGCCCCTGCAGTCTCCGACTCCGCCTCATCCTGCCGTTGCCCTTCTGGCTCCTGTACTATGCTTTGGTGCTGTAGATCCACTGTTCTGTCTAAGAACTCCTCACTTTCTCTTATGCTTCTGAGGGTTGACACTTGCTGCTCCAGTCCTCTGACCTTTTCTTCCAACAGCGTGACCAGCTTGCACTTGTTGCACGTGTAGGCCATGTTGATCTCCGGCAGGAAAACAAACATTGCACACCCCTTGCAGGTCACCACCACTGCTGAGTCCTTTCCTTCTATAGTGCTCTGTTTCTGTCTTCCTAGAATTTTTTATTTATTTATTTATTTATTTATTTTTAGGGACCTCCCCCTTGACCTCCGCTGCCAAACTCCTGTTTGCTCTCCCTGTACGCTCGCTCTGTTCGCTCGCTCTCTGGGAGCCTGCCCGCTTATCACAGTCCCAGAAACAGCTGGAGCCTCTCTCCTGTTGTGCTCCTGCTCAGCTGGGAGTCAGGAACAGAAATTTTTAATTTCTTTTGACTTGATATACAAGCGTCGTCTTGCAATACAAGTACTGTAGAACGGCTTAAATTAAAAATCTCTGTACAAATTTTTTTGGGGGGATTTTGTTTTGATATAAGAGTGTTTTGGATTACAAGCACCTTTCTGGAACGAATTATGCTCTCAATCCAAGGCATGACTGTACTCATTTCCAGCCCAGAGGTGTGGTGGGGAGAGAACACAGGAACGTCGCCCATCTGGGAAGTGGGGGCAGGGGGTTGCTTGTAAGGACACAAGTTTCATCCATGCTCATGGGCATCCTCATGAAGGGGCAACTGACCCACTGGGGATAAGCCATAATCTTCAGATGCCCAGCTTTCATTTTTTTTTTTTTTAAAATGCAAGTCTCTAGCCCTTGTAGAATCTGAGATATGAGGCAAAATGTCATCCCCTGTATTCATTTTGTGAGAAACTCACCTGCTCCCAAATTTTAGCATTTTTAGTCAATGAACGCAATCGCAGCAATGGATAACGCACCCACTATGTGGGTGTGTTACGCCTTTGGGGGGTCTTCCCTGTTAGGAAGTAATTGCAGCCTCCTAAAAAAATATTTAGAAATCCAGGAGTTTCCTGAAGCTGGGTTTGGGCAGTAGTATGTCTACCAAAAAGCAAAAGGTAGCAGCAAAGACAGGAGTTTATGAACTTTCTAATTCAGGTCTTATTACTTTCCCCCCTCAGAGTTTATAAACATTGAAAAAATTACACTGACAATGTGTGCAGATAAAGTTCATCATTATTATACCCATACTGCAGGAGGCAGGGCTGTGGCTGAGAAAGTGTGGGTTACACAAGTCCTGCAAAGCAGCCCAGTGTTATTGTTCCTATTTTGCAGAGGTGTGTGTGTGTGTGTGTGTGTGTGTTAGAGTAGTGTATGACAACTCTGCAGTGAAGTCCAGTGTTGTTGGTGTTTTAGGTAAATGCAGATGGGGCTGTGAAACTGACTGTAACAGTAGTGCAATTTATGAAGGGTTAGAATGGGTTGTTGTGAGAATGGGTTATGTCTGGAAGAGAGCCTGCCATTTTAAGTTCTCGCAGGAGGGCCAAGTGGAACCTCTCCCCATTTCTCTCTTAGTGTTGGCCTTGGAACTGAGACAGCTCCACAGAAGTTAGTGTTTTCTGATGTATTGTAGAAATAAAGAAACCTCTTGTGAAGGTACCTGAATCTATTGTGCATTGCCTGTAGAACAGAACCTAGCAGTGGGCTGCAAGCTGAGCTGCTCACCCCTGCCCTCAATATTAACCAGGATCGGTGCAAGGCAGTTTGGTGCCCTAGGCAAGATCAAATATTTAGCGCCCCCCTTTCCACTTGAGAGCGCTGTATTTTTTTTTCAAGGCAGTTTCTGGTGCACCCTTTAGCCCTGCGCCCTAGGCAGCTGCCTAGTTGGCCTAATGGTAGCACCGGCCCTGATATTAACCATGTCCTTCAACCCTGTATTGGCTTTTGGCCCAAAGGGCCATTACAGGGGTGAAGGGAGTAATAGAAAGAAATGAGAGTTTCAGCTGTGGGTGGAAAGACATTGTCTGGACACAGGTCTACCCACTGAGAAGCAGCAGAGGAGCCCTGGGGTGTACAAATTTTGCAGAGGCTAGATGTATCTATCTTGGTAGACCTGGTTCCCAGACCTTATCGCTACTCAGTCACCAGATCTACCAGTAAATGTAGACCTATTCTGTGATGCTATCAGGGCTTTTTAAAAAATGTGCAACCATACGCAAAACGTACAGTTCAAGGAAAATATGCAAGTCCAAAAGAACATTGCTGTAGTTCAACATTCGAGCTATGCCAAAGTTGTGTTGTTAGCTGATGTAAAAGGTGGCTGATAACAATGTAAAAAGTAAAGTGAGTAGTCCAGGCTCCTCTGGAATGCTAAAACCTGATCAAGCATACTAATTTCTCCTTCCACTGCTAAAGACATCCCCACAGACTCCACTGCTACCCTCTGGAGCTGCCTTCCCCAACCTGGTGCCTTTCAGATGTTTTGGACTTCAACACCAATCAGTCCCAGTCAGCATGGCCAATGGTTTGGAATGCTGGGGTTGCAGTTCAGAACATCTGGAGCAAGTTGGGGAAGACTGTTCTAGGGAGTGTTCACCCATGTTTCCAAGATGAAGGAAATCATTCAAGGATGAGTCATGTGAAGTTGTCAATGTTCTGATAAGGGCAGTGATGCTATAAAATATCTGATATGATATTCTTAAGACAGCTGTACTGTGTTTGTGCATTTAGGATCCCCCCCTCTTGTTCCTAGGTGGTGGTGCTTTTATCCTTCACTCCAAATAAAGTTTTGTGGCCGGGTGACCGGCCAGATGGGCGATTAACAAATATAATAATTAAATAAATAAAAATAAAATTGTTGGAGTTAATGATGCTTCTTAAATAGAACACTCTTCTGCATTAGTGCTGTTCAATTCCTGGGATCTTCTGCTACTCTGTGCAGGCTTCTAAATGTCATGGAATGTGACGCTAAGGAACGACGATCACACATAAGGAAAGAGGTGTTGTAGTGCTGTGCGCCATGTGAACGAATTACAACCACAAACAGCTGTGCAGGTTTCCCAACCCTGGAAAAATTCCAGTGGATGCCCATGTCCTCAGCTACAAGGACAGGAGGTAGAATTCTTAGCAATAGTCAGACTGTAAGGCAATGCAAGCGGGGGCAGACCAGCGACTCCAAAATTACCTCAGTCAGACCTTTTACAACACGTGACCAAATGGGTGGTGTTTTACAGGGCTGCATTGGGAGGTTGCCACTGCTTTAGTTATTTATTCCATTTATTTTCCACCTTTTTTTCCATGGAAAAGACAGCGTACTTTGGGATTCCTAGTAGGAGCTCTCCCATCCAGGCACTGACCAGTCACAAACTGGTTGTTGTGTCACGTGCCTTCAGATCATGCCCTAGGACATGGATTCCCATTCAACCTGCCCCCCAAAATACGCCAAGCGGTATTAACTCGTGGCTGTGAAACAGCTGCTTAGTTCGAAGGGCACATCGTTCCCCATACATACTGCTTTAGAAAAACCCGCTAGCAACAGACTAATCTTTAACTTGACGGAAGCAGCAGTCCGTAACATAAGCTGGAATACGTTGCCTTATTCCCCTTCTTGCCCCTATGGAGATATCTGTTACAATGTCAGTTTTGGATTCCGCAAACGAGTCAGGTCTGTTCGGTGGCAGGAGTAGCTGCACCCTTTTGAGGGGTTTTAAGGGAGCGGTCATATTCACTGTGACTTCTAGTAAGGTACATTTCAGAGGAAATCAACAGCGCCTTATTTTTGCACTTCATTGTTGTGCATCGTACTTGTAGAACAAGTCTTTAAATAATATCTAACTTAATGCTGAAAATTGCATTAGGCTATATACCACTCACCGGCAAAGATATTTATCTCCAATTTGCGGATCTGCATGCCTGTTCTAGTTCCTTCATCTTTCTTAGCCTGGTTTTGTATGTATTCCCACTTGTCACCTCCAGGTGGGGCTGTTCCTTTGTTGTTGGATCAAAGATAGGCCTATAGGTTTATCACCTTAAAGGACTTCCGCCCTTTTCAAGACAATTAAAAACAAAACAGATAATTTGCACACACACACACACACACACAGAGGGTTGTTCTCATGTTATTCCCACTGTGATATCCCATTCTCATGAAGTAGATTGGGAGGTGTAGAGGTGGGGGTATAGCCATGCTGTGGGCCAATAGCTGTATTTGTGTTTCTCTTTCTGCTTTTAAGTCACGGTAGATATGAGGGCCAAAGCAGACATTACTTTTTTAGTTTAGTGTAAGTGCAGGGTCTGCAACCTGGATTGGGTACCTAGTGTAGAGGGTAGGGGGAGCTTTATCCCTTCCCCTGCTCCCTGGTGCTGTGGTCTGATCCAGATTGTGGGCCTGCACTTGCAATCTGTAGTGCAAAATAGTGACTCCTTTGGATTAATAGATCGATTTTTTTGGCAATATAAATGGCAGGGCCTCTGATCTGGATTGGGACCACAGAAGGGGAAGGGTTAAGAAACCCCTACACACTAGGGTATAGGTCTGGATTGGCTCCCCTGCACTTACACTAGAGTAAAAAAGAACAGAAGACAGAGCTACTTGCTATGTCTTTCAAGTAATGTCTGCTTTGTGCTGTATTTCCAGCACTAGAGAGTGTTGGGATCATATGGTCTTCAAAGAGCAATATTAAATAAAAAACTAACAACAGCACTGTGTGGTTTCTGTTTCATAAAGATTGGACTGATAACGAGCACCGTGTGTACATTAAAATACCCGTCTACAGTTTGCCAATTAGAAGAATGCCCATTAGTCAGCTGCCCTATTAATTCTCAAGTTCCTCTCTTCATGATCTCTCTCTCTCTCTCTCTCCCCCCTCCCTCCCTCCCTCCCCCTCCCCCTATAGGGTAAACCTGGGGAAGTGGTTTGTCCTTGTCATAACATCTACTGTAAATGTAAACTCCTTTGTCGCAAAGAATAGTCAGTGGATTGAAGGCCCCTGATCTGCCCAAGTCTAGAGTTCATTACTTGCTTTTCCAGATAATAGTTTCTTTGTCCAATAAGTGCATGGTTGTTACTCATTTGTAGTGCGGTTCAGATTATTCAGCCCCAGTTAACACCTGTTGTGAGAATGTGGCATTTTACGAGCACTCCCAGCACTGATATGTTCTTGCTGGAAAATTGCAATTCTATTTCCAGCAAGGTAGACCTATTTCTGCTAATGCAATCATTGAGAAGAAGGTTGGTTACATGAGTGTCGCAAATGCCTATTGGATAGTGCCTGTGACCTGAGGCATGATCTGTAGTGCAAAGTCCCAAGGGCCCCCCCCCCCATCCGTCCATGCCATTTTGAGACATTTTTATTTTTTTATTTTTGTGCTAGGTGGAGTTCACCTGCTTTACATCTCAAAGGCAAGTGTGCCGATCCATTTCAGTACTGTTAGCTGCTATGCGCTGCAGCCTTCCCCTCAGCTTAATTCAATGGCTGTGCGCTCTCTTTCTCTTTCACTGAAGTGTACAGGTGATTATTAATAGCAGCACAGTCTTTTGAGAAGTCTAAATACCAAGCCCAGAAATGGATTTTGTAGGCCTTCAGAAATGTCTTGGATTGCAAAGGAAAGGTCACAATGCTCTTGTTAGGTGAAGATATGAGGTTGGGTGGATTGTTGCTGATACCTAGACCTCTTGTAGCTGCACTCATCCTCTGAAGCAACCTGAATTATGAACATCACTAGAAAAAAGGAGGACAAAATTTCTTAACCATGACTCCAGGCTTAAGCCCCTCAGAGTTCCTGCAAATGGCAGCAGTGCGATTTATTTATTTAAGAAAATGTGTATCTTCCCCTTCCACTATAGTCACAATGGGTGAGTTCTCACGTCATGACAACCCACCCTGGCAATAAGCCATGATGGGGTGGTTGTTCTGAGAACAACCCACGGTACACCCAACAGACAATCTGGCTCACTGTGGGTTGTTCATCCCCTCCCTCCCCCTCCTTCCAGCTCGGTCCTCCCATGGTTATCCCATTGGACACCGCAGCAGGACTGACTTGTCTCCCCCTTCCCACTGCCATCATGAGCCATTTTTGGCGCACTGCGGCTTTTTGTCCCTTTACCCCTTTTTTTCTTTTAGGATATCATGAAGGTGGATACATAACAGCCTGCTTTCGTGATCCCCGTTTTGACAGCCACTGACAGCTCCTTCAAAGTGCCCGGCACCTTGGAGGGGCTATCAGTGGTTGGCAAGCATTTTGTGTGTGTGTGTGCGTGCGTGCGTGCACGCACGCACGCACACACACACAATGGGTGCTAAAAATTTCCTTTAATTTTTTTTAAAAATTTTTTTAGATGCACTTGCGCAACTGTTGAAATTGGGACCCTCAGTTGGGCAATGTCGGGGGGGGGACACATGTGCTGTCAGAGTGCAGCAGATACCAACCCTGGACATTGACCGAAAGAGGGTCCAAATAGGCTTTTTCTTCCCTTTGTTTTCTTTTGACAGCTGTCAAAGGGCAAGCTGTCAAAGGAAAGCAAAGGTGCGAGTGATCTTTGCTCACGAAAAGAGGGTGGTGCGATTTACACCCCCTTTGTGGCGAGATCCTCATTTTTGTTTGTTTGTTTTTGCCCTGTTAGTCCTCTGGGTGATGCACGTTTGCCCTTTCCCCCGAGACTCTAGCTGTGCAGGAAAGTGCAAAAGTGCATCTCACCCCCTTTTCTGGGTCCCCTTTAAAGGGTTTTTGACAGGGCAGTTTGTGTTTTTTGACTGGGACATATGGCTGTATATGTCCCAGTAAAAAACAAACAAACATTGCTGTGTCAAAACCTGCCCTTTTGCTTTCCCTTGACAACTTGCTTTTTGACAGCTGTCAAGAGAAAGCAAAGGAAAGAAAAAGCCTATTTCAACTCTCTTTGGCTCAATGTTCAGGGTTGTTACCTGCTGCACTGTGACAGCAGGTAACCCCCCCCAACATTGCACAACTGAGGGTCTCGATTTCCACACTTGTGCAACTGTAACTAATTTTTTAAAAAATAAATGAAAAAGTTTGCGTACATTATGTGCACAACTTTAAAAAAAAAATGTTTGCCAACCACTGACATCCCCTCTAATGTGCCGCTTAGGCACTTTGAAGGGGTTGTCAGTGGCTGTCAAAATGGGGACCGCAAAAGCCGGCTGTCAAGCTAGACTTCATGATCTCCAGAAAAAAAGGGTAAAGGGACAAAAAGCCACGGTGAGCCAAAAATGGCTTGTGATCATGGCAGGGAGGACAGAGAGCTAGTACCAGCCAGCCTCAAGTGCCTCTTGGGCACGTGTGGGGCGGCTGGCCCTGGCACGTGCCTGAGCAAGCTTGGCAAGAGCGGCAAGGGGCTTTTGCCGCTCTTGCCAAGTGGCTCGCTAGCTGATTCCCAGTACCCACGATGGGGTCAGTTGCCCGGGTTCAGATGACACGACAACCTATCGTGGATACAATAACTCCTAGAACAGCCCATGAGTTGTCAGGGTGATTTGTTACCTTCAAACAAGCCACCCTGCAGAAATCGGTCCGGTTCGGATGACATGAAACCCACGATGGGTTGTCGTATCGTGCGAACCCAGTCAATGGCTCTAACTTCTTTAATTGGTGCTAAAGATTTCTGTTATAAGTCTTCTGTTCTGAATATTTATCATACTTTACATGGAAAAAAAGCAAAAGTAGGCAAACACATACAGCTTGGGGCCATGTTCACATAACTAGTAAAGGTGTACATCCAAACAAGGCTTACCCTTCCAGGATTGAAATTATGAGGGAAAAATAGTTCTGCAAGTTTGAAGTTTTATACTTTAAACCTTCCCCTGTTTTTCTTTTTAATTTTCAAGGTAACTAATTAACAGTATTAAAACACAAAGTCATAAAAATTAAAAATCCTCAAAAACAGCAACACTAAAATGCAGCATAACTCCCCCTCCCCTTTTCTGATGGAGAAAAATGCAATCAATTAGCAGCTCAGTTTACAAACCAAAACACAGCTTACACAGCGAGAGCCCAGATTTTGTTACTTTCAAATGCCAGTTGTTTAAACTGGGTGAATAAAAATGACTTCATATGGTGCCCAAAACACCATAAAGATGGTGCCAGACAAACCTCATTTGGTAGGGGCCTAGTGAGCAGGACCTCTGAAGGGCATCTTAAACCCATGTCTCAAGGTTTGGTTAGGTGTAATAAAGGTGGACAGCTTAATTGAAGTGTGTATGTTGGGGGGAGCAAGATGGAGAGGGCACAGCTGTGTTGCCGTGATGATGGGGACGTATCTCCTGGCCTCACCCCAGAAGGAAACCATGGGAAAAGGTTGCAAATTGAGAGGATGCAAAACGGGCCTGCAGATCTTTAAAGGCAGGCAAACTGAGGCCAAGTTGGAGTTCTCTGTGGCTGTTGGTGTGGAGGTGGAGATGAATCAAACCCTCCCTTCTGAGGCCTAGGAGAACAAGGGCCAGGTCCTAGACCCAGAGACTAGGACTACCAGGATATTTGTCTATCACTTCAGTTGCGAAGCTGGGCTCACCCTAGCCCTTTTCAGGCATTCCAAATCCCCTACATGATGAGTCTGAAAGGGCTGCATAGCTGGCTGAAACAATCCCTGCTCCCCCGCTGTCTGCCATGGCTATGAGCCTGAAAGGACTTGCCATGGCGGTGGTGATGGGGGAAGCCTCTGACAGCACTTTGGGGGCGGCTGGCAGTGGTGCTCACCTGCTAGCCACTTGGCAAGAGCAGTAAGAAGATTTTGCCTCTCTTCCAAGTGGCTCGCTTGTAGTTGGTCTCGATCCACGATGGGTCGTGTCGTCCAGGTTTGGATGACATGACAACATGTTGTGGGTCAAAGAAACCCAACTACAAACCATAAGTTGTCAGGGTGGCTGATAAGCCCAAAATAAGCCACCCTGTCAAACCTGTTCCAGGTTCACACAACGCGACAATCCACCGTGGCTTATAAGCCACGGTGGGTTGTCGTGTTGTGCAAACCCAGACATTCACTTGCCTCTTGGCAATGCCTACGTCTTGTGGTATAGTGATAGTTGCATTGGTATAAAATCAGCATGGGTTTGTAGTGTGGATATACTCTTATGGTGCTTTAAGTCAGCACAATTTAGTAGAACTGTGGCGATTTGGGCACGGCACTCGCTGGCTTTGTAGCATTGTTATGAGGATGAATGAGGTACAGCTTGTACTTCAAGTTTTAAAAATAGCAATATGTTAACATGAAATGTATTTACTGTTTCATTTTAAGATATTTGCATATGTTCAGTGGGTTCTTTGGTTAGGAAAGCATTGGTGAATTAATATGAGACCTATGAGAAGGGAAAGGGCAGGGGGGGAAATGAATTGTTTTGCCCTGGCAAAACACGGACACTGGATTGTTGGTATTATACCTGTTGTAGCAAGGTAGCTAGTGGATCATGTAATGGGTTTTTGCAAAGATTGAGGAGCAGACTTAGCATAAATCCTGCAGGCTTTCTCTCCTAAACCAGTGACCTTATCAAAATCTCCCTAAAGTGTATCTGATGAAAGAATGTGCTTGAGGCTAACACACAATTAGCTTACCTGTCAAGCCAACGTCTTCATTTTACCCTACTCTGTCAGTGCCAAGGGGATAACTGAAATTGGTATTGGCTTGTAGATGCTTCTCCAAATTAGGAAAAGATCTTAGGGGCGATTCATACAACCATTGGGGCTGATTCATACATTAGCCGCTTTGAAGGCCTTCTGGTGTAATGTGGCCTAGAAATAGTTTTGTGAAAAAAATAAAATTGTGCTGCTTTTCAGGATTTGGGGTGTGTGATATAGCTAAGGAGAAAAAGAATACTTTCACACCAGCTCTTTGCCTATAGCCGCCTGCAGGACTAAGCTTTACATATGTCACCATAAATGCTTTGTAGCAATATGAAAGAACTGCTGGATTTGGCCTGGATGGGGTGCACTTCCTGGGAGGAGCCAGGAAACAGTGGAGGGCAGCACCCACTGCTTCTGGCCTGAGGAGAGAGAGGGAGCAGTCTGAGAGAGCTCTGTGGAAAAGGGTTTGTTTAAATAAAACTTCAGTTTGTTTGGAAGGCAGTCTGTTTGAGTCTGTGGGGTGCAGTCCCTAACTCTGAAACACGCCTGAATACTATGTTTGCAACTGGTGTAATAATAATAATAATAATAATAATAATAATAATAATAATAATAATAATAATTTTTATTTCTTTCCCGCCTCTCCATCTAGATCGAGGCGGGGAACAGCAAAAAACACAAAACACATAAACTAATGAAACACAACACATACTATTAAAACATCTTAAAATATCTTAAAAACATCTTAAAGACATCCTAAAATTCCTCCAGATAGGCTTGTCGGAAGAGGTCAGTCTTTTTGGCTTGTTTAAATTCCAAGAGACTGGTAAGTTGGCGAATCTCCTCCGGCAGGCCATTCCATAATTGGGAGCAGTAGAAGACTGTCCAATACATGGCAACGGCTGCATTTATCTGGGTGACAATGGGCAGGGAATTAGCATGGGCAGGTTTTCAAGAGGTTACCCAGCTGGGTTATGTGAATCAGCCTACATGGGCCTAACTAAATGCTGGCACGTTATCTGGGGACTTTAGTTAAATAACTTGAATGAAAGGTCCATCTTTTCTGAGGTGCAGCAGCTGCTGATTTAATTTGGAAACAGTAAAATGGAGCTTTGGGACACTGTTGTCATAAGCCTTTGCTTGTCACTGAATAACTGAATTGCTGGGTGATCAACCCGGTAAGATGGGCAAACATCAGTGTGTATGCTTTTTAAAAATTGTGTGTTTTTATTGATTGTTGTAAACCACCCAGAGAGCTTCGGCTATTGGGCGGTATATAAATAAAAATTATTATCATCTGTTGTTGTTGTTATTATTATTATTATTATTATTATTATTATTATTATTATTATTATTATTCTAGGCAATCATCTTTGAACAAGGGTCCATTGAGTTATACTTGAAACACTCTACAGTCTAGTTACACAAGCCAAAACTACAGTATACCATCCATGAGCAAGCATGCTTTTTTAAATGTTGAAAAGGTGAACTAAGTGGTACAGTAGAAATCTTAAAACAAACACATGTTTTCCCCATATAACTATGAGGGCTAGAAACTTAAAACTTTTTGTTTCCTTGGAGAAGGGTGTGCTATGTGTGAATTTTGAGGCGGGGCTACTGTCTTGCAAACATGAGTGTAAGACTATATCCCTGTGTCTGAATAGAACGTTGATGTGATAATTATGCTCAGTACACTAATGATGATGATGATGATGATGATGTTAGAGAATAGGGTCCTGGCCAAACAGGGATCCCTACTGTAAAATAATAATGTGGGGGTGATTATTTTTTTTTTTACATCAGCTCCTTACCATTTCCTAAGCATCAGATAATGGTTTCTGTTTCATTCTCAAATGCAAGAAGAGGTGTTGTTCCTTGTTGTGGGGAAAGTTGAAATGTTGAGAATGTGATCATCACAAAGACCAGAATTGCTGTACTCTTTGTGCCACTGCAGTTATAGGTGGGTTACCAGCTTAAAGGAGAAGCTTCAGGAGGTGGGCTGCTATATTCTGCACTAGTTGAAGCTTCCAAACAATTCCCCAAGGCGGCCTTGAAGTCCAACATTATATTGCAGAACGGCCTCTTAGCTAGATTTGCTGAGCTCTTGAAGGCTTTGAACAAAACAGATGGTGATGGTATGGCATGGCTTAACTGGCCATCATTTCCGAAATCAATAGGTGATGTTTTGTGGGACATTAAATAAGCCCAAACCCACAACTTTGCCCTACAGCAAGAATACTTTCCCCCTTCTTAACGTGCTTTAAATAGAACAATTGTGGGACATATGTGCAATTAACGAAAGTCTCTTAAATATATAAATAAACCATAGACTGCTTGTAAATTGTGGGACATATATCCAGTTAATTAAAGAAGAAGCAATACATAGATTAGGCCACTCCTGCACCAATCTGCCCCCCTCCCTGATGAGAGATGCCCCGCTCCATCTGGATTGCTTAAAAAAACACACCTTTTGCTTTCAGATGGAAAATGTAGTTTCAATCGCAACACGCCCCATAATTAGTTACACAGTAATTCCAGTATGCAGTTCTGTCACCCATGATAGGGAAAGGGGAGTGTGGAAGGTGTTGATACTTTTGTTGATGGTTGAACATTTGTTTTCCTCATCTTTTTGACACAAGAGGTAATTGCCATTCCTGAAATATTTTCTTGCTGCCATTACAAGGAAACTGTTAGCGACAAATTAATTATGAAGACTCCTGTTATGGCAGATTAATAGGCTGATGGAAGAGATTTTTTCCCCATCTCCTGTAATTTTTGGCTAGCTGGGTGGTGGGCATTTATATACTAAAAATCAACACTCCCCCCCCCCATGCCTGATGTAAGGCATGTTATCTATACAAACTAGCATATCAGCTTATTGCCTAGGGCAAATTGCAAAATTAAGAATAGCAGTCCTAGTGGGATCGATCCAAATATACGTAAATGGAAACTTTCCAGTGCAAGTCATTTTTTAAAATGGCTTTCTTTTACCAGTTTCCTTTTGCAGAGTATTATAGTCATGCCTTGGATTGAGAGCATAATTCGTTCCGGAAACGTGCTTGTAATCCAAAACACTCTTATATCAAAATGAAATCCCCCCAAAAAAATTTGTACAGAGATTTTTAATTTAAGCCATACTACAGTACTTGTATTGCAAGACGTCGCTTGTATATCAAGTAAAAAAATAAATAAATAAATATTAAAATTTGCTTGTCTTGCAAAACGCTCTCAAACCAAGTTACTTGCAATCCAAGGTATTACTGTATATCCATTTATATCTATGTAGATATAGATACACGCGTGTGCGCGCGCACACACACACACACGATGATTATTAATTTATATCCCGCCTTTTTTCTTCTTGCAAGGAACCTAAGGCGGCTTGCATGGTTCTCCTCCTCTCCATTTTATCCTCACAACAACCAGGTTAGGCTGAGAGTCAGTGACTAACCCAGAGTCACCCAGTGAGCTTCATGGCCAAACGGGGACTAGAACTTGGATCTTCCAAGTCCCCGGACAACACTCTAACCACTACGCCACACTGGTATACATACACACTCACATCTATCTATTACTGTATCTGTCTGTCTGTTTCCATCTCTGTGTGTGGTGCTTTACAGAATACAAGATGATAGGTCTCTGCATCGATGGCCTTAAACTTAAAATTCATCATAGGGGAAACAACCGAGGAAGGAGAGTGAAGTGTTGGGAGGGGTAAACCGGGAAAGAATGTTTGATTATTCCAGTTAAACGTACATTAGGCTTCTGCGGTAGTTGGAGAGGGAGGATAGGTTAAGGGTTTTTTTTTAAATTTTTTGAGGAAAGCGGAGAAAGTGGCATGTTTAATTGCAGTAGGAAAGGAGCCCTGGGGTGGGGTGGGGAGGATGGAGAAAGAGAAAGATTATGCGGTGTTGAAGAGGGATAATATATCTATTTCCACTCCCTGGCCCTCCCCACCCAGGTCTTTCTTCTAAGCTTTTATCAGAAATTGCCTACACATATATTTTTGAAAGGTTCCCCCCCCCATAACTATGAGAGTTAGAAAGTTGTCCCATTAAAAGAAAATATTATCAGATTCCTTAGGCTTCCATGGCAACTGCCAGATTTGGAATTCGGGGCCGTCATGGAGACCGGGCTGGCCTACTGAAGTATTTTACTCTACTGTCAGTCAGGTACATATCTCAGTGAGACTTGTAAATGACATAGGGAATCTGCACTATTTTGTTGTTAAACCAAATACTGTAGGTTAAATATCTGCCACCATGACTAGATCTTTAATGCAGACTGGTGGGTAGCTGCAACATGAACCAGAGAGGAATCTAGGCCATACTACATTTTACCCCATTAATTTGATATGGGATGGCCATTTATGAATTGCCAAAAAAGAGGAAATACATCAGCAAAAAAAGAGGACAAAACAGGACACCGATTGGCACAATCTGTTTTATATGTGTAGTTGCAAATTTAGAAATAATTATTATAATTTAAATAGGAATACAGCACATCTCAGCATAGTGTGGAAGACTGTGACCTGTGGGCCTTGCTCAGTCTGCTTCCCAGGTGCTTCTGATGGGCAAGGGCCCAAATCTTCCTTCTGATGGTTCTTTATCTTTTAAGTGGACTTGGACTGGACTGCCCTTCAAAATAAAGGACACTTTCAAAACATAGGACAGTCCCCTGGCACCCCTTCAAATAGAGGACTGTTCTTTGTAAAAGGGGACACATGGCCACCCTACCTTGATGTCTAGCAGTAAAGGCGGTTTGAGAAAGATGGTCGGTCGTATTTTAAATAATCCACAACAGAACGTATGTATACTTAAACAAAAGAAACACGATTGGGTTAACAATTAAGGATTTGATGGTTTATTGATTGCTGAAGGAAGGAAACCCTAATAGATTTAGTAAACATGCAGATTAGTCTGGCAATCTGCCTTTTCACTAATGCAGCATCACCTAGCCATAAACAGAGTAGCAGGACAAAAGAATGCCTTGGATTTGGATACGCCAGTGTGGCGTAGTGGTGAGAGTGCTGGACTGGGACTCGGGAGATCCGGGTTCTAGTCCCCGCTCAGCCATGAAACTCACTGGGTGACTTTGGGCCAGTCATTGACTCTCAGCCTCACCTACCTCACAGGGTTGTTGTGAGGATAAAACGAAGAGGAGGAGGACCTTTAAGGAAAAAAGGTGGATAATAAATATAATAAATAAATAAAAATAAATAAATTTAACTAAAACGGGTTTGCCTTGGTGTAGCAAAGTATTAATACATAACAAATTAATTAATTAAAAAAGTTAGTAATGAACAATACATTTATAGTCCTTTTCTCCCCCCGGGCTAATTTCCGCTTTGCTAGGCAGAGCAACCTTGAGGCAACTGCAAAAGGTGTGATATAAATACCTTAGATAAATAAGTAAATAAATAAAAGCCCAACACCAGGGGTATACACAATCCATGCAGGTTTATTTATACCAGTTTTTAAATGGGCCCGAAATATGTTGTTTTATGTTGACACTGGGCAATGCTTTAGGTGGGCTTTTTTGTTGGAATTATATGTGACAGTAACACCCTCCCCTATGAGGTTCAGGAGGCAGAAAATGTGATATGTTTTAAATGCCTCCTGCAAACGCACTTATTTACATAGGCTTTATTTGGCTTGTAATTAATTGTAATTAATCATGATGCTGCTGCATTTTATTGCATTTTACTATTCCCCCCCATTGTTATTTATTTATTGTTATTGTAGCTCTAATTGTTTTTAACAGTGTATTTTAAACAGTGATGTTTAAAATATTGTTTTATGTAAACTGCTTAGTGGTTTAATGTAAGCAAGTGTAAAGTGATGCATGTTGGGGCAAAAAATCCCAACTTCATGTATATGTTGACGGGATCCGAGCTGGAGGTGACTGACCAAGAAAGAGAACTTGGGGTTGTGGTGGATAGCTCGATGAAAATGTCAATCCACTGTGTGGCTGCTATGAAAAAGGAAATTCTGTGTTAGGCATAATTAGGAAAGGAATTGAAAATAAAACTGCCAAGATCATACTCCCCTTATACAAATCTATGGTGCAACCACACTTGGGATACTGTGTACAGTTCTGGTCACTACACCTAAAAAAGGATATTGTGGAGTTGGAAAAAGTGCAGAAAAGGGCAACTAAAATGATCATGGGGCTGGAGCAACTCCTGTAGGAGGAAAGTCTGACATCAATCCCCGGGAAGATTTTGGAGCAGATTATAAAGAAGTCAGTCTACAAGCACCTTGAAAACAATGCAGTGATTACTAGAAGCCAGCATGGATTTGTCAAGAACAAATCCTGTCAGACTAATCTGATCTCATTTTTTGATCGGGTAACCTCCCTTGTGGACTGTGGGAATGCTGTGGACATTATATATCTGGACTTCAGCAAAGCTTTCGACAAAGTGCCTCATGAATCATGATATCCTGATTAGTAAGCTAGCTAAGAGTGGGCTAGATGGAACAGCTATCAGGTGGATCCACAATTGGCTACAGAATCGGACTCAAAGAATGCTTATCAATGGTTCCTTCTCAAACTGGGGAGAGGTAACAAGCGGGGTACCACAGGGCTCGGTCCTGGGCCCGGTGCTCTTCAACATTTTTATTAATGACTTGGATGAGGAGGTACAGGGAATGCTTATCAAATTTGCAGATGACACAAAGTTGGGTGGAACAGCTAATACTCTGGAAGATGGAAACAAAATTCAAAGTGACCTCGATAGGCTGGAGCGCTGGGCCGAAAACAACAGAATGAAATTTAATAGGGATAAATGCCAAGTGCTGTACCTAGGGAGAGGAAACCAAATGCAGAGTTACAGAATGGGGGCACTTGGCTCAACAATACTACAAGTGAGAAGGATCTTGGAATTGTGGTAGATCACAAACTGAATATGAGCCAGCAATGCGATGTGGCTGCAAAGAAGGCAAATGCAATTTTGGGCTGTATTAATAGAAGTATAGCTTCCAAATCGCGGGAAGTGATAATTCCCCTTTACTCGGCACTGGTTAGGCCTCATCTTGAGTACTGCGTCCAGTTCTGGGCACCTCACTTTAAGAAGGACATAGACAAACTGGAGAGGGTTCAGAGGAGGGCAACAAGGATGATAAAGGGACTGACTGTCAGAGCAAATTTGATAAAATTTCCTGACTGTCAGAGCAATAAGACAATGGAATCAACTACCTAGGGAGGTGGTGGGCTCTCCCAGTCTGGAGGCATTCAAGGTGCAGCTGGACAGACATCTGTCAGAGATGCTTTGACCTGGATTCCTGCATTGAGCAGGGGGTTGGACTCGATGGCCTTGTAGGCCCCTTCCAACTCTACTTTTCTATGATTCTATGATTCAATGAAAGGTTACAAACGTTGAGTAAGGGGAGACATGATAGAGCTGCACAAAATTATGCATGGTGTGGAGAGAGTGGATAGGAAGACATTTTTCTCCTACTCGCATAATAGTAGAACCCAGGGTCATACCATGAAACTGATTGGTGGGAGAGTCAGAACAGATAAAAGGACATACTTCTTCATACAGCGCATAGTTAAACTGTGGGATTCACTTCTGCAAGATGTAGTGATGGCCACCAGTTTGACTGCTTTAAAAGGGGATTGGGCAAATTCAAATTCATGGAGGAGAAGGCTATCTATGGCTACTAGTCCTGATTGGCTATATGCTACCTCCAGTATCAGAGGCAGTATGCTTATGTACACCAGTTGCTTGGGAACATGGGCAGGAGGGTGCTGTTGCACTCATGTCCTACTTGTGGGTTTTGCACAGGCAGTTGGTTGGCCACTGTGTGAACAGAAGTCTGGACTAAATGGACCTTTGGTCTGCTCTGGGTTGGGTCTTCTTATGTCTTAGGGCCTGAGCAGGTTATGGTCCAAGCCATTTCGGTCTTTAAAGGTACCAAAACGCATTGGTAATCAGTGTAGTCAGTATAGAATAGGTATTATATGCTCCAGTCGCTTGGCCCCCACAAGCAACTGGGCAGCTGCATTCTGCACCAGTAGAAGCTTCTGAACCATCTTTAAAGGCAGCCTCATTTATTTATTTATTATATTTATACCCCACATTTTTTCCTGAAAGGAACCCAAGGCGGCTTACATAATCCTCCTCCTCCTCCTCTCCATTTTATCCTCGCAACAACCCTGTGAGGTAGGTTAGAGTCAGTGACTGGCCCAAAGTCACCCAGTGAGTTTCATGGCCGAGTGGGGACGAGAACCCGGATCTCCCAAGTCCTAGTCCAACACTCTAACCACTACGCTACACTGGCTCTCACACTGGCCTCATAGAGAGTGCATTACAGTAGTTTAATCTCCATGTAACCAGAGTATGAATCACTGTGGCCAGGTCCACTTTCTCCAAATAGAATTGCAGTGGGTGAATCAGCTGAAGCAGATGAAACAACCACACCTCCATAGATAGCGCTGAATCCAGAAGAACCCCTAAGATAGTGCCAAGTCTAGCAAACCCTCAGTTACCCCCTAGGTAGTTGGTTCCATTGCCAAACTGCTCATACTGTTATGAGTTTTCTTCTAAAGTTCAAGGGAAATCTACCCTCCAGTAACCTCCCATTAGACCTAGTCCTGCCTTCTGGGGCAGAAGGGAAGAAGTCTTTGCCTTCTGCTGTGTGGCAGCCCTTCAGATATTTCAAGAATGCTGTCATGTCCCCTTCTTTCTTCTCTTCTCTAGGCTAAACATACCCAGTTCCAAAGATGTTTGTGCGTGCAGAGATTACAGTGAAACATGCTGTATCTAGTGCCATGCTCTAATTGGCTTGATTCTGGGAAATAGAACATGACATGAAATCAAGTAATGCCATAGCGTGACAACTGCTGAATATTTAGTGGTGGCCACTGCATCTCTGTCCATTTGCTGAAGACAAGTAGAATAAAACCCACTGTATTTAACAGAATAGCAGTGCACTGATGCCCACAGACATGCAATCCTTGTATTTTTCCTTGGATGTAATGTGCAGATGTGTGTGGAAAATCTGCTTTTTCTTCTTCTCAGCATATCTGTATGTTTACCGCAATTCGAGTTTCAGGTGAAAGCAAGAGCCCTTTAAAGGAAGTCTGTTTTCTCACATGATGAAAAGGAATGTTGAGAGTCTTTAAACTGTCCAGA
The DNA here is from genome assembly GCA_021292165.1 of Shinisaurus crocodilurus. NCBI lineage: Eukaryota > Metazoa > Chordata > Lepidosauria > Squamata > Shinisauridae > Shinisaurus > Shinisaurus crocodilurus. Next base: position 275,181,748 of record CM037876.1, read on the forward strand.
TGCCCAAGAGTACAGTCATTCAGAGTTGTAGGTAAAGCCAGTTTTTGGTGATTAGACATCTGTGTTCATTGATGCACTGCAATCCATCCCATTTCTCCCTCTTCCTTCATTAGCATATTAAATGCCACAAAAAATACTGACAAATCGGAGGACATTCAAAGGAGGAACATAAAATGTTCAGGCAGCTGGAGGGATCGATCAGTAAAGTGGAATTAAAAATGCTCAGTGTGTAGGGCTTTTTTAATACAGAGATTGTTTATTTTCATTAATGTTCATGATCTCAAGCAGGCAAACCAGGACACTGTTTTGGTCATCTTCCAACCTGAGGGTCAAAGCTTGAACTCCTGGCTTGATTTTTTTTTTTTTTTTATTGCTGCCAACTTTCCACTGACTGGGAGGGAAATTGTACCCATGTAGCACTGTGGTGTTTGTGTCTGAATGAGAACCCATTTTAAAAAGAGTAAGTAAAAACTAAAAGCCATTGAGAGGAAGGGATGTATAGGTGAGAATATTCCTTTATTTCCTTCAGCTTCATGACATAGGGCTGTGCCAACTATTAACATGGATCCTTCTTGCCTCTTGAAAATTTCTGAAGCAGCAAGAGAGTATACATCTTTTGCACTTCCTTGCCCCTTTTCTCCACTGACTTCTTTGCCCACTATCCCCTTCCACCTATTGTGGGTCAAAGCTAAACTCATACTCGCCACAGCAGGCCCTATTTTGCAGCTATATAGCAGTCTATCCAATCTGGCGTGGGTAGCACCATTTCCAGTAAACTGTGATTGCTTCTGCTGTTGCTAAATGGAGGTTGTATCGAGATTCTAATAAGTTGGTCAAATAGATTTCATAGATCATAGAGTTGGAAGGAGCCTACAAGGCTATCGAGTCCAACCCCCTGCTCAATGCAGGAAACTCGAGGAGGGGTCTCCCATCCAAGTAATAACCAGGCCTGACCCTGCTTAGCTTTCCACACTCAGACAAGCTGAGCCAGCGTGAGCCACAAATGTGGTTGATTTGTTAGATCAAATTTTCGAAGAATATTTGCAGATTTTGTGTTATTTGCACGATCTATTCTGCTTGTGATAAATGCAGCTTTCCTGGGTGCCCAGTTCTAGTTTTTGGTTTTGCAGTAAACCATTGTCTTTGGTCTTGTGCTTTAGTTACACAGAATTCTCCCTCTTGCTCTTTTCTAAGACAATTTTTTGGAGGACTGCACAGTATTTGAGTGACACCATGACAAATGTATTATTGTTTTCAACTGCCTTGAATCAGACGTTGCAGTCACAGTGACTATTTGCCTGAAATGCTATGTATGATTTTGCCGCAGCTTCTCTGAATGCCTTCCTATGTCATTGGTGGTATGTGCGTGTTCAAATTTCAGTTTGGTTCATTGCTCAACTCGGCAATCAGCATTATCTATTGCCTTCCTAATATGATGCAATATAATCACATTCTTGGAAATCCATTTGGCCTCATTGTTCATGGGTTGCCCTTAATTGAAGAGATTGTGCAAATGACCCTGTGTTCTGTCCTCTAACCTTTCAGCACCATTAATTTTAGCTGAGCTTGGACCAGTTGGTGGTTTTCATGATGGCAGACAGAAATCCTCTGTCTAGAGAACAGGGGAGGTCAAATGGTCCAACCCTTTATGCCTTTCTGAAATGAGGACAGCAATAAAGATAATGGGTTTTGAAGGCAAGTCCCATGTATACCAGCTGATGTATGGTCAGTAGGCTGAGCTTTAGGAGGATTCAGGGTTGCTGGAGGTCAGAACATTTGAAAGGCCACCATAAAGACCAAATAACAAATGTTCTCCATTGTAGATAAAACCAGGGCAATGTCTTCACTGGTGGATTTGCAGAGGTCTGATGCATCCATGTATGCATCAGTTTCCTCTTGTGTGATCTGAACTTCACAGACAACCTGTCCCAGCAGGGGTCCACAAAAATGGTCAGCAGCGGCGACCAGAAATGTAGTCCTGGTGACCAGCAGCAGCCCTCCCCACCCTGCATATTCTGCCACAGGCATGGCAATTTTTAAAAAGTCTGTTGCAACAGGGGGAGGTGGAAGGTGCCTTGATCGAATAATGCCACCCTGTGTCTTTGACTCAGATGAAGCATCCATGTTTTGGGTTGGAGGGATTTCTGCGCACACACCCCGCACAGCACTTATCCTCTGTAAAGCTCCCTCTGTGGGCAGCAGGTACAAAAGGAATTCTCTTACTTTAGCGCTGTGGAGCAGGAAGCAAAAACGCTGAGCTTTTTTGGGCTACCAAGCCTAGTCAAGATTTTGTGGACCACTGCACCGTACAGTCTTTGGCAACAGACTGAGGGGAAAGTCTTGTGCCAGTGTAGTAGGAAGAAACCGCAGATGATGTCAGTGTTACATTTTCTCCTCAGTTAAATGGGCATTATTTGTCACACGAGTATTCCTCAACACAGCAGTGAAACTGCCCCGGACAAATCCTAGTTGTGGGTTTGCGATGGCTATTTGGAAGGAGGCTACTCCCTATGGTGGGTGGCTCCAGACAATCTGTTTAATAGATGGAGGAACCATTGCTTTAAAGCAGAGCTTTGTGCAAATGGCCTCTTGAAATTCTCCACCTTGTTTGCGCGCAATGAAATTAGGTGAACTGTTTCACCATTCTTCTACAGGGGGAGGAAAAATTCTCCAGTAGTTTCTCTGGATGGGGCTCACCATTATCATGGCAGTAGCACAACTTCTTTCTTTTTCGTAAGGTTTGCGTGTCAGTGTGTACGTGTGCACTGGTGCTTCAGCAGTAACTCTGTTGGCAGCCTGGCCACCATTTTGTATCCTCCACAATGCCCCAGACCTAGTGTCATTCCAGGGCATTGTGTGTTGGGGGTGGGGGAATGGCTGCCACCACAAAAAACGTTGGACAGTCAGTATTTGGGGAACATTTTGCAAAGTGGCCTTCTTTTTCTTGGAATGTGAGAGAAAGAAAACCAGACAGTTTCTTAGAAAAGTGTCTTCTGAGAAATTTTGGCTTGGCTCTAGTTTAAAGTGTCCACTGTTGACCCTGAGTAAAGATGCTTATACAAATGAGTGAAATGGTCATGGCTAAGGCTAAGATGCTTTCTCTCAGCCTCGGTTTCTGACAAGAAAAATGGGAATAATAACAACTTATTTCACAAGTTAGTTGTGAGGATGAATAAAATAAGACAGTGTTTTTTAAACTATGATCTGTGGGTGAGTCACAAAAACACGATCGAAATAACAGAAAATGCTGACTAGCCAGATTTCCTTGATGTCTCCAGGGTGGCCACTTGCCCTGCTAAAGAGGCTGGTTCATCGTGCAGTGCCCTCTTCCTACCCACCGTGTTGTAGACATGGTATAAGACCCTTGCTAGAATAGTAATTTCTCAACTGAACAAACCACTTGGTGGCACAGAGCATGCACGAGCCTAAATGCCTAGCGGCAATGTAGCAGTGCTTTCCTTTTTCTTGCATCTAGCTGACTTACTCTTTGGTTTGGAGTGCAGGACAACTGCATTGGAATGCAGAAGGAGTTGAGTTTTAATTCGGAAATTTTTTGTACAACTTTTCTTGTCAATCAACTTTTCAACAGAAAATGTGATGGTCTGCAAAGAACAAGAATAGTGGTCCAAATGACAATAATATTTTAAGTATTACTGAAAGCTAAACCAGATGTGGGAGAAATCCATGGTTAGGATTTCTTGCAGTTTTTATTTTGCTAATTTGCAGCACCACTGGGTTACTCTGAAGATAGGGGATGCTTGCTTTATCTGTTTGTTTATTTGTTACATTTATATCCCACCTTTCCTCCTAGGAGTCAAAGGTGAAGTACATACTCCTCTCCATTGTATCCTCACAACAACATTGTGGGGTAGGTTAGGCTGAGAGTCAATGACTAGCCCCCTCTCACACGTGCATGCGTGCGTGCGCGCGCGCACACACACACACACACACACACACTGAAGCTATTATCTCCTCTGGAGCGCTTGTGTGTGTGTGTGTGTGTGTGTGTGTCTGTGTGAAGATAAGACTGGCATCATGGACTTCCTATCTCATGATGCACGGGGCTTTTTTAAGGCCACAAGGGCCATTTTTGGACCAAAAACCTATGGTACAAACCCTTTACAATCAAAAGATGGCACCAAACTCTTAAAAGACAAAGAGTCTATTGCACTGCGTTGGAAAGAGCATTATTATGACCTTTTAAATTGTAAATCTAAGGTGGATAATGAGATTTTTTCGCAAATCCCGCAAAAACAAATTAGAGAGGAACTTGCAATACTCCCCACTTTGGATGAAGTAAAAAAAGCCATTAATCAAATGAAGAATAACAAAGCTAGTGGACCAGATGGGATTCCTGCTGAAATCTTTAAAGAAGGGCCCCCCTGAACTTGTACAACATCTTCATAAACTCATCGAAAAAATCTGGGTAAGAGAAGAGATCCCAGAAGACTTCAGGGATGCCATAATTATCACCCTCTTTAAGAAAGGTGATAGAACAGACTGTGGAAACTATCGGGGCATTTCTCTCTTAGCTACCACAGGTAAAATATTTGCCAGGATTCTCGCAAACCGTCTTCTATCTATTTCAGAAGAGATCCTCCCTGAAACTCAATATGGTTTCCGCCCCTCTAGAGGGACAGTAGACTTGATTTTTACTGCACGTCAGCTCCAAGAAAAATGCCGGGAGCAAAATCAACCCCTTTATATGGCATTTATTGATCTTGCTAAGGCCTTTGATACCGTAGACCGAACAGCTCTCTGGACTATCCTTATGAAAATTGGATGCCCCAATAAATTTGTGAATATCTTGCGACTTCTCCATGACAACATGATGGCTACAGTCTTGGACAACAACGGCTCTCATGGTGCTCTATTTAAAGTGGGATCAGGTGTTAAACAGGGTTGTGTTATTGCCCCAACATTATTTGCTACTTTCATCGCCATGATTTTACATCTTGTTGAGGGGAAACTTCCCACTGGTGTGGGGATTATATATCGAACAGATGGAAAGCTTTTAAATCTCAGCAGGCTGAAAGCAAAAAGTAAGGTAATTACAACCTCCGTTGTGGAACTTCAGTATGCTGATGATAATGTGGTCTCCACACATTCAGAGGATGATCTCCAAACTATCCTAAATGCTTTTGCAGAAGCATACGAAAAACTTGGTCTCTCACTTAACATCAAAAAAACCAAAGTGCTTCATCAGCAAGTGCAAGCTAACCCGTTGGTGATGCCATCTATCCAGCTTGGCGGGACAATACTGGAAAATGTCGATCATTTTCTCTATCTTGGCAGCTATCTTTCTGTTACAGCTAACATCGACAGTGAAATCCAGCATCGTCTGAGCTCCACAAGTGCCGCGTTTTCTCGAATGAAACATAGAGTGTTCGAGGATCGGGATATTTGTAAGAAGACCAAAACACTGGTTTATGAAGCCATTGTATTATCAACTTTATTGTATGCCTGCGAAACATGGACTATCTATAAACGTCACTTCCACCTCCTTGAAAGATTTCATCAACGTTGCCTCCGGAAAATCCTGCGAATTACTTGGGAAGATAGGCGAACAAATGTCAGTGTACCGGAAGAAGCAAAGACTACTAGCATTGAAAAAATGATCCTTCAATGCCAACTTCAGTGGACCGGTCATGTTCGAATGCCTGACTGCCGTCTCCCAAAGCAGTTACTTTATTCCCAACTCAAGGATGGAAAGCGGAATACCGTTGGTCAATATAAGAGGTTTAAATATGTTCTTAAGGCTAATCTAAAAAAATGCAATATAAACATTGAAAACTGGGAAGCTCTGGCCCATGAACGATCTAACTGGAGGTTGGCCTTTCATAAAGGTTCTATGGACTTTGAAGAAGCCCGAATGCAAGGTGAAAGGGAGAAACGTGCTAAGCGAAAAGCACGTCAAATGAATCCTTTACAAGATCCATGTTCCATCTGGTAACCTGTGTCCTCACTGTGGGAAGCTGTGTGGATCTAGAATTGGCCTCCACAGTCACTTACGGACCCATCGCTAGAGTCTACACAATTTTCTTTAGAATTTTCCTCCTTTTAAAATCTCCTTTTTGTAAATTTTCTTTCTTTCTTTTTTTTTTTAAATTATCCTGGAAGACAATCTTACTCGGTCACGAGTGATCGCCTGACTGACTGACTGACTGAATAGATGGGAATTGGGTATGTTGTTACCCAAATTAAGATTTAGAGATAGTAGTGACTCTAATTCTAAATAAAGGCATATATGAATGAGAAGTTTTACTTGTTGGTTCCTTCGTGTAGGAAAAAATGACATATGGGATTTAATCTAAGCTCTCCAAATCAACGTCCTACTGATTGAATGACACCAATAAATGCAGAGAGGCCGGGTGTGCCAAAGCCCAATTGGTGTCAATGAGACTTAAGCTTGGCTAACTTTGTCTCTGACTCCAGTCTCTACCCCTGAGAACACCATTGACCAGAAAATCTCCCGCACCGCCTCTGTTGAAATGAATGGGAGCTGCTGAAGTGCACAGTGGCGGCCGGAGCACCACTTGGGGTGCCACTGTGCTCTTGAGCTGTTCTTGTTCATTTCAGTGGGGCTTGCATGGGAGAACTTCCCAGTGGATTATGTTCTAAGTGCATTTTAAAAATATGTTTTTGAGGCATGGCTTCCAAGATTTTTCTAAAGAGGCCTTGTGCAAAGAGTCCATTGTGTCTCATTGGTATTTAGATGGGGAACAGCTGCTCCCTATACACATTTTGATCCTCCCCCTTAACAACCCCTATTGATAACTAATCGCAGCCCAGACACTTCTATTAGCTATTTACCCAAAATCGAGTTGGCTAATGAAAATGTTTCTAATTAATACGAGGCAGATTAAAACTCATTACAGCAAGGTCGTTGGTAATGAGAGATAATCAGAGCGCAAATGACCGAGCTTGGAGCAAAATGAAGATGGAGCGTGAGCCAGGAAATCGGCACCAGCTGCGTGTGCATCAAACTGCAAGGGAGACAGGGAACATGGCAAGGTGGCCGGAGGCGTGATGCAGGCTTCGCTGAAGGACTAGGGAGGCTACCCACCCAGCCTCTCCTTCCATAGTAACCTGGTACTTTTGATTTGGGCATATGTCTGAGGTCTTGTGTTGGTGGGTGTGCAAAAGTTTGCATAGTGGTGGCTTTGGAGAGTCAAGAAGGGCTGTTCTCAAGACGTTCCTGAAGGTGATCTGTGCACCTTCTGATGCATTTAATTCACTGAACTGGGGCTACTTAGAATCATAACAGCCAGCTCCCTGAATAAATGAGTTATGACTTACAACAGGGGTGGGCAGTCTTCAGGCTCGTGGGATCTGCTTTGTTTTTTAAAAAACTAGAACCCCGAGTTCTACCAAGTGGAGCCCCGTGCAGAAGACAATGACCTGGTCTGGATGACAGGACAGCCCACCGTAGGTTAATTAACCCTTGAGGTGCCACGGCGCACACCTTCCGCCTTTATGAATATGCAGGCCTTGGCCGGAGGTTGCTGTGGCGTGTTGTGTCGTGCAAACCTAGATGGCAGGGGTTATTTGAGAGTTAAACAATCTTCGCATAACCCATGGTCTGTTTTAGGGTTATGCGAGGGTTGGTTAACCCTCAGATAACACCTGCTGCCTGGGTTCGCACAACACAGCAAGCCAAGGCAACCCCTGGCTGTGGCTTGCATATTCATAATGGCAGTCGGCACATACTGCAGCTCCTCATGGGTAAAATTAACCCACTATGGGCTGTCGTGTCGTGCGAGCTGGCCCATACACTTAGAATGAGAGAATCCAAAGCCCAGAAATTTGTTTTGGGTACCAGAACTGAATGGAGATCAGAATCCTTCCACACAAAAATCCACTCCATGTTATCCCAAGGTTTCTTCATCTCAGCCGTATAGTTTGGATGGGGTGTGTGTGTTGCCACTGTTAAACACCTGGGAGTAAGAAATCCTTGGCGATCTACTGCAAATCATCCAGAGATCTGCCGGTAGAAGTACTGGTACCGGTAGGTCCAACACTGTCTTCCGCCCACTACTGACTTGCAACATGAAATCTTGATTCTAAATGTCATCATCATCAGGCGCTCACTCGTGACCGAGTAAGATTGTCTTCCGGGATAAAAGGAGGAAATTCTAAAGAAGATTGTGTAGACTCTAGCGATGGGTCCGTAAGTGACTGTGGAGGCCAATTCTAGATCCACACAGCTTCCCACAGTGAGGACACAGGTTACCAGATAGAAGATGGTCCTGTAAAGGATTCATTTGACGTGCTTTTCGCTTAGCACGTTTCTCCCTTTCACCTTGCACTCGGGCTTCTTCAAAGTCCATGGAACCTTTGTGAAAGGCCATCCTCCATTTAGATCGTTCATGGGCCAGAGCTTCCCAGTTTTCGATGTTTATATTGCATTTTTTTAGATTAGCCTTATGAACATCTTTAAACCTCTTATATTGACCACCGATATTCCGCTTTCCATCCTTGAGTTGGGAGTAAAGTAACTGCTTTGGGAGACGGCAGTCAGGCATTCGAACAACATGACCGGTCCACTGAAGTTGGCGTTGAAGGATCATTTTTTCAATGCTAGTAGTCTTTGCTTCTTCCAGTACACTGACATTTGTTCGTCTATCTTCCCAAGTAATTCGCAGGATTTTCCGGAGGCAACGTTGATGAAACCTTTCAAGGAGGTGGAAGTGACGTTTATAGATAATCCATGTTTCGCAGGCATACAATAAAGTTGGTAATACAATGGCTTCATAAACCAGTGTTTTGGTCTTCTTACAAATATCCCGATCCTCGAACACTCTATGTTTCATTCGAGAAAATGCGGCACTTGCGGAGCTCAGACGATGCTGGATTTCACTGTCGATGTTAGCTGTAACAGAAAGATAGCTGCCAAGATAGAGAAAATGATCGACATTTTCCAGTATTGTCCCGCCAAGCTGGATAGATGGCATCACCAAAGGGTTAGTTTGCACTTGCTGATGAAGCACTTTGGTCTTTTTGATGTTAAGTGAGAGACCAAGTTTTTCGTATGCTTCTGCAAAAGCATTTAGGATAGTTTGGAGATCATCCTCTGAATGTGCGGAGACCACATTATCATCAGCATACTGAAGTTCCACAACGGAGGTTGTAATTACCTTACTTTTTGCTTTCAGCCTGCTGAGATTAAAAAGCTTTCCATCTGTTCGATATATAATTCCCACACCAGTGGGAAGTTTCCCCTTGACAAGATGTAAAACCATGGCGATGAAAATGGCAAATAATGTTGGGGCGATAACACATCCCTGTTTAACACCTGATCCCACTTTAAATGGAGCACCATGAGAGCCGTTGTTGTCCAAAACCGTTGCCGTCATGTTGTCATGGAGAAGTCGCAAGATATTCACAAATTTATTGAGGCATCCAATTTTCATAAGGATAGTCCAGAGAGCTGTACGGTCTACAGTATCAAAGGCCTTAGCCAAATCGATAAATGCCATATAAAGGGGTTGATTTTGCTCCCGGCATTTTTCTTGGAGCTGACGTGCAGTAAAAATCATGTCTACTGTCCCTCTAGAGGGGCGGAAACCATATTGAGTTTCAGGGAGGATCTCTTCTGAAATAGATAGAAGACGGTTTGCGAGAATCCTAGCAAATATTTTACCTGCGGTTGCTAAGAGAGAAATGCCCCGATAGTTTCCACAGTCTGTTCTATCACCCTTCTTAAAGAGGGTGATAATTATGGCATCCCTGAAGTCTTCTGTGATCTCTTCTCTTACCCAGATTTTTTCAATGAGTTTATGAAGATGTTGTACAAGTTCGGGGCCCCCTTCTTTAAAGATTTCAGCAGGAATCCCATCTGGTCCACTAGCTTTGTTGTTCTTCATTTGATTAATGGCTTTTTTTACTTCATCCAAAGTGGGGAGTATTGCAAGTTCCTCTTTAATTTGTTTTTGTGGGATTTGCGAAAAAAATCTCATTATCCACCTTAGATTTACGATTTAAAAGGTCATAATAATGCTCTTTCCAACGCAGTGCAATAGACTCTTTGTCTTTTAAGAGTTTGGTGCCATCTTTTGATTGTAAAGGGTTTGTACCATAGGTTTTTGGTCCATAAATGGCCCTTGTGGCCTTAAAAAAGCCCAGTGCATCATGAGATTCTGCAAGTTGTTGTATTTCCTCAGCTTTCTTTTTCCACCAAGCGTTCTTAAGTTCTCTTGTTCTTCTTTGGACCTCAGCCTTTGCGCTAGCGTAGGTTTTTTTCTTGGCAGCGCAGTTAATATCATTTTGCCATATTTGGAAGGCTTTCCTTTTTTGGTCAATTATATATTTAATCTCATTATCATTTTCATCAAACCAATCCTGATGTTTCTTAGTTTCATATCCAATAGTTTGTTCACAAGCTGCAGTAATGGAGGTTTTCAGCTTAGACCAATGGTCCTCAATGTTGTCAGGAGGTTCCGTAGGTAGATGTTCTACATCTACATCTACATCTACATCTACCTACGGATTCTAAATGTGGCACTCCCTCAAATGCTGGTGTAATGTCATGTGTTGTGCCTTTGTCATTCTTGTTAATGGATTAGCAAGCCTTAGGTAGCAAGCTTGACACGGCATGATCCTATGTGAGCTCTGGTGCCCCAGCAACACAAATGAACACTTCCCTGAAGAAGAGACCAAATGACCGAGGCCCTGTCTTAGGGAGACTTTGATTCAAATCCCCATTCCGCCATGAAACTCACTGGGTGACCGTGACCCTGGCCAACTACCATCTCTCAGCTTCTAACCTCCCCGACAGAGTTATTGGCTCAGTCCAAACAGAGTTGTTTCCCCCACAAACAAGCCATGCTGTCCAGGTTCGGATGACACAGTAAGCTGGGCCCGGGTGGGTAATTAGGCAAGTGGCGTGTGCACTGTGGCTTAAATAAGCTACCGTGAGGGTAAAAAGGGGGTGAGGGTGGGGAGGAGATCCATGTATGCCATCCTGAGCTCCTTGGAGGATGGGATGTGCTTAAATATGAAAGCAATACTAGGGGAAGGGTGGGGATGAGGCCAGGATGCAGAAGCACCCAGAGGAGAAAAGAGAACTAGCTCTGCTGCAGGTCATCCTTAGGGAGCTGGCTGTTATGATTCTAAACATAAAAAACACAAAACAGCACACTTTCTTGTGGGTTGGATCCAGATTTACACTGGATCAACTGTGATGGCGGAAGTGGACCTCCCTGCTCCCTCCTTTCCATGGGAGCCCCCCCAGCCCCCTGAAAATGCTACACAGAGAATCAGGAAAACTTGCTGAATGGGGTAGGTGTGTGTGTGTGGGAGAGAAGGGGGTGTAGCGGACGGGACCCCTCGCTCCAAAGCCCACACCCTCGATGTGTACTTCGCTCTCACCAAGTGCCCCCTTGTATTGGTCACTTCAGGCTTCAAGCTGTGCTTTAAAGTTGCGTTAGCCGATTATGTGTCTTAGGTCTTATATGTAGCTGTTCACCCACGTTTGTTTGTCTTTATTAAGCAGTTTGTTTTATTTGCTTACTTGAAGCAGGGTGCCCCTCCGTTAATTCCCTTCTTACTTTCCTGTCACCTGTCAGACTCTGGAGAATTAGAACTTTGAATAAAAAGGTTGATTTATTGTTCTAACAAAGTCTCTAAACTGATATTCAACTCAGGAACAGATAACTTGGAATTTTCAACAGTTACATTCAAACTTGTTCTTTGCTTAGATTCAGGTTAAAGGCAGGCAGATGTTATACAGTGCTCTTTGTATCAATTTGGCTTGGTTACTTGAAAGTTACAGTATCAGACCAGGGAACTTAACTGTCCCTCACACTAGTTCAGAGTTTCTCCTTCTTCCTCAGACAGAAGGTCCTTCACTCCCTAAGTGGAGACTCCTGTGAAGGGTTCTATACTAACACCTTCACGTTTGCTTTCTCACAACTTAGTACAGTCATGCCTTGGATTGAGAGCATAATTCGTTCCGGAAACATGCTTGTAATCCAAAACACTTGTATATCAAAACGAAATTCCCCCCCAAAAATGTGTACAGAGATTTTTAATTTAAGCCATACTACAGTACTTGTATTGCAAGACGTCGCTTGTATATCAAGTCAATTTTTAAAAAATAAATATTTAAAAATTTGCTTGTCTTGCAAAACGCTCTCAAACCAAGTTACTTGCAATCCAAGGTATTACTGTACTAGATTTCCTGTCTGAACTCTTCTCTTCAGTACCACCTTTCCCTGCCTACTCTACTAACCTTCCACTCCAACCCACTCTCTTCCCCAACTGACAACCAACTCCCCTTAACTGTCAACTCCCTGGGGTTCTATGCTCTCGGCTTCAACCAATCAGAGCCTCTGGAATGTTCAGGTTGGCCCCTCCCTGGGCTTCTGCCTGTCACTCCGCCACAATTGGGCAGAGGGAACTAACTACTGCAAGCAGAAGGCAATTCCTGGATCCAACCCCGTAAGTCTGGAGTTGTTTCTTTCCAGAGGGCTGCTATGGTGGGTAAATGGGGGATGAAGTGGCTTTCACATTTAGATCAGTGGGATAGGGTGGATGGATCAATTAAACATTGCTCTTACCAGCAGGTCATCGCCATTCCCAGTGGTCACTACAGCAAGCCATTCCAATTGGGTTGCTTCCAGCTGATATAACTCGGGTAAACCCACCTCTCTTTAAGCGAAGGGAGTGGGGTATGATCAATATGGAACTGCTGTAGTTATCTCCCCTCCCCTCGCCCCTCGTGTTTGCAACTGAGGTTGGCTAGATGCAAGCTGGTTTAGGTGCAAATAACAGAGTGAAGCAGGTATAATTAGAGCCACATTACATTTTTCCTACACTAAGATAATCTCCATGTAGAAAAGAAACCATGAACAGTTTGAAGACAATGCCGAAGTTTGTTTTGTTGCCTTCAGTTATTTTGCTGTGGAGTAACTTGCAGAGACATGGCAAAATGTTATATAGCTATTCATGCTGTTTTTAGATTTCATAGATCATAGAGTTGGAAGGAGCCTACAAGGCTATCGAGTCCAACCCCCTGCTCAATGCAGGAAACTAGAGGAGGGGTCTCCCATCCAAGTAATAACCAGGCTTGACCCTGCTTAGCTTTCCACACTCAGACAAGCTGAGCCAGCGTAAGCCACAGGCCTGTGTAGACATGCTGATATGCAAGAATGGCTTTTTTCTACAGTATTTTGTGTAGAATAATGTCATGTATAAAGCAATTCCTAGGGCACAGAGAAACTGGTTTTATAGTAATTTCCTTTCCCCAGAGAACCATCATTTTGTTTGAGGATCTAGGGATAGCTAACAGAGAATCTTCCATAACCACACCAAACTACTATTCCCAAGATTCTTTGGGAGAAGCAATGACATTTAAACTGGTATAAAACCAATATAAGCTTATAGCATAGATATGACCATAGACACAAGATTCTTGTAGGATCTTAGACCCCCTAGTGCAGAAATGGGGCTAAAGGCCATCTTATCCCATCTCCTTTGTATGCTCCCTGAGAAGTTTAACCAATCCATATAATCAAAATTATGTTGTGCTCTAAGACTTGCTCTGCCAACACCTAAGTGCCAACTGCAGTGTTGTACCAGAAATGCTGTAGGGAAGGAATACATTTCCTTGAATTTCATTGGAATTATTGTGCGCGCGCACATGCACACACTGCCTATAAAGCCATGGCTCTTGCAATGATGCAATTAATTAATTTTTTTAAAACAAAGATTTCTTGTTTAAACAATTGTGGAGAAAAGCTTAATGATGCAAGCCCAGTGAATCCTCAGAGCTCAGAAGCCAGACGGCAAATAAAAGCAATCCAAACCAACATACCTTGACTTTTGTTGCTACACAAAAATTACGATTTTTATATCAATCATGTGATTTCCTGGGCTTGACTAATGCTTTCTATTATTTTGGCTTTGACACTGGTGGCACCATCTCATTTTTCATTGTCCTTGTCCTTGTAATCTGTTCTGCGTTTTCATTTTTGTCCTTTTGTTTTAATGCACCCAAGCACCCTGCTTTTGCTCCAGCGGCTGCTGTGTTCTAAAGAAACTGATCTGAATTCCATCTGCCACTGGGCTGCCAGATCTCCCAGTGTGGCTGACTCCATCTGGAGTTTCCCATAACTGTTCCTCAGTCTCATGTAACCCGAATATATAGGCCCGCTTTGCGGTTTTACCAGCCATAGCCATGTTGTGCTGCCTCGTCCTGAGGGCAGAACCACACATTACTCCATCAAACATGTGTCACCAAACCCTATACTACTAGAACAGTATCATGATGGTAGGATAACAAACTACAATGGTAATTGACTGGATGAGAGCTAATAAACTGAGACTCATTCCAGACAAGACAGAGGTACTGTTAGTGGGTGCTTCATTTGCCCAGGTGAGTGGTGTTCAACCTGTACTAGAAGGGGTTGCACTCCCCCAAAGCACAGGTGGACAATCCATGGCCTGCCTTGACTGTGGTCCACCACAGGTGCCCAAGCTCCCAAATTCTCCCCTCAAGCGCACCACTCTGTTTGGCAGGCTGGTGAGGGTGGGATTGTGATGGGTAGGAAGTGTGCAGGAATCACCCATCCCGCATGTAAATTGCAGTCCCCCATCACACAAGATAGCTAAGGGGAGAGTGTGGGATAGGGTGGCATATCAGCTTTCCTGTCTCCCTTCTGGTTTCTGTTTCTCTCCACCACACACAACTATATTCAGGCAAATTATGTTTAAGAAGTATATATACCTGAAATCTACATATCAATTGAGTTTTATCTTCCAAGGTAAAACATGTTGTTATCCGGAGAACCTGGCTAGCATTGCCTCACAAAAGCACATGGACAGTGTACACATTTTGCTCTCAAGCATGGATTGACTTTGAGAATATTATCTATCCATCCATCCATCCAATTTATGAGTTGCCTTATAGCTGAAGCTCTCAGGGCGATGTACACAATAAAAGCAAAAACAATAAAACCAATGATAAAACCAAGAATAAAACACATTAAAAATTATTACTTTAAAAGCAGCAACAAAAATGCAGCATTTAAAAAAGATAAAATAACTAAGCAGCTAAAAACCATGGGGGAAACAACCTGGTTGCTTGACTGCATGAAATTACTTTGCTGATGTGTGTTTTTAATGTAATCAAGCAAGTAGCCTATTCTTGCCCCTAGCAACCAGGAGTTAGCTAGGGTATATTTTAGTAAGTGCACTTACCTGTTTGTTTGGTTTCCTCCCCCTAAAAATGTCAATGTGACAAACACACTTTTGTTGGGTTTTTTCCTACATGAAAATGTCAATGTGACAAACATATGCTTGAAAATTGTGTATTGTGTTAGTATACTCATCAGGGAGCAATTCTAGACCCCTGGGATTGGTATGTAGCTCCCTGTTAAAAGATATACTAGACAGCAAACCTGGGTTTGCTTCACAGTAATGTGTGAAATGGCCCTTTGATACTGGTTTCTGCTGAGACTGTAACTACAATTGTTTTTTACTATTCTTATAAATTGCATTTCTGTAGCTTGCTAAGCACACTTTGCAGCTGTGCTACTCGTTGATCCCCCCCCCCCCTGCCCCACTTCAAACTTATTTTTTGGGGCAGTTGTGAATCATATGAGTTAACAATGAGCTGTGTAAAAATACGTACAACTAAACTGGCTTTGGTGAATTTTGTTCAATTAACAGGTTCAACTTGAACTTAGAGCTGAATTTAGAACCCCCTAGGCTTAATTGGAGATCCAGTTGGAGATCCAGCAAGGTGCAGAGCTGGCTTTGGACATGAGAGACTCTGGTTCAAACCCTTCTTTGAGCACTAGATCTTTCTCTTGTCTGTTCTTCTAAACCAGTGGTTCGCAACCTTGGGTCCCCAGATGTTGCTGGCCTTCAACTCCCATCATGCCCAGCCAACCTGGCTAATGGCAAGGGATGTTGGGAGCTGTAGTCCAGCAACATCTGGGGACCCAAGGTTGGGAACCACTGTTCTAAACAAAACAATCTAGCTTGGTACATCATGTGCAATACTTTATGGCTCTTGCTTTATCATTCTTCTTCAAGGTGGGATAGCCAGAAGTGAATGCAGTATTTAAATATATCACCAAATCATATGATGACACTGGTGCTATGTCTTTTAGCATTCTTCTCTGTTGATGCATCATTCCAACCTAACATAATGTTTGCTTTATTGCCTGCTGCTGTGCATTGAATAGATGTTTTTATTGAGCTATCCAGGAGGATGCCCAGCTCATTTTCATGAAGGGTCAACTGTTAATATTGATCTCATCACTGGATATGAGTAGCACAAATTGTTCCTTATCCATTCTACTAAATCTTGGGCTTGTCTATATTGAGTATAATTTCTCACGATACAGTCCTGGCACCTAGCTGTGTTAAATAACCCTGGCATTGCTTGGATTGAATTTGGAGCCTCCTGTGGTCCTGATTGATTCTTTAGTACTGGAGTCTCCAACATGGTGCTGGTGGGCTGGTGTTACAAGAGTCAGGGTCTCATGAGATTTTGGGCAAGTCTTGTGAGAGTTTGGGCAACCTTCTAAGAGCCCTGCAGTTAGAAAGGGGTGCGAGGCAGCGGAAGGAGGCAGCAGCAGTGTCTGGATGGGCAGACACCGGCAGCATGTGTTCTTGCCTCAGGTGGTGAGATACTTTGGGCTGGGGCTGGTTCTTGGACACGTTACTTTTTCTCACCAGTTTGCTTTCTGGGAAATGAGTGTTTTGTGATCAGCTATGCCCACCATTTTATGGGAGCCATTTTATGAATGGGCAAGCTGCTCCAGCGCAGCCATTTTGTGAGAGCACCCACAGCACTCTATCAAAATTCCAAATGTGTCCACTGGCCAAAAAGGTTGGGGAGCACTGCCATTTCCTCCACCTGCAAACTGACCTGGTGGCTCAGAGAGTAAGGCGTCTGGGCCCTACTGCCAGCCTTCCCACTTTGAGTCTGCGTAGCCATTTATACTTGTCAAATAAGTTAGTGGCCATTGCCATATCTTGTAGCAGTGAATTCCATTAATTTATTATATGTTGCATAAGAAGTGCTTTCTTTTGTTTGTTCCTGAGCCTACTGCCAGTCAATTTCAACTCTGGAAAGCCCTCCCGAGAGAGAATGATTGGGTTCACACGACACAACTACCCATCGTGGGTAACTACCCACGATGGGTTATTGTGTTATCTGAATTCAACTCAGACAGCTTCCCGCAGGGAGGCTTATTTTTTGGCAATGAGCCACCCTGACAACCATCGTGGCGATCTCTAACACGGACGATTACATAATCCAGAAGATGCCAGTGCTTTGACCGTGGGTGCTGCCATGATGTTTTAAACTTATTCTTTTGTCGAAAGAGCGTGTTTGTAATAGTGAGATTATGCTCTGCACATATAGACAAAAGTAAGATTCCGTTTTGGTTGCTATTAGCAACTCAGTCTTTTCCAATAGTTTCTGGCCATAAATCAAATTCACGCCCGACTCTTGCGTTAAAATCTCCCAGGAGGATAATTTTATCCTCCTTAGGTATCTCTGACAGGAGAGTGTCCAACTGGGTATAAAAACTTTCCTTTATGTCTTCATCAGCATCTAATGTTGGCGCATAAGCGCTCAAAATAGTTACCTGCTGGTTATTGGCGAGCTTTAGTCGAAGAGTTATCAGGCGTTCGTTAATGCCAGTAGGAACTTCTGACAAAGAGTTCACTAGCTCATTTTTGATGGCAAAGCCTACTCCATGTATTCGTTGGTCCTGCTCAGGTAGTCCTTTCTAGAAGAAGGTATAACCTCCGTTTTCTTCCTTCAACTGTCCCTCTCCTGCCCTTCGAGTTTCTTGAAGTGCTGCTATGTCAATTTTAAACCGTCTCAGCTCCCTTGCAATAATAGCAGTCCTATGCTCAGGGCGTTCACTAGCTATGTTATCCAGCAATGTCCGTATATTCCATGTTCCAAAATTCAAACGTCTTTTTCGACCGCTAAAATGGTGACCCCACTGGACGCGGTAATCCAGTCAGGGGAGAAAGAGGTAGACTATGTTTAGGGCACCATTTCTAGCCCCCTCCCCATACGGGGTGAGCAGAGTTGTGCTCCGTTGTGGAACTTCAGTATGCTGATGATAATGTGGTCTCCGCACATTCAGAGGATGATCTCCAAACTATCCTAAATGCTTTTGGAGAAGCGTACAAAAAACTTGGTCTCTCACTTAACATCAAAAAACCCAAAGTGCTTCATCAGCAAGTGCAAGCTAACCCTTTGGTGATGCCATCTATCCAGCTTGGCGGGACAATACTGGAAAATGTCGATCATTTTCTCTATCTTGGCAGCTATCTTTCTGTTACAGCTAACATCGACAGTGAAATCCAACATCGTTTGAGCTCCGCAAGTGCCGCGTTTTCTCGAATGAAGCATAGAGTGTTCGAGGATCGGGATATTTGTAAGAAGACCAAAACACTGGTTTATGAAGCCATTGTATTACCAACTTTATTGTAGTTGAATATATGCATATCTGAATATATGCATTCAGAGGATGATCTCCAAACTATCCTAAATGCTTTTGGAGAAGCGTACGAAAAACTTGGTCTCTCACTTAACATCAAAAAACCCAAAGTGCTTCATCAGCAAGTGCAAGCTAACCCTTTGGTGATGCCATCTATCCAGCTTGGCGGGACAATACTGGAAAATGTCGATCATTTTCTCTATCTTGGCAGCTATCTTTCTGTTACAGCTAACATCGACAGTGAAATCCAACATCGTTTGAGCTCCGCAAGTGCCGCGTTTTCTCGAATGAAGCATAGAGTGTTCGAGGATCGGGATATTTGTAAGAAGACCAAAACACTGGTTTATGAAGCCATTGTATTACCAACTTTATTGTATGCCTGCGAAACATGGACTATCTATAAACGTCACTTCCACCTCCTTGAAAGATTTCATCAATGTTGCCTCCGGAAAATCCTGCGAATTACTTGGGAAGATAGGTGAACAAATGTCAGTGTACTGGAAGAAGCAAAGACTACTAGCATTGAAAAAATGATCCTTCAATGCCAACTTCAGTGGACCGGTCATGTTGTTCGAATGCCTGACTGCCGTCTCCCAAAGCAGTTACTTTATTCCCAACTCAAGGATGGAAAGCGGAATACCGTTGGTCAATATAAGAGGTTTAAATATGTTCTTAAGGCTAATCTAAAAAAATGCAATATAAACATCGAAAACTGAGAAGCTCTGGCCCATGAATGATCTAAATGGAGGTTGGCCTTTCACAAAGGTTCTATGGACTTTGAAGAAGCCCGAGTGCAAGGTGAAAGGGAGAAACGTGCTAAGCGAAAGGCACGTCAAATGAATCCTTTACAGGACCATCTTCCATCTGGTAACCTGTGTCCTCACTGTGGGAAGCTGTGTGGATCTAGAATTGGCCTCCACAGTCACTTACGGACCCATCGCTAGAGTCTACACAATTTTTCTTTAGAATTTCCTCCTTTTAAAATCACCTTTTTGTAAATTTTTATCCTGGAAGACAATCTTACTTGGTAACGAGTGATTGCCTGATGATGATGTGACCCTGACAACCCATGTCTTGTTCTAGGGGTTGTTTGATCCATGATGGGTTGTCATGTCAGCCGAACCCAGGAGACCGATTTCATCATGGGTTGCGGGGAGCAGCTAGCAAGCTGCTCAGCAAGAGTGGCAACCCCCCTTGTTGCTCTTCGTGATATCGCCTGTGCTGCCACCAGTGACAGCTCCTCCACCGATGCCCAAGCGGCACTTCGGAGCAACCATCACTGGTCCGCCACCATTCTTTTTCGGCCCCAGAAATGTGTGCAAATGTCTTTGTAATTTTTTTAAAAAAATGTCCGTCTTTTGGAGGTGTGCAAGTGCGCACTTACAGCTGTCCGATATACTATGTAGTCATGCCTGATCGATGATCTTGTAAGTTTCCGTTGTCAAAGGGAGCAAAGTGCAGTTGGTAATATAGATGGAAATTGACAATATCAGACCATATAGGCTAATTTGCACACAGCTGCTGAGCTGTCCATTGAAAATCACTGGTAAAGGGGGGGAAAGCGGGAGAAGGAGGAGCACCAAAAAGGGGGTGGCAATAAGATCTCCCCCTCAGCAGTGTAATCCTCGGGATTTCAAGTGCTGAAAGGATAGTTCTCAGTGTGCTCCACATTTTTGACACTTCCCCGGGTCTCCAGCTACTTCAGAAAGGGGAGATATCCACCACCAACCCCTTTTTACAGTTCCTTTTCAGAGCACTTACTGCTACGGTTACTACAGTTCCCACAGTTCCCTGACAGTTCAAAACAACCACCACCACCCTGAGAAAGCAGCTGAATGGGACAGAGTAAATGGGGCCACTTTAGGTGTGTGTGTAAGTCCCTCTGCTGCTGCCTCCCCCCCCCCCATTTATGTATTTATTTATTTATTACACAAATTTATATACTGCTTTCCAGAGAGTTATTGAAGCGGTGAACATACAATGTCATTACCATCCAAATAATTGCAATTGTCCAATTGTCATTAGCTCCATCCAATTCTTCCACCTCTATATGCTTCTTCTTCTTTCTTTTTTTAACTGTCTGTCAAATTTGCTCATTTTTTTGGACTGGGAAATATATGCAAATTTCATGACTGGGAAGTAAATGGAGGGGAAATATATGCAGACCCGGGAAATGTCGAAAATGTGGAGGGCACTGAGAACTGGCAGTTCAACACTTGTATACTTTAAGGCACCAGGTTAAAATATTTTTCATTTTTCTGGCATTTTAATTTGTTTGAAATTTAACTTTGTGGTATGGTTTTAGCTCATTGATTAATTGTTTTAGCCTTCTCATTTTTTTATGGATTGATATTTTACTGTGTTTTATTGCTGATGCGTTTATCTTTGTACACTGCTCTGAAACCTGCTTTTGTGGGTGAATAGAACTTTTAAAAATAAATTAAAACAAATAAATACATTATAACATAACTAGAGCATATTTTCCACTGGACAATATTGTCTACCTGTGTTAGTCAGTCAGATAGAATCTTAGACTTGACTTGGAAGACCTAAGCTCAACTAATCCTGGATTCACTAGGCACACTTGGGGAAGTCAACATCTCTCATCTCACATTTTTCATCGGTAAAATAGGAACATTAAAGGTGTGCAAGTTTGTTGTAAGGATGAATGGGTTTAGATTTGTAAAGTGTTTTGCATAATCAAAATATGCTATACCAAACGATTAATAGTAACAATAGTTCAATCATCACTACTTCTGTTTTTCCATTACTATATTATGTCAGTCAGGTGGTTTCTGTTTCTTAGCCATGACTAATGTTTTCCAATATTCTGGGTTTGATACTAGTGGCAGCATCTCATTTCTCAGTGTTGACTGCAATTTTTAATAAAGCAACTGGCTGTATATCATTGGTGCTATCTGGTCCTTTTCATAATTGTTCTCAGTATCAGAATAAAAAGAAATGTGGTTTCTGGAATCCTGTTACCGAAAGAAACTCAGCTTTTGCTTTCTGAACTCAGTCTGAATCTTGCTCAGTGGCAGATTGATGGGTGTCACACATTCTTAAGGTGTGTCTGACCACACCTACATTCTTAGCTGGCCTAGTGCAGTCCTCTGGTGCTTTTAGCAGGCCCAGAAATCAATCAGGCCTTCATATGGTGGCCATGTGTCCTACTATATAGAGGACCGTCTTCTGTTTGAAGGGCTATCGAAGGACAGTGCTCTGTTTGTAGACATCCTCCCTTTGAAGGGCTGTCCAGTCCAAGGTTGGTTTAAAGCTAAGGAACCATCAGAAGGGAGAACAGGAGGGGCCTTGAAGTTTCCCATCAATAGCTAGCACCTGGACAGCGGAGTCATCAGGCACACAGGTCATCTGGTCACGATTTCTCCCACCACTGTGAGATGTATTGTGTTTCTGTTTAAATGAAAGTGATTATTTCTAGATTTGTGTCTATACATAAAAATCAGCACATGCACATTTCATGCAAACCCATATAATCTGTTTTCCTCTTTTTTTGGTAAATGCATTTCCTCTCTTTCGGTGATGCATAAGTGGCTACCCTGTGCCCCGAAGAGTATCTAGCAGACCTTTACTAAGTCTGGCCCACTTCAGCTTCCTGGTTTTACAGTATCAGGAGCCAGTCAGGCAATCTGGCTTCTACTCGATCCATAGGTGGAAGGAGTAACCACACCTCCTTCCTGTTCAAACCTCACTTCTAGGACCTTTTGTGTGTGTGAGTGTGAGTGTGAGTGGTGTGTGTGTGTGTGTGTGTGTGTGTGTCAGGCAGGCAATAGAAGCAGTTGCCCCAGGCCTCACACATGTAGGGGACCATATCAGCATTGACAAACCATGCTATATTTCAGCTTTTGAGATGATCAGATCCTTTTTGTTCCAAGTTAGTAACACTGATCAGTAAATGGAATCCCACGATCAGGAGTTATTTCAGTACTTTGGGTTTGCCCATGCACTCCATTTCCTGAGCTGTTGACTTCAGAATGGAGATCTGATCTCATTATTTTGTTGTTTGACCTGCAATTCTGATCAGCATGTAGCCCATTGACTCATCTTCCGTTCATCCGCCTGCCCCTCCCCAGCAGACCAATATCTTCGCAGATAGCCTGACTGGAGGGCAGGGCGATAGAGCAGTCACCGCAGCTCAGTCACAGACTTGAACTTTGGTGTTCTATATTAGCTTGTGGAATGTGAAAAGCAGATCCCATATCCAGACGGAGTGCGGTACTTTGCTAGGGAATCCAGTAGTATATTTGTGTGTGTGTTTCCATTTTCAAGCCATGAAATCTTAACACACTGCTGTATCAAATGAAGTTCTGATGTCAAACATAGATGGTTAATATGGGTTGTATCCAATGGTGTTGTCCCACCAGCAGAAGGGAACGCATTTCCTCTTCCCCTCTTCAGCTCCCTGCATGACCACAATCTCCCCCTCTTCGGCTCCCGTGTTGCCCCGAAATCTACTCTAGAGGGTTTGAGGACCCTCCGGAGCAGATTTGGGGCACGTGTGGGGAGCTGCAAGGTGGAGGAGAGGATGGGGAAGTCTGGCAAGGGTTGGATCCAACCCCATATGCTTATTTAGGTGTGTTTTTCTGTCTGAGAAAAGATATATCACATTGACAACAGGTTTGGTGAGCAGAAAGGGAGCCTCAGATGGACATTCAGCCTCCATGTCCTGTCCTGAACTTGACAAGAACCCCATAGGGCACAATGAGGCAAGGCAGGCTAGTAGTTGCAGCACCATGGAAAGCTCCAAGGGAGCAACTTGCTCCAACGAAGTCTGGGACTGTACTGAAGCCTTTTATATCTCCAGGCCTGGATCACCCTCCCAGGTTCCGCCCCTCCCTTGAGAAGTGGAAGGCCTTAAAATGGCAGGCCTCTAGCTTAGAGCCTAGCACTCCTCCTCCCCTCAGACAATTCCCTCCAGGCCTGTTGCCTGCACTGACATGAGGTCAGGAGCTGCTGAGATTTGTGCACAGCTGCCCCGTGTGGTGAACCACTGGACTCCAGGTGCCAACCACAGGTTCTGGACTCACTCTGCCTATCCAGGCTGGCTATTGGATCATTCTGGAAGGAGTATAATAGGGCTTCCTGTTCCAGTTGAGCATTGCTTGAGTAACAAAGTCTTCCTGAGCTCTGGCATGTTCCTGTATCCTTGGTGGTTCTTTGGTCCTGGATTCTGGCTTACTCCTCAGCCCTTCCTTTTGGTTTGTCCTTTGGTTCTGACTTGCTCCTTGGTCCTGACTACTAGCTTTGGCCCATGATTCTCATGGTGCAGAATGCAGGGATGAGGCTGCTAATTGGGGCCTCTTTCTGACAGGATGTTGCACCTTTGCTAAAATACCTACAATGGCTGCCAATAAGCTACCAGGCCAAATTTAATGTGTTGTTGTTAACATATGAATCCCTAAATAACTTGGAACCAGGTAAGGGATTGCCTCACTCCTTATGTCCCTGCCCAGCCTTTGCAGTCATCAAAGGGAGTACTTCTGAGGGTGCCACATCATGCTCCTGAAATTCACCGCAGGAGAACTTGCAGTGGGACATTTAGTGTTACAGCACTCATCCTCTGGAATGCAATTGTCCAATTGTCATTAGACAGGCCCCCACAGTTCTGACATGTAGACATCTTCTTAAGACTCATTGCTTCACGCAGACTTTCCCTGAAGTGTGACCCAGCCAGCTATGGTTCTCAGTGCACAGTAGAGTGTATTGTTTTACTGCTGATTAGTATTTATTATTTTGTGGTTTTATTATGTTTTATTGTTATTTTTTTGGATGGTAATGCCATTGTATGTTCACAGCTTCAATAACTCTCTGGAAAGCAGTATATAAATTTGTGTAATAATAAATAAATACATAAATTATTCCTTGTTCCTGGCTCACCTCAAGATGTCTGCCAACAGTCTAGCCCACAGTTCCTTGCAAAGGGGAGATCTGCTCCTTGGGGAGGGTGCAGTGCAGACTCCACATTTATGGAAGTCCAAATTCAGGGGGACCCTGGCTCAAAGGCCTCCAGTCTGATGGGCTCCAGTTCAGGCCTGGTCATAATGGGTCAACCTCCAGCATCTCTGCGTCTGATGCCACTGGTCCAATGGATCTGGTGTGGGTGGTAGTCAGAGCACATGCTGCTGCTCAGGATGGAGATTCTAATATCTCGGTCCTCTCAGGCTTAAAAAGGGGGTGCTCAGTTCCCACTAGATAGGCAGGTAGTCCTGTCAGTTCCATGTTGATGAATGTGAGAGAAAGAATTGCTAAGTCCTGGGTTCTTCTGAGGGAGAAGGGGAGGGGTGCAATTTACCTTGTATGGCAGGGATAGGAAACCTCTGGTCCACAGCCCAAATTTGGCCCACCAGGCCACTACATCTGGCTTGTGGAGGCTTCTTCAGAGAAGGGAGATGGGTGGGAGAGCAACTTGAGCTGCAGGCTGAAGGAGCACTCCTCACTTGGCTTCACTTCTTCCTTACCTTCTCCGATCTGGAATGAGGAGGGAGAGTGAAGCCAGTACACAACTCAACCACACACCTTGAGGAACGGCACCTCAAGGCACCGGCTGAATCCTATGTGCACATGCCTGTGTGCATGTGCGTGTATGGAAGGGACAAGTGTGTCGGGCGCATGCTAGCAGTGGAGCTGTGGCCCTGCCCACTGCTGGGATGTAGCCCCCAATGCACTTGTCTGGAGCCAAATCAGCCCTTGGGCCAAAATAGGTTCCCGATCTGTTATACAGGGTAATAAGCAGAACTCTTTCTTCTTCTTTCTCAGTATGCTGATGGAATCGAGTTCCATTCCAGATCTAGTGATAACAATTGGATATTTGTGTAGGATTGAACCTGAAGTACTGAAAAGGTTTAGCCAGTGTCTGATCAATGGCCATGTTTTTGCATCTCATGATTGTTTTCTAACATTTTGTAAGGGACTTCATCAAAGGCCATTGGAAAAAGTTCAGTTAAATATCCTCTTCTCTCTCTGTCTTTGTACTACTTTGTCAAATGTCCAAAAAACTGTTATAAATTGGGGAGGAAATTATTTTTTTCCTTTGGCAAAAGCCACAATGGTTTTCACGTAGCATATTCAGTGAGGTGATGTATAGCTCTGTCATTAATTATTGTTTCATCTTGTTTATTTGTTGCTGAAGTAATTGAGAGTCCTAGCAAGGTCCTGTGGCTAAAGCAGTGTTCTCCAACCTTGGGTCCCCAGATGTTTTTGGCCTACAACTCCCAGTATGCCCCAGCCAGCGTAGCTGGAGTTGTAGGCCAAAAACAACTGGGGACCCAAGGTTGGAGAACACTGGGCTAAAGGATTCATGAAAAACACAGTAGTGCTTAAATCTGTTGGGCCCGGGATATTTGGGTTCAAGAATTTGATCAACCATGAGCTCAGTATGTGACTTTTGTGGACAGAAATGTAAGGCTGAATAGGTTTATCCCACTTAGTTCTTCTGGTCACCGGGTGTGGCTGGGCTGACAAACAGCTGTATGCTCTGTGTTCATTATCTGGCTGCTGCTGCAGGTAAACTAAGATCAAGCCAATAACAGAGCTGCCCTGATGGTGCAGGGAGTATAGTGCCTGGGCCTTGCTATCCCTACTTTCAAGTCCCCTGCCATCTTACATTGTGTTCGGTTGTTGGGGGGAAAGGGGCCTGGCCATTTGAAGAACCCCCAAGGGCCAGCCTGGGAGGTCATATTTAGCTGCCAGGTCTGAGGTTCTGCACCCCCGGTATATATCCAGTGAAGGCTGGTGGCTCCAATGTCAGTGGGGTTGTTTATCCACTCCGGATTCCATCCTGAACTTTACAGGAGCTATCCATGGTGCTGAATGCTAACCCCAAAATGGGTTTCGCACCATGAATAACTCCTTTAAAGTTCAGAGTAAAATCTGGAGTGGATACACAGCCCCGCTGACATTGGAGCCACCAGCCTTCACTGGATATATACCGGGGGTGCAGAACCTCAGACCTGGCAGCTAAATATGACCTCCCAGGCTGGCCCTTGGGGGTTCTTCAAATGGCCAGGCCCCTTTCCCCCCAACAACCGATCAACTGATAGTTTCTTGGCCTTTGTGCAGTTTTTCCTGCTACTCTAAAAGTGTGAAATGCCTCTCCCATTCTACATGGGTGAAATGCTTCTAAGGCAGTGTTCTCCAACCTTGGGTCCCCAGATGTTTTTGGCCTACAACTCCCAGCATGCTGGGGACCCAAGGTTGGAGAACACTGCCCTAAGGCTTAGTTACTTAGTAAGAGCTTTAAGCTATAATATGCTGGTGTTTGGGGCCCTGCCCCTTTTGCCTTTGGCCCTGCCCACCACTGGAATGTGGCCCCCGAGAACTTTTCTGTAATGGAATTTGGCTCTCACGCTGAAAGAGGCTTTGCATTCCTGGTGAATTCCACTGAGATCCGGTGACTTGTTAAATGTTTAATTTGTCAATTTGCCCATGGCAGTTGGGAGGATGTTTTGCTTAATCTTTTGCGCTCTTTCAGCTTAAACTCTGTTACCTTTCAAAGTTGTTGGAGTGAACAGTTCATCTTCTTTATTCCATCTGCCTTCCCCTAAATACTGGTTTCTCTAAACCGAGTGTGGGGTAGTTTCTTCAGTCTTCTTTTTAATAAGATGCATTACGGAAGCCAGAAGTAACTTGAGCTATAGGAGCAACTGTTAGGGCATTTTCAAAGAGAACTGCCTGAGCATCAGTTGCCCCAGCTCACTGTGCCTAATACTTGCATGCTATATAACAGTGATGGCGAACCTATGGCATGCGTGCCACCGCTGGCGCGCAGGGACTGTTCTGTGGGCACGCGAACCATAGGTCGCCAGCCCTCAAGCGGCTTTGGGGGCACAGCGGGGCGAAGCCACCGAAGGACGGAGGCAGGTGGAGCAGCCGCTCCTGCCCGCTGCACATCGCCTGGCATCCCGCAGGCTGCCGCCTCTGCTGGGAAGGGTCGAGAAGGTCCTCCCAGGGCGGAGCGGGCAGGCCTGGAGAGCCGCTGTCACCCCAGCGACTGCCCAGGCGGAGAGGCCGGCTGGGAGTGCCTTTCGCTGTGGCGTCACTGGGCGGCGCCAATGCTCCCCGCCGGCGGCGTGAGGCAGCGTCACACCCCGTGCACGGGCTCAGGCCGTGACGTGGTGGGTGGGGCTGACGGGAGCACCTGCTCCGGACCGCCTGCTCTTCGCAGGGCGCGCAGGCTGCCTCCCCGCAGCCGGCGCAGCCTCCGCGGCCCGTCCGCAGCCCGAGGTGCGTCCCCTCAGGAAGTGAGCTTGCGGGTGCTGCCGTGCTCTTCTTCGGCCCGGCGCTGCGGAGGACGGCCCGGGCATGCTGGCAGCAAAGAGGCCGGAGCGGCCGGAGGGCTCAGGAGGCTCCGCGGGCGTCGTCGCGGCGGGCCAGGAGGCTGCCCGGGTCCCTGGAGGAGGGCAGCGGCGAGGAAAGGCAGGCCTCCCTCTCTCCCTCTCCCTCTCCCTCTCTCTCTCTCTCACACACACACACCCACACACCCACACACCCACACACCACACACACACACACACACACACACACACACACACGTTTAGATTGCTGTGTTTAAAAACAGGTTTAATTCAGGTTTAATTGCAGTGTTGGCACTTTGAAATAAATAAGTTGGTTTTGTGTTGCAGTTTAGGCACTTGGCCTCAAAAAGGTTTGCCATCAAAAGGCACTTGGCCTCAAAAAGGTTTGCGGGTGCTGCAGTGCTCTTCTTTGGCCCAGCGCTGCAGAGGACGGCCCGGGCATCCTGGCAGCAAAGAGGCCGGAGCGGCCGGAGGGCTGCTGGTCCAAGTCCTGCCTCAGGAGGCTCCGCGGGCGGCATCGCGGCAGGCCAGGAGGCTGCCCGGGTCCCTGGAGGAGGGCAGCGGCGAGGAAAGGCAGGCCTCCCTCTCTCTCTCTCTCTTTCTCTCTCTCTCTCTCTCACTCACACACACACACACACACACACGGGTTTATGGTAATTGCTGTGTTTAAAAACAGGTTTAATTCAGGTTTAATTGCAGTGTTGGCACTTTGAAATAAATAAGTTGGTTTTGTGTTGCAGTTTGAGGCACTTGGCCTCAAAAAGGTTACTGCTATATAAGTACTGTGTCACTCTCCTTGCTAATATGGACCAGAGACATAGGTGGCACAGTCCAAAACAGAGACAGTAGCTCAAAACTCCTATGCAAGTGGACATCTTTATATTTAATTAAAATATACTTGTCGTGCTCTCAGGTCCTCAGGGGATTCCTTAAGAAACTTCATTCTTGAGATAACTTTCCCCGTATTTCCCTAGTTTAGGGCTACATTGTTACTTAAGCTGTACGGAAACTCTCACACTGGATGCAGTCTTAGGGCTAAACAAGATGCCATTCACATAATTATCAGTTGTGTGAATGGCTCTTTAAAAGTAAACAGGTGTAGTGGGTCTTATCCAGACTGGGAACCTGGCAGTTTAAACCTCTGCCTTCCACTGCAGTCCTGCTGGACCAGATCAGGAATCTGGTGGGTGGGCATGGGGTCTTTAAACCTTTGCCTCCTACTGTATTCTTGATCTGGATCAGGGTCACCTCACCTACTGTTTGCATGGAAATAAAATCTCCCATTTGAACCAATGGAAGATTTTCTTCCAATGCAAATAGCAGGTGCAGAGCCTTGATCTGGACTGGGACCACATTGGAGGACAAAGGTTTGAAGCCCTCTGCCATCAGGGTCCCAATCTGATCCCCTCCCCCGGTGCCTGTTTTTGCCTGAATGGCATTTTATCTAGTTTAGTTTTGGTCTCTCATTCAACCACTATAAAAAATAATTGGGCAGGTTCGCATGTCATTAAATAAATAAATATAGGCACCAGGTGAAAACCTTTTTATTTCCCCAAGATTTTAATGGTTAGTCTTTTATTCACATTTTTATTTTATTACTACTGTACCCCGCACTGAGTCATCTAGCTGCTCTTTGTATTATTGTATTGTATTTGTATTTTATATTAACAATATTATTTGGTTTATGATGATTATTTTATACTGATGTTTTTTTTGTTTTTTTTTGGTAAACTTTTGGCTGATGAGCGGTGTAGAAATACATTAAATAAATAAATAAATAAATAAATCTCACGCTAACCCACCCTGGCAATAAGCCACAGTGGATTGGTTAGAGTGCAAACAAGCCATGGTGTGCCCAACAGACAATCGGGCTCACCATAGGTTGCCCCCCCTTGGTCCTCCCATGGGCATCTCAGGGGACTCCGTCCGCAGCAGGTCCGACTTGTCTCCTCTCCCCCCGCTGTGATTGCGAGCCCTTTTTTGCTCGCTGCAACTTTTTCCCCTTCACCATTTTTTGTGTGGAGGCCGTGAACAGCAATCTCCGAATTGATAGCCACCTGATTTGAACTGCTGTCAAAGTGCATCCCTGGACATTGACCCAGAGAGGCTCCAGCTTTTTTTATTACTTTGCTTTGATATGACAGCTGTCAAAGCGTGTGCTGCCAAGTCAAAGCAAAGCCACAAGTAATCTTTGCTCATGGAAGGGGGTAGACGACATTCCCCCCCCCTCTTCTCAGTGAGATCCTCAGGGTTTTGAGTGCCCCCCATAGGTCAGGTTGGTACCTGCGGCACCCCCCAGAACATTGCCCAAACGAGGCTTCCAGTTTTCGGACCCGTGGGAACTGTGCACCTTTGCAGTTGCGCAAGTCTGACTAAAAAAATAATAATTTAAAAAAGTTGTGAACAAAGTTGTACACATTTGGGGCACAAAAAAATAAGTTAAAAAAAGAGGTGGCCAGCCTGTGACAGCCTCTCCAATGTGCCACTTGGGCACTTTGGAGGGGCTGTTCCTGGCTGTCAGTTCGGAGATCGCTGTTTGCAATTGCCAGAAGAAAGGGGGAAGAAGCCACGGCGAGTGAAAAAGCATTCGTGATCACGGCAGGGGGCACCAAGCCTGTGGTGGTCACCTCAAAGTGCTGCTTGGGCACTTGTGGGGTGGCTATCACTGGCGGTGGCCCGGGTGAGCTTGGCAAGAGCGGCAAGGGTTTTTTGCAGCTCTTGCCAAGTGCCTTACTCGCCACTTCCTGGTACCCACAATGGGGTTGGTCGCCTGGGTTCAGATGGCACAACAACCCATTGTGGGTACAGTAAGCCCTAGAACAAGCTATGGGTTGTCATGGTGGCTTGTTGGCCAAAAAGAAGCCACCCTAGGGGAAGCAGTCTGGGTTCACAGGCACGACAACCCACCATGCCTTCTCACCCATGATGGACTGTCATGTCGTGCAAACCCAGTCATTGAGTACATATGTGATCATGTGTATGGTGTGTATGTTTTAAAAGTAGCATTAAATATGACCCATTCAGTAAGTGTTCTGGAAACGCAGAAAGAACTTTAGCCCAAGTACTTCATTCTATTCCTTACTGCAACCTTATGTAAATGCTTTGTAAAAGTAGTTGTAAAAAGAAGTAGTAGTTTGTACCTTATTGTGCAATACCATGATCAATGATTATGAATGATCACAGTTGGGTACCCTTAGTCAACTGAAAACAGGATTAAAAATCATGATCTCCTTGTTTGACTCTGGGGTATTTCCCCCATTCTGGGCCTTACATTTCTTCTATTGACATGGTTGTCATTCTTGAAAATAATGGAGTAGGATCTGTTCTGTGGCCCGCCTTCAACCTGAACATTTAAAGGAGGAGAAAGCTATCAATGGCTCTTAGACACAATGACTATATATTGCGTCCAGTATCAGAGGCAGTGTGCATCAGTACCATTTGCTGGGGAACATGAGCAGGAGGGCGCCATCGCACTCATGGCTTGCTTGTGGGCTTTCCAGGGGCATCTGGTTGGCCACTGTGGGAACAAAATGCTGGGCTAGATAATCCCTTTGTCTGATCCAGCATGGCTCCTCTTATGTCCTTAATTTGCCCTTTTAGTATTTGTCTACATGTTGGTGACCAATATTATTATACATCCATAGAAATCCTAATAGGACCAGTCTGTATATACTTCCTTGTCTCTGGAAGAGACAGAATCACCATCTGGTAGAACTATGCTGTCTTTGCAGTTATGCTTGGCTGTGATGCATTCAGGATGTTTGCTAGTAAATTGAAGCAAACAAACAAAAAACCAATTTGAGCTTGCCTTTTAGGAAGTGAATCAACATCAGGGTTAGATGCCCAGCCATGGTCTCTTTTAGTCTCTCGGTTCAATCTCATGAATTCCCATGAAGACTTAATATTAAGAATGCGAAGAATTGGGGTTAAGTGGCCTTTTTTCCTTTTCGATCACACCCATCCTGCCCTTCTTTCCCCCTGGAATGCAGGTTCATTCTGGAGAGCTATAGAAAGACCCACCCCGCTTTTGCTGGCTGCTGATTCCCCCCCCCCCCAATCCTGTTTTTCCCCTCCGCAGAGACAGTGTCGAGGACAATTATCCAAGCTGCATAAAAGCTGCTTCCCTGTAATGGGCTGAACTCCCTGTACTGTGACAAACTGCCCAGCTGCTCTGGCTCCCTCTCTCCCTCTTCCCAGCCCCATCTGCACCCTTTCTTTTCCAGTTTCTCTTGTTTCCTTCTCTCTTCCCTCATGTCATCTCCACCACTCAAAAGGGAAGAGGCAGAGAATAGACCGCTAAGTCAGAGTCGCATAGAATCCCTCCCCCCACTTTTCTCAGGCAGCTCATAAGAACGTAAGAAGAGTTGTGCTGGATCAGACGAGGGGCCTATCTAGTCCAGCATTCTCTTCACGCAGAGGCTGGCCAGATGCCCCAGTGGGAAGCCCACAAGCAGGACACGAGTCCAACAACACCCTCCTGCTTGTGTTCCCCAGCAGCAACTGTTATCCCTAGCATACTGCCTCTGATACTGGAGGTAGCATATAGCCATCATGGCCAGTAGCCATTGATGCCTTCTCTTCCATGGATTTGTCTAAACCTGTTTTAAAGCCATCCAAGCTGGTGCCCCATCACTACATCTTGTGGTAGCAAATTCCATAGTTTATCTATGGAATTAACTGTACTTGTACATGACTACTGTGTGCTCATGGTCATGCTTCTTCATGATTGTAGCTTCTTGCTCATTGTGACACTATTATTTATGGGGGTGAACGCCCTCATTTTGCATTCCATTGCCCAACCCACATCAAGAAGGTTTGCGGAGGCATGCGAGATGGCTGCTTCTGCTTGCAGCCACCACAAATAGAAGAGTTGTGAGCACTGGACTTTAGAGGTGCTGAGGGCAACATTTTTGCATACATCTACTTTTCTGTTGCACATTTGCGTATGCCTTAAAACAGTGTTCTCCAACCTTGGGTCCCCAGATGTTTTTGGCCTACAACTCCCAGCATGCCCCAGCCAGCTACGCTGGCTGGGGCATGCTGGGAGTTGTAGGCCAAAAACATCTGGGGACCCAAGGTTGGAGAACACTGCCTTAAAACACACCTGCATGGTGCTTATTGAGGGAGTTGCATGTACTCATTGCAGCACTTCTAATGCTTGCTCTCTGCACATGTTGCGGGTGTCAGCCCACATCAGTCCCTAAGTCTGTCTGTAAGGTCTGATGGAAGCGATGCAGGCATTGCAAACTGCAGGCATCAACACAGGGCATGCTGGTGGGGAAAAAGGTACCTGCTTTTTCCAAAGATGCTTTCTGCCGTAATGGTAAACTTAGGAAGCCTGATAATGATTCTTCCGAACAGCAAAGAAAGCAAAACAGTTTCACAATTGCATCTGGAATCCTGGGAAGAGAACATATGGAAACATGTGGCATACATTTGGAGAAGAAGTTCATTCAAAATTTCAGAGAAGTCTGAGTCTCTCCCTCTCTCTCTCTCTCTAGGTTCATCTGCGTTCTGCAGAACGTCTCCGAGACTTGTGCTGTGCCAATCGGGGCACCTTCATCAAAGTGGGACAGCATCTGGGGGCTCTTGACTATCTCTTGCCTGAGGAATACACCCACACACTCAAGGTGCTCCACAGCCAAGCTCCACAGAGCAGCATGCAGGAGATTGAGCAAGTGATCCGGGAGGACTTGGGTAAAGGGGTACGTGAGACATAGGCATGTGTTTACTTTCTAGTCAAGCAAGAGCAAGACATGTATTCTGGGTAACAGTCATGCCTTGGATTGAGAGCATAATTCGTTCCGGAAACGTGCTTGTAATCCAAAACACTCTTATATCAAAACGAAATTCCCCCCAAAAAATTTGTACATAGATTTTTAATTTAAGCCGTACTACAGTACTTGTATTGCAAGACGTCGCTTGCAGACGTCAATTTTTTTAAAATAAATATTTAAAAATTTGCTTCTCTTGCAAAACACTCTCAAACCAAGTTACTTGCAGTCCAAGGTATTGCTGTACTTTGAATAGACGTAGGAGCTTCTTTGGAATTCTGTTGTAATAAATGCACTATTATATGCACATTTGTTGTTTGTACAAAATACAGGCATCTTTCCTCATGGTGGTATTTCTGTTGCAGAAATATTGCATTCTTGTGGTGCTCAAACTGGACTACTTTATCACTGCAAAAATACAATTTCTTTCTCCTTGTTCTCTCGTCTATTGCTGTTTTGATTGCTGTGTGCCATGTTCAATGTTGTTAGGTGACCGTCACAGGTAATCCGTTGGATAATACCTGCACCATTGCTAGTGATGAGCTACACCTGCCCCTGCCATAAACCTGTACCATTTTGTATATGTTAATTTTCTGACTTCTCTAGCACCTGATACAGGGGATTGCTCGTGGGAGGCATATCTCATTAAGAGAGGGCTGTGGGACTCTTCTGTTCTTAGTCATTGGAGACAGACAGTATTTACTGCATGAACAAGGCTATTAGCGTCCTTTGGCTTAGTGCAAATGCCTGGTTAGTTAAAAAGGGACCGAGGAGTGAGCTGCTGAACATGTGCTGCAGAATAGCCATGAGTGGCATAAGTGGCATAAGTAGAACAAAAAAAGACATGTCAGGAGTACAATCAATGGACAAGATTGATGCCGATTTCGGCTTGTTTCCCACCCCCCCAAGTTAAATCCAGAATATTCTTCTGATTGGCAGCAGGCTCAGTAATTGCACACCACCAATGAAGGCAAGGACTGAGCGGAGTTCATGAGTTGAGGAGTTTGTCTAAAGTGGGTACAGGACAGATAAGTGGGTAGGATAAGGTACTGAGGTTTAGAGAGGGTCGGTGAGACGCTCAGAAGGTTAGATGGCACCAGACAGGAAACGCAAGACAGCCTGGCAGGCTGCATTGCAGCAAAATGCCAGAGAGAGAGGGTATTGATCTGATCCAGCGGATCATAGAAGGCCTTCTACCTAATTAGGATATGACTGCCTGTGGGCTAGTCAGAGTTCATTGACAAGACAGGTTACCACTGAGCTGTTGAACTCTCTTTTCATAGGGCAGTGGACAGTACAAAAGCTCTGCCTAGGAGCCTAAAGGTGAGCAGTTCAAATCCCACAGGCAACCATATTAGACAGAGCCATGATTGCAGGAGACCAGGATGCAGGGTCCTCCTCCTCCTCCTCCTCCTCCTGGATGTTGCCTGAAGGATTTGGAGGATCCTGGGCATCCTGTTGAAGAATGAATGATTAGGAGTAATAGGAAGAAGTGGGCCCTCACAACAAAACGTGGCTTCTGTGTATGGGAGGGGAGCAGTCAGAGCTCCCCCTTCTCAGGCCAGAAGGCTCCCTGGGGAGGAAAGCCTCCCTCCTTGAGACCTCTTGGGGGTGTGGACTGGGCTCAGCTGACAGACAACCTGAGCTGTGCCTTCAAGGGCTCTCTCGTGTCCCTCCTCGATGCTGCGTTGTCTCCCACCTAAGAAAGGAGAGGTTTGAAGGGGGTGCTGCTGCACAGGGAGGTGGGAAGAGGAGAGGGGGCTGGGGTGACCTAGCTGGGCAGCAATTTAATGGCCTCAGTGGGCTCATTCCACCTTCTCCTGATCAGCATGTGAGCGCACACATGCACAATTTGAGTTCCCCCGCCTTTTTTGTTGTTGCTTTTTTGCCCTCTTGCTTTTTAAAATGAACTTATACACTTCTGCAAATCTTGGAGTTCCCCTATGTTGTGGAATTTCTCCTTGTCCGATCTGGAGGTCCACTGGGAAGATAAACAACTCTGCCTTTAGTAAACCAAGCACTTTATTGTTAGTCTGATCAGAGGTAAATTCCTGGTACAGATACAAGGAAAGTACAAGCTCAGAGACACAGCTCTGGGGTTTTATAGTGGGGGGGAGCATATACTCATGCAAAGAAGGAATCTGCTCCTGGAAGAAACCAGTAACCTTATTTGGGGTATCTGGTCATACACACACACACACACACAAAAGGACAGTACGAGATAATCTGTTGTCAGCACAGGAACAACGCATAATTCATCCTTATAAGGGAGTGCTTCCAAATGATATGTTTACATAAACATATGCTATGTTGACTTTTGCTCTACAGACAGACTCTTTATCTTATTTTCAACAATCCTTCACATACTTTCACTCCACATCTTTCACTCTACAGCAGTAGAGCAGCATAGCTGACTGGGGCATGCTGGGAGTTGTAGGCCAAAAACATCTGGGGACCCAAGGTTGGAGAACACTGCTCTACAGGGTGAGAGGTGGCTACTTTCTCTAAAATTTCCACATAACCTACATCTGCCAGTCCCTTGCCAATCCCACAAGTTTCTCTTGTGTATAGGTGGTGTTGTTTTGGCACCCACACTCCCCCCTGAACATTGAAAATAGCATGAATTATGGGTAAATTACTGTTGTTTCCGAAACTGTTGGCATGAACTGAACTGTCCCAGATTATCAGCTTGCTGGTAGCAAATACACTCCTGGCCTCTGAGTGGATCCCCTGTGTGTTGCATACAGCTGCTGGTAACGCATCACTGAAGCTCCCCATTCCTCTCCCCAGACAGCACTGCCTGATGTAAAACGTCACTTGCTGGAAGCAAGTTAATTTTGGTAGCTTTGGTCAAGCATAAAGCCTGGTTCTTGAGAGGGCCCTTTTGGTTGGGAACCTGGGTCATGGGATCCTAATTTCACATGGCACTGGTTGCAGGAGACCCAATCCTCTGACTGGGCCTAAAGAGAAGTGGGTTAGCAGGAGTCTACTTCTGCTATCCCGCTGGCTTCATTTTGGTCCAAGGTCCAGTTTGAAGGAGAGTGCTTTGCTTTATTCTGATGAAGAAGACTTCATACCCGGCTGCCTCTGAAGAGGCCTTCCTTCCTTCCTTCCTTCCTTCTTTCTTTCTTATATTTATATCCCGCCTTTTTTCCTGCAAGGAACCCAAGGCGGCTGACATAATCCTCCTCTCCATTTTATCCTCACAACAACCCTGTGAGGCATGTGAGGCTGAGAGTCAGTGACTGGCCCAAAGTCTCTCAGTGAGCTTCATGGCTGAATGAGGACTAGAACCCTGATCTCCTGAGTCCCAGCCCAACACTCTAACCACTAACCTTTTTTGACCTGTGGGCACATTTGGGAGTTTGAGGAACTGCTGTGGGCACCACCACAAAATAGCTCCCATGTAGGATGTGGCTAGTCACATAATGGCTGACACGGGGGCCTAGCTAGTTGAAAGGCAAGTAATTCACCCAAGAAACAGAGTACAGGGAGAGGAAGGAGCTGAACGCCAAAGCCAGTCTACATATTTGACCCCACAGAAGCACAACAAAATACCTGTTTAAGGGTGCAATCCTATGCATACTTACATGGAACTCAGTGGGAATTACTTCTGAGTAGACCCTACATAGGATTGCTGTGCTCATCCTATCCATATGCTTACACCTTTCCTCAGTCCCAAAGGAAAGGAAAATGCCACAAAAGGAAAGAAAAGGCTGTTCCGTCCTCGACCCCTGGCTTTGCCACCTGGTGCTCCTACCTCCTCCTCTGCCATCAGAGTCCCCTCCTGGGAAGGTGCTGTATGTGTGGCTGAATTCCATTTTGGAGAAGCTTTTTGGGGGGGGGGCTGCATTCCAGTGATGGGCGGAGACAAAGGCAAAAGGGGTGCGGCCAAAAAAACCCACCAGCCTATTTTAGCCTAAAGCTCTTCCTGTGAGTAACTAAGGCCTAGGTGAGGCATCTCAACCTTTTAGAATGGGTTGAAAAAACAACAACCCAGCATAAAAGTCAGGAAGCCACCAAATGATCAGTGGTTGTGGGAAAGGGGGTGGGGCCAGGGGAAGAGGGCATGGCCTTTGTGGCTCTTGGCCACCCCTGGAATGCAGCCCTCAAGAGCTTTTTTCAAAATGGAATTTGGCCCTTGGGCTGAAAGGGGTTCCCCACCCCTGCTTTAAATACTTACTCCTTCTTAGTTAAGTGTCCCAAGGGCTTGGCCATTCATCAGACATGCAGTTGAGCTGAGCTTAGATCCTTGCCAAAACAATATCCATCTCCTTTTGGAGTTTCGACTCTTGCAGAGCCCGCCTCTGCTACCCGGCACCTGTAGCTCCTGTACTTGATTCCTGCCTTGTGCTGCTGGATAACTTCCAACTGAAAGTCTGCCTCCTCCAGGCTTTGTTCAGCATCCCACCAGTCAGAAAAAAAGGACCAAGACCACTGAAGAGCTGCAGAGAGTGAGGGTAGGTCTAGGAATGGAATATCAGCCGAGCAACACAGATAGTCTGTAGCAGAGCCATGGAGCTCTCCTTCAGTAGGATTACCAGGTCCTGCTAAAATCAGCAGCAAACTTGTTGGTGGCAGAAAGCGACGTGTGGCCAGTTTGTGCTGCTCCCAGCTGCGCGATGCCATTTCCAGACAAGCACTTGTCAGCCTTCTACCTTTGCGAGCCCCCCTAATTAACCCCAAATGAAAAGTAAATAAATCCCCATAATGACGACATAAATTGTGGCTGCCTTTCAGACCAAGGCCATGTGGCAGGCAAGAAGCGATGTCACCATTAACTCTTCGTAGCTGGAAGTCAGATCACCTTTCAGACACTGTTACTTTCCTTTTCTTCATTTCCGGTCATACGTCAAGCCTCAGGTGTGGATTGAGATGTGCAG
This sequence comes from Shinisaurus crocodilurus, assembly GCA_021292165.1. NCBI lineage: Eukaryota > Metazoa > Chordata > Lepidosauria > Squamata > Shinisauridae > Shinisaurus > Shinisaurus crocodilurus. The sequence goes on from CM037876.1 coordinate 275,220,195, forward strand.
GGTATGAAGAGTGTGTGTGTGTGTGTGTTTGGGTGCATGTGAGGCGAGGGCTCTAAAGTGTGTTAGAATTTAGAGGAATGATTGGGGCAGAAGCCTGTCTGGGGGTAGAGAAGAGAGTGTGAGGCTTTTTAGCATGTGAGGCCAGTGGAGGCTGGTGTCTCCAGTGTCAGTGTGGCACTGCGTATCCACTTTGGGCTTTAGTCTGAACTTTGAAGGAGCTGTCCAGGGTTCTGAACCCTACGCCTAAAATATGTTCAGTACCCTGGACAGCTCCTTTAAAGATCAGACCGAAACTCGGAGGAGATACACCACCCCACTGACATTGGAGCCACCGGCCTCAACTGTGTGATGCTCAGGTTCAGACTGCAGGCTGTGTGGCACCATGGGAACATCTAGTAAATCTGGAGCTATGTGTTTGTGATGGAAGGCTCTAGGAGCATTCTATAAAGCAGGGGTGAAGAACCTCAGGCTCTGGGGGCCTTCTGGGGAAGGCACAAGAGGGCCAGACCTGGCCCCCAGGGCCTGAGGTTCTGCACCCCCACTGTAGCTCCACCTGCCTCACCAATTACCAAAGTCCCATTGATCCCCTTAAACTTCCAGAAGAGAGGTGAGAAGTTACCTTTAGATAAGCAGTGGGATACCTCAGGCCCAAGGACCAAATCCAGCCCTCCTGGAGCCCCCAAATGGCCTGCCAGGTTTCCCCAGAGGGCCACAGCCATGTCCCCTTTTCCCCAACCACTGATCATTTGGTGGTTTCCCAGCTTTTGTGCCATTTCCCCTCCAGCTCTAAAAGGTTGAAATGCCTTTTCTAAGGCTTAGTCACTGGCAGTAAGAGCTTTAAGGTACAGTAGGCTGGCATTTTTTGAATTTTAGGCACCTCTCCTGTTGCCATCAGCCCCATCAACCACTGGAATGTGGCCCCCTGAGAGCTTCTCTGAAATGGAATTCGGCCCTTGACCTGACAGAAGTTCAACACCCTTGATGTAAAGGCACATGCTGTCACGGGTTAACATTCATAGGGAGGTGAATGACATTATCAGAAATTGTATGGGTTGGATAGGCATGTGCGTATGTGAGTAGATGGGCAAGCATCCAAGTAGCCTTTGTTGGACATCTGAATAGTGATAGGAATGTGGAGGTGAAGGTGCATATCAGCAGTAGGCAACATGGTGCCCATGGGCACCAGTGCACCCCCAGATACCTTTCTTGGTGCCTGCCAAGGTGCCCTACCTCTCCCACTTAAGAAAAAAAAATTAACACATTTTCTTACCGGCAGTTGGGATCACTGTGAAATTTGTTTCTGTTGGTGCTGAAAACTGTGGGTTCAAAGGAGTTGTTTAGTGTGTTGGGGCTCAGACTCCACCTCTGCCTTGTACTCATTCTTTTGGGCCGGTTACTTGTCCTTTGCCATACCTGCCACGGCAGCCATTTTGTGGTAGCGCTCAGGACAGATTCTCAGACCACCAAATGTGCCCATCCAAACCTGACTTCCTGGAGCTGAGGCAGAAGTCTCAATGAAACCTTTTATTGCAGTAATTCCAGTAATTAGCTATAAGCCTTTACAGTCCCAATAAAGATCCACAGTTAATATATCACAACGAAGTTGCTGGACAAGAAGAATCAGTTCACGAGCATCACAACAGTGCCCACAGCCCAAACAGGTTGCACATCCTTGGTGCAGATGGATAAGAATTTTCACAACTAAGGCCAAACCATGCCACCCAATGGGTAGCCCAACTCTCATTGAATTGTGACATCATCATGACATTTGCTGCTGAAAATGATCCTCTGTGATGTCACCCTGCCTGCTTTCTGAACAGTGTTGACACTGACTATAGAAAAGTGTCTAATACAGGCAGTCCCCGAGTTAAGAACATCCAACTTACAGACAAACCATACTAAAGAACGGACTTCTGGGTTCCCCAGCGCCACGTTGTTTACGTAGAGTACATAGTGTAGTATACTACACAATTTGCGTAATTTACACAGTTTGCATAAATGCCGATTTTAATGTATAGAACGCTGTGCTGTTCCAACTTACATACAAATTCAACTTAAAGACATTCTTAAGAACGGAACTCATTCGTAACCTGGGGACTGCCTGTACTGAGTTGGTCCATTGGTCCATCTAACTCAGTATTGGTCTATTTCAGCCTTCCCCAGACTGGTGTCCTCCAGGTGTGTTGGACTACAAATCCAACACTGGCCGGGGATGGTGGGAGTTTTTCCCCTACATACCTGGAGGGCACCAGTTTGGGGAAGGCTGATCAATTTCTACTGACAGCAGCCCTCCAAGGCAGAGACCTTTCCCAATCCTACTACCATTTTAAATTAGAGGTATGAGGGACAGAATTTGGGATTTTTTTGTGTGCAAGGTGTGGGCTCTACCACAAAGCTATTGCCTCTCCCACCCAACCCATGAAACAATAGCCCAGCTGGAAAAATATATGCTTTAAAAAAACCTTTTTGAGTTTCTAGTTTGGCTGAGGGTGCGTAACAACAATACATTGAGAAAGCATGTGTAAGATACCAGTTAAAAATATAAAATACAGATGTGTTTATTGCTTCTGGAAGGTGCTCAGACTTGAGGTTTGAAAAGTCTGCAAGGGAAGGGTGGTGGTGGTGGGAAGCAGCCATTGAGAATGCCTCTCTGCACACCAGATTGTAAATTCCTAGTTTTGTTTTCTTTTATATTTATTTATTTATTCATTCATTCAGTCATTCATTTTTTATGCCACCCTACAGCAAAAGGTTCTCAGGGCAGATCATGCAATAAAACAGGTTAGAAACAGGAGAAAAACAACAAATACAATAATAAAATTCTAAAATGCCTGGGAGAAGAAAAATGTCTTTGCCTGGCAATAAAAAGATAACGGCGTGGGCTTCAGGCGGGCCTCCTTGGGGGAAGGCATTCCATAAATGGAGAGCCACGACTGAGAAGGCCTCCTCTCTTGTAACCTCCTGCCAAACTTTATTCAGTGGGGCAGCTGTAAGAGGGTCTTTTAGGATGACCTAAGGGTCCAGGGAGGTACATATAAGAGGAGATGTTCCTTTAGATGCTCTAGCCCCAGGGCATTTAGGGTTTTAAAGATCAACACCAACAATTTGAATCTGACCTGGAAACAGACTGGAAGCCAGTGCTGCTGATGAAGCACTAGCGTTGCATGATCCTATCAACCAATTAGTAATCGAATAGCTCTGTTTTGGACTAACTGAAGTTTCCGAACCATTTTCAAAGGTATTGCCACATACAATGCACTGCAGTAATCCAACTGGATCTATAACGATCTAGGAAATTATGGGTGGCCATAGATGGAAGAGGTGGGATATGTTGGGCCAAGACCTTTAGGGCTTTATAGATAAACAGGTGCAATTCCATACATGTCTCTTCAGAAGTAAGCCCCATTGTGAGTTCAGTAGGACTTATTCCCAGGTAAATGGCTATAGGATTGCATTCGAAATCAGCACTTGGAATACCTATAGGTCAGGGCCCCCCAACCTTCTTGGATCCACAGGCACATCTGGGAATTTGAGAAATTGCTGTGGGCACCATCACAAAATGGCTCCTACAGATGATGTGGGTAGTCACATAATGGCGGCCGTGGGGGCCTGGCCAGTCAAAAATGAGCTAAAGAGGTGTGTGTGTAAGAAATAGTGAGGCTAGAGGCTGAGAGGGAGGGGGAAATAGCAAGGCAAAGGGGTAGAGAGGAGAGAAAGAGCAAGGCTGGGAGCAGGGAGAAACAGCAAGGTAAAGAGGTGGAGAGAGAAATCGCAAAGCTACAGGCTGGGAGGGAGGGGGAAACAGGAAGGCAAATGGTTAGAGAAAGAGCAAGAGGCTAGGAGGGGGAGAAACTACGCGAAAGAGGTGGCAGGAGAGAAACAGTGGTGTGAGAGGCTGGAGAAGGGGAAATAGCAAGGCAAAGGGGTAGAGGGGACAGAAAGAAGACTGCCCTAACATTTCCCAAGGTTTTAATTAAACTTGTTTTTTTTGAGAGGGCAGGGAGTGGAGAGCTTCGTGGGTGCCGTTGGAGGTCCCTGCGGGCTCCACGGCGTCCACATGTGCCACGTTGGGGACCCTGCTATAGGCAGCCAGTGCAGAGGCCTATGCCTGCAAGCTCTTTGCCCTATTCTTAGGAATACATTGCGTTTGGTTGTGTTTCCATGGAACAGGAGGGCACATTTTTACACATTATTCATAGGGTCGGACCCAGGCACTGAAAATACTCTGACAGGGATGAGGGAGAATTTCGCTTGGTCTGCATGTTTAAGCCATTCGACCTGATTTGCACTTCCCAGACTAATATGCAATCAGAGCATATTTATTTATTTATTATATTTATACCCCGCCTTTTTTCCTGCAAGGAACCCAAAGCGGCTTACATAATCCTCCTCCTCCTCCTCCTCCTCCATTTTATCCTCACAACAACCCTGTGAGGTAGGTTAGGCTGAGAGTCAGTGACTGGCCCAAAGTCATCCAGTGAGTTTCATGGCTGAGCGGGGACTCGAACCCAGATCTCCCGAGTCCCAGTCCAACAGTCTCACCACTACGCCACACTGGCTCCTTTGGATTGTGCATGTCTCTGAATTTTGGGATGCTGTTCTCAGCTGAAAAATTGCATACAAAATTGCATATACTGTATTAGGAAAACTTGTGTACAAAATGTGTTGGTTGGGAAAATTGTGTATGGAAATAAATGTTAAGCTTTGTGCATTAAAAATAAATAAATAGCAGACTGAGGTGGAAACTGGATGGAACAGACGTATTCATGCGAAACTGACATGGACCAGAAATAGACTGATGGGTCCATCCCTACTCTATGAATCTATATCCCAGTGAGCCTTTGCAGAAATTAAGCCCTACTCCGTATTCTTGCCCTCCTCCCAATTGTGCCCATCTCATCCAGAGCTCCTTGTAGGTGGAGAAAGGTAGGAAAGTGACATATTAAAATACGGAATTTGGTCGCCTCTAGCCCTGCTTGTGTGGCTTTGAATGTGACTTTGGTGACAGGGGCCTTTTCTTCTCTCCTGAATACGTTTCTAGCCGCCACTGATCCGCCCTGGTTTCTTTCAGCGTTTCAGGAGCTAGACAGAGCCTTCCATGCCTCATTGATTCCCAGCGAGGCAGCGCGAATCCCCTCTCAGCCACAGACTTCCCTTTTAGCATTGCTTCACCCACATTGGTAGCACCAGGTTGATATTTAATTTCAAAGAGACAGAGAAAATGACAAGGGGAGAGAGAAAGAGAGAGAGAGAATAAACAAGAAAGAAAAGAAGAAATAGACAAAAAGAGAGGAGGCAGGTAGGGGATGATAGGTATGAGCTGAGATGGCTTAGAATCATAGAATCATAGAAAAGTAGAGTTGGAAGGGGCCTACAAGGCCATCGAGTCCAACCCCCTGCTCAATGCAGGAATCCAGGTCAAAGCATCTCTGACAGATGTCTGTCCAGCCGCACCTTGAATGCCTCCAGACTGGGAGAGCCCACCACCTCCCTAGGTAGTTGATTCCATTGTCTTATTGCTCTGACAGTCAGGAAATTTTTTCTGATGTTTAGGTGGAATCTAGGTTCCTGTAACTTGAGCCCATTATTCCGTGTCCTGCAAACTGGGATGAACGAGAAGAGATCTTTGCCCTCCTCTGTGTGACATCCCTTCAAATACTGGAAGAGTGCGATCATATCTCCCCTCAGTCTCCTCTTCTGAAGGCTAAACATGCCCAGTTCTTTCAGTCTCTCCTCATAGGGCCTTGTTTCCAGTCCCTTTATCATCCTTGTTGCCCTCCTCTGAACCCTCTCCAGTTTGTCTATGTCCTTGTTAAAATGAGGTGCCCAGAACTGGACACAGTACTCAAGATGAGGCCTAACCAGTGCCGAGTAAAGGGGAATTATCACTTCCCGCGATTTGGAAGCTATACTTCTATTAATACAGCCCAAAATTGCATTTGCCTTCTTTGCAGCCACGTCGCATTGCTGGCTCATATTCAGTTTGTGATCTACCACAATTCCAAGATCCTTCTCACTTGTAGTATTGTTGAGCCAAGTGTCCCCCATTCTGTAACTCTGCATTTGGTTTCCTCTCCCTAGGTGCAGCACTTGGCATTTATCCCTGTTAAATTTCATTCTGTTGTTTTCGGCCCAGCGCTCCAGCCTATCGAGGTCACTTTGAATTTTGTTTCTGTCTTCCAGAGTATTAGCTGTTCCACCCAACTTTGTGTCATCTGCAAATTTGATAAGCATTCCCTGTACCTCCTCATCCAAGTCATTAATAAAAATGTTGAAGAGCACCGGGCCCAGGACCGAGCCCTGTGGTACCCCGCTCGTTACCTCTCCCCAGTTTGAGAAGGAACCATTGATAAGCACTCTTTGAGTCCGATTCTGTAGCCAATTGTGGATCCACCTGATAGTTGTTCCATCTAGCCCACTCTTAGCTAGCTTACTAATCAGGATATCATGAGGCACTTTGTCGAAAGCTTTGCTGAAGTCCAGGTATATAATGTCCACAGCATTCCCACAGTCCACAAGGGAGGTTACCCGATCAAAAAATGAGATCAGATTAGTCTGACAGGATTTGTTCTTGACAAATCCATGCTGGCTTCTAGTAATCACTGCATTGTTTTCAAGGTGCTTGCAGACTGACTTCTTTATAATCTGCTCAAAAATCTTCCCGGGGATTGATGTCAGACTGACTGGCCTATAGTTCCCAGGTTCCTCCTTCTTGCCCTTTTTGAAGATGGGAACAACATTTGCCCTCCTCCAGTCGTCTGGCACTTCACCTGTCCTCCATGATTTCTCAAAGATAATAGACAGTGGTTCTGAGAGTTCTTCTGCCAGTTCCTTTATTACTCTAGGATGCAGCTCATCAGGCCCTGGAGATTTAAACTCGTTCAGAGTAATCAGGTGCTCCTTGACCATTTGCCTATCAATCTCAAGCTGCAATTCTGCCCCTTCAGTCTGCATTTCAGGTTTGCCAGGGGGGTCATAGACCCTCTTTTGGGAGAAGACCGAGCCGAAGTAGGAATTGAACACTTCTGCCTTTTCTTTGTCTTCTGTTATCAATTTGCCATCCTCATTGCGTAGTTGAACCACCAGTTCTTTCTTCTGTCTTTTACTGTGCATGTATCTGAAGAAAGCTTTTTTGTTGCTTTTAGCATTCCTCGCTAACCTTAGCTCATTCTCAGCTTTAGCCTTCCTGACACTATTCCTGCAGTTCTGTGCTACCTGCCTGTACTCTTCCCCTGTAGCCTGTCCTTCCTTCCACTTCCTATACGTGTCCTTTTTTTTTTTCAGGTCATCTTTGAGTTTATTGTGAAGCCACATTGGCTTCTTCTGTTGCCCTCTGCCTTTTTTCCTTGTGGGAATTGTTTGCAATTGTGCCTTTAAAATTTCCTTCTTTAAAAACTCCCACCCCTCCTGGGCTCCCTTTCTCGTGAGAGTCACTTGCCATGGGATCTTACTAATCATTGTTCTGAGTTTGTTAAAATTGGCTTTCCTAAAATCCAGGGTACGTGTTTGGCTACACTCAGCTTTTGCTTCTGTTAGAATCAAGAACTCAAGTATAACATGGTCACTTTCCCCCAGAGTTCCCGAAACTGCCACTTTATCCACTAACTCGTCTCTGTTGGTTAGAATCAGGTCAAGGATAGCCGATCCTCTAGTTCCTTCCTCCACTTTCTGTAGGAGGAAGTTATCAGCAGCACAGCTCAGGAATTTCTTGGAGGGGCCATGTTTGGCTGAATAAGTCTCCCAACAGATATCAGGGAAATTGAAGTCTCCCATTACTACCACATCGTGCCTCCTTGAAACACTGGCAATTTGCTTTTCAAAAGTTCCATCCTCGTCTTCTCCTTGATTGGGTGGTCGGTAGTAGACTCCAACAGCCATGTTCGCTTTATTCTTTGCCCCCTTTATTTTAACCCAGATGCTCTCAATGGGGCTGCCAAGCTCCTCTTCCTGTATCTCTGTGCAGAGATACGTATTTTTAACATACAGTGCAACTCCACCTCCCTTTCTGTTGCTTCTGTTCCTTTTGAACAAGTTATACCCTTCAATTGCTGTATTCCAGTCATGGGAGTCATCCCACCAGGTTTCAGTTATCCCTATCAAGTCGTACTTGCCCTCATGTATCAAGAGTTCAAGTTCGTCTTGTTTGTTGCCCATACTCTGGGCATTAGTATAGAGACATTGAAGACTATGTGCTTTACAGTCCGACTTTCCCCCTACATTTTGTGGTAGACTATCAATGGGCACCGCTGGAGCTGTTCTCTCCATTGTGGCAAAGAGGCCTTCTTCCATTGGTACCCCCGAGTTTATGTCTCCCTCCCCTGTTGGATTCAGTTTAAAGCCCTCCTGATTAAGTTCCTCATGCTGTGGCCAAACACATTCTTCCCAGTCCTTGTGAGGTGCAACCCATCCTTTGCCAGCAGTCCATCTTCCAGGAAGTGTAGCCCGTGGTCCCAGAATCCAAATCCCTCACGTCGGCTCCACCTTCGTAGCCAGTCATTCACTCGGAGTATTTTTCTTTCCCTTTCTATGCCTCTTCCAAGTACTGGAAGGATGGATGAGAAAACTATCTGGGCCCCGAAGTTCTTGAGTTCCCTTCCCAGCTCTTCAAAGTCTGCCGTGATTTCTTTGTAACTCTGCTTGGCAGTATCATTTGTACCCACGTGGAAGAGAAGAAAGGGGTATGTGTCGGTGGGCTGCATGAGCCTCGGCAGCTGCTCTGTCACATCCTTAATCCGTGCCCCAGGGAGACAGCACACCTGGCGAGTCCATGGGTCTTCGCGACATACTTTGGCTTCGATCCCCCGCAGGAGGGAGTCTCCCACTACGAGTACTCTTCTCTTCCTCTTGCTGTAGGCCTTGGTTTGATTGCCTCCACTTGACTGACCCTCAGCCTCTTGCTCGCTGTCACGTTGGGTGCCCGGTAATCCGTCCTCTGCAGGCTGTCCTCTGCTCTCGTCCTCAAGTACATGGAAGCGGTTCCATAGCTCCACTGCTTCCACAGGCGCAGAGTGTCTTGTAGTTCTTCTGCTCCTAACAGTCACCCTTTTCCAGGGAGTTCCCCCTGCGTTATTTTCCCTTGCCTCTGCAGTCTCCGACTCCGCCTCATCCTGCCGTTGCCCTTCTGGCTCCTGTACTGTGCTTTGGTGCTGTAGATCCACCGTTCTGTCTAAGAACTCCTCGCTTTCTCTTATGCTCCTGAGGGTTGACACTTGCTGCTCCAGTCCTCTGACCTTTTCTTCCAACAGCGTGACCAGCTTGCACTTGTTGCACGTGTAGGCCATGTTGATCTCTGGCAGGAAAACAAACATTGCACACCCCTTGCAGGTCACCACCACTGCTGAGTCCTTTCCTTCCATAGTGCTCTGTTTCTGTCTTCCTAGAATATATATATATATATATATATATGGGTTTTTTGTTTTTTGGTTTTGTTTTTTGTTTGTTTGTTTGTTTGTTTTTTTGTTTTTTGTTTTTTTAGGGACCTCCCCCTTGACCTCCCCCTTGACCTCCGCTGCCAAACTCCTGTTTGCTCTCCCTGTTCGCTCGCTCTGTTCGCTCGCTCTCTGGGAGCCTGCTTGCCTTTTCACAGTCCCAAAAACAGTCCCAGAAACAGCTGGAGCCTCTCTCCTGTTGTGCTCCTGCTCAGCTGGGAGTCAGGAACAGAATGAGCTCCCAGGCCACGCCCTGCAATCAGCCCCACTTCCTGCAATCAATCAGCTGCAATCAGCCCCAGGTAGTTGCAGTCAGCAGGAGCTTCTGCTCAACAGAATGAGCTCTCAGGCCACGCCTTTCCCTTGCAGCACTTGTTGTTGTACTACTCCGCTGCCAGAGTAGTACAGAGCTTTGGTAGCTCTGACGGATTATCTATGTCTGGAAGCTGAAATGAAGATTTCCTTCTTTCTGTTGATTCTTTAGGACATGGGTCTCCCTAACCTTTTTGAGCCAGTAGACACATTTAGGATTTTGAGAGAGTGTCCTGGGTGCTCTCACAAAATGGCTGCCTTAGGGGGCCTGCCCATTCACAAAATGCCATGGTGGGCATGGCCAGGCACAAAACATTGATTTCCCAAAAGGCAAACCAGTGAGACTAAAAGAAAAATAACGTTGCTAAGAACCTAGGGTACAAGGAAGAAGTAAATAAAGTTTAGGCTCTCTCTGTGGGTTTTGATATGGTGGGCCATAAAATCTTGGTAGAACACAGCTAGAATATTTGGCAGGGGTGTCTGTTGTAGTCTTGAATACAAGGACTCTGCTCTTGTAGCTTTGTTCTCTTTTTTTCTGGCAGAATATATGAGAGCTGTTGTCTGGGGTCTCCCAAGGCTTGGTTTCCTCAACAATGCTTTTAACACCTGCTTGAAACTGCGGAGAGCCATTATCCAGAGCTTTGCAGTAGGCTGAAACTGAATCCAGAAAAGATGGAGGTGATGCTGGTTGGTAGTTGGTTGGGGTGGCCCAACCCAATGTCTGTAATAGACAAGGAGGCAATTGTCCCGTCAGGTCAGGAGTGCAGGTATACTCCTGGACCCTGCCCATTCTAGGAGGCACAAGTATTAGTGGTAGGCAGGAGTGCTTTCCATCCATTTAATCCTGTTGGATGTTGAGAGGTGGGAGCATATGCAAGGTGTTTTGTGGCAACCACACTGGTCGCTGGTTAGCTTTTGGACCCAATTCAGGGTGCTGGTTCTTACCTTTTAAACCCTTCGCAGTCCTCAGAGACTGCCTTTCTCATACGAGCCCTATCATCATCATCATCATCATCATCATCATCATGCGATCACTCGTGACCGACTAAGATCTGCTTATGATCAAGTAGTTGGGCCCTTCATTATGTGCCTACACTGCCTGAGGTTCAGGCTGTTTGTAATGAGGAACAGAGCAATCGCTATGTGGTGTGTGTGTATGAATGTAATATATAATTTAAATAGATAAATTCAAGGGCAGTTTTGGGGACCCATTTAAACTCCAGCAAGGGATTTAACAACTTAAAAATGTATATTAAAAGTGGATTTTAAGGAACCCCATGTATTAACATCCTCTTGGCTCAAACTTCCCTGGCCTTAATTCAGTTGTAGTCTCGTGCAACTATTCACAAGCAAGAACAGCTGCCTCCAGTTGAGGATATGTATCTCAGCTCTCACCAAAAGATGCTTCCAGCCAGATCAGTAGAACTTGGTGAGCATACAAAATGCAGATGTGCATAGAGATGTTTATTGCATCCACATCAGCTGTGCAAGCAAAAGCCTGCTTTGTCCAAGGCACCACTCTTTGGTGGAAGCTGGTTCAGTTTCTGCTGGGATGAATTTGGTCTGTCCATGCAGTTACTTTAACACTCAATTTGTAAAATTAATATTGTTAATTGGGGACAGGTGTTTTTTTTTTTTTCAAACACAGAAGTGTTTGTGACATCAAAAATGTAAAACTAAGATATGCCTGGAAGCCTGGTTCACATGGAACGACAACCCAGGTTTGGTTTTGTTTTTACCCTGGGTTGTCAGGAATGCGGTAGTGTGGATTTAACTCTGGGTTCCAACAAGTTAGAGTTCCTGGTTCACACATCATTCTAAACAACCCAGGAATAGAGCATCCCTGGGCTATTTAGCCAGCATGCTGCTGCGTTCACAGCGACCCAGGGTTTTTAAGATGTGTGAACCAGGCCTGAATCTATCTATGGTGTCAGAAATAAGAGACACTGATTATATTTTGCAGATTGTAATGATCTGGAATTAGGGACATCTGGCCATCCAAAAACAAGGATGTTTAAATACTTATTCTCCTGCTGTTCTGAAAAGCCAGCACAGAAGCCTGGCACCCAACATAGCGATGACAATCACTATGGATAATATAATTGATCTTGTAGGAGGTCAAAGAAGCCATAAGCAATGACCAGCCCATTCCCTTTTTTGTTGTTGCTTTAACCTGCTGTAAAAATTGGTGTCCAAACATTTTTTTAAAGTTTTCCTTTTCTTTTTTCTTTGTTTTTATAGTACATTTACATTTATAGTATACTTACAAAAGTGGGGAAAAAACACATATGAAACTAAAAATGGAGATTTACAAGGTCACCAAAATTTTGTTTACATTTGACAGCAAAAATATCAAACATACTGAGTGCCATATAGCTGGTTAATTTTCCTTAGGTAAATAAACTTCATTCACATTTAATATGAAAGCATACAGTTAAATTTTAGAGACCGTGAACAAAAAAATCTTTGAACACTCTTTGTCTTCCAAAATGCAAACAAAGACAAACGAAGTCCATGCATATTAGGAGTGGAAACTATTCTCTATGAAATTACCAGTGTGTTAAGGCTTTGACAGCATTTTTAACAGAGTGGAGATTGTATCCATTGTTAGGATGTCCCAAATGTTGTTATACTATTTCTTGATGGAGGGTGGTCTTTTGCTTTTCCAGTATAAAGATACTTGAAACATCCAAATGTTCATTAGCTTTAATCAGAGAGAATCTGACTTAGCGATGGGACCAAAATGTGGGGCATTCCCAATCCTTGGGAACTAACGTGCTGATCTATGGGCTGATTCATTAGAAATAATGGCCATTTGCTCCCCCCCCCATTACAACATCCATTATGTCCCCATTGCTAGTTTCATCGCCTTCCATGTGGTGTGAAGGTGAAATTCTGCATAGGGGAGCCTTCTCTACTTGTGGAGGTCCACCTCATGATGTAGGACCCTGGAAGATCTGGGTTCTAAATTGTGTGGGAAGCCTCCACAGGTAGGGAAGACTCCCTGCCACAGACATTTGCCTTCCCAGCGTGTGGAAAGCAGCAGGGGCAGGCGCAGTGATGCGACAGATGGGGCAGAGCTAGCACACTCTTCCCCACTCTCTCCCTCACTGCGTGGCCTGAAGAGGGCTAAAGCACGAATGGGCAACTTGCGGTTCTCCAGATGCTTTGGCCTACAACTCCCATAATCCTTTACCACTGGCTGTGCTAGGTAGGGCTGGTGGGAGTTGTAGGCCACATGTGGGCTAAAGTTTTATGTGTTAGCTAAGTGGAAACATAGGAGAGGGCAGTTTGAAATGTCATCTGGTGTATGGTGCAAGCTGGCCTAGATGCCACTGTGTCTTAAAATCGCTACACAAAAAGAGAAAATCTAATAAAAATATTGTTAATGATAAAAACACCTCTACTCTACCAACCTTCCTTCTGTTCCACACAGCAGATGGGGAAATTGTGGGGTTAGTGGTGGAAACCTCCCAGGAGAAAGATGTGCAGGACGCCTTGCAACATTGGCCTTCTCTCCCCCGCCCCTGACTCTCCTGTACTCCTGATGGGCCTGGCGACTCAGGCTTGTGGAAGCATCTGAGCTAGAGACTTGTAGTGGGCCCTTATGACAAAAGATCCACAGTGGCCCCTCCTTTGGGCCAGAGGCCCACCCCTCCCTTAGCAAGAGACTCTTTCATTGCACTCTTTAATCCACACTTTCACTACTCCCCCCAAGTGCTGGGAGAGAATAAAGAGGATTTGGGTTTCTGCTGGGTCTGTATTTCAGCTCAGCGGACCTTTCAGTTATCCATGGTCAGTGCGGCAGAGTTAGGGCTGGACGTTGTGGCCAATGTTCAGGGCCCTGGAACCCCAGGGTGGGCCCAAATGACCACCTAGGGAGTGACAGGTGATGAGGGCAGCAGGAGCAAACTCCACTGTATTCCTGTAGTCGTGAGGGTGTATGATTTAAATGAGTTTAAAATGCAAAACGGCACATGCGCAGAGTATTTTTTTTAAAAAAAAAAAATATCAGTGTGGATACACAGTTTTGTTGTTCTTATTGTTCTAAAGTTATCAGGAATGTTGCTTGAACCTATAAGGAATGTAGAAGCACTTGCAAAGCATGGAATGGGCGAGGGAGAGAAATGTTAGTCGTGTGCTTCTCAACTGAAGTAATACATGTGGCCATCCAAATGGAGTGTGTGGGGGGAGGAGGAGCATAACACTGTTAAGTCCAGGCTGTGCTGCTGTCCATGGTTCCTGGCAGCTGCCTAATGGTACTGACTGCTAGTGATGGCCGTGACTGCTAGTGTGCTACGGCAGCTACGCTGGCTGGGGCATGCTGGGAGTGGTAGGCCAAAAACATCTGGGGACCCAAGGTTGGAGAACACTGTGCTACAGCACTGAACTCTGGACATGAGGCCTATACAGGCGGGTGGGAGGAGGAGAAGCAGCATGATTTAGGGCCGTTCTCACAGCAGCAACATGATATTGTGAAGAGTGGGTTGTTGTCCCTGGATAACCTTACAGAGAACCTGTTCAGAATATATTGTTGAAGCCTCATGACCCTAGGAAATGTGGACATTTTTCAAAGAGCAACAGAGCCGCTACGTTTCTCAGTGGGCCGACTTTTGAGAGAAGGTTTAAAGAATTTGAAACACATATGCTAGCTAGGTACTGTGATTAATTCTTCATTACACCTTGTTTCATCAAAGTATGGGCTAATGTGAAACCGGGCATGCTGGCAAATCTCTTCTGGGATAACCAGAGGATTTTAATTCCCTCCTTTCACCATTTCTTGCACCCGAATAAAGAATAAATCTAATTGCTGTAGGAACTCTCTCTTGTACAGGTGGTGGTTATTCTGCACATTTGCAGACTCACAGTGCAAGTACTTAATATATAGATTTTAAATAAACACAAGCTTATGTTGTTTTGTTTATTTCAGTTACTGACCTGCCACATTCCTAGGATTCAGGGCCAATACATATGAACATATGAAGATGCCTTATAGAGATCCAATGTGGTGTAGTGGTTAGTGTGTCAGATGAGAAGGGGGGAGCCATAGGTTCAAATCCCTATTCAACCATGGCCAGCCTAGCCTATTTCACAGGGTTGTTATGAGCATAAAATGGTAGGGGCTAGAACCTTGTCTGCTACTCTGAGCTCCCTAGAGGAAGGAGGGGAAATCAATGCAGCATAATGATACTGGGTTAACATGACACGACAACCCCATCGTGGGTTGCTACTCACGATGGGTTGTCATTTTGTGTGAACACAGACCGATTTCCCTAGGGTGGATTGTTGTGGGGAACAAGCCACCCCAACAACCCATGGACTGTTCTAGGAGTTGTTGTACCCACAATGGGTTGTCGTTTTGTCTGAACCTGGACAACCACCCCCATCGTGGGTACAGGGAATTGGCTACAGAACCCCAAGGCAAGAGCGGCAAAAAACCCTTGCCACGGGGCTCCTGTGCAACTGCCAGTGCCAGCTGCCCCCAAAGTGCCCAAGCACCACTTTGGAGCAACTGGCTCTGGCTCCCCCCCTCCCTGCCATGATCAAAAGCCATTTCAGGCTTGCCATGCCTTTTTTTCTCCCCCCCCCCCCGAGATCGTGAAAGCCGGCTGTGAATTTTTAAAATTGTAGTTTTAGGCACAGTTGTGCAACTGCAGGGATTTGAAGCCATGGATGGAGCAATGTCCAGGGGGTGCCTGCTGTGAAGGGGCAGCAGGTATCAACCCTGGACATTGCCCAGAAGAGACTCCAAATGCATCCTCCCCCTTTGGTTACTCTTGACAGCTGTCAGAAGGCGAGCTGTCAAGAGAAACCAAAGATGTGAGGGATCTTTTGCTGTGAAAAGAGATGGGGGGGATTTATACCTCCTGTGCAGCAAGATCCTCATCTTTCCCTCCATCTTTAGTTCCCATCGGGGTGAACATTTTGCACTTTGTCCTGAGCTTCTAGGTGCTTGGGAAAGTGCAAGTGCGCACACCGCCCTTTTTCTAGGGAAAAAAGGAGTTTCGGCAGCGTTGACAGCTAGCTGTCAAAACTCTGGGTCCCTTTAAAAAGGGGGTTTTAGACTGGAAAATGGGTGGTTTTGGACTGGGACATGCACTGACACATGTTCCAGTCCAAAAAACCCTTTTCCCAGTCCAGCCCCCATTTTTAAAACATCTGGCGGGCCACAAGTTGCTCACCCCTGAAACAACAGCCCTAATGCTGCCTCTTTTCTGAAATTGATTTATTTAGTGTCTTTCTCTAATGAGTTCAACCATGGAGTGTTTCCTTTCCTTTATATAACTTAAACGTTCAGGATTGTCCCTATGCTGCTGCTGGCAATTTATAAACAAAAACAAAAACTGACCATAATCATTTTCTCAACTGTCCTAGCAAAATCTGAACAAGGCCATCTCCTTGCCTGGCTGCCCTGGGAGTTCTACTCCATAATGGCCAGCAGATGGCCAACTAGATCCACCCTGAACAAGACTTGTTATGTAACAGAGAAGTTGGAGGCTTGGCTTGCAGAGACCTGGGTGTAAATTACTCCCTCACCGTTTTGTTTTTTATTTTGTTTTGTTTTTTTAAAAAATAGTGCTTCTCTAGTTCCATGTTACTTGAAACAATCTCTTGGTGAACATTGTACTCAGGAATAATCCACCAGCTAGATGCTAGGTGGTTTCCAAGAAATGGCGGTAAGAACGTATGAAGCTGTGTTATACTGAACCATTGGACCATCAAGCCTCCGACTCTGACTGGCGGCAGCTCCTCAGGGTCCCAGGCAGATGTCTTTCATATCATCCTGCCACCTGAGGTCCTTATTACCTGGAGCTGCTAAGGACTGAACCCAGAACCTTCAGCGCACAAAGCATGTGCTCTACCACTGAGCTATGGCCCAAATTAAGATCACTTCTATATCTGGCGTAGGACGCTTGAGGGTCAAACTACATGTTAGATAACTGCATAGTTCTGGTCTTGACTGCAAGGTTGTTGCCCCCCCCCCCCCAAATTGCTGGTGTGTGGGGCCCAGTTGGAATCATAGCACGGGAATTAGGGGGCTTTAACCCTCCCCCCCCCTCGCTGCAGTCCTGATCTGGATTGGGCTAGCACTTTGCTTTGCTAAAAAAAAAAAGAAAAAGAAGAAGGACCAATTGAAATGAATGGCACCATTTTTTGGCAATGCAAATTGCAGGCACAGAGGCCACTGATCTGGATTGCGAACACAGCGGAGGAAAGAACCACTAGGCTCCCAATCTGGATCAGGCTCCCCACAGTGGCAATTTGTAGGGCCAGGAGGAACTGCACTCATCCAGAACTATGTATGTAAGGGTGCTTCCAGATGGAAGGCTCCTAGTGCTAACAACCCAAAGGCACTATGCAGGAATTCCGTCTTTTAGCAAATCTGATTTTTAAAGCAAGGGCCTGCCTCGGCACCCGGCATCCTTAGGCAGCGTCTGGGGCCCCCATCACAGGGGCCGATGCCTGGGCCTGCATGTCTCCCCACCCCAGTTATTATTTATTTATTTTTACCAAGCTGCTAGCAGCTCTGAGCCACCAGCCATTTTAAATCCCACCGGTGCCCTGAAAAAATGCTACGTTGGGCCATTGTGAACAATTTAAAATGGCAGGTTGCCTGCACCTGTGCACCACAGATTGTGGCACTGCGACTTGCCTGCCACAGCGGCTAAACCTGCTGGTGGGGTGGGGGTGGGCTGATGTCAGCAGGGGGAGCACTAGGCCGCACTTCGCCAGGGCTTCCCTTGATCCTGGAACCAGCCCTGTTTGGAAAACAAAAGGTGGTTACTACACAAGTAAGGAGAGTTGAATCTACCTTACACCTTAAAAAACAACAACAACAAAAAAACCCACCTCTCTGTAGCCTCTTCCTACAGTGTGCTTTTCTCCCAGCCAAACTCATATCTGGTATCAGAGAGTTTAGCTGAGGAGAAAAGTGGCTGTGGTGGGGGTGGGCAGAGATAAGGTGAATGGGATGAAGGGCTTAGCATGTCACCCGCTCACACCCTTTTTGCTGTATGCATGGCTGGGGCAAACCTGGGTTTAAACAAGCA
The DNA here is from genome assembly GCA_021292165.1 of Shinisaurus crocodilurus. Lineage (NCBI taxonomy): Eukaryota > Metazoa > Chordata > Lepidosauria > Squamata > Shinisauridae > Shinisaurus > Shinisaurus crocodilurus. The sequence goes on from CM037876.1 coordinate 275,237,986, forward strand.
GGTTTGCCTCCATCACACGTAGTCTGAGACATATACTGTTGCTGCTGCCTTAAAACCTCTATGGTCTTGGGAGTAGGGTGGCCACTTATGAATTGCCCCCCCCCCAAGAGGCAATGCACCACCCAAAAAGAGGGCATAGATTTGCATGAAATGATATGTATAGATGCAAATTTAGAAATAATTATTATAATTTAAATAGTGATACAGTACATCTCAGTGCAGAGGGGAAGACTGTGACCAGGTGACTTGTGTGCCTTGCTCAGTCTGCTGCCCGGGTGCTCTCTGTTGCAGGGGCAACTTCCAAGGGCCCCTGGGCTCTTCCTTCTGATGGTTCTTTATCTTTAAACCAGACTTAGACTGGACGGCCCTTCAAATAGAGGACTCTCCTGTGTCAAAGAGGACACATGGCCACCCTGTCTTAGAGTCAGGATACTTAACTTGGCGCTCCAGAAGCACTGACTGTAAAGATGGCGAATCTTGCCATGACAGGTGGAAGTGCATCTGTGGAGCATGCAGGTGGGGTTAAAAGATGACAAAATGCCACCTGAAGGCATGTCAGTAACAAGGGACCCATGGGTTTAAAGCATTGTTCTCCAACCTTGGGTCCCCAGATGTTTTTGGCCTATAAATCCCAGCATGTCCCAGCCAGCATAGCTGGCTGGGGCATGCTGGGAATTGTAGGCCAAAAACATCTGGGGACCCAAAATTGGAGAACACTGCTGTAAAGCCTTGCTTTGCTTAGGCGAGATGTCAACATCTTTTATCAGTGAGCAGCCATTTGTTGTTCACTATCCTTTCCCTTTTTCATACTATTCAGAAAGGGCTGGGTTTTTTTACAGTGAGGTGAAAAAGGTGCTACTTTTGTAAAGAATCATGCCAACAGGTGGGAGAGAGTTCCCTAATGCTGGGGCTGAGGGACTGGCAACTCAGTAAGATAAGGAGAACTTGTAGTACCAGATTTGTTTTTGAGTTAGGCAAGTTCTGTGATCTGGTGAGTAAAAGCTGGTGTTGAAAGGGGGCTACCTTGCAACCTTCAGGGTAATGTTGTCATTACGCCCCTCCAGACATATTAGAAGTAGCATCACATCTGAAAGGCCAGGATAGGATGCCAAAATTGGCCGAATCGTATGTATCAATGTTTCAGTATCCCCAGAATCACAAGGGGAGAGTCCTAAAGCAGTGCGTATTCCTCCATATTGGCCTTCTGACAATTGGACTGCATCCCATTAAGCTTCGCTCATGTGAAAGCCGCGCGGTACTTTGCGATAATCAGATTCTGTAAATACTGAGCGCTTTGCAACATGTTAGAAAATGTCACTTGATGAACTAAAGATGAATAAACATGATTAGCTTTCCATCCATGCACTATGATTCTATAGAGTTACTTCCCCAGTAAACACCCATCCTTCTTTGGGAGTTTTAGAAGGGCTGACAGTTTGAATTCGGCTTTTCTTTCAATTGCTTCACACTATAACCGGTCTTTTATATGCCCAGTGTGTCTCACTCCATCACTCTGTCCCAAGGTGAGATCTCAAAGCAGTTAGGCTTGACAGCTCAAGGTGCCTGAAGATGAGGATGATGAGGGTGAAATGAGGAGGGTGGGACTGCTTTTCCCTCTGCTTTTGTTAGTGTCTCCCAGTGGGCTTGTCAGACTTTCAATAAAAAAATATATATCAAAACTAAAATGAGGGATTAAGGGAAAAAAAACCTCTCCATGTTTTCCTTCCAATAACTGTGGGATATAAAAAGGAGATTTTTATCAATTATGAAAAAAGATTTCAGCCATAAAAAGGTAATTTAAAGAGTCGGAGATGGATGGCAAAGAGCATTAATGTCAGCCAGAACAAATGGGCCCACATTAGTCAACTGAAAAGTGGTATTGCGGCTGCCTCGGTTTCAAGGGATGGGTCTGCTTTTCCAGGCTTGCTGAGCCCTGCTGCACCTTAAAGCAAGAGAGGTCTTTTGAGGGCAACCTTGTGCGAGCTGCCAAAAGTGTAGCAAGTCCTTACTAGTGCAGGTGTTGGAGCCTTTGAGGTCAAGCTCGATTATATATCCCCCAGGGAGAGAAGTCAACAGCACACACAGGAAAGCTTCTGCTGGACGTTTGTGGTTTCCTTTAGCATGTGGTAGTTCCCAATGGCGTTTTCTTCTGAAAAAGTGTACCCAGAAAGTTCTCTGGGGGAATATAGATACCCCAGAGCACCCTTCCCCAACCTAGTGTGCCCCCACCCGCCGACATCTTGGGCTACAGCTCCCATGCTGGCTGGGGTTGGTGGCAGCTGTAGTCCAACACATTTGGAGGGCGCTGGATTGGGGAAGGCTGGCCCAGGGGGAAGCTAGGGTATCAACATGTACATGTTGGAGTCAAACATATGGGGTGTTTTGCCTGATTGGCCTTGGAGCTTCTTCTGGAAGCATTGATTTGTGGTTCATGTCAGATGGGATAGAAGTGATAGGTGTGTAGAACAGCGGTCCCCTACCTTTTTGGATCCATGGGCACATTTGGGAATTTGAGAAACTGCTGTGGGCACCACCACAAAATGGCTCCCACAGAGGATGTGGCTAGTCACATAATGGGGAGGGGGAGGGCTGACTAGTCAAAAGTGAGCTAAAGATGAGGTGGGGAATGAAATAATGAGGCTTGAGGCTGGGAACTAGGAGGAAATAGCAAGGCAAAGGGGTAGAGGGGAGAGAAAGAGCAAGGCTAGAGGCTAAGAGTGGAGGAAACAATGACCTAAAGAGGTGGTGGGGGATAGAAATAGTGAGGCTGGAAAGGGAGAGAAAGAGGACTGCCCTAACATTTCCCAAGGATTTTATTAAAACATTTTTTTTTTTGGATGGGGAAGGGAGTGGAGAGCTTCATGGGAGCCCATGGAGGTGCCTGTGGGTGCCACGTTTGGGACCCCTGGTGTAGAAAGTTTGTCATGTGTGAAACAATTCCTGGAAATTCTGGAAAAAAGACTGGCTGTAGTGGATAATATAGGTTTCAGTAGTGTGATGGGACTCTCTGCTAATATAACAACTCCCAAGGCCGACCCTACCATTAGGCAGACCGAAGCGGCCATGTCAGGCAGTCGATTCTGCATGTCAGGGTAAAGCAGCAAATTTTTAGTTATTTAATGTTTTATTGCATCATCATCATCATCATCATCATCATCATCATCATCATCATTATTGTCCCCATCCCCATATTGCAGATGTGGGACTGAGGCTGTGAGAGAGTGGGCTGCCCAAGGTCAGTGACTGAGTTCACAGCAGAGGCAAGATTCCAGCCAAAGGCTTCCTGACTTGTAGCTATTTCAGCTACTAGCTACATCCGCACTGGTGCACTGCCATGGTTCTGTGCTGAGCCACCCTAGATTTAGTCAAATAATCAGGCAATGGAAATGCATCCTGTGCCCACATCTGCTATGGAATATATTATTATTTTATTTGTATTATTATTTTTATTTATTTAAAAACTGCCCTTCATCTAAAGATATCAGGATGTAGGAACACAGATATAGGAAGACATAGGAACGTAGGAGGTTTGTCAGACTATTTGAAATAGGGTTGTTATAAGCTTGTTGCTGTTTTCATCTCTGATACATTGGGGGATATGGTTAAGGGGAGGGCTTGAGAATGCGACCCTAATGTGGAGAAACCATTGGCTGATATTCATTTTAGGATGAATTCATCTGGAATCAGTGGGTGATCCTGGTTTGGCTATGACGTCGGTGCATTGAAAATAGAAATAGGGATTTTCCAGCTCGTGTCCCAAGAGCAGCTTCCATTCTTCCACTGAGTCCTAGTGGGTTGCCTGGCCATAGCCTAGTGGCAGAGTACAGGCTTTGCATACAGAAGGTCCCAGGTTCAATCCCTTGTATCTCCAGTTAAAGGGATCAGAGACCTTGAGAGCCACTGCTGGTCAAAGTAGGCAATACGAGCTAGATGGACAATAAGGCCTCTCTTCATGAGGCATGTATTGTGCACTCGTGATTCCCCACTCATGGTAGTTTGCGGGTGCTTTACGACATTGTCATCCTCCTCCAGGGCCTCCCCTGTTCTTTGCAACCATTTCCACAACTTTTTTTAGATCAAGGAAAGTGTACTATTATTTTCCAGGGGCAGAATGAACTGGAATGAGAAACTCGTGTATTTTCACAATTCCGCTATACCACAGCACCATCTTGTGGTTGTATAATGGAACATATAGAAAGGCAGAGAAAGAAAAACCCTGGGAGGAAAAATCGTGTAATGGAGCTGATCTTAATCCCACAAAGAATCCGGATGCAGAAGCCTCAGTAAAGGGCTTCTCCTTCCCGAGTTAAAAGCCTCATGCAGAGAAGCCTGCAGTCTGACCTGCTATAAGGTAGTTTCTTATGCCTCTGTGCACAAGCTCTAGGCTCCCCAACCATCCCCACAAACATATGATAATGTCCATCAGTCTGGGATCCTTTCCTTTTGCCTGGAAGATCATGTCCCAGTGGAGTGGCGGCCGTGCTGGGCCCATAAGTGCAGTTGATTTATGTTAACTGTTGAGATGATAATGTTTAATCTGTAAAGTGCTAATCTATTTTTATGTTGATTGTGAATGGGCCAGCTGTGCCTACTTCCCTATTCATAGAGTTTAGCGAACAAGCCCATTTTACAGGCTGGGCTTGGAGGGTGATTTACATGCAAGCAGACACTGCTTTAAGGAGAGTAAATCAGCTGAGTTGCACTACTGAACCAGTGCTCCGGCAGCTCAGGAAGGAAAGAGATGGGTGGGGAAGGGAAGGAAGAAGTTGGGAGGGAAGCGTGAACTGACTGAGAAAGGAGATGACAAGCAAAGGGAGAAAAATTGGGGAAAGGGTGTGTGTGTCTTCCCTTGCTGACTTGGCAAATGCCTTGTTTCTGCAACTCAGTTGAAAATGCAAAATCCATGCAGCAAAAGTGCAACCTTGTGGCAAGACTCTGAGGGCTGTATGCAACAAACGGGGAAACAAAATGTGCATACTTTGTGCAATAAACTGATTTTACAGAAAGGCGCTTACTTATGCAAACAATTCAAGGTACGCTCCTTACTGCATTATGTTTCTAAAAAGGTCTGATATTTGAGGTATACTTTGGGTGCATATAGACATATACAAAAGCAGTAGCCAGAATGGTTATTTGATCCCTGCTGGGTAACCCCCCAGCTTCCATCTGCCTCCGCTGTTCAAATGACACGGCTCCGGAAGCGACGCGACGTGGAGAAGGTAGGTGACGGGGGGGTTGGGGGTGGTGGTGATGGCGGTGGGAGGCGCAGCGGCAGCGAGCAGGAGGGCGGGGGGAGGCGCAGCGGCAGCGAGCGAGCGAGCGGGCAGGCGGGGGGAGGCGCAGCGGCAGCGAGCGAGCGAGCGGGCAGGCGGGGGGAGGCGCAGCGGCGAGCGAGCGAGCGGGCAGGCGGGGGGAGGCGCGGCGGCAGCGGGCGGGCGGGGGAGGCGCAGCGGCGAGCAAGGGAGCGGGCAGGCGGGGGGAGGCGCGGCGGCAGGCAGGAGGGTGGGGAGGCGGAGGCCTGGCGGGGCGGCGCAGCGGCGGCGGAGGCCTGGCGGGGGCTGCGCAGCGGCAGCTAAGAGGAGCGCAGCGTTTCCGCGCCCTCTTCAGCTGCGCGCCCTAGGCAACCGCCTAGTTTGCCTAGCGGTAGCGCTGGCCCTGCACGTACCTGTCTCTGTAACTAATGCTGATTTTCTTGCCAGCTCCATGCTTCTGGTGAGCTGACTGCTTTGTGTTTGTTGCTTTGTTTAAAGCATGTTTGCCTTCGTCATCGTCGTCGTCGTCCTCCTCCTCCTCCTCCTATTATTATTATTATTATTATTATTAGTAGTAGTAGTAGTAGTAGTAGTACAATTATACATTTAAACATAGTGAATATAGGAAGTAACCTTTATTCTGAGTCAGACCATTGGTTTATTTATGTATTATATTTATACCCCACCTTTTTTCCTTCAAGGAACCCAAGGTGGCTTACATAATCCTCCTCCTTCTCTCCATTTTATCCTCACAACAACCCTGTGAGGTAGGTTAGGCTGAGAGTCAGTGACTGGCCCAAAGTCACCCAGTGAGTTTCATGGCTGAGCGGGGATTTCATAGATTTCATAGATCATAGAGAAGGAGCCTACAAGGCTGTCGAGTCCAACCCCCTGCTTAATGCAGGAAACTAGAGGAGGGGTCTTCCATCCAAGTAATAACCAGGCTTGACCCTGCTTAGCTTTCCATACTCAGACAAGCTGAGCCAGCATAAGCCTTGTCTCACTAGAACCTGGATCTCCCGAGTCCCAGTCCAACACTCTCACCACTTATGCCACACTGGCCAGTATTGTATACCAGTATTGTCTATACCAGGAGTGCACAACACATGGCCCATGGGTCACATGTGCTCCCTCCCTCAGGTGTGGCTGTGCCACTGCCAAAAAGAAACTGCTGGTTTGCCTTCAAATTTTGGGAGTAAACCACTACAGAGGCTTACAACGGACAAATGTCACTTGAAACGAAGCATAATGTACCCCTTTAAAACTTCTATAGTGGTTTGCTGCCAAATTTCAGTGGCAAACTCCGATTTTTTTTTTGGGTGCCACTGCCGAATGCAGTAGTGGCAGCAGGAGTGCAGTGGCCCATGGGGGGCAGGGGGACTTGGTTGGAAAGTGGCGCCCGGAGCCCCTGATCTTGCCCACCCCTGGTCTACTCTGACTGGTGGTGGCACTGTAGTGTTTCAGAAGGAGTCTTTCCCAAGCCTACTTGGAGGTGCAGGGGACTGAGCCTGAGACCTTCTGCATGCGAGGCATGTCCCCAGCCACTGTGCTCCAGCCCCTCCCTCATTTTCATGCTTTTAAGTGGCAAAACTGTTCTGTGGAGGGTGCTTTGTGATGTCGCAGACACCCAGCCAATCGGCGAGCTGCAGAGATCCTTCTGCTTCCAGCTGGCAGAACATGTTCCTCTTGAGCGCGGTCCTCAAGGGAAGACTGTATGTATGACGATGCATGCAGCCCTCGGAGGCCACCTGTGTGGCCCACTGCAGGAGCCCCCAATTCCCCCTCCTGCCTCTCTCCCTTGCTGTTTGGCAGTCTGTCGGGAGTCCAGTTGAGCTGGGGAAGGGGGCATGTGGGGGGAGTGGTTACTGCATGCCCCTTTCCCCGGCACCATTGATCCGAATGCATCCAGGATTGCTCTTTCTCTGCTGTTAATAGTGTTGGGGGAAATAGCTGGGCACTGCGGATGAGGGGGAGGAAGGAAGAGGCTTTAGCCTCCTCTTCCCCCTGCAATCCCATCCTGTGTGTATGTGTGGCCTCCGACCCACCATCTGGCATCGCATGTGGCCCTTGGGATTGAAGACGCTGCTGACCCCTGATGTATGAAAACAAAGTGGTGAGTGTGCTTTCCAGGACAGTGGTAGCTTCTGTTTTTATGTGCATTTAGACTCCCCCTCACATACTTTTTTTCTGAATTAAGTTCAGAGGCATACTTCATTCTTACAACCCCAGGTGGTTTATTTTTAGAGCACGAAAGAGTCAGAAATAACATCAGAGGAGCTGTACTTCGCTCCATGTTGCTGCATGCTTTGCTGCTTTGACTTTGCCTCCTAGTTTCATGATGGGCTGCCTTCCTCTCAGGGAGAGGAATTCTGCTGCCTCTGGAATCATTGAATGACTGAGAGATCCCCCAGAGGCGGTGTTAGGGGACAGCCCACTAGGGCTGGAGCCCCGAATCTTTCATTTGGAGCCCCGAATCTCTGGGAGGCCATCTGCCCCACCACCATGGGCACTTGCTGAAATAAAAGTATAGGGGCCCTGATGATCTCTGTTGCATCTGCTTCCCCTGGATTAGCTGGCCTTGAATCTTTCTGCCTGAGGTTTTTTTTTAATTAAATGCCTTCCTCTCCCCTGTCCATATCCCTTTTTACAAATAGGGATGTCCTTAGGAGGGTGCTTTAAACACACACACACACACACACACACACACACACACACTTTAGAGCATATGTAAATTAGCATATGCAAATTTGTTTGTTTGTTGTTTGTTTTCTTGTCCTGTGGGCCTGAGCCCTGGATCTTTTCAGTACCTATCACCGTCTCTGGATCCCCTGATCCCAGAGGGACAGCAGACTCACCCATCCCCAGCAGAGGTTGAATGGAATCCACAGGATATCATGCAGATTTTTTTCATTCATTATTACGTTATTATCCCAGCCTTCCTCCAAGGAGCTCCATGGTGCTTCCCCCATGTTATCCTCACAACAAGCCTGCAAAGTAGATTAGGTCAGGAAAGAGAGACTTGTGGCTGGGTGGGGATTTGAACCTGGGCCTCCCTGCTCTCAGTCCAAGACTCTAACCACTATATCATATGGGCTTTCTGTTGCAGCAGGAAGCCTACTCCTGTATGGGTTAGTTCCTTGGGCTCATGGGAGATTTTGGGTTTCAAAGATTGATTGATTTCTCACAGGCCACTAGCAGTTCTCCCATAGTGCACAGCTGGGGGAATAACTACCTTGATGGGTTAATAGGAAAGGGGTCACTATCAAAGAACCTGCTTTCATCTGCCTTGTCTTTTTATAATGATAAAATCATACCCTCCTACATTTCACAGATGAAAATAGGGACACACATGTTAATTTGTAAGAGGTATGGTTAAGCAACATGAAGGTGGGATCAAGAGGGTATGGCCAGGCAACCAAAGGGCATGGTCAAGTTATTAGAGGAAACACACAAAATCTTATATATTATAATTATTACATTATTATATTACCGTATACATTATTTTATAATATTTTACTGGCTTTTGATTATTATTTTTTTACCTTACTTAAACCTTTAATTCTTGATATCTGGTGTTTTTCATGAGGGGTGTGTGTGTCAGTGCTTGCAGGGCAATATCTTTTTGTTTTAAAATTGTCAGGATTGGTCCCACATTTTCAGGGCAGTTGGAGAAGGAGAAGAAAAGGAGATGCGGAGGAGGGAGAGCTTTGGGGTGGAGGGAAATGCAAAAAGACACATTGGGGTTTTGAGCCCCTTCAGTGTTTTGCTCCAACACCTCTACAGCTCTGGTTTTTAAGCACAAGGAGTAACTTTCAGGGGCTGAACAGCTTTGTTGCTGTTTGTTATTGTTGAAAGGCCCCAGTTTAAAGCACTTTTTGTGCTCTATTCACACAATTTAGATTTAAAGAAACACTTAAACTGGAATAAACTTACAGAATTTAACTAACTTGAATTAAGTTAAAGCAAACAGTGCAATCCTACGCACAGTTACTCGGGAGTAAGTACAAATGTCTTCAATGGGTCTTACTTACCCTGGGGGCCTGGTCAGAGGTAGCAGGTAGGAGCAAGTGATCCTGCGTATGCGCACATGCACACACACACACACACACACACACTCGGTCTGTTCCCTTCCTGCTTAAAGGGGCCATGGACAAAGTTGCAGATAAGCTAAATAGCTTGTGGGAGGAGGCAGGGAAATTCGTGGCTCTGCATAACAAATCAGGAATCTGCATAACAAAGTACGGAGCTGTGATGGCTTAAGTGTTTGTGGGACTGTCCCGGGCAAAATCGGGGCAATTGGAGGGTATGTAAAATTGGAAGAGGGAAAGAACTGTCGTAGCTTGGTATCATTGTACAGAATTATGGGTTGGCTCCAGAGTGTCCTTCTGTGAACGGAAAGGTTCCTTCTGTTCGCGGAATGGACTGAGACCCAGCGGAGGCTCCTGCTAGGGAAAGGGAGGGAGAGGCAACTTTCTTTCATTCCCCCTTCAGCCCCCCCACACTACCTCCCACACTGTTCTGGAGCGTCCCCCAGAGCAGCTTTACAGGGGGAAGGAAGAATAAGTGAAAATTGCCTCCCTTCCTCCAGTGGGAGCATCCCCTGAGTAGAGTTCCACTTAGGGGAACTCTGGATCCGACCTGAAAGCAACAGTTTCAATAAGCAGTTAATGGTAAAAAATTATAAATAAACATAGTTCATCTAATCTATTGGCATGCAGCTAAGCAAGATTAATTAACATCACTACCCCTGATGGATGTATCACCTATTTTGGTTTGGAATCATTATGTGTATAGATTTTAAAATAAATTTGTTACAGAGGAGTTACAATAATATTGTCTTATCATCCATTTTAATTAATTTTTTTTTTTTAGATGAAAAGACTTCTATCCCACCTTTTGGCCCAATGGGTCTAATAAGGCAGCTTACAAATCTATTTAAAGAACCAGAAAATACCAGTGACCACTGGAGGTATGGTGGGTGGGTACTAGAGAAGAGCATCTTTTCATATCTGGAATAGCCTTCCTGAGGAGGAATATCTTAGTCCCGCTGCTGCTCACTTATAGACAAGCAGCACAGTTGTTTTTATTCCAGGGACCCGTCCCAGCATATTGCCTTTCTTAAGGATTTTACTGCTACTGTGCTTTTACCTTCTTGTAAATAGTTTTAGATCATTTCAACCATTATCTTGTTGTTTGTGGTGGTAGTCTTATGGCTTGTAAGCTGCCTTGGTTATATTTTATATCGAAAGGCAGGGCAGGAATGTCAGAAAGAATGAATAAACAAAATAAGCATCTTAGCGTTATGTAATAAATGCAATTTGCATAACATTTCCCTGAACATGGTAGGTTTTATAAACCACATTTCCCTCTTAATTGTCTGACTTCCCCTGTACACTAAAATCCCAAAGCTAATTAAACTAGAAACTTTGAAAATGAAAGAAAACAAGGCTGTGCATAAGGCTGGGGTGGGGAACCTCCAAGAAGCATGCTTAGGGCTTGATTTCTTGTGGGATGTTGCAGAGGTAGAGGTGGCTTCTGATGCATCACCCAAAAAAGAGGACAACGGTGGACACCAGTTTGGATAATATTTGCATATGTTAATTTACATGTATAAATGCCAGTTTAGAAATAATGACTATAATTTAAATATAAATACAGTACACTGCGCCATAGTGAGGAAGACTGACCAGGTGTCCTGTGTGCCTGCTCAGACTGCTGTTCAGGTGCTAACTTGATGGGCAACTTCAAGGCGCCTGCTCTCCCTTCTGATGGTTCTTTGACTTTAAACCAGTCATAGATTGGGCAAATAGAGAATACCTTCAAATAGAAATCTGTTCTCTGACAGCTCTCTGAACAGAGGACTGTCTGCTGTAAGTTAGGACATTAGGGAGGGGGTGGGCAGAGAGAGAGAGAGAGAGAAATTACGGTATGTGGCCCAGAGGAAGTGCTATGGAATCCTGCAATGCTGCAAATTCCACCCACTTTTCGCTCCGTCTGTCCACCTTTGGCTGCAGTCCCTGATCGACCTTTCCTAGAAGTATAATAAATAAATAAATAATAAACGGTCCTTTCAGAAAAAGGTTCCAACCCCTGTTATAGGAGAGAGTTCACATAGGTATCTTTATCACTTGGTTGTAAAATCAAGTGGTAATGCGCATAGCCATCACAGTTGAATCACCACAGAACTGATCTTTCATATCAGCTCTCATAACAGGCCTGTGGCTCACGCTGGCTCAGCTTGTCTGAGCATGGAAAGCGAAGCAGGGTCAGGCCTGGTTATTACTTGGATGGGAGACCCCTCCTCTAGTTTCCTGCATTGAGCAGGGGGTTGGACTCGATAGCCTTGTAGGCTCCTTCCAGCTCTATGATCTATGAATCGATGAAAAACTTCAAAGCATAATTCTTTTTTAATGGTCATAGTTCATATGTCCAGCTGCAAGAGATTATGTTTTTGTAATCCTGTCATGAGACATTGGGTGATACATATGTGCTTTTGTAAATCAGACCAACCCAGAGCCCAAACACTACACAGATGTACCTCAGGGACAGCATGCAGGATGGCGCAATACAATGTAATAAATAGTAATATCTAATATAAATATCTAATATCTAATATAAATAATAATAGCCTTCTGTAGTACCCAGCAATTTGCACACTGTGCTATAAATCCAAGGATTTCTTCCATTGCTGCCATCCGTGACTATTGATCATTCTGATACCTCATCCTTTTCAGTTGGCTGATAGCTAAAACAAATGTCAGTGTACTGGAAGAAGCAAAGACTACTAGCATTGAAAAAATGATCCTTCAACGCCAACTTCAGTGGACCGGTCATGTTGTTCGAATGCCTGACTGCCATCTCCCAAAGCAGTTACTTTATTCCCAACTCAAGGATGGAAAGCGGAATATCGGTGGTCAATATAACAGGTTTAAAGATGTTCTTAAGGCTAATCTAAAAAAAATGCAATATAAACATCGAAAACTGGGAAGCTCTGGCCCATGAACGATCTAACTGGAGGTTGGCCTTTCACAAAGGTTCTATGGACTTTGAAGAAGCCCGAGTGCAAGGTGAAAGGGAGAAACGTGCTAAGCGAAAAGCACGTCAAATGAATCCTTTACAAGACCATCTTCCATCTGGTAACCTGTGTCCTCACTGTGGGAAGCTGTGTGGATCTAGAATTGGCCTCCACAGTCACTTACGGACCCATCGCTAGAGTCTACACAATTTTCTTTAGAATTTTCCTCCTTTTAAAATCTCCTTTTTGTAAATTTTCTTTCTTTTTTTTTTTTTTATCCTGGAAGACAATCTTACTCGGTCATGAGTGATCGCCTGACTGACTGACTGACTGACTGAGCTAAAACAGATGAGCAGATGTCCCATGTGCTACATCTGTTGCTAGTGCGAATCATTTCTTATTGCAGGTGAAGAACTGACTGTTTGAATGCTCCTTGCTCACACAGCAATTTAGGAAGCTGCCTTACACCATGTCTGAGGTATATAAATTCATGCATCGTGTGGAGAGAGTGAATGGGGAGACATTCTTCTCCCTCTCTCAGAATGCGAGAACCCAGGGCCATCCAATGAAGCGGATTGGTGAGAGACTCAGGACAGATGGAAGTACTTCTTCACAAAGTGCATAGTTAAACTATGGAATTTGCTACAAGATGTAGTGATGGCCACCCATCTGGATGGTTTTAAAAGGGGATTGGACAAATTCATGGAGGAGAAGGCTATCAATGGCTACTACTCACTATGGCTATATATCACCTCCAATGTCGGAGGCATTATGCCTTTCAATACCAGTTGCTGGGGAACAGGAGTGTGAGGGTGCTATTGTGCTCACATCCTGCTTGTGGGCTTCCCACAGGCAACTGGTTGTCCACTGTAGGAACAAAATGCTGGACTAGGTAGGCCTTTGGTGTGATCCAGCATGGCTTCTCTTATGTTCTTAGACCAGCTTTCCCCAACCTGGTGCCTTCCAGATGTGCTGTGCTGGCAGGGGATGATGGGGTTGTAGTCCATACATGGAAGGCATCAGGTTGGAGAAGCTATGTTACTTTGTTTGTCCATCTAGCCCAACATTGTTTGTGGTGGCTGGCAGTGGCTTTCCAGGGTCTCAGGCACAGGTCTTTCACATCACCTGCTACCTGATCCTTTTAAATGGAGATGCCAGGGATTGCATGCAAGAGGGAAGGCCCATAGCTCAGTGGTAGAGCCTCTGCTTTCCATGCAGAAGGTCCCAGGTTTGATCCTCAGCATCTCCAGGTAGGGCTGGAAAAACTCCTGCCTGAAACCCCGAAGAGCTGCTGCCAGTCAGTGTTAACAGTACTAGACTAGATGGACCAATGGTCTGATTCAATATACAGCAGCTTTCTCTGTTCTCTGTTCTCTGTGACTGAATGATGCCCCCTCTGCTCCTGCCCAAACTGGTGTGATAGGGTGAAAGTTCTTCTAGGTTAGCCTTTGCCCTGACCTGTATGTTTTGTGCATGTGCAGAGAATATTGTGTGACACGGAGCAACATAGAATGTACATGGGCAAAGACAGAGAGTTCTGCAAAAAGCCTGTAGCAAAACCCTTAGCTTTTCTCAACTTCTTGTTTGCTAGAAAGTACAAGGTAGTGCTGGAGAGGGGTATGGGTTTTGTTCCCTTCCTTCTTTCTGTGGTATAAGAGAGGCCATTGCCAGACTGAAACAATGAAAGCATTTCCCATTGACTGTCAGGAAATCAAGGGCAGAATCTCAATCAGAATAGGGAGAGACTTTCTTCATCCATTCCTCCTCCTCTTCCTCCAAACACATTTATTTTAATTGCTGCTGCTGAGAAACCTCCACATTCTGAAAGAGCCATGATTCCAAGCCATCTCTGAGATTGACAGACATAGCTCCATCCTGACAGGCAGGCTAGTGGAAGATGTGTGTGAGATAATATTTCTCCAAAGAGAGGAAGGACAGTGGATTTAATGAGCATTGCTCAGTCTAGGTGGGAGACAGCTTGAGACAGAAGAGCGAATTAGGAGGAAACCAGCTTGGCAAAGGAATAAAACCGTATCAGATCCAAGGATGCCTCTGTTTTGGCAAAAGCAGAGTCGGAGAAGGATTGGTGACATCACAAGTCACCAGGCCTTTTATATGCAACATATTGGGAAAGGGAATATATACACCCTTCTTGGCTTCCTGCAAAGATCCTGTGCAGCTCTGTAGTGCTTTCACACTTACTGGGTGATGAAGCAGAGGTACTTTCAAACAGTATCCCAAATACCAAGCCTCTGCATATCTACTCAGAAGTAACATGAGCATAAGCAGCAACTCACAAGTAATCAGGGCAAGCCTCAGAAGTAAGTAGGACTGAATCACTCAGCAGCTTCCTCCCCAGGCCCTGCCCCCTCTCTCTGGCAGGGAAATGCTAGATAAGGGCTTTTCCCTGCTGGGAGAGAGGGCAGCACTGCTGGGAGGATCACCTGGGCTGTGGGGGGGAAGTGAGTGAGTGGCTTTGTGGCTATACCAGAAGGGCCTGAGTGCTACATGCAGGCTGCATGTTGTGAACCCCAGTTTTATAGTATAGTACAAAATTTGTAGTATACATGCTGTACATCAGCCTTCCCCAACCTGGTGCCCTCCAGATGTGTTGGATTACACCTCTCAATTGGCCATGCTAGCTGGGGGATGATGGGAGTTGTAGTCCAGCAGACTTTGAGGGCACCAGATTGGGGAAGGCTACTATATATAAATTCTGGCTAAGTATCGCTGCTGTTTCCATCTCCTGCCTCCTCCCTGCTGGTATCATCATGATAGGATATTGTTCTCAGTCCAGGATTACTTATTTTTATTGCTAGTCTTATTTATTTATTTATTTATTTATTTATTGCATTTATTTATCGCCCATCTGGCTGGCAAACCGGCCACCCTTTACAGGATGTACAGAAGATAAAAACAGAATAAAATACATTAAAACAG